>OY282640.1:101122184-101827184 GCA_958299015.1 Tetanocera ferruginea | reverse complement strand
ATATGTTACAAAGAAAATAAGCTATATTTCATTTAAAAATATTGGTATGTTTTGGTTTAATTCACATTCAATGGTGTTATCTCATTTTTTTTATTTTTTTTTTATTTATTTAGATTTTTGCATAAAATTCAGATTCACTTGCTATTAGGCCACCAGAGCATTAATGGTAACGATAGGGCTGACGGACTAGCAAAGATTTTAACGCTCACACTAAAACCCAAGTCAATTCCATATGTAATTTTTCATTGGTTAGGGGTGCAATTTCCAAACAAATTATATTAAAATTTTCATAATGTCAAGATGGACTACAAAAGGAAAAATGTAAAACATTTCTGTTGCTATATAAAATAAAAATATATTTTATGATTTTGTGATTTCTAAGTTCTGAGACTATATATCATGAAACAAACCTCATTTACAGCCCTCACATAGGGGAGAGTGGTACTAGTTGTCACAAAATTTGAATGAACCACTGTAACTCCCACAAATCAAGCAATAATGGCACTGCAAAACTTGTAAACATAAATTTAATCTTTTATTCTTCAATCCTGATGTGAATAACATATATTATTTTAAAATAAATTAAAAAATTTCCTTTATAAAAAATTTAACTCGTCTGTGACAAGTTACCCCACTCGTGGGGTAAGTTGTCCCAATGCGTAGTCCCCGTTGTCACACTTCTTAATCGTCATTGCTGCCACACTCCGAAACACAATTTAACCAGCAATGTATTAAACTATCACTTTCAATGCATTATGTGCACAACGCTTGCATTTTATACATTGATGACAATTATTATTGGATTTGACGCTCGACAACGATCTACACATAGTGAATCCACGTTATCTTCATTGATACTAGCTGTATTCGGCATGCATCATGATATCTGAAGATGTCCGACCTCGGTTTGTAAGTCGTTTGCGATTTCTTGGCATATTTCCTTAATTTCAAATAAATCATAGAATACTTTCAAAATAGTTATATGAAATTATATGTGACAACAAGCCCCACAAGTGCTGTGACAACCTGTACCATTTGGGAAAAAATGTTAACAATGTTCTGTAAATTTAAATATAAAGATTTATCTTAAAATTCAAAAGTATTCGCAAATAATAATATAAATTGTATTGGAAATTTATTATAAGTTGAATATAACACACTCCTATTTGTTTAATTACAAAATTTAAAAAAAATATAAAAATGCAAAAATCCAACTTAGTTTCTTAAATTTCTTTTAATTTTTGCAAAACAAAACGAACGGCACTTAAACTTTCTTGGGATGCTAGACATTGCAATAGCGTATAGATGGCATTGATATTCCATTCGATAACGTGTTGAATCAAAAGATATCGGCGTTGTGACAACTAGTACTTGAGACAACGGGGACGAGTCTCCCCTACCCTCATTTGGGTATAGTGTTACACAAAACTAGTAGTTTAAAAATCATTAATAAACTTTTTACTTGCTTAAAAAAGTTCTAAAAAAATAAATTGATTTAAAAAAAAAAAAGAAATAAAAAAATAAGAACTTGGCAACGCAACTTTACTCAACTCAATAGGTAGTTGACTTTCTCTATGCTCAACTAGCTGGAGACAAATTTTGAAATAAGCGACATTAGTTGAGTTTAGGCTGGCGAATCGAACGCGGCTATTATTATTTTCAAATCAACCAACAAAAACTATCAAAAATACAGTTTTTAAGAGAAGATAAGATGCACAGTTCCTTAAAAATTATACTAATTATTAAAATTAAATTTTGTTCTCAATCACCGAATGTGAAGAATCAACAGATTACTTGGAATTGCCAGCTCTTTTTGAGCCATTCATGACTCTTGACCTTGTCCAACCTGGGCAAGTTTGCTTTGGGAATTATGTAGAGGATGAGAATGAAACAAATTTCTGATATCAATTTGGTATCACTGTAATATTGTGATACTGAGATATTTATGGTGATATTTATAAAGCAGTCAAATGTTACAGACTTCAATCTTGTCTATAAAAGTCTAAGCGGAGATTAATATGAAAATGTTTAATGAAAAATGTTTATAAATTAATTTTAGTACATTATTTTAACTTTTCATTTAAATTTTATGCAGAAAACAGGGTCAATCAGGGTCACTAGGGAAAATTTGTCAACGTTTTGCTTCCAGGTCCTATTTTTTCTTCAATTATGCAAAATTTTTCGTAAAATTTTCAAAGTTTTCTATATTAAACTAACTTAAGTTTTTATAACTTAGTTATATATATAGATATATATATATATAGATATATATAGATACTATAAAGAAATTTATAAAAATTATGATAAATGTTTATAAATGAATTTTAATATTTTATATTAACTTTTCATTTAAATTTTATGTAGAAAATGGGGGTTGATTTCGAAAAAATATTTATATTAATAGTTATTCAAGGTCAATAAGGAAAAATTTGTCAACGTTTGCTTCCTGGTCCTATTTTTTCTTCAATTATGCAAAATTTTTCGTAAATTTTTCAAAGTTTTCTAGATTAAACTAACTTAAGTTTTTATAACTTTATAATGTCAATTCTTCAATTATTTAAAATTGATATTGTGTGGTTTACTAATAGTAAATTTTTCTCTTACAACTTATAAGCCCGGTAGACAAAAATATTGGAACAATTCAGAAAAAAACTCTTTGAGTTTCTGAAAATTTTAGATTCTTACTTCTTTTATCAAATATTCATGGATAGCATGGTTTTGTTTATTTTTTAAATCTCTTCTAAAATATGTAATTTTTATAGAGGTTGATTCGAAAATATGTAGTAAGATTCATCAACTTATTTTATAAAAAAACTAGTAAGGTATATCTTCGACTTGGCCGAAGTTAAAATACCCCCACGGCCGATTCTTAAGGGTGGAAGAATCTTAAATTGGAGAACTTTTTGTATGCGATTTTGAGAGGTTTTATTATTTATATGTGTCTTAAATACATACATATCAAATTGTTTTCCTGCAACTTAAATATAAGCCTTTTTAGAAAAATTTAAATTTTGGGGTTGTATGAGAGGTGGGCGTGTTAGTTTGTGTATGAAGCCCATTTTTCTAACATACCTCAGTTTTGGCATAGAATACACAAAAACCGAGTTTCTGTCTTGTAACTTTAATATTAGCCTCTTTATAGAATTTTCAATTTTTAAAAAAAGCTTAAATATCGAATTTCATTACGATAGCTTCAAAATTACGGCTGTAATCGTGTCGACAGACAGACGGACAGACCGACAGACAGACGGACAGACGAATATGGCTTCATCAACTCAGGTGGTGATGCTGAGCAAGAATATATATACTTTTCCATACCTACCACGCCTCCTTTTGGGTGTTACACACGTCGTGACAAAATTAATATACCCTTACGCAGTACGCGTGGGGGTATAAAAAGAAAGGAGTTTATAGGTAGGTGAAAATTAAACACACTTGTTTTAAATATTGTTTTATAGAAACGCAAAGGCGTTAAATTTCTATTTTAATATTTTTTGTTTAACTTTAAAGTATGTTTTTTTCTCAGTGTATCTATATTAATCACCGCTTGGACTTTTATAGACAAGATTGGGGTCTGTAACATTTAACTGCTATATAAATATCACCATAAGTACCACCATAAATATCTCAGTATCACAATATTACAATGATGCCAAATTGATATCAGAAATTTTTTTCATTCTCGTTATCAACATAATCCCCAAAGCAAACTTTCCCAGGTTGGACAAGGTCAAGAGTCATGAATGGCTCAAAAAGAGCTGGCAATTCTAGTACCCAAAACATATTACTATTCAAAATTATGTTCTAGCAGGATAAAAGCTGTAATGTAAATGAGGTTTGTTTCATGATATATGGTCTCAGAACTTAGTAATCACAAAATCATAAAGTATATTTTAATTTTTGACATATATGACATGAACATGTTTTTCTGAAAAGTTCTGGAGAAATGTATTGCTACAAAACAACTGACTCCTCCATTCATCATACTCTGAAAATCATGCAGGTTTTCGAAACTTAATGGTTTTAGAAATGTCTACAATGCAAGCAAGTTTGAACACTTCTTAACCTGAATATTAGATGTAAAAAAGTGTTTTTTTATAAAACTTAATGGAATATAAAAAAGGTTTTTACATTTTTACTTTTGTACTCCATCTTAATATCATGAAAATTTTTAAAATAATTTGTATGGAAATTGCACCCCTTACCACTGAAAAATTACATATGGAATTGACTTGGGTTTTAGTGTGAGAGTTAATATTGAACAAAATTTAATATAAAGTTAAAGTTTGTTTCAATAAAAACGAAGTCCTGGTGATGGTAAAAATATTTTTATTCACTTTTGCACCCTCTTGATATTCAAATATAAAACCGAAGTCATTGAGGTGTGTTCTTTATATTAAAAAAATCAAAAATTATGTGGTAAAAAGTTATTTTGCCAAATTTTACACCCCATTTTGGCGTGCACCCGGGGCGGGTGCACCCGGGGCGGGTGAAAATCAAATTTTTTATGCAGCATTAAAATTAATTTTTACTACATGTGTAGTAATTTTTATTACTTGTGTAGTAATTTAAGATTTTTTGTTGAGCAAAATAAAAGAATCGGTGTTTTGTTTATAATTATATACTGTTTGTTTTTTAACTTCAATATTATTTTATACAGTTTTGTTTACCAGTTCTTAAGTACATATTCACAGCAAACATGGTTGTCAATATTTTTTTTTTCAAAATTTTATTTGTATTAAAAATTAAATGTATTTGAACAAATACCAACTACATGCAACTACATCGTGAGGTATTAATAATTTAAGTGTAAATTTAGTTTAAATATATCGAATAACTACATTTGTGTTTGAAAATAAATAAAACTACATATTTATGAAACAAATACACCTTGTGAAGTATATTTTACTACAGTATTTTTTTGAGTGTAGTTTTATAGCTTTTTTATTACATTAAAAATTGTTTTATTGCATAAGAAATGCTTTTACAGAAAAATAAACATAAAAAAACAAAAAAATTAAAGGTTAAGTTTTATACATATAAAATTAATTTCTTGAGTATTGCGATTCTATTTGGTATATCTCATTAACAAAATGCATCAAAAGAGCTCTAATATTTTCAGCTATATTAGATGATCTTCTTGCAATTGGCCGCAAAGAAAAGAAAGAAGGCCTTGCATTTCTTCGCATTGCTGATACATCGCTTAAATCCTCATTTATTGTTTCTTTCCGATATGAAGCACTGTTTTTTCTTAGAAAGTTGTGCAGGTAGAATTGGAATTGGAAGAATTGGCTTTCGCAGAACTCTAAAAACTGAAGAAAGTATTCCGAAAGCATTTTCTACTACCATTCTTGCCCTCGACAGTCTGTAGTTGAAAATTATTTTGGGAATACTTTTTTCGTGGCTTCCAGGATATGGTTTCATTATCTGTTCTTGAAGCGGAAACGCATCATCGCCAACAAAAAAGTACGGAATTGATTCGGCCATACCAGGTATAATTTCACTTTCAGGCAGATTTAGCTCGCTTCGTTGCAACTTCTTAAAAAAATCCGTATTTCGTAAAACTCCTCCATCCGAAATTCGCCCTTGGCTTCCCACGTTAGCGTAAATGAAATTGTAGTCTGCGTCTACAACGGCCATTAGCACTAAACTAAAACATTTCTTATAAGAAAAGTATTCAGTGCCACTTCTTATCGGAGATTGTATAACACAATGCTTGCCGTCAATTGACCCTAAGCAGTGTGGGAAGTTCCATTTATTTAAGAAAGCTTTCGATACTGCTTTCCATTCGCTCGGTGTTTGAGGTACCTGTTATCATATTAAAATGAAAATAATTGGAATAATTAATGCATTAACATTCACAAATATTTTGAACATCGATTTTTTTAATAAAAATAATCAACCAATCTTATTTATATCCATAGCAATCTTCAGTAGAAGAAAATAATGAAAACTTCAACACCTCTGTGGACCCCGAAACTGAAATTTCTTCACCAGCACCAAAGCGCAAAACAATGAGAGCGGAAGAGGACCCAAGAATTGAAGCTGCATTACATGTAATGAAATCTATTGCAAATAAAAACAAAAAAGATGCAAGCGATTTATATGGAGCTCACATCGCTGAAAAGCATAGAAAATATAATGAATACGTCAGAAGCGTTGTAGAGCATAAATTTGCACAAATTTTGTATGAGGCTGACATGGGAAAATATGATAACCCTACGAGCTCTGATGCTGTTTCACACATTCCGTCACCAATTTTAGTGTCCACTCCACAATGTTCTTCATCAATGTCGAGAGCATACTGTAATAGTAATATTCTAAGTAGACTAAGTCCCATGGTATCGCAGAGGCAGCGCCATGTTAGTCAATCTTCTTATTACAGTCCATCGCCAGAGATTCAAACACAGACAGAAACGAGCCAAAGCGAGTCCATTGTAGACTTCATCAACAACTTCGACATCGATGAAGAAGCACAGTTCGAAGTAGTTAATTAACATAATTTATTTCAATTAATATAATTTTATCAGATCTATCATGTATAATTTTCTCTCATGAGCCGACAAGAGTAGTTTTAATTTTTAAGATAGCACATACAGTCTTTTTAAAAACTTTTTTACACTCATGAATATTTTTAACTCCCTTTTCGACTCCTGGGAGCTAATTATAATTTTACATAATTTTAAAATGATCTCATATTTGAAAACTTATTGTTAAGTAAAGATATTAATGAGGGAATTCATACAAGGAAACTTGTCGCATAAACTTTCGTCAATTTTCTTTTAAAGTTTTATCTTCAAATAACATGATAAAACTTCGTTGAAGAGACTTTCCTTTCAAAATTCAATCAGCAGCAAAAATATGAAAAAATAATTTCAAAAAAGTTTCATGAAATCACAGCCCGAGAGACTTTTTCATTCACTTTCGTTTCCTATTCCACACCATCACATTTGACAGTCTCATGCGAGTAGTTTCATTGTATAAATCCTCTCTTTGAATTTAGTTATTAAAAACAAGAACGAGAAAAAATTCAAAAATAAAAAGGTTTTACTCCAAATTACGAAGTGCCTTAATATGAACTAATTTTTCAAAAGAAATTTCAGACAATGGTAGTCATTTTACTGCAGATATTCTTAAAATAATTAAAATTAATCTGTATTTCGAATGAAGCAGTATTTTAGTCTAGAAGGAAAAATTTTGGTCGTGCTTTATTTAATTCAATAAAACAAAAATACAAATATTTTTCAGTATCCATTTTATTATTATAGTTTATTAATATTTCAATAATAAATGAACAAATTTGAAAAAACAACTAAAATTTTCGAAAATCACTGCCATATAAACAAACGGCTGTATTCATTGAAATTTATGAGCCCCTTATAAAGCCTTTACAAGAAAAATACCTAAAACAGTATTCATAAACGTCCAATAACGACAAAAACCTCTTATAAAGGCTTCATAAATGAGAAACCTTCAATAATGCCTTGATAAAGCAATTTTAAAATTTTAACTCTCATCAGAGCACAAATATTGTCAAAAATGCTTCAAACTAATTAAACAAAAATTTTTTTTGACTTGCATGCCAAAATATTGATAAAATTGTGACAAATAAAGAAAAAATTATTGAATTTATCAAATTCGCCAACCATTCTTGACACTGTTCCCACTTCAAATTGAGAGTGTTCTTATTTTATCAAATAAACTGAGACAACATTTTTAAAAAGCATTTAATCTCTAAAAAGCTTTTTAATTATTGAACATTTTTAAACTATTTTAAGATATTTTAATGAATAAGACCAAAAATATATATAAAAAATATATAAACTTTTTAAGAATGACTAACCTTCACATAATCTTTCAAGCAAGCTATAATAGCTTCGCAAACTTCAGGAATTATTAACGATAGCGACGATTTTGAAATTCTACTTAAAAACATTAAACTTGCGTATGAGTCGCCTGTTGCTAAAAATCTCAAAGTAACTGCAAGCTTTTGTCGTGGAGTTATGGCATCTCTATAATTTGTGTCTTGCTTGGTTATTTTGGTCTCAATCATTTTCAGCAAACTTTCAAAAATTTCGTCATTTATGCGACAGAAGTTTTTAAATCTCCCATCTTCTGCATTAACTCTTAGTTCGTTCAAAAGAATTTCGGCATTTTGATTTTTTCTTCCAACTAAAAAATTTGTAATCCAGCTGCTCCTTTCTTTCCTTTCATTCTTTTGCAATAAACTTGCCACTAAAATAAATGCAGCACTTGCCATTATTTCATCATCGGAATCCATTATTTAAATTGAATGCAAATTATTTGAGTTTATTTTTTAATGCTTTATACTTTTTATAAATTGAAATAACAAAATAAAATCGCGATTATGATTTACTTAACGCTTGCCAGACTCAATGCTTGCCAGACGAATTTGTTATTGAAAAAGTAGTGTTGTTGAGTACAAATTTTACTACTAATATAAAAATAAAGAGCTATCAACCCTGCATATATTCATGTTCGCCGAATGCATAATTTTCCGTTTTAATTATTTAAATTGAATGCAAATTATTTGAGTTTATTTTTTAATGCTTTATACTTTTTATAAATTGAAATAACAAAATAAAATCGCGATTATGATTTACTTAATGCTTGCCAGACTCAATGCTTGCCAGACGAATTTGTTATTGAAAAAGTAGTGTTGTTGAGTACAAATTTTACTACTTATATAAAAATAAAGAGCTATCAACCCTGCATATATTCATGTTCGCCGAATGCATAATTTTCCGTTTAGACCGCCTGAACATACAATATGGCGGATAATGTTCGTTCGCGATTGATGTTCGCCCGGTGTAGACAGTACGCCGAACGACGTTTTTATCGCAATAAATTCTTCGCAATGAATTCTTCGTTCATTCAGGCGGTCTAAACGCACGGTCAGTTGTCAATTGTAGTGTTGCCAATTTATCTTTTTTCGGGCTATAGCTTTTATCATGAAAAAAACAATATAGCTGCGACCACATGTGCAAGAAATAATAGTTAATGGCAGTGAAGTTTTCGGATGGTTTTGTTTTTGTATATGTACATATAATAAAAAATAATTATTAGACCATAGACAACATTACTATGGGAATTTGTGGTGTATTTTTAAATTAAAAAAAAAAAAAAACAAATTGGCCATTTCAGCCCTTGAAAGGACTTTGACCGAGCTTCTTATGATCAATTGTGTTGTGTGTGTTATTAAATGTTTGCACACAATTGACCGAGAACTGGACCTACATGTTTTATGCCGACTCCGAACGGCTCATGTTCTCAAGAAGCTTTACATGGCATTATTTACTCTCTGAGGTTTGCCATTGTCTGCAGAGAGGTGGTGACCGATCAGAAAAATTTTTTATTGAAAACAACTTTTCGCCGCGGCTGGGGATTTTTAAATTCATATATGGGAAAAATAAACTTTTTGTGGTAATTTGGTTGGCAACTATGAATAAACACGTACTTAAGTCCTTAAATGCAATTTGTCAGAAAATAAATAATTTATTATGTTATAAATTAAAAACAAAGTTCTAAAAAATGCAACGTTATAAAGCAGGTTTTGCTTCTTTCATACTTCTTTGCGAATGCTTTCAATTTGCGAACGAATTGTGCAAGAATGGGAAGCGTTTGTTCTCGGAATTCGTGATCCAAAAATCTTTTATAGGTAAAAAAATATATTATTAGTATTTGGCGTTGCATATCGAACGATAAATTGAACCGCTATTACGCGTATGTGTACTTTTGTGAGGTTGCTTGGAAGCAAGTAATAGCCCATCCACAATGACGACAACGGGCGACGGACGACAGGTCCGACACTCTGTCGTTGTAGAGAAATATCGGGCGACTTGAATTATTTAAAAGCGACAACAACAAGCTTCAGCAGAAAGTGCTTTTGACATTTACAAGCAATTATTTTAAGTGAAGTTGTGTTTTTGTGATAAAAGTTGATATTGTTCATCTTTTATACTACTCGAAATTAAGTACAAACACAAACACAAAAAAAAGAAGCATTTACTCAATACGAAATACAAATTAAAAGTGAACAAATTAATTTTCAATAATTGGCAAGATTTTTAATCGCCACGATTTTTAATAACAATTTTTCAACAATATCGTATAGGTTTCACAAAACTCAATATTTTGTTAAAGTGTTACATGTCCCTAGCGATCGTACCTGGCCTGATTGCGCACCGACTAGCTCACGGTTTCCGGGCGTTGTTTTCAACCCTTCAGGCCAGGTCGAGGGAGCAACAATAACTTCCGGCTCACACCGGAAGTGAAATAAATAAAAACATCAAAATAACCGAAAAACACAAGAAAACGCAAAACAATATTAAATCAAAAATAATTTGAAAAAAACTGAAATAATTAATATTCTAACCAACAAGTTTTAATGTTGAAATTCAAGTAATAAAAACAAATCTTGAGCTACAATAAACGCACCAAATATTAACTGAGCAAAAATAACGAATTTAACGTTTCCTCAATGACAAGGTCAAAAACCGAACACAAAAATTCACAATACCAAAGTCACGAACGAAACAAATGCAAACCAGCCATCGAAGTTTTGCGGACCTTCTCCCCTTTCTCTATACCCACACAACCATGGTCATCATTCAATTCTTATGTCGATGACCCCAATTTAAACAAAGCCAAACCGTTTATAATTCAAGAACAACGTCCATATCGCCCTGTGCGATTTTCACGAACGCCCCTGTACTTTAGCCCCCACATTCTTTAAATTACAAGACCATATTTATCTTCATTTTAAAATTCATTCTAATATAACTAATTTAAAAACTAACATCATTCTTTTCTTTTCAGGTATGTGGTAACTTAAGATTATTTATACATTGTAGCAAAACTATAGCAAATTTAATTATATAAAAACAATGCGATTAAAATATAATTTTATATCTTAACAAAAAAAAAGTATATTAAAAATATGGGAAATTATATTATTATTAAAATATGCATATAAGCATTTGAGGTATTTCAATCGATTAAATTTATACAAGCTAACTTCACTGCCATGAATTAAATAAATAAAAAATGCATAAAAAAAACTAAAATTCAATGAATGAAAAAAATGGGCCTTTCAAACTAAATCTGCAAAAACAAGAAAACCGAATTTTTACTTAGACATTTTTCCTACCTAAAGGAGCTCTCTTAGGTGTTGCTGAATCAAAAATATAATTTAACAAAAATAAAAAACTCTAAAAAGGCACAAAATTTTTGCACGCACCGAATGTACACACTTTGTTTTCACTAAAATTGGCTTAGTGCCAAAAAAAATTCAAAACTAAAAATATTAAAATAACTACTTAAAGATATTGATATTTTACAAAAAAAAAAATCCAAAGACAATATTAAAATTAAATTTAAATAAATATTACTCAAAAGAAAATGAATCCATAAATCCTGGAGTTTAACTACTTTAAATGAAAAATAAACTAATTAAAATTCGACGCCACCGAAATTCTCTTTTGTTTTTCTAGACCGATCAAATTATATTTTCCGCTATCTCCAAAGTGCTATTTCGACGGCACCAGATCTTATTGGTTGGAAAGCTCTGATATTTTTTCTCCGAACAACGTTGTACCGCTCGTAAGTAGGTATTTAGGTAAGTATTCAGGCGTTTGAAAATTTATAATTGATGATATACATATATGGTTATGTATATAGATAAAATAAGATAATTGTGACCGACTTCTCTGTTGGATGCGTTTCGGATGTCTTATGAACAAGCTTGGGGATGATGTTCCGAATAATTTGTTGTCGCTGGCAAAGTCTTTTGCTGCAATTAGTGCTGCAAGGAAGATGCATAAAATCAGGCCTAAAATTTGCGGGAAAATTTTATTCAATACGTGAATAATAATTTGCTCGCAAATGCAGAACACAATAAAAAATAACACCGGTAAGTATATGTAATATTAATAACAATTAGTTTTATTTAGCACTTACGAATTTTCTTTTTCCAATAAGTGAATTTGAGTTAGTGTACAATTCTGGATGGCACTGATATTGGCAGATGACTCTTCAAGAAAAAATAAGGATTTTCGCTCAATTTTCGCGCAATTTACTTGTGGATTATTCAGGAAAAACTTCAAGAATACGGTCGCCATTAAAGGAGCCGAAGACCCCGCCGAGGCGCTCGTTCGGCTATCGAGAATCGATACTCGAACGAGTCGGTAAGTATGTAGTTGATCTCTTACTTTTTCTTATGAGCATCAATCTACTATTAATAGTTATGGTGTTTAGGGTTGCCGCCTAAACATGCCGGCCCCCTTGCAGTACTACTGTAAGATAAATTTAAATAACTCTAAAATACCTTAAGCTGGTAAAAAAGGGTTGATTTATTTATGTCTCAATAAAAATCGGCGCAAGTGTGACTAATTAAGTGGAGATAAATTCATTTTTATTGTAAAACGTTATAAAATCAATTTACAACCCTTATGTGTATTGAATATGTCTAAAAGAATTAAAATAAATAAATTTAGGTACGTAAATTTACGTTTTTATGCGTTACCGGGCCACCGTGCCCGACACCATCCAACCAAAGACGGAATTCTGCGTTAGAACCCCCCCCCCCCCAAACCACTCGGAAAAATTCCGGGTTTTATTATTTTTGGGTAGACGTCTACCCCTAGCACCATACCGACCGGAGATGAAACCAGAAAGTCTGGATCAGCAAGCATCAAATTCAAAAATTGTGCTCTAATAGATGTGTATTAAATATGTCTAAAAGAATTAAAATAAATAAATTTAGGTACGTAAATTTACGTTTTTATGCGTTACCGGGCCACCGTGCCCGACACCATCCAACCAAAGACGGAATTCTGCGTTAGAACCCCCCCCAAACCACTCGGAAAAATTCCGGGTTTTATTATTTTTGGGTAGACGTCTACCCCTAGCACCATACCGACCGGAGACGAAACCAGAAAGTCTGGATCAGCAAGCATCAAATTCGAAAATTGTGCTCTAATAGATGTGTCTAAAGTTTCCCTAGGTGTGACTCGCGTAAAATGCCGTAACACCTTCGCTTGGGCTGTCACCGATTGGTTGGACTCATAGTTTGCTCGGAGGGTTAGAGAGCAAACTTCTTGAGAGCCAACCATCCTTGATGGCAACCCAAGTTGGCGCACGAGACGCTGGGATATGATGGACATCTCGGCACACGGGTCTATTAGAGCACGAACCCGATGCATGTGACCCTGATCGATCACCTTGACGACCGCCGTGGGGAGGAGCGAAGTCACCTGCTGCAGAACTGGCAGCGGTGATGGCGAGGGCAGGCGCTGAGCGCCACTATTTGGGCGGCGGTGAATGAGTCGTGTCCGTCCTTGACCTCGATTGCGATGCTCTTCTCGCGATGCACGAGACCGTCGACCGGAGCGCCGCGTTGTACGCGACGCTCTTGTTACATTGCCGTTCAACTTCGGTCGAAAGGCACGCAACTCTTCGGCGTTGCGAATGCACCGAGCCAATCGCGCTTCATCTTCTTCTTCAGGTGCCGGATCCCCCTCAACGCTCAATGCGACTTGTGGCAAACTAGGCCGGTCAGCAAAACTCCCCGCGGCGCCCGTCTCGCGCTGACGAGAAGCCTCAGACAAACAAGGCCTGGCTATGTCTTGCGGCTTGGGCGGTGATGGCTTTTCTGCGTCTTTAGCCCGGCCGAGGTGCAACATGGTGTGATGCGTCCCATCACACTTGCCGCAACATCCATCACTGGCGCATTCGCTGGTCTTGTGGTTTGGGGAGAGGCACCGGGAGCAAAACTTAAACAACAGCACCAGCCGCAGCCGATCTGCAACGCTCCCGGCGACAAACGCCTTACAAAAACGTAATGGGTGCCGCCCCAAGCACACTCGGCACTTCAAGGCGACTTCAGCGGGCGTTTTTCCGACACTCGACATTATGGCTAGAAAAAATAAAAATAAATTAAATAGGTTAATTCCCGCTGAACCGCAAACACACACACACAAATAAGACAGACGAAGACATCTAGCTACGACGTTGTTGGACGAAGACATCAATTTACGGAGGTGGTGGCAAAATAATCAATTTTACCACAGGCCGAGTAATAATACCGCGTTCAGTGCGCAGGTCGGCGACTCGGACACGATTGTCAGAGCCTATATAAACCTTAACCACTCTCCCTAATCGCCACTCAGTGGCCGAAAGGTTGTCCGCTTTTAGTCGTCAATTTTCAAGTCTTCGCGGGGATGTTTCCACTTATAACGCTTGTGAAGTTCCTTTAAATAATAATTTTTCCACATTTGGCAGAACCTTTGGTTCAATGCCTTTAACTTTTGCCAACGATTGATTATTGATATTGGACTTTCAGCAATGTCTGGTTCAATCGGAGCAAGCAAAGGCCCCCCCTACTAAGAAATGCGCTGGAGTTAAAGGCGCAAGATCATTTGGATCGGACGACATTGGACTTAAAGGGCGTGAATTCAAACATGCTTCGATACGCGACAGCAATGTTGAGAGCTCCTCGAATGTGTATTTCATATCCGACGCTACTTTTCGAAAGTGTTACTTAAAACTTTTGACACCAGCTTCCCACAGACCTCCCATATGGGGAGCACCTGCTGGAATAAAATGCCAAGTTAAGTGTTGATGTGCAAATTTAGACACCACTTTCTCTTTGGAATCATTCAAAAAAGCTTTAAAATCTTCTTTAAACGCACGAGAAGCACCAACAAAGTTGGTTCCGTTGTCCGAATACATTTTTTCAGGACATCCTCTGCGTGAAGTGAACCCGAAAACGCTGCCAGAAAAGTGACAGTGCTGAGATCACTGGTAACTTCTAAATGAATAGCTTTCGTAGCGAAGCAGACAAACACACATATATAGCCTTTAGTTATGAGACACGCTCGTCCCGTATAATTTTTAATGTCGTATGGCCCTGTGAAATCCACTCCAGTAGACGCGAACGGGCGAGATAATTTTGTTCGCTCTGGAGGTAGTGATGCCATCATTTGTGTCTGTAACCGTTTGCGGTCGATAACACAGACTTAACAATTGTGAATTATCGATTTTATCATATTTTTTACTCTGGGAATCCAGTATTGCGTCCGAATAAGTCGCAACACAAGCTGGTTCCCACCATGAATGGAAATTTCATGGGTGAACTTCACGAGCAACTTAGAGAATTGACAGTCGTACGGTAAAATTACCGGATGACGCTCATCATAAGAGATGTGTTCTGTCTCCGATAAACGTCCGCCAACTCTAAGCACCTTATGGCTGTCTAAAAAAGGATTTAAATTTAGAATCGAGCTCTTCGAGTCGATCAAAGTTTTATTTGAAAGATGGGTATACTCAGATAGGTATCCCATTTTTTGGCTCTCAATAACGAGTCTTCTAGTGGCCTCTTTAATCTCTTGCTGTGATATTTCAACAGCTCGATGACAGAAACTACTTTTATGAGCCCGGTGAGTTCTGTGGAAAAATCTTTATATATACGAGAGAACTCGCAAGGCTCGAGGCAATGAAGAAAAACGCTCTAAGATATCATTATTTTGCGCACAAGTTATATGAGCTTTTATCGATTTTGCTTCCATCGTTGTTTCATACTCGTCGCCTCGATTTGGCCACGCGCTGGGCTCCTGTAGCAGCCATCCAGGTCCATTCCACCACAGCGAACTTTCCTTTAAATGTTGCGGCTCCACTCCTCTGCTGGCTAGATCCGCTGGATTATCTTCCAAATCCACATGACTCCAGTTCTTGATTCCCACTTTATCGCTGATTTTTGCGACTCGGTTGGCGACAAAAGTGGTCCAGGCGCATGGCTGTTTACGCAACCACGCCAGCACAATGGTCGAATCTGTCCATAAATACAATTGGTTATTGTATGTCTCTAAATTTTTCAGAAACGCTTCGACCATCTCTGCCAGCAGAAGAGCGCCACACAGCTCAAGCCTGGGCAACGACACTGTCTTAACAGGTGCCACTTTCGTCTTCGCGACTAAAAGATGGACGCTCACTTGGTCCAAAAATTTCACGCGAATGTAAACTGCGGCTCCATATGCCTTCTCAGAGGCATCACAAAATCCGTGGAACTGCACATCGCCTTTAGGCGAGAAATTAACCCAACGAGGAATTCGCACGCTGCTGATGTGGGAGTAATTTTGAAGAAACGACTGCCAACGTTGCAAGGTAGCCGGGATCAACTGATCATCCCATCCGATGCCATCTAGCCAAACTTGCTGCATTAGAATTTTGGCGATGACCACGACCGGAGCCAACCATCCCGCAGGATCAAAAAGTTTTGCTATCGCAGACAGCACTTCCCTTTTAGAGAAGCTACCCTCTTGATCTAGCGGTGGCGCATGAAAATAAAAATGGTCGGACCGAGCGTTCCATCGAATGCCTAACGTCTTAACGTTGCTCGTATCTTCCAACTGCAGAAAATCATCGCGTAACCGATGAGCTTTGGGAATTCCTTGAAGTACATCATCAGAGTTGGACGTCCATTTGCGCAGGACAAAACCTGCTGATTCCGCAGCTTTTTCAAGTTCAATTCGAGCTTGAACTGCTGACTTGACGTCATGACCTCCCGCCAGTGCGTCATCTACGTACATATGGTTACGCAAAATTTTTGACGCTAGCGGTAAACTAGGCTCGACATCATCAGCCAACTGTAAAAGGGTCCGAAGTGCTAAAAACGGAGCACAGTTGACGCCGAAAGTTACAGTGTTGAGCTGAAAATCTTGGAGTTAATTTTCTGATGACGCGCGGAAGATTATGCGCTGGAATTGTTGGTGCTCTTTCTTTACCAGTATTTGGCGATACATCTTTTCAATGTCGCCATTGAAAACATACCGGAAGAACCGCCACTTCAGTACAAGCAAAGTCAAATCACTTTGCAAAACTGGCCCCGCATGCAGAACATCATTAAGGCTAACGCCATTTGATGTAGGGCTTGAGGCATTGAAAACCACGCGAACCTTTGTAGTCGTGCTATCAGGCTTCATGACGGCGTGATGAGGAAGGTAGTAACTCTGAGACGGTCTCTGAGTAACACTTGCTGTCACTTCACTCATGTGGCCGAGCTCCAAATATTCTGCTAAGACTCCATCATATTCCTTCTTGGAGGCCAAATTTTTAGTAAGCCTCACCTCGTTGCGAAGAAACTGACGAACTGCAATGTAGCGTGAATCTCCTAGTCGGGTTGTCTGGGGAAAGTTTTCCTTAAAAGGCAAACTCACCACATATCACCCATCAGGATTACGCTCGGTCGTTTGAACATAATAATCTTCACAAAATTTGTCCGTGAGACTATGCACAACCTTTTGCGTTCCTCAAGTTCCCAAAACGAAGCTAACTGCCGGTCAAGTGAAACTTCACTAAAATACGACACGACAGAAGAGGAGGGACACTAAAGTGCAAGCTTTTTGTACTCTAGCCGAAACTACATTATTAAGTCCAGAGACTTGAGCGGACACGCGTTGAGTAGGCAGCTGAATAAGTCGCTGCAACCTCTCAGAAATAAAAGAGCCCTCTGAGCCAGAATCAATAAGTGCTCTGGCTGTGAAACAAGATCCTCGGTGGCAGATATTAATCATTGCGGTACCCAGTAAGATTCCTTTGCTGGTTGAGGCAAAGCACGCTTGATAATTACCGCGAGCGCTTGCAGGTGATTGCGATTTCGCTGCGACTTCAGTAGTGGACTGTATAGTAGCCGTGCTTGGACCTCCCGCATTTGAATTGCCACTTGCTCCTCTAAAATCTCTGTGAAGCAACGAATGATGTCGTTGCCCACATGTGGAGCAGTTGTAGGCACTTTTGCAATTTTTTGAAACGTGGCTGGTTGACAGACAGTTGAGACAACAATGCAAGTGTCTTGCCGCCGATGATCTGTCATCCACGTTCATTGCCAAAAACTTCGGACAGAACTTCAATGCATGTTGCTGGTTTTTACACAGCTTGCAATTGTTATTCGTCACTTTAACCTGGTATGTATTGACTTTCTTCACATTTGGTGAAGGTGCGCTCGGTTTTTGTACTTTTGGTACCGCGCCTCTGAAGTCACACACTGTTTCTAAAGTCTGAAAACGACTTGTAAGAAACTTGTCAAGGTCAGCCCATTTGGGGATTTCTGCCTTGTTCTCGATTGATTGCTCCCATAAGGAGAGCGTTGTTTCTGGCAATTTTGTGGAACACAAATATGTAAAAATAGCATCCCAGTTGCTAATGTCTACTTTGTGTATAGTGAGAGCCGATATACAATTATTTATATCTCTCTGTAATTTTTTGATGCCACTTCCAGATTCAGTTGCAACAGCTGGCAGGTTAAATAAAACCTTTAGTTGACTGTTAACTAAAATCCGCTTATTTTCATAGCGGTCAGTCAAGTTTTGCCAGGCTGTTGCAAACCCTTCATGCGTGAGGGGAGATTTTTGAACAATCTCTTTTGCCTCTCCGCGGGTTTTCTGATTTAAATGAAATACTTTTTCGACGGGTGTTAGCCGACTATTTGAAATGTAAATAGCGGAAAACATATCCCGGAAGGACGGCCATGTTATATAATCTCCATGAAATATCTCAGTTTCGCATGGTGGTAAGTTGATATGGTGCCCAGACATCGGCATATCAAAGCTCGAAATATCCACTTCATTGTTTTTCTTCGCCATGGACAGCTTATCGCTTAGTTCGTTCATCTTAGATAGACAGCGAACGCGAACATATGTTTGATAACATGTGCGATACTTCACTTTGACTAGGGTGACGTTTTCATCATCGTCACCACTCGCTGCCACTAATTTCAGCAAACAAGCGTCATATGAAGTCTTCAGATTAGTCCATTGAGACTTCAATTCATCCTCTTGAATCCTTAGAGCGTAAATTGTATGCTCTTCGTGAGGAATATCATCGAAATCTCTCTCCATATCAAAAATGGTGTCAGCATTTCTCATGAACGATGTTAGTTTCGCCATTGCTGTTTTAAAAATTTTGGTTGGCGCTGAAAAGTGGATAACAACCATTAAAAATAGCAAAAAATTTTTTCTAATACGTAGAAATTTTTTACTAAAAGGTTAGCGTGAGCTAAAAATTTGCTTATATGCCAATAAAATCGATAATAGTAAATGTTTTTAATAGTTTTTAATTTTGTTTCTAATATGTAGAAACTGCACGAATTTTCAAAAATAATTCGGCACAAAATTTTTCTAATTTGTAGAAAACTATTGTAATCAGCAAAAAAATTATTTTAGTTTTTTTGAAAAAAAAATCTTAAAAATTTTAAACACAAAAAAATTTTTTGATATGTAAAATCAAATATTCTACCTACATTTTCTTTTTGATGAACCCTGAATCCTCTTATTGCGTTATACAGTTCTTAGTAGCCTGCTACCCTCAGGTTTTTCTCTCCCTCAGTTTTTAAGCTTTAGAAAAAACTTAGCTTTTATTATTTTAACTTGTGCAGGAAAAAGCTGGACGTTCAGAATTTGTGAAGTATATGCGAGGTTAAAACGCGATAATTAAATTTTAAAAAAAATCCTACCTAATAAGTTGCCGGCGCTTAAAAACGCCACTGGCTCTACCTGGTTTCTTTTCAGTCTGAGCAGTTGAATGCTCGAAGGCAGAATCGAAACAGCTGATGAAAGCTATTAGAAGTGATTAACTTATTTTGTCGATTGCACCTCCTTAAAAACTAAAGTAACGGGATTTTTCGTGTTCGAACGAGCCCTTCTCTGTCTGTTCACTAACAGAACTTTTCCATATTCGAACTTAGAAATATATATCATCGCAATATATGCCCGATTGATTGTACTTTTAAAATTCATATATTTTTACCTATTTATTATATTTTCCTTCTTTTTCTTGTCTTTTTCCGGTTTTTTAAAAGAGAAACAGAAATCACCCTACCAGGCGCTCATGATACAGCAGCACGTCTTTTTGCACATCATTTATGAATGAGTGCTCTTAAAGTGTAGCCTCTATGTTTTTTGTGTATCACAATGAACTTTGCTATCTGGCAACACTTTTTTTTACTACACTGATGTTCCCTGTTATTTTCCATGATGGCCGCCCCCATGGCTGTCACAAAAGAGACAAAATAACAAATAAGCAGAGGTAAGTGTATTTAGTTAATTTTGTTTTTGATCATTTCTTTTAGGTTTTTAAAGAAAAATAATCATAAATGGTCATATTGGATGATCACCATTCGTGTACGCACAGGTTAGTGTTCATACAATTTAATGGAAAAGTGTTTTGTTTATTTTATTAGTTTTCATTTATTGCAGGTTGAGTGCTACATAAGGTGACCAGAGGGCACAAAGAAATGCTTGGAAAATCAAAAGTAAGTAAAAGTACTATAAGTTATTTTGTAATTAATTATTTTTCTTTTACAGTTGCTGCTACAAAAATTATCACACGCAACAAAACTCTGGCTTTGGCAGAAATACGGTTTTCAGGAAAAGACAGTGTGCGGGTGGATTACATTAGGATTTTATTTAGACCTTTTTATGTCTATATGTTTATATTTTTACAATCGAATTTATTTTTATTCTTGCATAATATGTTTATAGTTGTATTTATTCATATGCATTGATATTTATATTGATCTTTTGTAATTAAATAAAGATATTTATATATATTGTGATATTGTTTGTGTTGATATTTATTTCTATGATTATTTTCTGCACCCAACGTAGGCTTCCGCCCACACCTGAGATAATAGGTCTTATGCTTTACAACCTAAGTTAGCCGGGCAAAAACTACAAAAAAAATGTATTTATTGCTTTATGTCTTTTGTATGGAAAACGCCAATTGGTTTTCCACTGAGAGTTGCAAGTTGGTACATGTTGTTCCCTACCGCATAGCTTATCCGACATTTTACGAACTTTTTGCAGAATTTTGCATTAATGTTTCTTTTAAAGTCGCTTTGAACGAAGTTTCTTTTTTACACTTCCTGGCCGGGCGTGAAGTGGATTTCACGTTTTCGTTGATTATAGCGACGCGCACTTTTTTGTATGCCGCGTGCAGGTTATCTTTAAGTTTTTCGCGCATAAGTGTTAACTTTTCATTTTTATTAAGAAGTAAGACCTCGGGATCGCTTAAAGATTTTAGTTTTCGAGCTAATTTATAGTTCGCCCCGTGCAAATACATGTTATGCCCGAAAAGAGCGCAAAATGGTGTAATCATCGTCGACGCATGAACTGAACTTCTTAACGCACATTCGATTTCAGGTAAATATAGATCCCAGTCGCGATGGTCACTATCTAAATATGATCTGATGGCTGCGAGTACAGATTGATTAACTCTTTCCGCTGCGTTCGCTTGTGGTGAGTAGACAGCCGTTTTTAAATGTTTTATACCGAAGTTATTTATCATTTTCTCGAACTCTTTTGACGTGAATTGATTTCCATTATCACTGTGAGTTATTTCTGGAACACCAAATTTGTAGAACACTTCGTGAGTAAGGAATTCAATCACGTTTATCGCAGTCGACTCTCGCATGGCCTTCAATAAGGTGAATTTCGAAAAATGGTCTACGACTATGAATATATATGTGTTACCCTTCTTAGAACGTGGGTATTTGCCCAAAAAATCAATGTAAATTTTTTGAAAAGGGCGGTCTGTAACCACTTCTTGTCCCATGCTAGGTCGCAATTCGATATTTGTCGACTTATTTTCTTTGCATATTAGGCAATTGTTGATATACGCGCGAACCTGTTTTGTCATACCGGGCCAAAAATAAAATTCTCGCAACCGGTGTAGTGTTTATGCGATACCCCCATGCGCTGTCACTTGGGGCTTTAGATATAAGCGTTGACGTTAACCCTTCTGGGACCCACAACTTCCAAATCAGCTCTTCTACTTCGCCATCCTGTCGTTCAAATGATGTTCGCTTGAAAACCATTCCATTTTCAATCTTTAAATCTGGCAACTTTTCTTTATTTTTATTAATGTTTTCAATCAACTCCAGGTACTCCGGTGAGGAAAATTCTGTAGTCTCCAGATCTAGCAACTCTTCACCATTCAGCTCTGCTTCTTCAATCGCACGAGAGAGTGTGTCAGCGACCACATTGTCAGCGCCTTTCCTGTGTTCAATTTGAAAATCAAACGCTTGTAGTTGAAGAGACCATCGATCAAGACGGCCGCTCAAGTCTTTTAGTGACATGAGCCACTTCAGACTGGCGTGGTCTGTGACAACGGTAAAAGGCATCATTTCAATGTATGTGCGAAATCTTTTAACAGCAAGCACCGCCGCCAAACACTCTTTCTCAGTCACACTATAATTGCGTTGGTGATTATTCAACTTCTGCGAGAAAAATGCCACCGGATTCTCATGGCTATTTTCGTCAATCTGGTACAGCACAGCACCTATTCCTATATCGGAAGCATCACATTGCACATAAAATCGTTTAGAAAAATCTGCATGCTTTAAAACGGGTGCTGAAGTTAAAGCTTGTTTTAGCTGATTGAACGCTACACTGGCTGCAGGGGTCATACAGAATTTCGTGCATTTTTTTAGTGTATCACTGAGTGGTGCCGATAAGTTTTGTATGAACCGCCTGTACCAACCAGCTGTTCCAAGAAAGCTGCGTACTTCTCTTGTTGATCGTGGAACTGGAACTCGTTTTATGGCTGACACCTTTTCCGGATCTGTTCGAAGTGCTCCTCCGCCTACGATAAAACCTAAGTATCTAAGTTCCTTAAAACAAAACATAGATTTTTTTAACCCAATTGTTAAATTTGCTTCTTTAAGACAATCGGCAACTTCGCTCAGCACTTGGAGATGGGTCTCAAAATCAGCAGCTATGATCAGCAGATCATCTAGATAAGTGAACACATTTGATTTCAAACGCTGCGGGATAACTTTATCCATCAATCGACACAGACGTTGCGCTGCATTGCATAGGCCGAACGGCATTACGTTGAATTGGTAGAGCGGCCGACCTGGCACTGTAAATGCTGTGTACGCCTTGCTTTTTTGCTCCAGTTCTATCTGCCAGTATATGAAGTACTTCTCATCAATCCTGCTCAGAATTCCATCTATATTTTGTAAAGGGTAAGCGTCTTTCACAGTCCTTTCATTTAGCTTTCTAGCATCCAAACAAAACCGGTTTTTATTCCGTTTCCGCACGATTGTAGTGCGACTACTCCAAAGACTCTGGCTCTCTTCAATTACTCCTAATTCCAGCATCTTGTCTACCTCTTCATACACGATCGATTGCACCGCTGGAGATATGGGGTAGTAACGATCTTTCACCGGGACTGTGCCTTTGACCAGCTCAATGGTATGCTGCTCTAGATGAGTGCGCCCCAGGCCGTGCTCTTCGTAGGTTCGTGACTTCTTAATGACGACCTGCAAACGACTTCGCTCGTCATCTGTCAGATCGTGTGCTGAGTCTGCTCGAGCTGGCTCCAGATGTTTTGCCATATTCTCTATGTTCAGCTCTTCTACTCCTAGAACATCAGCTGCTAGTTTGAATGCTCTCCAGAAGTCGATACCAAGGTATATCTTTTGTTTTAGATACGGACATAAATAAAATAAAATATCACGTTGCTTATCTTTAAACTTGACAGGCAGTTTTACTTTGCTTAAGACGTTGTGCTGGCGGCCTCCGGCTGTTTTAACAATAGAAAAATATTTTTCTATGTTGACGCCTAAGCTTTCAACCAACTCTCTGCTATCGTGACCCAATATACTCACTGAAGCTCCAGTGTCTAATAGGCCTCGCATCATTCTACCACAAATTTCAATTTCGGCATAGGCTCTTGGGTCCTCTGTATCAGCGTTGTAGACTGCTTCCAACACTAGTTTTCGAATGTGCTTGCATTTGGCAAAATTTGCTCGAGCTTTTTGAATTTTTCTAGATACTTCCCGCTTTCCATCGAGACTGCCGTTATTGAAAATGCGTTGTCTTGCCTCATAATAATCGTGAATTCGTTCTTCAATTGGTTTGATTGTTTTGTATTTTATATTTCTGTTAAAATCTTTTACGCGTTTCATAATACTTATTTTTCCTTTCTTTTCAGGCTCTTGCTTTTCTGCATCACCTTCTAAGCTGTTTTCGTCGATGTCGGTTCCGATAGTGCTTAGACTTTCTTCTGCTCCTCGGGATCTTGACTGGAGCGTGGCACTCCCGTTGCTGCCGCGTTCCTCCTTCCATTTCCCAGACCACCATTCGGACATTTTGGAGTTATTACATTGGCCAATCCACACTTGTAGCAAAATATGTTCTGCTCCAGCGACATACAATCCATGAATGCATGGCCTTGCTGACGACAGTTCCAGCACACTAGCATTCGTTTTACCGATGGCTGCTGCTGCAAGCTTGTCCCCAGAGGCCGTGGTGCTATCTCTTCTACCATCACTTCTTCAGCATCGTCATCATGCATATACTCTAACTGGACCTCACTCACTTGCCGCTGAAATCTGGAACTTTGTTGTTGTACGCTCCGTATATCTCGTCGAGGAAATGTGTGCTCCACTTCATTGCATTCATCTCGGAGATGTTCCACAGAATGCACCGACAAAGGGTAAACAATGCGACCTAGGTTTTCTCTGAGATTTCTTTTAATAATTTTGATAATTTCGTATTCTGGTAATGGTTGCACTAATTTTGATCTTAATTTCGAGATTGCTTGAAAGAATGCATCTACAGATTCGCCTGGCTGCTGCTTTCTTTCTACCAAGTCTCTCATGACCTCGAAGTTTGAACGAGTAGTTTGGTACTGACGCATCATTGCGTGGCGCAAGGTTGGCCACTCGCTCACTACGCTTGTTTTGAGGAAGAGCCAGTACCACTCCTTTGCCTCACCATTTAAAAGAAGATGGAAGTCCCTCATGATTTCTGACCATGAGCAGTCGTATTGAGCTTGGAGGTGTTCTAGTCGGAATACGAAGTCTTCCACTGAGATGCTGCCTGTGCGTCCATCGAACATCAGACCCCACTTGTCGATTTTAATTGCAGTCGACGAGGGCACTCTGTCGTTTCGGCTCCAGCCATACTGAATGGGCTTGGCTGGTCAAAACGATTGGTTGGCTGTTTTATTTCGTTCGGTTGTTCTTCCTCATCGTAATACGGAGAGCGAACTGCACGAGAACGATCATCGAATACTCTAAATCTTTCCGGTGGATGCTGGTGAGTTTGATTACTTTGATATGTATTACGCGTTTCATTATTATTTATCTCAGCTCGCGCCCGGAATGGAATGTTTTGACCCGGCTCCCGCCCAAAATTTCTACTGGTCGCCTTCGGATCTACACTAACAGGAATGCTACAATTAAGAACTGGTTTAAGCAAGGTTTTAAGTTCCCTCATTATTTCTTCTAATACCGCTTTTATTCCTTCCTGAATTTGGTTTCTAATCGATTTGTCTAAGGAAGCTCTAATTTCCTGACACTCTCTAGCTATTAGGTCTGTTATATCAGCGGTGTTTTCTTCTGGAAACATCGTATGAGCTGCTGCAAAAGTTTGCCTATTTAACCCAACTGGACCCCTGCTTATTGGTGGAGGTTCGGATAAATTTGGAGGAAATTCCTTTCTCCTAAAATCTTTTGGTATCGCACCTTGATTCTGGAATTAATCATTTCTCTTTTCGGTTATCGTATTCGATAAATCATAAAAAACCGGTCTGTTATTCTGACACTCTGCCCTAGCAGGTTCAGATTCAGTTTCCATATTTAATTTTTTTGTTTTTGGCGTGTTTTGCTTTAAAAATTTTCTTTGTGGCGAAGAACGGTTTAAGTCGAACGTAATGTGTCGTCGTTTCGATGCAACTTTTTTTTGTATTTTCTTTTCAGACTTCATAAGTTATAACAACTAACCAACAACAGTAAACTTGACTTATCCTACCCAAGTATACTATTTGTATTATATTTCCTTCGCGGTTCGGACATTTACTGCATCAAGCAAAAAAACTTAAATTCATGGTTTTATAACACCTGCATAGTTTAAGTGTTTTGCTCAGACTAAAACTCTTACTTCATTATTTTTTTCAATTGTTGATCTTTTTCTCACAGCCCGTAATATCACTACGACTTCGATGCTAGCGTTGACTTATGCCAACAGCTAGGTCACATTAATCTGTGCTTCGAATGCACTTAGCGATTATAAAAACAAACTTCATAATTTTATGTTTACTTTCACTGCTATGACAACGACCTTACAACTTGTGGTCCCTCATGGCATTCTTGAACGAGTGCAATTAGTCATATCTATACCGTTTTGACTAAGCCACCTGCAATCAAAAATACTCAACTTCATTATTGAGACGAAAAAAACAAAAACGAAACTATTTATGAGGACATACTTTCAGTGGATGATCTCCTGCCGTATTTTCAAGTAAGTGCAATTAATTGTTTTTGAGGCAGGTCACCTCTCACTAAGCCACCAACTGAAATTACCCAAGCGAGCAACACCGAAGGTAGCCCTTCCGTTTTAAAAATTGTGTGCTATCTTGCTTCCGCGCCCACTTGATCTTTAAATTTAAACTCAATTTATATTTCTGTTTTTGGCGCCATATTGTTATGGCACTATTTGACTTAGAACCACACGGTCCTTTATATTTTAATGTTTGGGCATCATATTGTACGTGCCTGCTTGATTTTTAATTTGCTCTGTGATAAATCTCGCACTATCAATCAATGGTCTGTCATGGTATTCTTAGTAAGGCGCAATTGAGGTAGAGTTAGACTCCTCTCGCCAAGCCGACTGTACTTCAGAATACCCTGAGAAAGCACGATTAATAGCCGAGCATGGTTTATTTTCTGATTGGGCGCCATATTGTTACAGCGCCATTTGATTTTTGCTTTATAATGGTTGATCTCATGCTTTCAATCGAAGTTTTCACACAGTATCCTTATGTAGGCGCAATTAGCGTAAAGTTTGAGTACTCTCACTAAGCCAGCACTACTTCAGGATAGCCTGCGGGAGTATGATTGAGAGCTGATCATCTTGTTTTTAAAATTGGGCGCCATATTGTTACATGTCCCTAGCGATCGTACCTGGCCTGATTGCGCACCGACTAGCTCACGGTTTCCGGGCGTTGTTTTCAACCCTTCAGGCCAGGTCGAGGGAGCAACAATAACTTCCGGCTCACACCGGAAGTGAAATAAATAAAAACATCAAAATAACCGAAAAACACAAGAAAACGCAAAACAATATTAAATCAAAAATAATTTGAAAAAAACTGAAATAATTAATATTCTAACCAACAAGTTTTAATGTTGAAATTCAAGTAATAAAAACAAATCTTGAGCTACAATAAACGCACCAAATATTAACTGAGCAAAAATAACGAATTTAACGTCTCCTCAATGACAAGGTCAAAAACCGAACACAAAAATTCACAATACCAAAGTCACGAACGAAACAAATGCAAACCAGCCATCGAAGTTTTGGGGACCTTCTCCCCATTCTCTATACCCACACAACCATGGCCATCATTCAATTCTTATGTCGATGACCCCAATTTAAACAAAGCCAAACCGTTTATAATTCAAGAACAACGTCCATATCGCCCTGTGCGATTTTCACGAACGCCCCTGTACTTTAGCCCCCACATTCTTTAAATTACAAGACCATATTTATCTTCATTTTAAAATTCATTCTAATATAACTAATTTAAAAACTAAAATCATTCTTTTCTTTTCAGGTATGTGGTAACTTAAGATTATTTATACATTGTAGCAAAACTATAGCAAATTTAATTATATAAAAACAATGCGATTAAAATATAATTTTATATCTTAACAAAAAAAAAGTATATTAAAAATATGGGAAATTATATTATTATTAAAATATGCATATAAGCATTTGAGGTATTTCAATCGATTAAATTTATACAAGCTAACTTCACTGCCATGAATTAAATAAATAAAAAATGCATAAAAAAAACTAAAATTCAATGAATGAAAAAAATGGGCCTTTCAAACTAAATCTGCAAAAACAAGAAAACCGAATTTTTACTTAGACATTTTTCCTACCTAAAGGAGCTCTCTTAGGTGTTGCTGAATCAAAAATATAATTTAACAAAAATAAAAAACTCTAAAAAGGCACAAAATTTTTGCACGCACCGAATGTACACACTTTGTTTTCACTAAAATTGGCTTAGTGCCAAAAAAAATTCAAAACTAAAAATATTAAAATAACTACTTAAAGATATTGATATTTTACAAAAAAAAAATCCAAAGACAATATTAAAATTAAATTTAAATAAATATTACTCAAAAGAAAATGAATCCATAAATCCTGGAGTTTAACTACTTTAAATGAAAAATAAACTAATTAAAATTCGACGCCACCGAAATTCTCTTTTGTTTTTCTAGACCGATCAAATTATATTTTCCGCTATCTCCAAAGTGCTATTTCGACGGCACCAGATCTTATTGGTTGGAAAGCTCTGATATTTTTTCTCCGAACAACGTTGTACCGCTCGTAAGTAGGTATTTAGGTAAGTATTCAGGCGTTTGAAAATTTATAATTGATGATATACATATATGGTTATGTATATAGATAAAATAAGATAATTGTGACCGACTTCTCTGTTGGATGCGTTTCGGATGTCTTATGAACAAGCTTGGGGATGATGTTCCGAATAATTTGTTGTCGCTGGCAAAGTCTTTTGCTGCAATTAGTGCTGCAAGGAAGATGCATAAAATCAGGCCTAAAATTTGCGGGAAAATTTTATTCAATACGTGAATAATAATTTGCTCGCAAATGCAGAACACAATAAAAAATAACACCGGTAAGTATATGTAATATTAATAACAATTAGTTTTATTTAGCACTTACGAATTTTCTTTTTCCAATAAGTGAATTTGAGTTAGTGTACAATTCTGGATGGCACTGATATTGGCAGATGACTCTTCAAGAAAAAATAAGGATTTTCGCTCAATTTTCGCGCAATTTACTTGTGGATTATTCAGGAAAAACTTCAAGAATACGGTCGCCATTAAAGGAGCCGAAGACCCCGCCGAGGCGCTCGTTCGGCTATCGAGAATCGATACTCGAACGAGTCGGTAAGTATGTAGTTGATCTCTTACTTTTTCTTATGAGCATCAATCTACTATTAATAGTTATGGTGTTTAGGGTTGCCGCCTAAACATGCCGGCCCCCTTGCAGTACTACTGTAAGATAAATTTAAATAACTCTAAAATACCTTAAGCTGGTAAAAAAGGGTTGATTTATTTATGTCTCAATAAAAATCGGCGCAAGTGTGACTAATTAAGTGGAGATAAATTCATTTTTATTGTAAAACGTTATAAAATCAATTTACAACCCTTATGTGTATTAAATATGTCTAAAAGAATTAAAATAAATAAATTTAGGTACGTAAATTTACGTTTTTATGCGTTACCGGGCCACCGTGCCCGACACCATCCAACCAAAGACGGAATTCTGCGTTAGAACCCCCCCCCCCCAAACCACTCGGAAAAATTCCGGGTTTTATTATTTTTGGGTAGACGTCTACCCCTAGCACCATACCGACCGAAGACGAAACCAGAAAGTCTGGATCAGCAAGCATCAAATTCGAAAATTGTGCTCTAATAGATGTGTCTAAGGTTTCCCTAGGTGTGACTCGCGTAAAATGCCGTAACACCTTCGCTTGGGCTGTCACCGATTGGTTGGACTCATGGTTTGCTCGGAGGGTTAGGGAGCAAACTTCTTGAGAGCCAACCATCCTTGATGGCAACCCAAGTTGGCGCACGAGACGCTGGGAGATGATGGACATCTCGGCACACGGGTCTATTAGAGCACGAACCCGATGCATGTGACCCTGATCGATCACCTTGACGACCGCCGTGGGGAGGAGCGAAGTCACCTGCTGCAGAACTGGCAGCGGTGATGGCGAGGGCAGGCGCTGAGCGCCACTATTTGAGCGGCGGTGAATGAGTCGTGTCCGTCCTTGACCTCGATTGCGATGCTCTTCTCGCGATGCACGAAACCGTCGACCGGAGCGCCGCGTTGTACGCGACGCTCTTGTTACATTGCCGTTCAACTTCGGTCGAAAGGCACGCAACTCTTCGGCGTTGCGAATGCACCGAGCCAATCGCGCTTCATCTTCTTCTTCAGGTGCCGGATCCCCCTCAACGCTCAATGCGACTTGTGGCAAACTAGGCCGGTCAGCAAAACTCCCCGCGGCGCCCGTCCCGCGCTGACGAGAAGCCTCAGACAAACAAGGCCTGGCTATGTCTTGCGGCTTGGGTGGTGATGGCTTTTCTGCGTCTTTAGCCCGGCCGAGGTGCAACATGGTGTGATGCGTCCCATCACACTTGCCGCAACATCCATCACTGGCGCATTCGCTGGTCTTGTGGTTTGGGGAGAGGCACCGGGAGCAAAACTTAAACAACAGCACCAGCCGCAGCCGATCTGCAACGCTCCCGGCGACAAACGCCTTACAAAAACGTAATGGGTGCCGCCCCAAGCACACTCGGCACTTCAAGGCGACTTCAGCGGGCGTTTTTCCGACACTCGACATTATGGCTAGAAAAAATAAAAATAAATTAAATAGGTTAATTCCCGCTGAACCGCAAACACACACACACAAATAAGACAGACGAAGACATCTAGCTACGACGTTGTTGGACGAAGACATCAATTTACGGAGGTGGTGGCAAAATAATCAATTTTACCACAGGCCGAGTAATAATACCGCGTTCAGTGCGCAGGTCGGCGACTCGGACACGATTGTCAGAGCCTATATAAACCTTAACCACTCTCCCTAATCGCCACTCAGTGGCCGAAAGGTTGTCCGCTTTTAGTCGTCAATTTTCAAGTCTTCGCGGGGATGTTTCCACTTATAACGCTTGTGAAGTTCCTTTAAATAATAATTTTTCCACATTTGGCAGAACCTTTGGTTCAATGCCTTTAACTTTTGCCAACGATTGATTATTGATATTGGACTTTCAGCAATGTCCGGTTCAATCGGAGCAAGCAAAGGCCCCCCCCCTACTAAGAAATGCGCTGGAGTTAAAGGCGCAAGATCATTTGGATCGGACGACATTGGACTTAAAGGGCGTGAATTCAAACATGCTTCGATACGCGACAGCAATGTTGAGAGCTCCTCGAATGTGTATTTCATATCCGACGCTACTTTTCGAAAGTGTAACTTAAAACTTTTGACACCAGCTTCCCACAGACCTCCCATATGGGGAGCACCTGCTGGAATAAAATGCCAAGTTAAGTGTTGATGTGCAAATTTAGACACCACTTTCTCTTTGGAATCATTCAAAAAAGCTTTAAAATCTTCTTTAAACGCACGAGAAGCACCAACAAAATTGGTTCCGTTGTCCGAATACATTTTTTCAGGACATCCTCTGCGTGAAGCGAATCTCGAAAACGCTGCCAGAAAAGTGACAGTGCTGAGATCACTGGTAACTTCTAAATGAATAGCTTTCGTAGCGAAGCAGACAAACACACATAAATAGCCTTTAGTTATGAGACACGCTCGTCCCGTATAATTTTTAATGTCGTATGGCCCTGTGAAATCCACTCCTGTAGACGTGAACGGGCGAGATAATTTTGTTCGCTCTGGAGGTAGTGATGCCATCATTTGTGTCTGTAACCGTTTGCGGTCGATAACACAGACTTAACAATTGTGAATTATCGATTTTATCATATTTTTTACTCTGGGAATCCAGTATTGCGTCCGAATAAGTCGCAACACAAGCTGGTTCCCACCATGAATGGAAATTTCATGGGTGAACTTCACGAGCAACTTAGAGAATTGACAGTCGTACGGTAAAATTACCGGATGACGCTCATCATAAGAGATGTGTTCTGTCTCCGATAAACGTCCGCCAACTCTAAGCACCTTATGGCTGTCTAAAAAAGGATTTAAATTTAGAATCGAGCTCTTCGAGTCGATCAAAGTTTTATTTGAAAGATGGGTATACTCAGATAGGTATCCCATTTTTTGGCTCTCAATAACGAGTCTTCTAGTGGCCTCTTTAATCTCTTGCTGTGATATTTCAACAGCTCGATGACAGAAACTACTTTTATGAGCCCGGTGAGTTCTGTGGAAAAATCGTTATATATACGAGAGAACTCGCAAGGCTCGAGGCAATGAAGAAAAACGCTCTAAGATATCATTATTTTGCGCACAAGCTATATGAGCTTTTATCGATTTTGCTTCCATCGTTGTTTCATACTCGTCGCCTCGATTTGGCCACGCGCTGGGCTCCTGTAGCAGCCATCCAGGTCCATGCCACCACAGCGAACTTTCCTTTAAATGTTGCGGCTCCACTCCTCTGCTGGCTAGATCCGCTGGATTATCTTCCAAATCCACATGACTCCAGTTCTTGATTCCCACTTTATCGCTGATTTTTGCGACTCGGTTGGCGACAAAAGTGGTCCAGGCGCATGGCTGTTTACGCAACCACGCCAGCACAATGGTCGAATCTGTCCATAAATACAATTGGTTATTGTATGTCTCTAAATTTTTCAGAAACGCTTCGACCATCTCTGCCAGCAGAAGAGCGCCACACAGCTCAAGCCTGGGCAACGACACTGTCTTAACAGGTGCCACTTTCGTCTTCGCGACTAAAAGATGGACGCTCACTTGGTCCAAAAATTTCACGCGAATGTAAACTGCGGCTCCATATGCCTTCTCAGAGGCATCACAAAATCCGTGGAACTGCACATCGCCTTTAGGCGAGAAATTAACCCAACGAGGAATTCGCACGCTGCTGATGTGGGAGTAATTTTGAAGAAACGACTGCCAACGTTGCAAGGTAGCCGGGATCAACTGATCATCCCATCCGATGCCATCTAGCCAAACTTGCTGCATTAGAATTTTGGCGATGACCACGACCAGAGCCAACCATCCCGCAGGATCAAAAAGTTTTGCTATCGCAGACAGCACTTCCCTTTTAGAGAAGCTACCCTCTTGATCTAGCGGTGGCGCATGAAAATAAAAATGGTCGGACCGAGCGTTCCATCGAATGCCTAACGTCTTAACGTTGCTCGTATCTTCCAACTGCAGAAAATCATCGCGTAACCGATGAGCTTTGGGAATTCCTTGAAGTACATCATCAGAGTTGGACGTCCATTTGCGCAGGACAAAACCTGCTGATTCCGCAGCTTTTTCAAGTTCAATTCGAGCTTGAACTGCTGACTTGACGTCATGACCTCCCGCCAGTGCGTCATCTACGTACATATGGTTACGCAAAATTTTTGACGCTAGCGGTAAACTAGGCTCGACATCATCAGCCAACTGTAAAAGGGTCCGAAGTGCTAAAAACGGAGCACAGTTGACGCCGAAAGTTACAGTGTTGAGCTGAAAATCTTGGAGTTAATTTTCTGATGACGCGCGGAAGATTATGCGCTGGAATTGTTGGTGCTCTTTCTTTACCAGTATTTGGCGATACATCTTTTCAATGTCGCCATTGAAAACATACCGGAAGAACCGCCACTTCAGTACAAGCAAAGTCAAATCACTTTGCAAAACTGGCCCCGCATGCAGAACATCATTAAGGCTAACGCCATTTGATGTAGGGCTTGAGGCATTGAAAACCACGCGAACCTTTGTAGTCGTGCTATCAGGCTTCATGACGGCGTGATGAGGAAGGTAGTAACTCTGAGACGGTCTCTGAGTAACACTTGCTGTCACTTCACTCATGTGGCCGAGCTCCAAATATTCTGCTAAGACTCCATCATATTCCTTCTTGGAGGCCAAATTTTTAGTAAGCCTCACCTCGTTGCGAAGAAACTGACGAACTGCAATGTAGCGTGAATCTCCTAGTCGGGTTGTCTGGGGAAAGTTTTCCTTAAAAGGCAAACTCACCACATATCACCCATCAGGATTACGCTCGGTCGTTTGAACATAATAATCTTCACAAAATTTGTCCGTGAGACTATGCACAACCTTTTGCGTTCCTCAAGTTCCCAAAACGAAGCTAACTGCCGGTCAAGTGAAACTTCACTAAAATACGACACGACAGAAGAGGAGGGACACTAAAGTGCAAGCTTTTTGTACTCTAGCCGAAACTACATTATTAAGTCCAGAGACTTGAGCGGACACGCGTTGAGTAGGCAGCTGAATAAGTCGCTGCAACCTCTCAGAAATAAAAGAGCCCTCTGAGCCAGAATCAATAAGTGCTCTGGCTGTGAAACAAGATCCTCGGTGGCAGATATTAATCATTGCGGTACCCAGTAAGATTCCTTTGCTGGTTGAGGCAAAGCACGCTTGATAATTACCGCGAGCGCTTGCAGGTGATTGCGATTTCGCTGCGACTTCAGTAGTGGACTGTATAGTAGCCGTGCTTGGACCTCCCGCATTTGAATTGCCACTTGCTCCTCTAAAATCTCTGTGAAGCAACGAATGATGTCGTTGCCCACATGTGGAGCAGTTGTAGGCACTTTTGCAATTTTTTGAAACGTGGCTGGTTGACAGACAGTTGAGACAACAATGCAAGTGTCTTGCCGCCGATGATCTGTCATCCACGTTCATTGCCAAAAACTTCGGACAGAACTTCAATGCATGTTGCTGGTTTTTACACAGCTTGCAATTGTTATTCGTCACTTTAACCTGGTATGTATTGACTTTCTTCACATTTGGTGAAGGTGCGCTCGGTTTTTGTACTTTTGGTACCGCGCCTCTGAAGTCACACACTGTTTCTAAAGTCTGAAAACGACTTGTAAGAAACTTGTCAAGGTCAGCCCATTTGGGGATTTCTGCCTTGTTCTCGATTGATTGCTCCCATAAGGAGAGCGTTGTTTCTGGCAATTTTGTGGAACACAAATATGTAAAAATAGCATCCCAGTTGCTAATGTCTACTTTGTGTATAGTGAGAGCCGATATACAATTATTTATATCTCTCTGTAATTTTTTGATGCCACTTCCAGATTCAGTTGCAACAGCTGGCAGGTTAAATAAAACCTTTAGTTGACTGTTAACTAAAATCCGCTTATTTTCATAGCGGTCAGTCAAGTTTTGCCAGGCTGTTGCAAACCCTTCATGCGTGAGGGGAGATTTTTGAACAATCTCTTTTGCCTCTCCGCGGGTTTTCTGATTTAAATGAAATACTTTTTCGACGGGTGTTAGCCGACTATTTGAAATGTAAATAGCGGAAAACATATCCCGGAAGGACGGCCATGTTATATAATCTCCATGAAATATCTCAGTTTCGCATGGTGGTAAGTTGATATGGTGCCCAGACATCGGCATATCAAAGCTCGAAATATCCACTTCATTGTTTTTCTTCGCCATGGACAGCTTATCGCTTAGTTCGTTCATCTTAGATAGACAGCGAACGCGAACATATGTTTGATATCATGTGCGATACTTCACTTTGACTAGGGTGACGTTTTCATCATCGTCACCACTCGCTGCCACTAATTTCAGCAAACAAGCGTCATATGAAGTCTTCAGATTAGTCCATTGAGACTTCAATTCATCCTCTTGAATCCTTAGAGCGTAAATTGTATGCTCTTCGGGAGGAATATCATCGAAATCTCTCTCCATATCAAAAATGGTGTCAGCATTTCTCATGAACGATGTTAGTTTCGCCATTGCTGTTTTAAAAATTTTGGTTGGCGCTGAAAAGTGGATAACAACCATTAAAAATAGCAAAAAATTTTTTCTAATACGTAGAAATTTTTTACTAAAAGGTTAGCGTCAGCTAAAAATTTGCTTGTATGCCAATAAAATCGATAATAGTAAATGTTTTTAATAGTTTTTAATTTTGTTTCTAATATGTAGAAACTGCACGAATTTTCAAAAATAATTCGGCACAAAATTTTTCTAATTTGTAGAAAACTATTGTAATCAGCAAAAAAATTATTTTTGTTTTTTTGAAAAAAAAATCTTAAAAATTTTAAACACAAAAAAAATTTTTTGATATGTAAAATCAAATATTCTACCTACATTTTCTTTTTGATGAACCCTGAATCCTCTTATTGCGTTATACAGTTCTTAGTAGCCTGCTACCCTCAGGTTTTTCTCTCCCTCAGTTTTTAAGCTTTAGAAAAAACTTAGCTTTTATTATTTTAACTTGTGCAGGAAAAAGCTGGACGTTCAGAATTTGTGAAGTATTTGCGAGGTTAAAACGCGATAATTAAATTTTAAAAAAATCCTACCTAATAAGTTGCCGGCGCTTAAAAACGCCACTGGCTCTACCTGGTTTCTTTTCAGTCTGAGCAGTTGAATGCTCGAAGGCAGAATCGAAACAGCTGATGAAAGCTATTAGAAGTGATTAACTTATTTTGTCGATTGCACCTCCTTAAAAACTAAAGTAACGGGATTTTTCGTGTTCGAACGAGCCCTTCTCTGTCTGTTCACTAACAGAACTTTTCCATATTCGAACTTAGAAATATATATCATCGCAATATATGCCCGATTGATTGTACTTTTAAAATTCATATATTTTTACCTATTTATTATATTTTCCACAATGAACTTTGCTATCTGGCAACACTTTTTTTTACTACACTGATGTTCCCTGTTATTTTCCATGATGGCCGCCCCCATGGCTGTCACAAAAGAGACAAAATAACAAATAAGCAGAGGTAAGTGTATTTAGTTAATTTTGTTTTTGATCATTTCTTTTAGGTTTTAAAGAAAAATAATCATAAATGGTCATATTGGATGATCACCATTCGTGTACGCACAGGTTAGTGTTCATACAATTTAATGGAAAAGTGTTTTGTTTATTTTATTAGTTTTCATTTATTGCAGGTTGAGTGCTACATAAGGTGACCAGAGGGCACAAAGAAATGCTTGGAAAATCAAAAGTAAGTAAAAGTACTATAAGTTATTTTGTAATTAATTATTTTTCTTTTACAGTTGCTGCTACAAAAATTATCACACGCAGCAAAACTCTGGCTTTGGCAGAAATACGGTTTTCAGGAAAAGACAGTGTGCGGGTGGATTACATTAGGATTTTATTTAGACCTTTTTATGTCTATATGTTTATATTTTTACAATCGAATTTATTTTTATTCTTGCATAATATGTTTATAGTTGTATTTATTCATATGCATTGATATTTATATTGATCTTTTGTAATTAAATAAAGATATTTATATATATTGTGATATTGATATTGTTTGTGTTGATATTTATTTCTATGATTATTTTCTGCACCCAACGTAGGCTTCCGCCCACACCTGAGATAATAGGTCTTATGCTTTACAACCTAAGTTAGCCGGGCAAAAACTACAAAAAAAATGTATTTATTGCTTTATGTCTTTTGTATGGAAAACGCCAATTGGTTTTCCACTGAGAGTTTCAAGTTGGTACATGTTGTTCCCTACCGCATAGCTTATCCGACATTTTACGAACTTTTTGCAGAATTTTGCATTAATGTTTCTTTTAAAGTCGCTTTGCGCGAAGTTTCTTTTATACACTTCCTGGCCGGGCGTGAAGTGGATTTTGCGTTTTCGTTGATTATAGCGACGCGCACTTTTTTGTATGCCGCGTGCAGGTTATCTTTAAGTTTTTCGCGCATAAGTGTTAACTTTTCATTTTTATTAAGAAGTAAGACCTCGGGATCGCTTAAAGATTTTAGTTTTCGAGCTAATTTATAGTTCGCCCCGTGCAAATACATGTTATGCCCGAAAAGAGCGCAAAATGGTGTAATCATCGTCGCCGCATGAACTGAACTTCTTAACGCACATTCGATTTCAGGTAAATATAGATCCCAGTCGCGATGGTCACTATCTAAATATGATCTGATGGCTGCGAGTACAGATTGATTAACTCTTTCCGCTGCGTTCGCTTGTGGTGAGTAGACAGCCGTTTTTAAATGTTTTATACCGAAGTTATTTATCATTTTCTCGAACTCTTTTGACGTGAATTGATTTCCATTATCACTGTGAGTTATTTCTGGAACACCAAATTTGTAGAACACTTCGTGAGTAAGGAAGATATTCGTTCCAATATCTTTCGATTGAACGAAGTTTGGGGCAATTCGGAGGATTGGCTTCTCTTGGTACCATGGTGACATTATTGGCTTGGTACCAATCCATCGTTTTCTGGGCGTAGTGACATATTGCTAGGTCAGGCCAAAATAGTACTGAACCTTGGTGCTGACGTATTAAAGGCAGCAAACGCCGCTCCAGACACTCTCTGATGTAAATTTCGGGGTTGATTGTGCGATCTGTCACAAATTCCTTACTTCGAAGGCCACATTTGCAAATGGCCTGCCAGACCATGTTATAATTTGGTCTGGCAGGATTCTGGATTCTGAGTAAACAGCCGCTTAACGTTCTGGGCCAACGCTTGGTTCGCTGGACCACTTTTTCTCCCTGAGCCAGGCGTTTTTAATAAAGGAGTAATCTGTTTTTACCGTTTTATGGTCCTTCTGTCATTTTTTACGCAAACGCAAACTTCCTTAGAGATCTTTTGTACGTGGTGTTTGGATTTTCCAGGTATTTGCAAATAATTGCTCTCCGCTTTTCTTCTTGTTGAGACGACATCTTTTCAGTAGCTGTTTTTTTTTACTAATGAGTATTTTTTTTAATCTGCAATATTTATACTTTATTAAGGTGTCAAATATGTTGCTATAGAGGTAAAACTTTTTTATAAATAACCTAAAAACAAAAGGACAGTTATTTCTGGGACAGTCTTTATGCATATGCATGTTTTTTTTTATTTTATTCGCGAAGGGGGAACCTTCAATAGGCCCCAACCGTGCAGGTGGGAGTATGCGATTCCTACGCACTAAACCTTAACCTCCACATTGAATCTTTGATCCAGTATGAGTCCCGTGGAACCGCCGTAAGGCATAACTTCACGGGATGGGGGAACAGCACTAAGCTGGAAAATGAAGGACTAATTTTGTTTGTCGGATGACTGTCAAGTTAAATGCCTAAATTTTCTCCTAAACTTGATGTCGACTCTGGGTCGGGGAGAACCCTAAACATCGATTATAGTTTCCTATCTCACGCTGAACAAACGCTCAACTCAGCGTGAGATAGGAGACTCTTCGAAGTTCGTCTAATATGCGTTTGGACAAAGAGCTTACCACTGACCAGTTAGTTTCGCTTCTCAACATGAGGTTCACCAAGTTTTTGGGTGTCACCACTTCGCCCAGTCGGACCGAAGCATCAGTTCTTGCTTTGTTGAACCTAGGGCACTCGAAGAGGACGTGTGCAGTGTCTTCTACTATGTTACCAGGGCAATGAATGCAATAGGAGTCACTTGCATGCTTGAATTTATACAGGTATGCTCTAAAGCAACTGTGCTCGGTCAGAATTTGGGTGAGGTAGAAATTCACTGAACCATGACTTCTACTACACCACAAGGAAAGGTTGGTGATGAGGTGATGGGTCCGGTGTCCCTTACCCGATCTATCCTAACGTGCACAACAGTCGCTCAAAGATTTTCCCTAATGTATCAAGCAGACAAATTGGTCTGTAGCTTGAGGGATCTTCCGTGGAGGCACTGCCTTTTGGTATGAGCACTAGTCTCTGGGCCTTCCACTGAGCTGGAAATATGCCCTCCCTTAGACAGGTGTTGAAGAGCTCGACAAATGTTTGAGGTTGCTCTAAGATGGCGAGCTTTAACGCACGGTTAGGAATACCATCTGGCCCTGGTGCCTTTTCGTTCTTCACGGATTTGGCAATTGTCACCACCTCGTCAGTGCTTACCCTTACTATTTGATTTAGATCGTCTTCATCTGCCTCGTGGGGCAAAATCGCTGGTTGTGGCGGGAAGAGAGTCCTTACTACGTTACCAAGCAGGTGCTGGTCCGAAGGAGTGGGCTGTCTTAACCCCTTCAGCTTTTTTGTTGCTATCTTGTAGGCGGTTCCCCATGGGCTAGCTTCTGCCTCATCACATAGCTGCAGAAAGCACTCGCGCTTGCTCCTATTAATAGATTTTTTCAAAGATTTTTTGGATACACGGTAGGATTGGCGAAGAAATTCGAATCTGTCGGTACCTCTTGAGCGGTAGTATCTTCTTCTAGCTTGAATGCATTCTCTGCGTGCTTCTGCGATTTCACTGGACCACCAGTAAACTGGGCTGCGCTGTCGTTTGCTTAGTCTTCTAAGGAGCATGGAAGCGTCGCAAGCTCTCCTGACTTGGTCAGTAGTTTGTCTTGCCATATCGGTTGCTGTGCCGGCGAGGTGTATATCAGCCATCATAACTCTGAAGATGTCTTCGTCTAGCGAATTTGTTTTATAAGCAGATCTCCTTCGGCTACGATGTTTTCTACTTAACGTGTATGTAATGGCATGGTGTTCACTGTGCGTATAAATATCTTGCACCATCCACCCAGTCTGAATACCAAGCTCACTACTAGCGAAGGTCAGTTCAATAAAGGAGCTACCTACTGCACTACTGAATGTGTGCTGCAATCCGGTATTGAGCAGCACCACGTCAAGTGATGCGAACGCCTCGAGAAGTATGAAGCCTCTTTGGTTTGTACGTTGACTGCCCCATTCTACAGCCCAAGCGTTAAAGTTGCCAGCTATTAGAACTGGCTTAGTCCCTTGTACGTCCTCAACTATGGCATCTATGGTCTCGCCAAACTCTTCAACTGGCAAACTTGGGGCAAGGTAGCAGCTCACAATCTGAACACCCTCTACCTCGACTCGAACAAAGCCGTTTGCACGTGTACGAAGGTGTATAAGAAGGTGTAAACTCTTCAACTAGCAAACTTGGGGCAAGGTAGCAGCTCACAATCTGAACACCCTCTACCTCGACTCGAACAAAGCCGTTTGCACGTGTACGAAGGTGTATACGGAGAGGATCCCTACTGCACGACCAGTGCTGTCTGAGGCCCAAACTGCTGGGTTTTTGCAGGCATACGGTTCGCTTAGAATTGCAAGATCGTTGCTCTGTGCTCTGACCGTTTGCGCTAATAGGTCTTGCGCTGCCCGGCAGTTGTTAAGGTTAAGCTGCAGGAATCTCATCTTCGCTTAGGCTTCGTAGCTTTTTTGAAGGATGGACATCTTCAGCTTCCGGCTCGGTGGTTTGTCTCTGTTCTTTTCTTGGCCAAGCATAAAAAGCAGCTTGCCTCCACACTACACTCTTTCGCCTTGTGGCCCTCTTTACCACACTTCATGCAGCACTTACTTCGGTCAGTGTTGTTGCAGCTTTTTGCGCTATGACCAAAGTCGAGGCACTTGAAGCACCTGGTTTGAGTAAATTTTTCTCGAACCCTACATATGACCCAGCCAACTTTAAGTTTGCCAGTTTCGGTCATCTCTCTTGCCTGTGTGAGAGGTATGCTTACAACCGCCGTTTGTGGCCCAAACTCCTGTTTTTGCAGGCATACGGTTCGCTAATAATTGCAAGCACTTGAAGCACCATGTACTTGAAGCACATGTATATTAGACCGTACCTCAAAAAAAAAGTGCGCCGTAAACCAGCGAATATGAAGCATTTGTGCAAGACAATTACGAAATAAATTTTTTTTTTTTTTTGACCGAACGTAGGGGTCGCGCATTGACATATTTCTTCATATCTCTGGTGTTTACAGTCGGATTTTAAAGTTTGGTACAACAATGTTTTTGTCTCAAGAAGATCAATATGACCTCTTTAGAAGTCATTGACCTCAGGTGTACCGTTCTAGTACTTACCCTCCAGATCTCAGTTGCTACCATCCTAATGTACCATCCTTATATAAAAAAAAAAAGCTCTTAAAATATCATTAATCTTTTGCCCAGAAAGTATATCGAAATTTCTAGCAGAACTATTTTAAAAAAATTTTTGAAATTTTTTTGCCGAACGTAGGGCTCCCTTTTTTTATTTTCATCATATCTTCGGTATTTAAAGTCTGATCATATAGAATGACATATCGATGTTTTTGTTTAAAAGAGACCAATTATTTTTTTCCAAAATAAAAAAAAAATATTCCTACAAGTCCTTGGAAGGCCTCGAACTGATTTTGAGGAACTTTAAAGCTCGTAAAAGAATACAAAATAATGCCAATGCTAACAGAGGTATCAACACTATTTTTGTTGTGATTTTCTAAATATACAATGTATAATTATTTTCACAGCCACATTAAAAATAGCAATTTCAAACACTGGCTATTGCAATTCGTTTTTCCCCGTGAAAAAAACAGTTAAAAATTACTTCCGTGTAATATTTATTTCAAACGAGAGTTTTATAGAGTTTTGATCTTTTTCAATGAAAATTGGCCAAAAAACATTTAAAAAAATGTCTTTTATTGCAAATGACTTAAATAATACCAAATTACCAACGGAGTATGATGTTACAAATTTTTTATTGTATCTGCGGCATAACAGTGATAAAAGTCGAAAGTTAAACAATAAGTCATAAGATATTCAACTGGCAGTTCGTCCTTTTATAAAAAACAATGCGTACTTCTCGCACCCGGAGAATATTTTGTTAAGACCAGCAAGAATCATTGCAATATTCAAACAAATTAATCAAATTACCAGGTTCGCACAATGAAAATGACTTAATTTGATTAATTTTTATAGTAAACCTATATAACTTCACAGTTTATCCATGCCATTCAGAAAACACCGAGCGTTTTGTTCATGTAGTAAATGAATCTGCTTCGGCGGTCACCGATGAACAACGCATGGGCCACATTTTATCAAAACTCGAGAGCTGTCAGAAATATAGCCAACTTGAATCACGTCAAAATTTGATGGATTTTTAAAACAAATCGAAATTTTAAACAATTTATTCCAATCATTCAGGGTATATCTCAATCGATTTTTAGAAATTGTATAATAGGTATTCACAAGTACATCAACACGTTTCCGAACCGCCGTTAGGATTATAATTCGTATGCCGGCGCGTTGCCACAAAACGATTACATTTCTAACAGCTTCTTATTTAAAAACATCCAACTTTCGACTTTTATCACTGTTATGCCGCAGATACAATAAAAAATTTATAACATCATACTCCGTTGGTAATTTGGTATTATTTAAGTCACTCGCAATAAAAGACATTTGTTTTTTAAATGTTTTTTGTTCGATTTTTATTGAAAATGATCAAAACTCTATAAAACTCTCGTTTGAAATAAATATTAGACAGACGCAATTTTCAACTGTTTTTTCACGGGGAAAAACGAATTGCAATAGCCAGTGTTTGAAATTGCTATTTTCGATGTGGCTGTGAAAATAAATAACATATTGTATATTAAGAAAATCACAATAAAAATAGTGTTGATATAGTATACACACATATACATTAGACCGTACCACCTCCTATGCAAAAAAAAAAAAGTGCGCCGTAAACCAGCGAATATGAAGCATTTGTGCAAGACAATTACGAAAAAAATTTTTTTTTTTTTTTTACCGAACGTAGGGGTCGCGCATTGACATATATGTGTTTACAGTCGGATTTTAAAGTTTGATACAATTATGTTTTTGTCTCAAGAAGATCAATATGACCTCTTTAAAAATCATTGACCTCAGGTGTACCATTCTAGTACTTACCCTCAAGATCTCAGTTCCTACCATCCTCATGTACCATTTTTATATCAAAAAAATAAAGCTCTTAAAATATCAATAATCTTTTGCCGAAGAAGTATATCAAAATTTCCAGCAGAACTATTTTTAAAAAATTTTTGAAAATATTTTTGTCGAACGTAGGGCTCCCTTTTTTCATTTTCATCATATCTTCGGTATTAAAAGTCTGATCATATTGAATGACATGTCGATGTTTTTGTTTAAAAGAGACCAATTATTTTTATTCCAAAATAAAAAAAATATTACTACAAGTCCTTGGAAGGCCTCGAATTGATTTTGAGGAACCTTAAAGCTCGTAAAAGAATAAAAAATAATGCCAATGCTAACAGAGGTATCAACACTATTTTTGTTGTGATTTTCTTAATATACAATGTATAATTATTTTCACAGCCATATTGAAAATAGCAATTTCAAACACTGGCTATTGCAATTCGTTTTTCCCGTGAAAAAACAGTTAAAAATTGCGTCCGTCTAATATTTATTTCAAACGAGAGTTTTATAGAGTTTTGATCATTTTCAATGAAAATTGGCCAAAGAACATTTAAATAAAAATGTCTTTTATTGCGAGTGACTTAAATAATATCAAATTACCAACGGAGTATGATGTTACAAATTTTTTATTGTATCTGCGGCATAACAGTGATAAAAGTCGAAAGTTGGATGTTCTTAAACAAGAAGCCATAAGATATTCAACTGGCAGTTCGTCCTTTGGCAGTAAGTAAGTAAGTTCGTCCTTCTATAAAAAACAATGCGCTCTTCTCGCACAAGGAAAATATTTTGTTAAGACCAGCAAGAATCATTGCAATATTCAAACGAATTAATCAAATTACCAGGTTCGCACTATGAAAATGACTTAATTTGATTATTTTTTATAGTAAACCTATATAACTTCACAGCTTATCCATGCCATTCTCAAAACACCGAGCGTTTTGTTCATATATTAAATGAATCTGCTTTGGTGGTCACCGATGAACAACGCATGGGCCACATTTTATCAAAACTCGAGAGCTGACAGAAATATAGTCAACTTGAATCACGTCAAAATTTGATGGATTTTTAAAACATATCGAAATTTTAAACAATTTATTCCAAGCATTCAGGGTATATCTCAATCGATTTTTGGAAATTGTATAATAGGTATTCACAAGTACATCAACACGTTTCCGAACCGCCGTTAGGGTTATAATTGGTATGCCAGCGCGTTGCCACAAAACGATTACATTTCTAACAGCTTCTTATTTAAAAACATCCAACTTTCGATTTTTATCACTGTTTGCCGCAGATACAATAAAAAATGTATAACATCATACTCCGTTGGAAATTTTGTATTATTTAAGTCACTCGCAATAAAAAACTTTTTTTTTAAATGTTATTTGTTCGATTTTTATTGAAAATTATCAAAACTCTTTAAAACTCTCGTTTGAAATAAATATTAGACAGACGCAATTTTCGACTGTTTTTTCACGGGGAAAAACGAATTGCAATAGCCAGTGTTTGAAATTGCTATTTTCGATGTGGCTGTGAAAATAATAACATATTGTATATTAAGAAAATCACAATAAAAATAGTGTTGATACCATCTCTTTTAGCATTGGCATTACGGATTTTTTATTCTTTTACGAGTTTTTTAAAGTTCCTCAAAATCAATTTAAGGCCTTCCAAGGACTTGTAGGAATATTTTTTTTTTATTTTGGAAAAAAAAAATAATTGGTCTCTTTTAAACAAAAACATCGATATGTCATTCAATATGATCAGACTTTTAATACCGAAGATATGATGAAAATGCAAAAAGGGAGTTCGGCAAAAAAAAAATTTTGTTTTTTTTTTTGTTTTTTATAATTATTATTATTAATTGATTTTCATTAGTAAAATAAGAACCATGTTCTTTTCAAGTACAAAGCAGTATACATGTAATTTGCTTAAGACTTAACAAAGATGTAAATATAAATAAAAATATAATTAAAAATAAATTATTTTAATATAATTATAAAAAAAAATAATTGGTCTCTTTTAAACAAAAACATCGATATGTCATTCAATATGATCAGACTTTTAATACCGAAGATATGATGAAAATGCAAAAAGGGAGTTCGGCAAAAAAAAAATTTTGTTTTTTTTTTGTTTTTTATAATTATTATTATTAATTGATTTTCATTAGTAAAATAAGAACCATGTTCTTTTCAAGTACAAAGCATGATACATGTAATTTGCTTAAGACTTAACAAAGATGTAAATATAAATAAAAATATAATTAAAAATAAATTATTTTAATATAATTATAAAGGTTAAAAGCAGTGAAGACAAAGTAAAATTAGAAAATATAGAAAAACATAGAAGATAAAATGGCAAAAAAATGTAATCAGATGAAATATTTAAAGAAACGATTTAGATTTAGAGAACTGAATATTGTTAAGGATTTTGTGGAGAGAAATGTTTTAGAATGGCATACTTGAATTTAAGCTCATTAACTATAGTCTTAAGGTGAGTTGGTAGTGAATTCCTGCTGCTCCTTTAGTTCAAGAAAGTGTAAGGTTTTCTCTTCAAACTCTTTCCTCTCTTCCGCAATGGCGTTCAAATGCTGAAGTAGTTGTTCCTGCACTGTCCTCGTTCGGGGTTTTCTGCTTGTAGCCTCTATAAATAAGTAATACGTAAGCATATTAATTTATTAACCCTAAAAATGTATGCAGAATTCATATACCTGCTGAAGTGGAAGTGCCTGAATTTGTTGAAGAATCTGCATCAAGTGAAACACCTTCCTCGGCCTCTACGTCAGCAGCAGATACGATAGCTTCTTCATCCAGCACGTATTCAGGGTTCATTCCTTTCCTCTCTCGCATCAGATCGTCCATTTCACTATTCAGCATACAAAAATTATTTGATGTAAACAAAACTTTATAAATTTAATCTAAAACTCACGTTTGGTAAGGACAACTTTGCCTGTTACGCCCAGTTTGAGAATTGAGCATTTTGTTCTTTTTGTAGCGCCTTTCCAACCCATAAAATTTTGCTTCTAACTGATGTCCAGTATAACAGTAGCCTTTCTCGCTGAGCTTCTCGGCAATCACAAGTCACATTTTCTTTTTGTTCTTGAGATTCCCACTTTTTCCAACAAGCGTTTTCCAACAAGCGTTTTCGTAGCTCCTTCACTAAGGATATTAAAAGCCTAGTTGCTGCATCCAACCATTCATTCTGTTTTACATCAACGCCTTAACTTCCACTTGCTCTTAAATCTATCACGTCGTCCAAGGTCAGTTGTGTCTGTTAGTTGTGTGTCGTCCAAGGTTTCAATATCTTCCAACGTCTGTTGGGACTCCACGCTATTTTCTGAGAATATAATTTTATTTATATCTCGTGTCTGCTGCTCCACTAATTTGGAAATAATTTCCTGCTGGTAGCGTGCATCTGAAAACAGTGCAATTTTATATTTGCTTATTGCAATATTTGTTTATTAATACCAGTTTGCACTCGCTTAATAGTCTTTGGCGAAAAATTTAAATTTATTTTAAATGGCTCCATTTTATTTATTTTAATAGTATCCAATACTTGGGAAAACTCTTACTCAGTTTTTTGCGGTTGAAATAAGCTGTCAATTCGTTTGATCAGCTGTTGTTAACTTTTAAGTTTCTACTAATTTTCTGTTCACGTACTTTTTCTGCTATTTTTCTCTTTGTACATATTTTCTTCTCAATTCTACTTTTACTCTCTCCCTGCAAGTTTTTACAAATTAAGTACGTGAACAGACCTAATGGCTGCGTTTCTAAAACAAAATTTTTTAAAATGTCTTCTGAACGGCAATAATCAGTTTCCGCTACTCACAACATGTTGTGAATTTTTGGAGCGCTTTATTTTTCCGCTACATTTACTCAACATGTTGTAATTTTCATTTTGACATATTCACAAAGTTTGACATAATTGAAAGTGAAATTGTTTCTATTTTAATATAAACCATCAAGAAATCAAAATTTTGGTAAAATAAATGAATATATATCAATATTCTAATTAATTAATACTTTTAATTAAAGAAATGAGTGGAATCAATATGATAAAAGTTGATTATATACTAGGCGACTGTGTTTATCAAATAACCGATACGGAAGAGGTGCACATGAAGCTGCAAAGTGGTAAAATAACCTAAAATATTGGTTAAAATGTTTGACAAATATTTTTAATATATCTATTGCGTTTCCTTCTGATACTGAATTTTTAAATGAATATTCCCGGAAAACCTCGTGAGCGCCTTTGGAAAGCCACAGCTTCGTTGCTCCTGTTTGGCCACCTAATCAATGTCGGCATTAAAGACACGATAACGTCCAATATTTCCTTAAAGATATGGTGTGCTTTGCTTTTAGAAAGGCCAAATCTATCGCCCGCAGCTAAAAAACTTTCTGGTTTTGCTAAAATCCACACAGTAAACATCACTTTCTTTCGAAGTTCCGCTATTTTATTTTTGTTTCCACGCATTAAATGCACAAGTAATGTTATTCATTCCTAAAATTTAATTAAAATTAATTTTAGAACCAGCACAATTTTATATTAAAAAACCTCAAATGTGCTTGGAGACATTCTGAAGTGCTCCTTGAACAAAGACGTGCTGTATTGTGGCACAATTTCTTCATAGTAATTTTCATTTTTTGCTCGAACATTTCGCTGAGCAACTTGGAATAAATTTAAATCATTTGTATCCACTAAAGTATCCAACAAACCAACTACAGCACAAACAACAATTTCCACATCGTCTATTACACAAATATTGATAATATTGTCCAAATTCATATTTTTAATATTTATTTAAATTTTTGCGCACAAATGAGTCAATTTTTGTAACTGTGTTGACAGAAAATGAAAATAACCGTTCAGAAGACACAAAAAGTAGCGGAAAGTGATACTTACAACATGTTGTCAACTCTTTTTGTTTTAGAACCGCAGCCAATGTATACAAATTTTTAAGAAATAGTAACAATATTTTGAATCATTCATTGAATCCAATGAATGTTTTTTTATTTCAGTTAATAAAATGTATACAGAAATGTTTGCTATCATAATTAAAGTGTTTCAAATCCTCTCAAAATACCATCTCTTACTGCGTTTCCTCTTGTAATGGCTCCGTGTTCAAGGCAGTCTTCCATGACTTCTAAAGGTGCACCCAAAGTAAAGTCTAAGTCTCGTCTTCGTTTGCAATGTTGTGCAGAACGCAGCATGCCCGAATAAAGTGGCACAAGTTTTTAATGCATCGCAATAATACAATTGCCTGAAACGCTGTTTCAGAATTCCAAAAGAATGCTCTATTGCCACTCTACCACTGCTAGGCTTAATATTAAATACTTTTTGAGCACTTGTTAGATGCCCATTACCGCGGTAGGGAGTAAAAAGAACCAAACTGCAGGGATACGCAGAATCACCCAGTATATAATAACCTGAAATGATCAGCCATGAATTAAGAAATATTTCATATATAATATTTGTTAACTCCGGAAGACGATGCGAGCTTTTGGGATAGAGGAGAGTTTTGAAAAACCCAGCTATCATGCGATGAGCCCGGATATCCAACGAAAATGCTGACAAATTCCTTTTTCTCGTTGCAGACAGCTTGCAGACATAGACTGGTATTGCACTTTCTGTCAATGTAGTCATCTTTGCTGACCTTCGGAGGGTCTATAACCACATGGGTTCCATCGATGCAACCTAATATGGTTTTAGTTTAAATCAATGGAAATAATAACTTTTTACATAAATTAGCTATTGCCTTAGAAAATCCACACTTCTCTTCAAAATATTTGCTGGATTCTTACTTTTTTTCCTTGATTTATATATTTATTTGAAGATTGAATTGTAGCTCCCACTAGGAATAAAGAAATGCCAATTCTTGTTTAGCAGCTCTCGTGGACGGGATACCTTTGCATAGATTTATGACACTGGACGGATTGGTAAGTCTTGCTCAAGTTTTGTTGTAGACTGGTTGCGTTTATTTAGTCGACTCGTTGTTTTGTTTTTATTGCTTGATATTTTTCGCATGGAAAGTACCAAATAGTTTTCCATTTAGAGTTTCTAGTTTATACATATTGTTTCCGACTGGTTCGCTCACACGACACTTTACAAATTTTCTGCAAAACTTTGCGTTAATGTTGCGTTTAAAGTCGTTTTGTACGAAGTTTATTTCAAATACTTCCTGACCAGGAACGAAATGTATTTCGCTGGTTGTATCGACTTGCACTTTTCTCATAAGCTGAGTGGATATTGTTTTTGATTTTTTTCTCGTAAGTGTTAGTTTATCCTCTTTGTTTAGAATCATGATTTCTGGATCACTTAGAGACTTCAGTTTGCGAGCGAGTTTATAGTCCGATCGCATTCAATTTCGGGTAAATATAAGTCCCAGTCGCGATGATCATTTTCGAGATAGGTTCTTATTGCTGCCAGAACCGATTGGTTTACCCGCTCTGCTCCATTTGATTGTGGCGAGTTAACTGCGGTTTTTACATGAATGATATGGAATCTTTCGATCATCTTTTGAAATTCCTTCGACGTAAACTGAATATATGTTATACGTTATAAATATGTGTTCCACCAAGTTTCAGTTTCAGGATTTTCAGTTGTAGTTTCCAAGTAACAAATTTGTGTTAATATTACTATTTTGCAGTTTTTTGTTTCATAAAACAGATAACTAATCACAAATTTGTAAAGATTGTAAGAATTTCTTACATAAAAAAAACGCCGGTAACTTTCATACAATTATTTTTATTTTATTTTGGGCCACACTTGCAGTTAATTTTGTTGATGTGTTCATTTTAAAATTATCAGCTTAAGCGTGTGGACATTCTAAGAAAAAAACATTAATAACAAAAAAAGTCACTGAGGCGAAGACATAGTTCCAGTGATAGCAGTGAAAGTGATGCAAATATTCCATGTGTGAAAGTGTACAAGCCGCGAGTAAATTTTGTTATAGCAAAATTGTTTGAATTCAATGAAAAATTTCGTCTCAGTTATTCGAACGTTGAAAGAATACTTTCAATTATTGGGATTCAAATTCAACATGCTACAGAAAAAATTTGGCCTTAACACCAATGCAGCAGTTAATTGCTACGTTGTACTGACTTGGTAATGGTGGCCAATATCATGGAATAGCTTATATACATGGAATTTCCAATGCCACCGTATGCAGATATGTGCAACGTGTTTGTGATGCCATTGTTAATCGTCTTTTTAAAAAATATGTTCATTCGCCTGCTGAACATGAAGACATTCGACAAAAATTTTATACCACCGCCGGTAATTTATTTTTAATATAAGTGCCTGTTTAGACCGTCATGCCCATGATAAAAAGTGTGAGCGAGAATGGATAAGAATTGGGTAGTGAAAATGAGATGAAAGATTTTGAGCCGAAATGCCGCTAACAAACTTAAAAATTGGAAATTTCATGCCAGTTTCATTTTCAGGTTGTTTCGTTTTGACAAAAAAAAAAATAAATAAAAATAACAGCTGGAAAAATATTTTAAAAATTTTAACATTTGAATAATTTTATTCTGAATGACGATTTATCAAAGACATTGGTTAATAAATCCACACATTTGGATTTAGAAAACGTGGGCTTATTGCTTAGAAATCGAATGGCACCTATACTATGGAGTGAATATTCAAAATTTTGTTAAAACTTGGGAGGAGCTGATGTTGGCGCATGCGAACCTGTCGGCCCGAGTATGCAAGCAGCATATCACGCAACTTTAGATGGCCAGGCGTGGTTACCGTTGTAACGTTGGTCTCATTCCGCGATTAAGAGAAGGCTGCAAAGAAGAAAATTACAACCAAGTAACTATTTCTCTAACCAAAGGTTGGGATATGTTGTTGATCATTCAGTTGAAGATGCTAACAACTGGGTTATTGCTAAAAATTTAGCTGGCAGTATGAAGGATGATTTAGTTTAAGGCTCATTGGAGAAGCTTATTAAACCTATTGTTTGATTTCAAGTCAAAAATAAAGATTACATTTTATTCACTATTTTTTCTGTTCAAAGTGTTAAAAATATATTGACCTGAGACTAATTGTCGAAATAACATCGAAGGTAGAAGACAAAGGATTTAAATCCACTGGGATTAATTTCCAGAGTAAAGCAGCACACTTTTCAATTTATTTCCTTCATAGGAAAATGTCAAAAATGTTTCATTCTGTAGTTTCAGATATGGAAAAGAAACGGGCTTACCCATGCTCACGTCTAGACAGGAAGGGCATGGAATTTCGGATTTTTCATGACCAATCTAAACAGGCTCTAAGAAATGATTAAAAATTGCTCTAATAATGGCCTTAATTTTATTTATTTATGAAAATTTTAAAATTATCTCATTTAAATTTTCTAGGCATGTCGCATGTTTACGGATGTATAGATAGTACTTTAGTAAATATCAATTCACCAAACGAATGTGAATCTGCATATGGTGATTGGCATGGAAACCATTCAACAAATTGTATGTTGGTATGTGGTCCAGACTTGACATTCTACTATGCTTACATTAATTGGCCTGGAAGTGTACATGACGCAAGGGTATTAAGAAGAAGTCCACTTTACGAAAAATTTGAAAGCGGCTTGCGCCCATTCCATCATGCCGTCTTATTAGGTGATTCGGGATATCCAACGAAGGACTGGCTAATTACACCAATCCTGAGACGGTCAAGTGATGCTGTTAACCGTTACAATCGTGCCCACAAGTCTACTCGACGAGTTATTGAAAATGCCATCGGAATTTTGAAGGAAAAATTTCCATGCCTGCAGCATTTGCGGCTAAATCAAAACGGGCAGTAGTTGTTATAAAATGTTGCGTTGTTTTAACCAACATTTCACGACCAACTATGGACAACGATTTTCAATTGCCACATACTGAGAATTCCGATGACACTGAAAACATGGATGTTGTTAATGATGAAAGTGGCGGAACTTTAGATGGCCAGTTGGTATTTTTTAGATTATTTTCAGTAAAATTTAATGCAGGTTCAATTATTTTTCCTTCATAAGCAAAAATACATACATAGTTTGTTTTATTTAAAAATTGAAAAATAATCTACAAAAAATAAATATAAAATAATATTTTTCAAAGTAAAAAAATTAACCATTTCATTTCATCACCAGTTGGTTGATGAATTAACTAATAAAAGTTCATTTGTACGGAGGCTATGCGGTATGCACAAATCTCTCTTTTTTTTTAATGCACCCAATTGAAGATTGTAGATCTCGAGTTTAGTTCTCTTATTTTTCAACATGAAAAGTTCATCATCCTCATTTTGAACCATTCGTATATTCTTAACGAGCCGCTTTTCGGTTTGATTAGTTGGTCTACAACGAAAAAATAACTTTGTCAATAATTGTTACGGCGTAATGCTTTTTATAGCATATCTGACAATGCATACTCCACCGAATTTCCTATCATTGCCGTGGAACTTTTAAAATCATACAAGTCCGGCGATGATTTAAGAATATTGCCGTCAGCAAGATCTATTGCCGGTTCATTATTAATTCCATCGACGTTTGGTGATTCTTTACTAAAAATTTCGGTTACCAAGTTATCAAGATCTGTCAATTTGCAGCTAGTACCAACACTCGACCCAGTTTTTTTGGCATTGTCTAGTTTCAACTGAAAATTAATTTATTTCAATACTGCTATTTTCAGTGGAGTTTTCTAACTATAAATCTGTGTCGATAAAAAAAACCGCTTAAACGGTCTGATTTCAATGTTTCAAAAAAATTAAAGATTTAAAGCTTAAGCTTTAAGGTTTTCAATCGCCATATAATTCCTTTAAAAAGTTGTTAAGATTTTATTATAACTTTGGTAACGATCACGATAGAAACTTAATATTTTGTGTACATATGGATTTACACGGGTCTAACACAGTAACATCAACAACTTGGTTCTTTCTTAAGTCGACTGAAGCGATTATTGGTTCTGGGCACAGAAATATGTGCAGCATGAGAACGTATAGTTTTTGAAGGTAGGTATATCCCAATAAATAATTAAGCCAGCGATCTTCAAACGAAGGCAGGCAATGACTGCTACTTTTGGTGATAAAACGCATGATTTCCTCGCTGCACAGCATAAGAAAAGATAAATCCAGAGAAGAAGTTTACTCCTTACTTTCAGGCGTTCTTAAAAACTGCTTTTATCAGGCCTCTTTTGAACAGGGAGAGCGGATTAGGTAATTATAAAAAAAAGTTTGTTTATCTTTTCATGTATATAAATTAAGGTGGCCCCTGCTTGTATGGGAAAAAATTTTTTCATTAGCATTGTTAATCGATCCCCCCAAAAATATGCGAATAGATGAAAAATGATAATATATGAAGTTTCAGGTCTATCCGAAGTGATTTAGAGGTAGCTCAAGCCGGTCGAATTTGCGAAATATATAATTTTTTTGCGTTTTTTTTATTTAAACAACCTTGAAATATATTATAATATATATAGCCTTGAAAAAAAAAAAAATACCAATACATATTCTATAATCGATTACCTTTTCATCATTTCAAAGGTTATTCAAATCGGTCGACAAAAAAGGAAGTTATGACTCTTTATAATTTTCAAAACTACATAGCAACCCAGTCCGTTAACCTCACCTTTTTGAAGAGCCTGCTGCTCTGCCATTAGAAACTCACCAACTTCATAATTGTAATTATTCAGCGTGTTAGTGATGAACAATATGGAAAGCATTTATCAATCGATATTTAACTTTTGAATACTTTCAACAATTGAATAATTCATGCGAATATTTCAACAATTGGAAAGCCCATCATTATAAAAAAAAAAAATCTCTAAATTTAGTGTAAGCTATCTGACACCATATTATATTGAAAAACGGCAAAAAAGTATGATGTTAAATTTAGTGGAACATTTCATTTGTTAATATTATGGGTCATTTAATTCTAAAAAATCGTTTCAGGACTATCAATCATCTCTCTTAGATGAATAATGAATTATGCATGACTTTTAACAATCGATTTAACCTAACGATTTTATTCGATATTACCATCACTACTATTTTGACGTTTATCGCAGATTGTATTCGCAAATAGAAACCGGTTTGGTGTTATTAATTCATTATAACTTTTAATCTATATATATAAAAAGAAGTGTACGTTTGGTTGAAATCGCATCACTTCAGAACGGCTGGACCGATTTGGATAATTTTTTTTTTTAAAATGTTCGTTTTAGTCCAAGTGAGGTTTTTAAGGAAAGAAAAATTGACCACGCCCACTTTTGCGTCCACTTTTTTGATTTATCTAAAATCGGAAAACGGCTGGACCGATTTGGATAATTTTTTTTTCAAATGTTCGAAGTAATCCAATTTAAGTTTTGTCGGAAAGAAAAATTGACCACGCCCACTTTTGCGCCCACTTTTTTCGATTTATCTAAAATCGGAAAACGGCTGGACCTATTTGGATAATTTTTTTTTCAATTTTTTTTCAAATGTTCGTAGTAATCCAATTTAAGTGTTTACTGAAAGAAAAATTGACCACGCCCACTTTTGCGCCCACTGTTTTGATATATATATCTAAAATCGCAGAACGCCTGCGCTGATTTTTTTTTTAAATGTTTGTAATAGTCTACAAAAGTTTTTTACATAAAGAAAAATTGTCTACAATATCGATAATATCAATATTATCCATTATCGATATTAAATTTCATTTTCACTCTTGACACTTTTGAAGTTTTCAAGATGTCACATATTAGAAGACACTTGCTTATTTTTTATTCACACCACCCAATGTACCCAGTGTGCTTTCTTTTTCATTTGGATTCCGACGTAAACAGACATAAATTTTGCCGAAGCAAATTCTTTTGGATAATTTTATTACTTACAAGCAGCAATTGTTCTATTAGATGAATGTTCAATGAGCCACAAAAAATCACTGGAGACAACTGGAGACATCGTACAATGAAAGATTTACGTGGCAATCAACAACTTTTCGGTGGTGCATTGATATTATTGTCTGGTGATTTTCGACAAACATTGCCCGTGATTGCACGATCCACACCAGCGGATGAAATTAATGCATGCTTGAAGTCTTCCTTTCTGTGGCGATATGTCCAAAAATTGACATTGCACATAAATATGCGTGTTCAGTTGCACAATGATCAATCTGCAGATCGTTTCTCGAAACAATTGTTAGAAATCGGCAATGGAAAAGTTCAAATCGATAATGCAAATGGTTTGATTACTTTGCCAGAAAATTTCTGTAATTCTGTAATTTCAATTTTTTTACAGCCAATCTGGTGCCATTGCACAGTTTTGGTGCGTTTAAATTCCGTAGCAAAATGATTGATGAGCCGGCCTTTAAATTTAAACAATGCATTTAAACAATGCAATGGCACACCAGGTGGTTCTAATGAATTTAAAAATTCGATTGGATAATGTATGGCATCATCGTTATTCATTGCGCTATCAATAGATTTATATGATGTCACTGCACCTGGTAATTTTTCTTGGATCAGAAAATTAATTGCATTGACATGTAAATTTGTTGGTGGCAAAATTGCGCGTTCTCTCAACCAATTGTGATCTCTGTAATTTTGTACAATATTTGGAAAAACGCGTTCAATCAGTTCTTCTTTTGATTTGAGAATTGAGAATTGAAGTATATAATAAAATATTAACCAAAAAAGAAGACGAGAAGCAATATTTATTGCAGGTGGTTGTGGTAGCACTACAAATTACCATTAATTTTATATTATTTTTACTTTTAAATATTTTTATGTATATCAAATTAAAATAATTAATTCGTTTTTATTGATAATTACATGTGAAGTATATTTGAGGAAATTAAAATGTTGCATTTGTATAAAATACAAATGACGATAAATTCCTTATTTGTCAACCGATTCTTATGATATTTAGCTTGTTGCAAAGGTAATGGCCGTATTAATATTTAATTTCATTTACAGCGTCGTAATATATTTTTTTGGGGTTGTTAAAAGAAAAAAAAAACACCATTCACTATCAAAATTTTTAAAATTCATAATTTCAAAATTTTGATAACGCGCTTGAGCTACCTCTAAATCGCTTCGGATCGATCTGAAATTTCACATATAACACTTTCTCATGTATTTGCATGTTTTGAGGGGATCGTTTTAAAAAAAAGACACTTGAAAATAAGGGCCACCTTAATATACATAAATATTTATTTTCCTTAAAATAAGTAATATGTCCTCATTATAGACAAATTATTTTCCAAAAATTACTTGTTAATTGTTTAATCGTTTCCTGAAAATTTTTATATATCTGGTAATGTCACTTTTGTAATTAGGATGCAATATAAATTTATTTTTTTATTTTTATTTATTTTATTTTTTATCACTTCCCATGGCTCCACGCTTAAAATTTGGCCATTGTACATCTCTAAGGTATTTCCAATCTTTTTGTGGAAACATACCCTGAGATGATAATGTGGCCGAAATTTTTTTCCATTCATCCACAGTAATTCTGTCGGAGAATTTTCCAAAAAGTATTTCTTAGCTATTTTTTATCGACGAAGCCGCGAAAATTTTATTTCGTTTGTTCATTGTTTACTCACTCTGAAAGACGATATCAAACTAATCAGTGCTAGAAATTGGTAAAAAAAACTTTTTATTTACAAGTCATCCAAAAATTTCGTGCAACGGCAATTTTTTTTAATTGTAATCAGGGTTGCCACATCCAAAAATTTTCTTTTACCAAAATTCTGAAAAAATTTCACATTTAAGAAAAAAATCATTCTTCTTCTGAAAAGCTCTTTATTTTTGTTTTGACGATATTGATGAAAACAAGCAATCAATCCCAACTAGCACACAAAATTCTATAAAGATTGCGGCAAGATTTACATTAACTCATTATGAAAACTACGTAGTTTATAAAAGCACGCTTATTGACTTCTATAATGGTAAAAAGGCGAGCTTTTTATTATTTAATAGACTTCTTGGACTTTTTTTAAACTTCGCAAACAACTTCCGTAGGATTAGTGCGTGCTTGCTTTTACAAGATTTATGCAGCTTATATGTATGTATTTCTAACAAACTTCGAAAAGTATACTGCATAAAACTGTTCCAAATTCAATGATATAAGCTTACCTCCAAAATTAACGAAAAAAAACTTTCTGATTTTTGTATGATATTAAAATTTGTTTATAAATTTATGCCTTAATCTGATTTCTTAAGATAAATGCTTCAATTTACTATTTTTTTTAATCAAAATTTTCAAAAATTTTTCTTATGCACACAGATACACTGTGAAAACGTTTCTTAGCACGAAAAGCAGGAAATGGGCTACTTTTGAAAACGTTTAACCCAAATTTTTAATAGTTAAATTCGGCATCGCATAATAATGATGCGCATTGCTTTTTAATGTAGGAAAATAATGCAGCAGCTTCAACAGCTAAAAATCGAAAGGTTAGGTTGAGCCTTATTTTTCTTAGTCTAAGTGTTTTTCGTTGCAAACAAGTTCAATACATTGAAAAAGGCCGATAATTTAAATACATTTTTGAAAGTAATATCAAGCAGTCCATCCTTTAATTTTTTGGTGAATTAAAAAAAAAATGTTTGGTTCTCACTGCAAAAGTTTACCAAAATGAAACTTAATTTCACATTTTCACATCGATAAAAAAATTAACCAGTTTTGGTAAATTTTTCACATTCTGGCAACGCTGATAGTAATATACAATTTCTCTCTTACAATTTTTTTAGATTCTTATTACAAATTTCTTAATTTGTGATTTGTAAATGCGGAACCAAAATTTGTTTTAACAAATTTGTACTTGTCATTTGCAAAAACAAATTTGTGATTGTAAATTGTATTTGGTGAAATAGGGCACATCTCTATATTTGTAGATTTATTTTCTTTTCAAGTGACGCATTCGCTTATGTACTTGCGAACTTGCTTGGACATGCCAGACCAAAAATAGAATTGACGTAAATAATGTAATGTTTTTGCAACTCCGCCATGCGATGTAGTTTGAAGCTCGTGCGCCTTCGCAATTAATGTTGATTTTAGCGCTTCAGATACCCAAAACTTCCACTCAATTGTCCACTCAATTGTTTCGTCGTCGTTCCGATTGAATCCAGTCCGCTGGAAGATCATACCATTGTCAACTTTTATACCGGGTATCCTCTCTTTGTCTTGACTGAAGCTTTCAATCAGTTCCAAGTTCTCTTTCGATGTATATTCTAGCGTCTCAATATCCAAAAGTTCGACGCCATTTAACTCAACTTCTTCTATAGCACCGGAAAGAGTGTCGGCTACCACGTTATCTGAGCCTTTCCGGTGTTCGATTTGGAAATCGAATGCTTGCACTTGAAGAGACCACCTAGCTAATCTGCCACTTAAGTCTTTCAGTGACATGAGCCATTTGAGACTTGCGTGGTCTGTGACGACGGTGAACGGCATCATTTCGATATATGGCCGGAATCTCTTTACTGCAAGTAGTGCTGCTAAGCACTCTTTTTCCGTCACGAAAATACTCAGGGAGGCAACATGCAAATAATTAAACTACTAAGGAAAATTCCACATTCACTGCTTTTGATGCTGACGCTGCCACTGCTAGATTGTAATTAGCAGGCAGTAAACAACGAAACAGTTGATCAATGATGCTGCCACTGACGCTGCTGCTGAGTTATCGTGTTTGTTTTCGTCTACTTGGTACAGCACAGCTCCTATTCCATTTTCTGAAGCGTCACACTGAATCCCGAAGCGCTTGCCGAAATCTGCATGTTTCAATACCGGAGCTGATGTAAGGGCTTGTTTCAGTTGATTAAACGCTTCAATTGGTGCGGGCGTCATAGTGAATTTGATTCCCCTTTTCAGAGTGTCGCTAATATGGCACGGCCCTGATATGGCAGCAAAGTTTTGAATGAAGCGCTGGTGCCATCCCGCTGTACCTAAAAAACTTCGGACTCCTCTGGTGGACTTTGGAATTGGAGCGGAAACTTTATCGCTGACACCTGCTCAGGAGCTGTCTTCAATACGCCACCACCTACAATAAAACCTAAATACCGGAGCTCCTTCAAGCAGAACATGGATTTTTTCAAACCAATCTTTAGATTCGCTTCTTGTAGACATTTAGCGACCTCACTTAGAATCCTCAGCTGGGTATCGAAATCGGCGGCTATGATCAGAAGATCATCGAGGTACGTAAGAACATTTGATTTTAGTCTCTGTGGAATGCTTACTTACTTACTTAGGTGGCCATGACAACCCGTTGACGGGTTACGGCCGACTTCATCAGGTCTCGCCAGGCGTCTCTGCTTCGCGCGCGCCGTCTCCAATCTCTTTCACCAAGCGTGGTAAGGGCTTCCTCGGCCTGGTCAATCCATCGGAGGCATGGCCTTCCTCTTCGTCGTCGACCCTCGGCTTTCGCCTCAAACACCTTTTTCGCTGGAGCTTCTTCATCCATACGAAAGACATGACCCAGCCAACGTAGTCGCTGAATTGTTATACGCTGGACTATGTCAATGTCGTCGTAGAGCTCGTACAGTTCGTGGTTCATTCGAATGCGATAGTCGTCGCCAACTCGAACAGGACCAAAGATTTTGCGAAGAACTTTCCTCTCGAACACCCCAAGAGCGGCTGCATCTGCTTGCGATACCACCCATGCTTCAGCGCCATAGAGAAGCACAGGAATGATGAGCGTCTTGTAGAGTGTTAGTTTTGTCGATCGAGAGAGGGCTCGGGAACCTAATTGCTTACTTAGCCCGTAGTAGCACCTATTAGCAATTGTTGTTCTTCGCTTTATCTCCAGGCTGACATTGTTGTTGCTGTTTACGGCGGTGCCAAGGTAAGTAAACTCCTTGACAACTTCAAAGTTATATTTGCCTGCTGTAACATGGGAGCCTAGACGCCGCACTTCCCTATTTGCAGACAGCATATACTTTGTTTTGCCCTCGTTCACCGTCAAACCCACTTTGGCTGATTCCTTTTCGATAGCGGCGAAAGCAGCGGTTACATCTCTCTTGGTTCTGCCGATAATATCGATATCGTCAGCATACGCAAGGAGCTGGACACCTTTGTAGAAAATGGTGCCATTTCGATGTACACCTGCCTTTCGTAGGATCCCCTCCATGATGAAATTGAAGAGATCGCATGATAGCGGGTCGCCTTGTCTGAAACCTCGTTCGGTATTAAAGGTTTCGGAGAGGTAATTTCCTACCTTGACGGAGCTGCATGTATTGCTCAACGTCATCTTGCAGAGCCTAATCAACTTTGCAGGTATACCGAACTCAGACATTGTTGCGTACAGGCAATCCCGAATCGGGCTATCGAACGCAGCTTTGTAATCAACAAAGAGATGATGGGTGTCGATTTGGTTTTCGTGGGTTTTTTCCAGGATTTGGCGTAGTGTAAAAATCTGGTCTATGGTGGACTTGCCAGGACGAAAGCCACACTGATAAGGTCCAATCAGTGTTTTGGTATGCGGCTTCAATCTTTCACACAATACGCTCGAAAGAACCTTATATGCGATGGATATAAGACTGATACCTCTGTAGTTGGCGCAGATTGTCGGGTCTCCTTTCTTAAGTATAGGACAAAGCACACTGAGATTCCAATCGTCGGGCATGCTTTCCGCTAGCCATATTTTGCTGATGAGTTGATGCATGCACCTTATCAATTCACCGCCGCCGGTTTTAAACAATTCAGCAGCCAGGCCGTCAGCACCTGCGGCTTTGTTGTTTTTGAGTCGCTGGATAGCAACTTTAACCTCGTCATGGCTAGGTGGTGGAATTTCCACTCCATCATCGTCGATTGGTGGTGTCAGAATGCATTCTCCAAGGGCGGAATTGTTGGTATCGTCGCCTGCAAGCAGATTGGAAAAATGCTGTCTCCATAATCTCAATGCGCACTGCGTATCTGTTACCAGATCACCATTCTCATCTCTACAAGTGGATGCTCCGGGCTTGAAACCTTGGGTTAGACGCTTAACCTGCTGGTAGAATTTTCGAGCATCCTTCCTGCCCTGGTACACCTCAATTTTTTCTCGCTCACGCTTTTCCTGCTCTCTTTTTTTACGTCTGAAAAGGCATCTCTCTTCCTTCCTCTTATCGCGATAGTTTTCGTGCATGGCTCGCGTTGCAGCTGACTGCAGCGTCTTTTTATATGCGGCGTATTTTGCTGCTGTCGCGTCGCGACACTCCTGGTCATACCATTGGTTGCGAGGTTGCGGGCGCCGAAAACCAATGACTTCTTCAGCAGCAGTGCGCATGGAGTGGGATATATGCGCCCAAAGTCCGCCAGCGTCGTCGAGGCAAGAGTAAGGTTGGTTGAGCTTAACCGAGAGTTGAGCGGAGTAGGCCTCGGCGGTCCGTTGTGATAGCAGCTTATCGACATCAAGCTTTCGTTGCACACCTGTGCGTACATTCTTCGCATTGCACAATCGCATGCGGATCTTGGCTGCAACAAGATAATGGTCGGAGTCAATATTGACCCCCCGAAATGTGCGCACATCCAGTACACTTGAAGCGTGCCTTCCGTCGATCACAACATGATCAATTTGGTTTCGCGTTTTTTGATCCGGGGACAGCCAGGTTGCCTTTTGGCTATCGAGGTGTTGGAATCTGGTATCTGGAATCTGTGGAATGACTTTGTCCATAAAGCGATATTGCTGAGGCCGAACAGCATCACTGAAAATTGATACAGTGGACGTCCTGGAACCGTAAAAGCAGTATAAGCCTTGCTTTTCTGTTCGAGTTCAATTTGCCGAAAGGCGAATTTTAAATCGACGCTACTTATAAAATAAGTTGCATCGATACGGCTCAGGATCCCATCAATATTTTGCAAAGGATAGGCATCCTTCGCCGTTCTTTCATCAGCTTTCTAGCATCTAAACAAAATCGGTTTTTTTCTCCGGTTTGCGCACGATTTGACTCTCTTCAATGACACCTAATTCTAACATCTGATCTATTTCTATATAGAATATCTCCTGCACTGCTGGTTATATTGGATAGTGACGATCTTTGACACACACGATTCCTTCAACTAGCTCGATGGCGTGTTGCTCCAAATGTGTGCGTCCTAGCCCATGTTCTTCGAACGTTCAGAATTGTTTGATGACGCTTTCCAGTCGTTCTTGCTGCTTGGCTGTAAGCTCATGTGCTGTGTTAGGCGCAGCTGGTTCAAATTGCTTAGACATGTCGTTTATATTCAGCTCATCTTCCCCCATAACCTCGTTCGCCAGCTCAAAAGCTCTCCAAAAATCAATGCCCAGGTAGACTTCTTGTTCTAAATATGGACATATATAAAAAAATCTTCATTTTCTTGTTTTTAAATTTTACAGGAAGTTGAACTTTCTCTAATAATAGGTGAAAATTTTCTTTTCTTTTTCAGCCTCACCCACTTTGCTTCAATCTTTGATCGGTTCGACTTCGGCGGCTGGACTTTATTTCGATTCGCCTCCACGAGATTGCGACTGGAGCGTGGCACTCCCGCTGTTGCCGCGTTCCTCTTCTCGTGCCATGCAGTCGTTTAACGCGTGGCCTTGCTGACGATAGTTCCAGCAAATCAGCACCCGTGAACCAGCTTGCTGTTGCCACGAACTTGTCTCCAGAGACCTCTCCGCTGTCACTTCTTCGACTATCGCTGGACCATCTTCGCTGTCGTAATCATTTTGCATATCTCGCTGAGCAAACGTTCGCTCTACCTCGTTGCACTCGTCCCGGAGATGTTCAACCGAGTGCACGGTCATCGGATACACAATTCGATCTATGTGCTCCTTGAGGTTCCTATATATGATCTAAATTACCTCATACTCTGGCATTGGTTGCATCAAACGGGGTCTCAGTTTCCATATTGCCTGGAAAAATGCATAGACTGTTTCGTCTGGTTGCTGCTTTCACTCAACTAGATCCCTCATAGTCTCGAAATTTGAACGGCTGGGTCAATATTGACGCATGATGGAGTGCCACAGTGTTGACCAATCAGGTATGTTGTTTGTCTGTATGAAAAGCCAGTACCACTCTTTTGCCTCTCCAGATAATAATAGGTGAAAATCGCGCATTATTTCAGACCAGGTACATCCGTATTGAGCTTGTAAATGCTCCAGATGGAACACAAAACGTTAAACGGAGAGACTGCTGCTGCGTCCGTCAAACATCAATCCCCATTTGTCCACTTTAATAGCTTCTATGAACGGATTGGCATTGGAATGGCTGTGGCCGGAAGGAAAGAGCGGAAGTAGGAAAAACAATCAAACTTAGCAATGCGTAGTAAAATACGACTTTTCCTGTTCATAATTAACCAAAGTTTATGATTTTAAATAAATAATTGATGCTCTAGGAATTGCCAGCACCTGTTGGGGAACAAGCAAAAAGCAGTAAAAATGTTGTTAACGCACAAACGTTAAAAAAAATAATAAAGAGATTTTATAAATAAAACTTTTTATATTTTCTGTTGTAGTATTTGAGTTATATTTGTAATATAAAAAAAAGAATAGTTTATATAGCTTTAATAAAAAAACAACAAAGTTTGAGCATTTATTTAAAGTGAGTTTAAGTGATTTTCACATAAACTTTTAAATATTCGGGATGTGTCGGAACCTCAAAGTGTAAAGAGTTTTGTATTTAGGAATAGCTCAACTTTTTATATTAATAGAATTAAGCTGCCACATTTTGCATATTTAGCGGAAATTCGCGTCAAAGTTCCATGTACTTTCCATGTTAAATTATTATTAATTTGATTTAAACAGTGCTGAAGGGGTACTTCAGTGCTTATTGGATATTCAGTGCTTATTGGATTCTTATTGGATTCAGTGCTTATTTAGTTCTTATTGGATAAAAAACACTTATATGAGTATTTTTATTTGTTAGTGGATACATATTATAAAAAAATTAAAAAAAAATTTTTAATTTTTGTGTATAAAAAAATTTTTAAAAAAGTTATAATAAAAAAAAATAAATTTAAAAAAATAATTTTTTTAAATTAAAAAAAAAAGGATAAGATGAAGTTTATATCTTGAACGTTCTGATTCTTTTGTCAAATTCCGCCTACTTTTTATTGTGCCTTGTGTACCAATATTAGCTGATCTACATTATTTGTTATTTCACTAAAAGTTTCAGGACCTACCAGGCGCGGATACAAAGGGAGGAGGGGTAAAGGGGGTAATTACCCCCCAAGAATTTTTAAATACTTTACTTTTAAATACTTTATTTGAAAAATAATTGTGCCCACAGCTTAAGGTTACTTTTATGTATATATAAGCCATTCTGAAGGCGTTTTTTGAAAAAATACTACAAAAAAAAGGTCAGAGACAATGTTAAACTCTAGTTTTTTTATTGATTTCAACAATTATTAAAGTATATAAAAAAAATGTTTTTGTTTTTGTGACGTCATTTGCGTGTAGGTTTTTAAAAATGAGCCTGAAAATAAAGTTACAGCACGTTATGTACTCAAATTTACAGCCATTTTTTAAGCACATAACTTTAAGACGTGTTATTTTCTTACAAATACAAATTTAAAAAAAAACTTGAAGTCACTACTCGCGTTAGTGTTTGCTTTATAATAATTATATTTTTGCAAAATATTAACGACTAGTGTAAAAGCCCGTCCTACGACGGGAAGGAACCATTTAGAGTACAAAATGTGACAAAAAATTTATTGGATTTATGTACAAAGGTTTTATTTGAAAACATGTTCATTAAATTATTTTTATAAAACTTCCGTATATACAACATTTCTAGTAAAAAAATTCTTATGCTTGGTTTTCACTTAGTCATTTTTTGTTTGACATGAAATTTAAAAGTTTAAAAATCACATAAATAAAATTTTTTTTGCAATTTTTGCTATAAACATGTGAAGAGATCAGTTTTTCCTATTTTTCGCCATTGTCAAACAGAAAAAAATGACAACGTGTTGGCATTTTTCATGTGACTGACAACAACTGATAACAACTTATAACTTCCCAATGAAAACAAAATCAGCCTCGGATATGAACCCCCACTACGTTGACGACCACCGCAAACGAAAAACGGATAATGATTTACGGATATGCACCTGGAATGTCCGGACCCTTTATAGGGAAGGTGCCACTGTCCAACTGGCGGAAGCCCTCGAAAAAATTAAGGCTGACATCACCGCCATCCAGGAGATGCGATGGAAAGGACAAGGCTGCTCTAAGAGAGCAGACTGCGATATCTACTACAGCTGCCATGCGGAGAAGCGCGAATTTGGATGCGGATTCGTCGTAAGTCGGAAACTACGCCATCTTGTTTCCCGGTTCACACCTGTGAACGAAAGGCTGGCGACAATCCGCATCAAGGCGAAATTCTTCCACATCAGCCTTATTTGCGCACATGCCCCGACGGAGGAAAAGGACGATGCTGTCAAGGACACCTTCTACGCGAGCCTAGAGGACGTGTATGATCGCTGCCCGGCCCACGACGTAAAAATAGTTCTCGGCGATTTTAATGCGAAGGTCGGAAAAGAAGGCATCTTTGGCTCCACTGTCTGTCAGTTCAGTCTCCACGAGACCACTTCGAATAACGGTCTAAGACTGATCGACTTCGCCGCGGCGCGAAACATGGTAGTTAGTAGCACCAGATTCCAACACCTCGATATCCAAAAGGCAACCTGGCTGTCCCCGGATCAAAAAACGCGAAACCAAATTGATCATGTTGTGATCGACGGAAGGCACGCTTCAAGTGTACTGGATGTGCGCACATTTCGGGGGGTCAATATTGACTCCGACCATTATCTTGTTGCAGCCAAGATCCGCATGCGATTGTGCAATGCGAAGAATGTACGCACAGGTGTGCAACGAAAGCTTGATGTCGATAAGCTGCTATCACAACGGACCGCCGAGGCCTACTCCGCTCAACTCTCGGTTAAGCTCAATCAACCTTACTCTTGCCTCGACGACGCTGGCGGACTTTGGGCGCATATATCCCACTCCATGCGCACTGCTGCTGAAGAAGTCATTGGTTTTCGGCGCCCGCAACCTCGCAACCAATGGTATGACCAGGAGTGTCGCGACGCGACAGCAGCAAAATACGCCGCATATAAAAAGACGCTGCAGTCAGCTGCAACGCGAGCCATGCACGAAAACTATCGCGATAAGAGGAAGGAAGAGAGATGCCTTTTCAGACGTAAAAAAAGAGAGCAGGAAAGGCGTGAGCGAGAAAAAATTGAGGTGTACCAGGGCAGGAAGGATGCTCGAAAATTCTACCAGCAGGTTAAGCGTCTAACCCAAGGTTTCAAGCCCGGAGCATCCACTTGTAGAGATGAGAATGGTGATCTGGTAACAGATACGCAGTGCGCATTGAGATTATGGAGACAGCATTTTTCCAATCTGCTTGCAGGCGACGATACCAACAATTCCGCCCTTGGAGAATGCAGTCTGACACCACCAATCGACGATGATGGAGTGGAAATTCCACCACCTAGCCATGACGAGGTTAAAGTTGCTATCCAGCGACTCAAAAACAACAAAGCCGCAGGTGCTGACGGCCTGGCTGCTGAATTGTTTAAAACCGGCGGCGGTGAATTGATAAGGTGCATACATCAACTCATCAGCAAAATATGGCTAGCGGAAAGCATGCCCGACGATTGGAATCTCAGTGTGCTTTGTCCTATACTTAAGAAAGGAGACCCGACAATCTGCGCCAACTACAGAGGTATCAGTCTTATATCCATCGCATATAAGGTTCTTTCGAGCGTATTGTGTGAAAGATTGAAGCCGCATACCAAAACACTGATTGGACCTTATCAGTGTGGCTTTCGTCCTGGCAAGTCCACCATAGACCAGATTTTTACACTACGCCAAATCCTGGAAAAAACCCACGAAAACCAAATCGACACCCATCATCTCTTTGTTGATTACAAAGCTGCGTTCGATAGCCCGATTCGGGATTGCCTGTACGCAACAATGTCTGAGTTCGGTATACCTGCAAAGTTGATTAGGCTCTGCAAGATGACGTTGAGCAATCCATGCAGCTCCGTCAAGGTAGGAAATGACCTCTCCGAAACCTTTAATACCGAACGAGGTTTCAGACAAGGCGACCCGCTATCATGCGATCTCTTCAATTTCATCATGGAGGGGATCCTACGAAAGGCAGGTGTACATCGAAATGGCACCATTTTCTACAAAGGTGTCCAGCTCCTTGCGTATGCTGACGATATCGATATTATCGGCAGAACCAAGAGAGATGTAACCGCTGCTTTCGCCGCTATCGAAAAGGAATCAGCCAAAGTGGGTTTGACGGTGAACGAGGGCAAAACAAAGTATATGCTGTCTGCAAATAGGGAAGTGCGGCGTCTAGGCTCCCATGTTACAGCAGGCAAATATAACTTTGAAGTTGTCAAGGAGTTTACTTACCTTGGCACCGCCGTAAACAGCAACAACAATGTCAGCCTGGAGATAAAGCGAAGAACAACAATTGCTAATAGGTGCTACTACGGGCTAAGTAAGCAATTAGGTTCCAGAGCCCTCTCTCGATCGACAAAACTAACACTCTACAAGACGCTCATCATACCTGTGCTTCTCTATGGCGCTGAAGCATGGGTGGTATCGCAAGCAGATGCAGCCGCTCTTGGGGTGTTCGAGAGGAAAGTTCTTCGCAAAATCTTTGGTCCTGTTCGAGTTGGCGACGACTATCGCATTCGAATGAACCACGAACTGTACGAGCTCTACGACGACATTGACATAGTCCAGCGTATAACAATTCAGCGACTACGTTGGCTGGGTCATGTCTTTCGTATGGATGAAGAAGCTCCAGCGAAAAAGGTGTTTGAGGCGAAAGCCGAGGGTCGACGACGAAGAGGAAGGCCATGCCTCCGATGGATTGACCAGGCCGAGGAAGCCCTTACCACGCTTGGTGAAAGAGATTGGAGACGGCGCGCGCGAAGCAGAGACGCCTGGCGAGACCTGATGAAGTCGGCCGTAACCCGTCAACGGGTTGTCATGGCCACCTAAGTAAGTAAGTAAGTAAGACAACAACTGACCATTGAAATTGACATAGTGAAAACCAGGCTTTAGAATTTTAACCAATTAAATTTGTACCTTGCCATCTATAATGCTTAGTTTTACATCATCAGCCCGCTAAAACTGCCCATGACTAAATACCAGTTCTTTTAGAAAAACTCCTACTTTTTGCAATATTTAACCTTGCAATTTATTTATGGTCATTGAAAATGTCAGTTTAACTGGAAATTGTCGCCTTCGGAGAGTGAAAGGCAAATCTGTGTTTTTCGGGGCCAAATCAATTATAGGTATGAAAACTATTTCATGTTCGCCAGTGCGACTGTCAATACCTGTGCGATGATTAATTAATTTTTTTAAGGTTTTTCAAAACTAACCACCTTCCATTACAGATATCTCTTTTGGTATTGAAATTTCGAAGAAGTATTATAATACATCCATTTTCGAGGTTTAACTTATGCAGTGGCATTCCTGAAGGATAAAATTCATTCAAAAACTCGGCAGGGTATTTTTGTGCACATGTGGCAAAGTTTTTGTGCACAGGATAGCAATTTTGGAATAAACGGTTAAAATTTTGGTTTTATCTGATTGCTCTTTAATTTTTAAAAAATCATTTTGTGTCCTTCCTTTGTATTCTTCCTTTTTCGCCTCCTGACAATTTTAAAATTTTGAGTTATGCACTTTTGAAGATCGTGTGCGAAATATAGAAATATATAACTAATTTTCAACTTCTTTTACTCCAAATACATTTGAACACCAGACCCCAAATACAGTTGTGGACCGCCAACACGACGATCCAAAGATTCGTAGATATTATCATAGTGCGGATATTATCATAGTTCTTGGAGTAGCAATTGGTTGTTGTTATTATTGATGTTGTTGCTATCCTCGTTTAAATTATCGCGCAAATAGCCGACAGCACCCTTAGCAGTGCCCTCCGTCTGGCTGTTCTCGTCATCTATGACTGAACCAACGTTTGCTGTTGTTTGACTTTTAGAAAAAATTAAAAATAATACATAATCCGACTTAGTGACAGCATTATTTTCGAACCTACCGTGCTATTGCGCCCTGCTCTTCCATTCACATGAGCTTATCTATCATACAAACACCAGCGTAGTTGCGTCCAATGGTCATTGAAGCGGGCAAAATTCTCCAAGTATCAGTATGTTTTGGCAATAAGCCTAGCAATAAATGTGATATTAAGATGTTCCTTTGACTTTCTACATTGTTACCTACCTCTATGATTTGGAGTGCTATCATCGCCACCGACCACAAATAGCATGCCATCATGTGCTACACCACCTCCATTGTGATTTTTTGCTTCTGGATCATAAGCTTCTAAAGGTTCATAACACCCACACCAGCTCCGCTACGAGGATAAGCATTTACGTGAACAAACATTGTAACCACCAACAGCGTAGAGAAAACCATTGACAACACAGACACAAACATATCTTCGACGCTTTGAAATGGAGTCTATAAAAGTCCCAACCCGTGTCTTTGGATAAAAACCTCCGCACTGTAAAGGCCAGTGGTGCCATCAAAACCGCAGACAGCATAAATAAAGCGATTGAGTACCACAACATTGAGTGCGGATCGATGTGCTTCCATGCTATTGCAGTTGGACCAAATATCAGTAGCCGGATCATAAGCATCCACGGTGCCCACATACAATGAACCACTAGAACCACCGACGCTGCCTTGTACCATTTGCCAAATCGCATGGCGTATGGACTTTGATGCCTGTCCAGCATTTACAAGCTAAATTTTATGCAAACCTTAAATTGCGTAAAAATTACTTTGTTCACGTTCAAAATTAATTATTTCTTATTAAAAAATTATTTATTTTTTCGGCAAATTTACAAAGCAATCATAGCTTGGTACGCCATTTTAAATGAATTATACATGCTTCGAAAGCTTTTGTTCGAAAGAATGCCACCTGGTAAAAACTCCATACAATGCATTTTGCAGCAATGTATTAAACCAATCTTTAGTTATAATTGTTCAATGTGTAAATTAAAAATTTGATGAAAGGATGCAAAATATATTCTTTTATTGGTTTATTTTATTGGAGTTTAACAAATAATAAGCAAACCTAAAACTAATAGGTTTAGTATTTTTGCTAGAGTTAAGAGCTAACTATATAGCCACATAAAGTTTAGTTGGCTTTTATTGGCTTATTGTATATATATATATATCACTCTATAGAGTGATTCAAATCGCTCACAGCATAGGCAAATGCCAAAAATAAATTTAAAACAAAAAATTCATACAGTTCGAGCAAAACAACAAGGGCTTACTGCGTAAGGGGTATATTATTATTATCGCGAGGTGTGTAACGCCCATAAGGAGGCGTGGTAGGTATGGAAAAGTATATATATTCTTGATCAGCATCACAACTTGAGTTGATTTAGTCATGTCCGTCTGTCTGTGGACACGAGTGCAGCCGTAATTTTGAAGCTATCAAACTGAAATGGATATTTAAGCTTTTTTCTGAAAAACTAAGATCAATTTCAAGAATGGGCTGAATCAGATGAAAACCATGCCTCCCATACAACCCCAATAATGAAAACTCTATAAAGAGGCTAATATTTAACTTGCTAAACCTAAATTCGGTATTTGTGCATTTTATGACAAAACTATGCTCATTCATATGCTCAAAATCACAGCATTATACCATGCATATTAAGGAGCCTCACGCTCCATTGAAAAAAAAGTTACAGTTGCTCAAAATAATCCTTAGTTTCTGTTATGATAATTCTCCATATATATCGACTCTAGCGATAGCCACCCGTGAGCTAGAATGTTTTGAAATAATCTCTTAATTCCATTTTTTTTTATAAAAATATAGTGTGGTAGTTTGAAATAAAAAAACGTTCAGAAATAATAGTAAAAAAATTCCGATGTAGATGCTTCCAATCTGCATCAAAAAACATGGAATTTTTTCCGTAGGACCAAAATAATTTGGATTTTCATGACTTCTTTTATATTCTTTTCACTATAATTTCTGCACGAGAAATGGCGCAAAGTACTTATAAAAGGCGCAAAAAAAAACGTAAAAGAAACTCAGTGGCATCATTAGGAATAGCTTTTCTGTGTGTCGCCATATTTCTTTTGTCCAGCTTTCGTATCTTTGGCTATGTGCCAATCGAAAATTTTCCACTGGTGATAGGAAAGAAAATTCGGGGTTGAAAAAATGTCTGTCAGTTGAAATTGAGTTGTCATTTTTGCTGTGCCAAATGATTCATGAAAAATTATCCAGATATTTGACAATAAATGTACACAGTTGCCTACATACCATACTTTTTCCTAATACGATATTACTTAAGACTCATTTGTATAAGTGCTGCGTTTTATAATACTATTTTTATTCAAAATTATATGTGTATGAGCTTTAATAAATGCAGTTGTTTTGCGTAAAATAACATTATTAAAGCAATAGTTGTGTAAACGTGTAAAATTAAAATAAAACAATAATATATCGATAGTTGCTCACTAATGCAGGCTTCAAATCTTTGTTTTGTGTGCCACACGGCGGCCATTTCCACACAAGTTCGATAGTTAAGAAGCTAGTTCGCCAGTTTGGCACACTAGTTGGCTTGTTGACAAACATTTTTGATTTTCTCTGTCGAACAAAGCAAAAAAAGAATATTTCTAGAGTCATTAAGAAACAGCGTTGTATTGAAACATCATAAGTGTAGTACTATGTGGAGCACATTTTAATGATTTAAGTACGATATGAGAAATGTTTCGTACGTTTTGTTTTCGTTTTGGTAGTACTCTATGTAAACTGCATACAGTATACGTGATAACTTTGTTTGGATTCAGTTAAAAAATTTGTTTCGAAAAAAGTAAGCAGGTGTGGAGGACTTAGAGAGCATTTTTGCTTTATTTTCCCCGCACAAAAATAATTTATTTCGAAGCAGTACTTACTTTTTTTAGAGTACATTTCTACTCTTCTCAAATATATCCCTGTGTGTGCCAAACAAATTCCGTAATTTGAACGCTCGCTTTCTCGAAAACATATAAGCCACCATATTGCTTGCCACACGAGTTCCAGATGTGAAAGACACATAAAGTGTTATGTGACCTTTTGACAAAAATAGGTCGTCATCAATATAATATCTATCTTGTGTTAATTTGTTGAAAATCATAACCAATGAATGCTGCTTAGTACATATGTAGTTAAAATTAGTGTTTTGTACTGAAATTTACTATAATTTAAAAACAAAATTGATGTTTCTTCTCATGTAAAATTTTTCACTTACCACTTCAGTGCGCTTAACCATCGATTTATTCATAATTATTTTCATTGTAATATTAACGATGATCAGCAACATGTTTTAAAATTAGAACATATAATTTTATTCCACACATAAAATATACTAATGCGAAAAAAATCAGTATCAGTGTCAAAATTTTGTCCACCAAACCTTAAAACCATAAAACAACCGCGCGCTCGGAAAAAATCTCACTTAGTCTTGACCTTACATTACCCGAAGTTGCAAAATTTTAAGCAAACTATACCAAATTTGAACACGTATTAACACTTAGTAACCCATATACATAGTATAAATATATGTATATATATTCAAAAATAACTTTTCAGGCATTTATGAGTTAATATATGAAATATTGTTGGACAGAGAAAATCAAAATTTTTTTGTCAACAAGTCAACTAGTGTGCCAAGCTGGCGAACTAGCTTCTTAACTATAGAACTTGTGTGGAAATGGCCATCGTGTGGCACACAAAAACGCAGATTTGAAGCCTTCATTACTTCATTTTTCGATTGGCACACAGCCAAAGATATGAAAGCTCGACAAAAGAAATATGGCGACTCACAGAAAAGCTTTTCTAAATGATGCCACAGGGTTCCTTTCACGTTTGTTTTTGCGCCTTTTATTGGTACTTTGCGCCATTTCTCTTGCAGAAATTCTAGTGAAAAGAATATAAAAAAGTCATGCCCATCCAAATTATTTTGGTCCCAAAAATTCCATGTTTTTTGATGCAGATTGGAAGAAATTTTTTTTACTATTATGTCTGACCGGTTTTTTTATTTCAAATTACCACTAAAAAATGGAATTAAGAGATTATTTTAAACCATTCTAGCTCACGGATGGCTATCGCTAGAGTCGAAATATTTGGAAAATTATCATAACAGAAACCAATGATTATTTTGAGCAACTATACTAACCAACAATTTTTTTCTATGGAGCGTCAGGCTCCTTAATATACATGGTATAATGGTGTAATTTTGTGCCATTGAATGAGTATAGTACCAGTTTACATTAGGGTATTCAAAGTAAAGTAAAGTAAATTTTATTGAGACTTCAGATCAATTACAAATGAAATAAGCAAAGATGACAGAGAATGACACACATAGAACAGTAAAAATTATTCTATTACAATAAAATGAAGTTATGCAAAGGCAAGTTAGGGTATTCAAGGCATTGCGTAAGGGCTGGGCAATTGCTTAACTCGTAAATTTTTACGCAATATAATTTTTTTTATATGAACTTTAACAAGCGATTTGCGTACAACTTTACGCTAAAATTTGATGCGTATTGCGTATACGTCTACAGAAAGACAGGCAGACAGACAGGCAGACAGACAGGCAGACAGACAGACAGGTGGACATGGCTAAATCAACTCGGATGGTGATGCTGATCAAGAATATATATGCTTTTCTACACCTACGCAGTACGCATGGGGTATAAAATATGATCAAACGCGGTCTTTTTTCTTTTGCTTGAACTGTATGAATTTTTTGTTTTCAATTTATTTTTGACATTTGCCTTTACTGTGAGCGATTTGAATCGCTCTACAATAAATCAATAAAAGCCAACGAAACTTTATGTGGCTATTATAATTAGTTATTTACTGTAGCTAAAATGCTAAACCTATTAGTTTAAGGTTGCTTATTATTTTTGACAGAATTTGTTTTTAAACTCCAATAAAGTAAATCAATAAACGAATATATTTTGCCATCCATTCATCAAATTTTTAATTTACACTTTGAAAAATGATAACTATAGATTGGTTCAATACATTGCTGCAAAATGCATTGTATGGCGTTTTTACCAGGTGGCATTCTTTCCTTAAAAGCTTTCGAAGTATGTATAACTCATTTAAAAATGGCGTACCTAGCTACGATTGCCTTTGTAAAGTTGCCGAAAAAATATTAAGTTAATTAATTTATAAGAATTACAATTAATCAACAATGTTTATTTTTTGTTTTAAAGCTAAGGCCAACAATACGATAATTGTATGGGAAGCACAAGCGTTTCCATCTATACTTGCCAAAGGGTCATACAGGGCTGGTGAAAGTCGTTACTCGGGATCCACTTGGTAAGTTCTTGGCTTCACAGAGCGATGATAGCAGTGCCAAGATCTGGAAAATCAACGACTGGACATGTAGCAGCACTATAACCGAGCCATCCGAAGAGTGTGGTGGCACCACACATATATTGCGTTTGTCATGGTCGACAGATGGTCAGTATTTGCTGTTAGCACATGTCATGAACGGTAGCGGATCCACATCACAGATCATAGAACGCGAAGGTTGAAATTGTATTCATGTTGAAGGCATGACAGGCACAAAAAACAAATAAAGCTCAGCAGTACTGCTGTCTAGCAGTCTCATGGCATGTAGTGGCGATGGAACCGTAGCATGCCTGCAATTCGACGAACAAGAGTTGGGCATGCCACAAGCTGATGAGGATAAGGTATGCAAAAATTAAAATAAACACATTTGCTGAATATCTTTATTGTTCATCACTTTTCATTTTACCAGAATACACTATACCAGCGTATGTATGTTAAAAGTGCCAATGTGGAGAATGGCAACAATGGTTCCGATATCCTTATTGAAAATCCAGAACTACACAAGATACAGAGCAACACAAGAAAAATAAAACCACCAGATTTTTTTCAAGGAGAGCCTGATCAACATTTAATTGGGCATAATTCTAGTTTGGGGCCCACGCCCCTTTTTAATTTTTTTTTTTTTGGATTATATGTATTTGGCCCTCCTAAATCCAATGGTGCAAGAAAAATAAGCCGCTCTCTTCTGGTTTAGGAGATACAGTTCATCAAAGTTTGAAAAATCGCTCATAAAAATCTGTGATTTCTCCAAATTTTAAACGAATATTCACTATTAAACAATCAATTTAATCGTAAAAACTTACCCAAAAAATAAATTCGAAAACTGAAAAATTGTTATAAAAAATCGCGCGATTTTTTATAACAATTTTTCGCCTGCGGCGCTTATTGCTCAAACAGCTATTCTTTGGTCTTTTTTTATTTTTACTGGTATTTTTTAACTTTTGAATTTATTATATGTGAACCACTTGCTGAATAGGAAAACTGAAAAAATTTTATAAAAAATCGCGCGATTTTTTATAAAAATTTTTCGCCTGCGGCGCGTATTACTCATTAAACATAACTTTTCCTTCGTCTTATATTATCAGTGAAGACTATGGAAAATTTTTATAAAAAAATTGGTGATTTTTTAAAAAAATTTGTTGCCGCCATTGGCGCTAATTACTTTAAAACAACTTTTTTATCAATCATAATTGTATGTAACACTTTGTAAAATTTTTATGAACATTTTATTTACCTTTTATAACATTTTTAACTCCAAGGGGGTGTGGAGCGGGGGGAGGGTAAATGGGAGGGTGGGGGGAGGGGTGTCGACCACAAAACCACCTTATAGGTGTACTAGTTTGCTTTGCTTCAAACTTAGGTTTGCTTGCACAAATAAGCATTCATATAGCATATTTCCATACAAAAACCACACTTATTTTAACTGAAATTTCGTAACTTTGATGAACTGTATCTCCTAAACCATAAGAGAGCGGCCTTTTTTCTTGCACCATTGCGTTTAGGAGGGCCAAATACATATAATCCAAAAAAAAAAAATTAAAAAGGGGCGTGGGCCCCAAACTAGAATTATTCCTTTAATTGAGACACCTTCACTGCCAACGGAAGGCTTTTCATCCATATCAACTATGCCATTGCAATCGTTAAATTTATCGCCAACTAACACTTAAAAGATTAATGAGATTTTCCATGCATATACATTGTTAACGGTGCAAGGTTTTGTGCAGAATTATGCCGCAAGTTTAAATGATATGGATATGTAAGCATGTTTGTTTGAATTTTCATAGTTTTTATTTTGAAACAACTAAAATTTTAGAGATCCTAGTGAATTGTAGACGGCAGCTAAAGTTTTATTCTTAGAGAACCAAATCAAACTGTGTGAAGCTTTCAAATCCGAGGACGATCTTAAGTATTGGTACTCTATGCTAGTTTATCAATTGGCTGTCAATGGCAACGAAAAATGTCTTCAAATAGTGTTGGACGATCTTTTGGGTCCTGCGCATGGCTATACACCTACAGAAGTTCTCGAGGAATGTAAAATATTAGTGAGTCATACAGACATACTTTTTTCGGCATTATCGAATAAACAATTGTGCATTTTTTATTTTAGTCAATTCCCAAGCTTAGTGACAACACATTTACTTGGAATACAATGAATTGTATTCGAATATGAAAAACTCATCCTGCTCCAATCGTAGTAGTAAGCGAGATGAGCCAATGATCAAGGAAGTGTGCTCGTATATGTGTGTATATCGATTTTTTTCGTATGATGAAAAAAAAGTTGTAGTAATCTTGCTTATAAATAAGAAGTTGTTAAAATTGCTACCGCAAATAAAAAAGTCGATTAATGTTGTTTATTTATGTTAATGTTTTTATTATGAGCTCGTATGTTGTAAAATTTTTCATAAAATTATGATTTTTTTGTTTAAGCTTCTCTATTCTTGAAATTTATTAAAACTAACAAGTTGTATACCGTAATAAATATTAATAATAAAAAAAAAATTAACTATTGCGATTAATTTTTGTGCTTCTTCTACCCACTCTGTAGACAAACTTAAAAAAGAGCAGCTGAAAAATGTATTTATTGCACATAGTGGGGGCCAGGCCTTGGCACACTTTTTAGCGGTGAATCAAAATCGACTTCTGCTGGTTCTGTAACAGGTCCTTGCATGTAAAAGTAATTTGGCCACTTTGGCCCAGCAAGGATTTTACAGATTTCTGGAAAAAGTAAAGTGTTAAGATACTTGAATTTAATGCTAAACTTAGTTGATCAATATAACCTTTTCTATGGGGAATTATTTTCCGTGGTTGTCCATGTGGTTCCATCCAGAATCCTTAAGATTGGTCCAAAATCCGGTTTTTGATTAGATGACACCTGTTATGGAAAAATGGTAAGGGTTAAATATATAAAACAAAGGCTATCAAAGAGTTCAATACCTACCTGGTTGATACTGATATCATCGAAGTTGCTCCTGCAACAATATAGGTCCAACAACTCCATGATCGAATTTGGTCACTTTGGCTCAGCAAGGACTTTACAGATTTCTGGAAAAATTAATGCGTTAATATACTTGAATTTTAAGCTAAACTCATTTCATCAATATTACCATTTTTATGGCGTATCATTTTCCCAGGTCATCCATGAGGATCCGTCCGGAATCCTTTAGATTCCTTCAAAATCCGCTTTTATCAAAGATGAAGCCTTCTATGGAAAAATGGTTAAGGTTACAAAAATAAAACAAACGCTATTTAAAAGTTCAACACCTACCTGGTTGATACTGGTACCATTCAAGTTGCTCCTGCAACAACAGGGGTCCAACAACTGCATAAACGAATTTGGCCACTTTGGCCCAGCAAGGATTTTACAGATTTCTGGAAAAATTAATTCGTTAAGATACTCGAATCTTAAGCTAAACTAATTTCATCAATATTACCTTTTTTATGATGTATCATTTTTCCAGGTGATCCATGAGGATCCGTCCGGAATCCTCAAGTTTCATCCAAAGTCCGGTTTTTGATAAGATGACACCTGTTATGGAAAAATAGTTAAGGTTACAAAAATAAAACAAACGGTATTAAAAAGCTCAATATCTACCTGGTTGATACTGGTACCACTCAAGTTGCTCCTGCAACAACAGGGGTCCAACAACTACATGAACGGAATTGGCCATTTTGCTCCAACGAGGATTTTTTAGATATCTGGAAAAAGTAAAGAGTAAATAAAATTATTTTTTACTAAAAACTAATTTTGTTGATATTACCGATTTGATGGCATGCATGTTTTGGGGGTCTTCCACGTGGTTCCATTCAGAATCCTTTAGATTCGTCCAAAATCCACTTTTTTCAAGGATGAAGCCTTCTGTGGAAAAGTGGAAAGGGTTATAAAGCTGAATTTTGTGCTTTCAATAAGGTACATACTTACCAGGTTGATGCTGGTATAAATGAAGTTGCTCCTGCAACAATAAAGGTCCAACAACTCCATGAACGGAATTGGCCATTTTGCTCCAACGAGGATTTTTTAGATTTCTGGAAAAAGTAAAGAGTAAATAAAATTATTTTTTATTAAAAACTAATCTGGTTGATATTACCGATTTGATGGCATGCATTTTTTGGGGGTCTCCCACGTGGTTCCATTCAGAATCCTTTAGATTCGTCCAAAATCCACTTTTTTCAAGGATGCAGCCTTCTGTGGAAAAGTGGTAAGGGTTATAAAGCTGAATTTTGTGCTTTCAATAAGGTACATACTTACCAGGTTGATGCTGGTATAAATGAAGTTGCTCCTGCAACAATAAAGGTCCAACAACTCCATGAACGGAATTGGCCATTTTGCTCCAACGAGGATTTTTTAGATTTCTGGAAAAAGTAAAGAGTAAATAAAATTATTTTTTATTAAAAACTAATCTGGTTGATATTACCGATTTGATGGCATGCATTTTTTGGGGGTCTCCCACGTGGTTCCATTCAGAATCCTTTAGATTCGTCCAAAATCCACTTTTTTCAAGAATGAAGCCTTCTGTGGAAAAGTGGCAAGGGTTATAAAGCTGAATTTTGTGCTTTCAATAAGGAACATACTTACCTGGTTGATTCTGGTATAAATGCAGTTGCTCCTGCAACAACAGGCGTCCAACAACTCCATGAACGGAATTGGCCATTTTGCTCCAACGAGGATTTTTTAGATTTCTGGAAAAAGTAAAGATCAAATAAAATTAATTTTTATTAAAAACTAATTTGGTTGACATAACCGATTTGATGGCATGCAATTTTTGGAGGTCTTCCACGTGGTTCCATTCAGAATCCTTTAGATTCGTCTAAAATCCACTTTTTTCAAGGATGAAGCCTGTTTTGAAAAAATGGTTAAGGTTAAAAAAATAAATCAAAGGCTATTAAAAAGTTCCATATATACCTGATTGATTTTGGTATAAATCATGTTGCTCCTGCATTAAAAAAATCCATATATACCTGATTGATTTTGGTATAAATCATGTTGCTCCTGCAGCAAACGAGGCCCAACAACTCCAAAAAAAAATTTGGTCATTTTGCTCCAGCGAGGATTAGGTACATTTCTGGAATAAATAAAGAAGCTATATTATTGAAAATGATGTGGAATGAAAGAAAATATAAATACCTTTTTGATGACGCATAGTTTCTGAAGATTGACCTTAGGGTTCCGTCCAGAATCCTTATGTATCCTCTAAAATTGACTTCTTTCAAGGATGAAGCCTCCTATGGAAAAGTGGTAAGGGTTACAAAGGTGAATTTTATGCTATCAATTTTGTATATGCTTACCTGATTGATGCTAGTACTAATAAAGTAGCTCCTGCATCTTAAACTGTCCAACAACTCCGGAAACGAAAGTGGCCAAATTTGCTCAAAAAGGATTGGCTAGGTTTCTGGGAGAATAAAAAGAGTTTTAGTAACAAAATTGGTATTAAATGAAAGGTTTTTTAAATATCTTTTTGGTGATGTATAAAACATTCATGTATTCCAAAGCGTCTGTCCAGCAGGCGCAAGAAGCATCCGTCAAATTCATGCCCAAGAGAACAAGGCCTATTATGAGAAAATTACAAATTTAGTTTATTTGACATTATAACTATCAAAAAGATACATACTTTACCTATTGATTCATGTATAAATCATTGTCCTAGTTGGAGGATTAATGCCCAACAACTCCACGAATCTGGTTGTCCACAAAAAATTAGTCTTAATTTTCCTGACCCTGTGCGTGAATAAAACGATTTAATTTTATTATACACTCGTACTATAGTTAAATTACTTCTTACCTGTTTTTCCAAGAGTGTCCATAAGGAATCCTTTGAGTTGCTGCATCCACTTTTGTCCATCAGCATCAGAATCACAAAACTGTTGTTAGAAAAGAGTTGTTGAAAAGTGACATTTGACGTTTGACGAATTGTCAAAACCTCATAGAACGCGTGGGAATGGAATTGGTTGTTAGAAGTGGTTGTTATCTTCACGGACATCAGTTTTTCCTATTTTTCGCCATTGTCAAACAGAAAAAAATGACAACGTGTTGGCATTTTTCATGTGACTGACAACAACTGACCATTGAAATTGACATAGTGAAAACCAGGCTTTAGAATTTTAACCAATTAAATTTGTACCTTGCCATCTATAATGCTTAGTTTTACATCATCAGCCCACTAAAACTGCCCATGACTAAATACCAGTTCTTTTAGAAAAACTCCTACTTTTTGCAATATTTAACCTTGCAATTTATTTATGGTCATTGAAAATGTCAGTTTAACTGGAAATTGTCGCCTTCGGAGAGTGAAAGGCAAATCTGTGTTCGTCGGGGCTAAATCAATTGTAGGTATGAAAACTATTTAATGTTCGCCAGTGCACCTGTCAATACCTGTGCGATGATTAATTAAGTTTTTAGGTTTTTCAAAATTAACCACCTTCCATTACAGATATCTCTTTTGGTATTGAAATTTCGAAGAAGTATTATAATACTTCCAATTTTGAGGTTTAACTTATGCAGTGGCATTCCTGAAGGATAAAATTCATTCAAAAACTCGGCAGGGTAATTTTGTTTATCGTTATCATCACTGTCTTCAATTTAATCCGTGCTCAGATCTCTCACTGTGTCACCAACTAAAATATTTAGAACTTGTTGCTCGTTGACTTCGTTCACATCGGAATTTTTTGGGTACAGGATAGCAATTTTGGAATAACGGTTGATGTTGTTCGGACTCAAAGTATCGCCAAAAATCTATTTAACCCTTTCAATGGACTTGTCCATTATATTGGACACTTCGGAAAAAATTTTTTTTTTATTTTCCAAAGTTTTTTTCTAAAATCAAATAGGTTGGTGCTATGAAGTGAAGTTGTGCCAAAATGACAAAAATAATTTTAAGGAGATATATAACGTTTAACTTAGTTAGATTTTCGATTTTATGCCCAACAGTAGCCTTCAATTTTTTTATATCGCGTGTTAATAAATTTTGCAAATAAAGTGAGTATTGTGATTGGTGTGCAAAGTTTAATTTTGACGTAGAATTACGTCTTACAGCGCGGTTTGTATGGGGTCGTTTTAACAGATTTTTTGAAGGTCATGCAACGTTTTTGGCGAATACTTTAGGGTATACCTACAGCCTTTAATACTTATCGTTCAAAGATAATATATATACTTAAATATCAGATATATCCTACGCTGAATGAATATCTAACTTTGGATTTTGTCACTATTATATGAAAGTCAGAAAATAGTAAAATATAAGAAGAAAAAATCATGTTTTTATATAAGAAAATCAATCATCAGCTGCTTATAATGTACTTGCTGTGCCTGCTGCTTTCTTTGTTTTTGTTTCGTTGTTTATGGTTGTATTGTTTTAATTTTGCACGAACTGATAGGTTCGTATTCAGCTTCAGAATGATTCTATGGCCGATTGGATGCAGTGGGATTATCTGAGGTCACAGGCAGGTCATTGGTACTATGGTGGGTTCCATGGAACATTTGGACCAAAATGGATGATTCTATGGCCAATCGGATGCAGTGGGATTATCTGAGGTCACAGGCGGGTCATTGGTACTTTGATGGGTTCAATGGAATATTTGGACCAAAATGGATGATTCTATGGCCAATCGGATGCAGTGGGATAATCTGAGGTCACAGGCGGGTCATTGGAACTTTGATGGGTTCCATGGAACATTTGGACCAAAATGGATGATTCTTTAGCCAATCGGATGCAGTGGGATTATCTGAGGTCACAGGTGGGTCATTGGCACTTTTATGGGTTCCATGGAACATTTTGACCAAAATGGATGATTCTATGGCCAATCGGATGCAGTGGGATTATCTGAGGTCACAGGCGGGTCATTGGTACTTTGATGGGTTCCATGGAACATTTGGACTAAAATGGATGATTTAATGGCCAATCGGATGCAGTGGGATTATCTGAGGTCACAGGTCATTTGCACTTTTATGGGTTCCATTGAACATTTGGACCAAAATGGATGATTCTGTGGCCAATCGGATGCAGTGGGATTATCTGAGGTCACAGGTGGGTCATTGGCACATTTATGGGTTCCATGGAACATTTGGACCAAAATGGATGATTCTATAGCCAATCGGATGCAGTGGGATTATCTGAGGTCACAGGTGGGTCATTGGCATTTTTATGGGTTCCATGGAACATTTGGACCAAAATGGATGATTCTATGGCCAATCGGATGAAGTGGGATTATCTGAGGTCACAGGTGGGTCATTGGCACATTTATGGGTTCCATGGAATATTTGGACCAAAATGGATGATTCTATGGCCAATCGGATGCAGTGGGATTATCTGAGGTCACAGACGGGTCATTGGTACTTTGATGGGTTCCATGGAACATTTGGACCAAAATGGATGATTCTATGGCCAATCGGATGCAGGGGGATTATCTGAGGTCACAGGTGGGTCATTGGTACTTTGATGGGTTCCATGGAACATTTCGACCAAAATGGATGATTCTATGACCAATCGGATGCAGTGGGATTATCTGAGGTCACTGGTGGGTCATTGGCACATATATGGGTTCCATGGAACATTTGGACCAAAATGGATGATTCTATGGCCAATCGGATGCAGTGGGATTATTTGAAGTCACAGGTGGGTCACTGGCACATTTATGGGTTCCATGGAACATTTGGACCAAAATGGATGATTCTATAGCCTATCGGATGCAGTGGGATTATCTGAGGTAACCGGTGGGTCATTGGCACTATGATGGGCTCCATGGAACATTTGGACCAAAATGGATGATTCTATGGCCAATCGGATGCAGTGGGATTATCTGAGGTCACAGGTGGGTCATTGGTACTTTGATGGGTTCCATGGAACATTTCGACCAAAATGGATGATTCTATGACCAATCGGATGCAGTGGGATTATCTGAGGTCACTGGTGGGTCATTGGCACATATATGGGTTCCATGGAACATTTGGACCAAAATGGATGATTCTATGGCCAATCGGATGCAGTGGGATTATCTGAGGTCACCGATGGGTCATTGGTACTATGATGGGTTCCATGGAACATTTGGACCAAAATGGATGATTCTATAGCCTATCGGATGCAGTGGGATTATCTGAGGTCACCGGTGGGTCATTGGTACTATGATGGGTTCCATGGAACATTTGGACCAAAATGGATGATTCTATAGCCAATCGGATGCAGTGGGATTATCTGAGGTCACAGGTGGGTCATTGGTACTTTGATGGGTTCCATGGAACATTTGGACCAAAATGGATGATTCTATGGCCAATCGGATGCAGTGGGATTATCTGAGGTCACCGATGGGTCATTGGTACTATGATGGGTTCCATGGAACATTTGGACCAAAATGGATGATTCTATAGCCTATCGGATGCAGTGGGATTATCTGAGGTCACCGGTGGGTCATTGGTACTATGATGGGTTCCATGGAACATTTGGACCAAAATGGATGATTCTATGGCCAATCGGATGCAGTGGGATTATCTGAGGTCACAGGTGGGTCATTGGTACTTTGATGGGTTCCATGGATTATTAAGACCAAAATGGATGATTCTGTGGCCAATCGGATGCAGTGGGATTATTTGAGGTCATGGGTGGGTCATTGGCACATTTATGGGTTCCATGGATTATTAAGACCAAAATGGATGATTCTGTGGCCAATCGGATGCAGTGGGATTATCTGAGGTCACAGGTGGGTCATTGGTACTTTGATGGGTTCCATGGAACATTTGGACCAAAATGGATGATTCTATGGCCAATTGGATGCAGTGGGATTATCTGAGGTCACAGGTGGGTCATTGGCACATTTATGGGTTCCATGGAACAGTTGGACCAAAATGGATGATTCTTTGGCCAATCGGATGCAGTGGGATTATCTGGTGTCACAGATGGGTCATTGGCATTTTTATGGGTTTCATGAAACATTTGAACTAGAATGGATGATTCTATGGCCAATCGGATGCAGTGGGATTATCTGAGGTCACAGTTGGGTCATTGACACTTTTATGGTTTCCATGGATTTTTTTGAACCAAAATAGCCAATCGGATGCAGTGGGATTATCTGAGGTCACAAGTGGGTCATTGGCACTTTCACGTGAATACGAACTTCACGTGTAGTTCGTGAATAAAAGACACGTGTAGTTGAGTTTTGTGTTTTCACTTGATTTTTTAAAAACACGTGAACACGTGTAACACGTGCTTACGTGAAATGGGAAGTTTTAGTTCGTATTTGTAGCATTGTAAGCATTGGTTCGCATTGGGTTTATGCATGCATTTCTGTTCTAGTTTACTAAGTGCTCTACTTTGAAACCAGAGGTCATGAATCTCTTTTCAACTCAGTCAATGAACTCGAACTGTTAAATTTAACGAAATGGGTCTGTGATCCGGTTAGATTTAACTCTTATGAAAAAAACGAGTTGGATCATATTTCGTTTTATGCTTCTACCCAATAGATGGCGTAAAATTTTAATTTTTGTTTTTATGTGTTTAATTTTTATACAGTGTAGTTCGCAAACTATACATCGAACAGAGAGGAAAGGGTAGCTCGCAAACTAAATGTCGGACAGTGAAGAGAGTGGCACTAATGGGAAGGGCATGTGCTCAGCGTGAAATATATTTACCATACGATTTTTTAAAAATCGGGATCATCATTTTAATTTGAAATTAGTTGTTAAACTGACTGTAGCTCGCAAACTAAATATATATCGGGCAGAGACGAAAGTGGCACCAATGGAAAGTGCATTTGCTTCGCCTTCTTTTCAACTAAGTCAATGAACTCAACCTATCAAACTTAACGAAATGGTCGAAAAAATTTGAAATTTTGCTTGTTTCTTTTTGCTTGCTCATTTAATCATACTTACTTTTTAACTTTTTCTTTGTTTTGGCCTCAATAAGTAGTCCATAATTGAGTGTTATTAATTAATTTGTTAATTTTTGTAAGATCAATAAAAATACGTGCAAAATGAACAAAACAATCGGACCAAAGAGACAAAGTAGAAGAGGTTACAACTTAAACGGAATTCTACGTCTGCACTTACGATACTATCGAAACTGTTTCTTTTTTTTTTTATAATAAAAAAAAAAAACAAATTGGCCATTTTAGCCTTTGAAAGGACTTTGACCGAGCTTCTTATCATTAATTGTGTTATGTGTGTTATTAAATGTTTACACACAATTAACCGAGAACTGGACCTACACGTTTTATGCCGCCTCCGAACGGCTAAAGTTCATGTTCTCAAGAAGCTTTACATGGCATTATTTACTTTCTAAGGTTTGCCATTGTCTGCAGAGAGGTGGTGACCGATCTGAAAAATTTTTTATTGAAAAAACTTTTCGCCGCGACTGGGGATCGAACTCGGACTCCGAGCGTACTAAGCACACACTTAACCTGCACGCCACGATCACCATAATTTTTTTTTATAATAACATTTGCATAAATAACGCATTTGCATTGTCTCCGGTTGTTTTAGTTGAACTAAAATATTTTAATACAACGTTATCGTGGTTTTGTCCATTATATTAGACAGCCTGCCAAAAGCAAAGCAGCTCATGTAAAAATCAGAGGGATATTGTTTAATCTTCTTATTGCTTAAATGATGGGAATATAAGCTCAAAAAAATTGTCCACGATTATTCTAGGCAAGCCATTGAAAGGGTTAAAAAGCGAACCTTTACAAACAAAATGATCGGGAATTTCTATGATATCTTCATTTCCATTTCCTAACTTGAGTAGCTAATCACTAAGACTTGGATCAGAAGACCGAACATAGTGATTTAATTCTAGCAATTCCAATTGACACCAACGTCACTGAATGTAATAATTGCTGTTCAGTTTATGCAGACGGAATAGGTTCTGGTTCTGTTAATTACGAAGCACTGTAATAGCAAGACATGATGTTTGATGTATAGTAGAGTTGAGGAAAATGACGATAGTCTTCAGTACAAAGATTTCCAATACATAATTTTACAACAGATTCTGGTCCAGGCTGAACAGGTTTTACGATATAGAGCAAAAGGTTTAGTAAGTACAAACATTTCATATGGATAATTTTACAACAGGTTCTGGTACAGGCTGAACAGGTTTTACGATATAGAGCAAAAGGTTTAGTAAGTACAAACATTTCATATGGATAATTTTACAACAGGTTCTGGTACAGGCTGAACAGGTTTTACGATATAGAACAAAAGGTTTAGTAAGTACAAAAATTTCAAATGGATAATTTTACAATAGGTTCTGGTCCAGGCTGAACATGTTTTACGATATAGGGCACGGAGCAGGACGCTTGCCTTTTATATATTAAGATTAGTTTAAAAATGTCCTTTATATGAAATCATTGAGCAAGCAACATTGATTTTGATTTGCAATAAGCGCAATTAAGATTTTGGCAATGCAGACCAGAGTTGCCACTTAAAATATTTTATTCTTCTTAATTTTTACTGAAAACCTGCCAAACTTTTTTGCAACCTATGTGCCAACAAATTTTACCATAAAAAACAATACGTGCATTGTTACTTTCAATTTTCACTTTATAAATTTTCAAAACAAAAAGTTAAAACAATGTAAAATCCAATAGTTTGTTTTTACTTCAATTATTTCATCATCAGTTAAAATATTTTTTATAAATATTTCAGCTTTAGTCCTTATGAAAATATTATATACATCTGTAATACTTTTGTCATATATGATACATAACAGGGTTGTTTTGAAGTGAATTAATGTTAGGTTAAAGTTGCTAAAATTGTATCAACTGCGCAAATAATTTGTTGCCTACAATTATTTTTGTTTGAGTTGATTCTAAGTTGTTTGGTATTCTGAAATTTTTCAAGCCTACCTTAACTTCATCTTTATATAAATAGGCGTAGGGAAAACAGTTAAGAACCATTTCTCCCGTGTTTTTCAACCGATTTGGATAATTTTTTTTTTATATGAATTAGAGTGCGGAGAAGGAGTGCACCGACTTTTTTATACAACTATAAATAAGCAAAAAAAATTGGTCGATTTTCGACCCCAGGCGGTACAAGTCATTATAATTGCAACAAACCAACAAAATTACCACAACCGACTTTCATGAAATAAAACTGCCACTTTTAGTAAGGAACTAATTCAAATTCAACTATTTCATGAACTTCATATTTGACAGTGTAAATAGGCGAGCGAAACTTAGGTTAATGATATCAACGCCGTTTTCACTCTTGGTAATAATGACATTTTTCCACTAATTTCTAAAACGTATGCTATCTTTGCCACGCTTCCTATCAGTGTAGCAACCGCTGAGCGAAGTTTTTCTACACTGCAACGATTAAAAACATGGTAACGTTCAACTATGCAACAAGAACGATTGAATGGACTCGCATTATTGCATATACTAAGAGATATTAAAATAAATATTTACGAAGTTATTTATAATTTTGCGATGATTTTGTCATATAATTTTTTCTCTATCTAATGACTATCTAATAACACAGAGTAAAAATGGACTCCGTTTTTCTCCATCAGCTCGAGTTTTTGAGTTAAAGGCAAAAACATAAAAATCAGTTCTTTTTCTGATACTTTTCTTATATCTATTATATTGATCTCAAAGATGTTAAATAATGATTAGATAATGCTAATGATTGCTAATTAACCTTCTTTTGTGAAATTCTCTAATTCATTAAACAATTAGAATTAGTTCAACTAATTCCCATTAGATAATTGAAAAAAAACTAATTGCAATTAGTTTTACCATTGGAATAAAAATTTCAATTATCTAATGGGAATTAGTTGAAATAATTCTAATTGTTTGATGAATTTGACAATATAAACTAATTGCATCAATTGCTAATTCTAATTGGAATTTAACATGTTTGATTGATCTACCGGTTTGTATTACTTTGACTGATTTTTACATTCCATTTTATTAAAATTCACTTCAAAAAGTACGTAAGTAGAAAAGAGTTTTATATAAAAGTAGTGAGCATTTTAATGAAATTGAATCTACAAAACTATTGTTTTCTCAATTTCTTTGAATATATGCAAGACAATAAAAAAAACAAAATGTTTATTTGAATTCCAAAGATTTCCTACCAAGTAAAAAAAAGTTTTTGTAAATTCGTTGAAAAATATCAAAGATACAAGAGTTTCAAAAGAGCAGCCTGAGTAATATTGTGAAATTTTTTTGACTTTAAACGTCGATATCTTCGAATCTACTAAAGATATTGTTATTGAATGTGCAAAAATTGAAAGGTCTACTATGTCTTCGTTGAAATCAGTCATAGTAATACAAATCGGTAGATCAATATAATAGATTTAGCAAAATTATCAGAAAAAGAACTGATTTTCATGTTTTTGACTATAGCTCAAAAACTCGAGCTGATGGAGAAAAACGGAGTTCATATTTGAAATTAGGAAACCTAATTTGTCTAAAACGTCCGTCGCGCGGTGTAATCAGTATTCATTTTGTATTGTTCATTTACTTTTCAAAGTGTACCATATCATAGGCTTAGCGTCAGAACAATAAGTTTCAAATCCTTTAACTTTATTTTATTGAAAAGAACTATGTTTTTTCATTGCACATACTTGAAAATATAATTATGCAATTTTTTTATGATGGAATAAATGTGAAAAATTTAAATAAATCAACCTTAATTCTAAAATAAGTTAAATTTAGAGTTTTATTTACTTTTCGCTAAGATATTATTCCAGAAAAAGGGAGAAATAAACAAATATGGAAATGTGCGTGTATGTGTCTGGGAAAATGCTTCTTAAACAATTCAATAATTTCAATTCAAAAAAGTACAATTTGTCTATTTGTAAGAAGACAAAATTTTCTCAAAACGAAATTGTGTGTCTTTGATAATTCACCCCCCCCCCAAGATTTTTTCCAGATCCGCCCCTGGGACCTACCCTGTGTTGAATAATCTTTTATTACTTAATACATTTTTCTCGTCGTGCTTAAAAAGCGACCATTTATAAAATTTGATTACTTACGCGACGTAGATTAACAAATAAAACGCAATCTGAAGGCTCATAATAAGCGCATTCTTCTATTAATTACGAATTTTCTGAATATTTTCTTTCTGAAATAAATATGAGTATCACACACCACTATTTATTTTTATTGTTAAAAGAAGCAGATTTAGATTTTAGCAATTTTAAGCAATTAAAGCAAATACCAATTTCAAAAAATATTAAAAATATTGCCAATTTTAATAAGGACCAAATTGAAGGCCTTGAGACAAAATTAAAAAATGTTTGCTTAGTTTTTAAAAACAAATAGAAAAAAAGTAATCGATGCTGGAGTATCTTTCTCAGGTCAAATGATAAATGGTTTAATAAAACTTTTGTTATGTATTCATCTTCAACATGCGGCTCACCATCCATTATTTCGCCGCCAGTAAAGCCTTCCCGTAAGAATTGGAATATTCTAACTGAAAGACAGAAACAGAAACGAACTGCAGATGTAAGGAAGAACTCACTTAATGATTTATGGTTTCTCTCACATCTAAAGCTAGGTGTGAGCAACAAAAAAATTTTGCAATCATATTAAAATTTCTGCAAGAGAATCCGGAATCAATTAAAAAAGTAAACGAGTTTTGTGAAAATGTCTGCAGTAGTAAGCACATCGAAATACCAAATGGCAAGGCTCTTTCAGTTTATGAAGCTTTAGGTTTAACAAAAGCTTCATCAGATATAACGCGAGGTATTTACTACTGAAAGTAAAGCAATTTGCCCTTCATACTATAAAATTAAGAAGGCAACATCTGATTGCTACCCACCAAAAGAAAATATAAATATTTCTGAATCTTCAGCGAGTATTGACTTGCAAGAATTATTAGATTTAACAGTTCGTAGAATTTTTAAAACATGCTTAGACAATGGCAAAGAAAAATATGAAGCATTAACACTTATCTCCAAGTGGGTTTTGATGGGGCCTCGGGAGCTTGTATAATCAAAATTTTAAAAGTTGTCAAGCAGCAAGTGATTCCAGTATTTTCATCACAAGTTTTGTTCCTCTTAGATTGGTCAATGACACAAATGAAATTATATGGGAGCATACACAGCCTTCATCGACTAAAATATGTCGTCCCATAAAATTTCAATTTGTCAAAGAGACTTCTGATCTTAAAAATTCGAAAAGCACAGGATGGATACTGAAATTAATAATCCTTTGCCTACATTAGTAAATCAAAAACTTTCTGTTAGCCATACTTTATTATTTACAATGATTGCTGGAAAGATTTATTCCACTTTATCAGAAGTACCTTCTGCGTGTTGCTACATTTGTGGCGCAACGCCAAAAGAAATGAATTATTTAGATTTAGTAACAAAAAAAAAAAACGATAAACGAAATTGGTATCAGTTTGGGTTATCCACGCTTCACTGCTGAAAAAGATGTTTCGAGTTTTTTTCATCTTTCGTACAGACTTGATTTTAAAAAATGGTCTACAAGGTCAGTGGATAAAAATCTTCTGATGATTCGTAAGAATATGATTCAGAATAGACTGCGCGGGGAGTTAGGCATTTTAGCAGATGTTGTTAAGCAAGGATCTGGGACCACCAACACTGGAAATGTTGCCAGAAAATTTTTTTTGATCCAGAAAATCAGCGCGTCAGTTGGATGTTGAGTCCTCATTATTGCGCAAATTTTCAGTGATTTTGCAAAATCTTGCTTCCAGAGAAGAAATTAATGTCAAAGCTTATGAAACATATGCAAAAGAAACTGCTAAAATGTCCGTGGCCTTGTATTCTACTTCATGGATTGGAATTGGAAAGCTGTTGGCAGAAGCAGATGAGGCTCGCAATAACGAATTTAGAGCAGCTAGAGAAGGACATTCTCGCAAAATTAATCGAGAATCAAGTAATGAAGATGTCATGAATTATCTTTTGATAACATCAGATCCTGTTGTTGCATCATTGAAGCAAAAATCTAAAAAATCTCATAAGGATTTCTTTTGTGAGGTTTATGATCTGATAATAAGTAATGATGGGGAAATGCCATTCAAATAAATAACAAGAAGTAAAAAATTTTTCTTCGAGAAGAAAAGCAAAAAAAAATGGGGTGTTAATCCTTCAGCAGCCTCCACGTGGCACACCCTGGGTAGTACATTTATGCTAGCTAATGCCGAAGGATTTTCTCTATAAATTGTTTTATATATAAAAGTGGTTTGATCATAAGAAGCTCGGTCAAAGTCCTTTCAAGGGCTGAAATGGCCAATTTGTTTGTTTTTTGTTGTTATATAAAAGTGGTCTTAAGTTCAGTCGTATATTGAGGTCTAATGAATTGTCGCAACCTGTAAATGATTTAAAAAGGCATTTTTTTACATTTCTTACAGTCAAAAATAATTTTTGTAGTTTGTTGCTACATTAAGATAATAAAAAATTTGGTAAACACCCTGTAACTCAAACTGAGTGTGATTAAATAAATTGTTGACCTCAAATTCAAGTTAATTGACTCCAATATACTTAAAAAATAAACTTTTAGTTAACAAAATTGACACTTCACAGTTCCGCATTTTCCTTATTTCCATCCACTGTGTCCCGTAAGCCTACTTGAATTTGGATCTGTATAGATCTGTCTATGGACGCTCTTGCGTCTTTAGACGCTTTCGCAACCATCTCATTAATTTGCTTATCCTCATTCGAGCCCATATAATCTATCGACGAAACAGGATTCGGTTTTGCAACTGGCCTACCAACATCGCTATTTGTAGGAGGAGGGAAAGCCAAATAAGGAGGGAATGCTTTGTTTCCCACATATTTTGGTACTGCACCTTGCTCTGACTATTGGCCCGAGCTCTTAGGTTCCGCTTGGTTAGAGTTGTCGGCAGTGCATATTGATTTCGAAAAATCATGAAAAACGCTCGGGTTTTCTTTGGCCCTATTCGTAGCCTGATTCTCTGACATATTAGTTTTTTTCGGAGTATTTCTTTTGCATGACTTAAGTTGGGGAGATGAACGATTCAAGTCAAAGCGTATTTGCAGTCTTTTAGGAGCAGTTCGTTTACGCTGCATCATTTCTGAGTTCATTTAAATAATCTCTGACCACTCACGACTACAATACCACTAAGGATTTATAAACGCAAACGACTTAACACAATAACGTTTATAACGAACGTATTTAATTTATAGGATTTGTGTGGGGTTTTTATACAGGGTGCAGTTCTGTCAGTGGTACACAGGTGAATTTGGACATTTTTCTTCTATGCATAATTTCCCGTTTATGTTTGGCTTGTGCGGCTTAACTTTATCTTATGCAAACTAATACAAATAAAAACAAAATAAATCTATTTGAAGCTTTGCACATCCTAATGCTAACTGGTAAAATCTGATAATGATTCTATGGTTGAATTAAAGTAAAGTAAGTTAGCAAAACAAAAATTATGAAGACGGAAGTTAAATAAAAGCAAAATTAAACGATTTGAAAATGTAACGGAAACAAAGAAAGTTAAAGTGAACTTAAAGAAAATTTAATCGAAGCAAGCCTTTGATAATAGTGAATTTAAACTAAAAGAAAATGAACCGGAAATAAAGAAAATTAAAAACAAAACAACTCAAATTTAACCAAAACGAAGTTGAAATAAAAGCAAAATTAAATCACAACAAAAATTTAAGCAAAAAAATTAAAATCAATCAAAAGTCGAACCAAACCAAAAACTCGAAACTCGTCATCTAGCCCCTGCACGCTTACCAAACATAAACACTGAAGAGGTGGAAGAGATTTGCTGATCTCTTAAGAACGCCCCTGCAGGTGATCCCCCACCACAAATAATTTTAGCAACCCATACTATTTTGTCATACTTTTATTCCGAAAACTAACATTATTTTTTTCTCTTAATTCTAGGTACGTATAAAAATGGAACAGTGAGCAATTATATAGATTTTTACAAACAAAAATTATTCATACTAAATTAAAAATTACAATAAAAAGTAATAATTAGAAACTAAGAACAAATTCAGTAAGATTTAAATACTAAGTTGAAACTAGATTAAAAAAAAATTAAATTTATGAAATTATTAAATGCTTAGTTGTACACTAAATTGCAAAATATAAAGAAATACAAAAAACTTTTAAATTATAAATTGAAGAAAAATAAGATCAAAGATTGTAAATTCAACTAAATCGTGAATCAGATATTGTAAATTAAAGAGAGATATAAAATTACTAAATTGTGAATAAAAAAAAATGTTGTGCACAAAAAAAACCATATATAGAATAACACCGTTAAACTATAGATCGTAAATTAAAAATGTTAATTCAAAACGAATAATAAAACAAAAACAAATAATGTTTTCAAATTTTAATTTCAATTTGAATGACTTAGCACCTTACCATACTTACTGACTAGCACCATACTTTTAACTAGAACCAACAAAACTTCGAATAAATGTAGAAATTTATTTGAACAACAAAGAACAAAATCATGTTCGACTCGTTTGACCAAAATTCCAGCAAAAAAAAAATACATAAAGAATTTTCACACTAAAAACAACTTCTCTTCACTTTTCCTGCCTAATGGAGCTCGCTAAGGGGAATTTAATAAAAAAAAAAAACAATTTAACGCTAAAAGAAAATAAAATGGCCCAAAAATTTTGGTTCAGACCGAATGGACATACATTTATGCTTTGTTGCTTTACATAAGTACTTTAAGATGCAAACAAAAAAAAATATTGAACTTGTTGGAACAAAATTTACCGCGTATCACTAAGAAATTTCAACTTAAATTTAAATCATAAAAATATTAATACCAATGATTTGAAAAAAAAACACATGCATAAACTTTATATAATTTAGTAACTCAAAAACAAATTTGACCGCATCGAGTCTAAAATAACCGCCATAGTACTTATATAAAGCGGCACCCGAAGGGTATTAGTTTGGGAACGCCTGGTTTTTTTTAATTTAATTTCCGCTATAAACTGTTCTAGCTCTATTTGAATTTGTTTTAAAGCAGCTTCAGAGCTTCGCACTTTTTTAAAGCATGTGTATGTATATGTGTGTATATGTATGTATTAAGGCAACTTTTGAGTTTTATTGAAATGAATAATTAAAACAACAAGTCGTTAATTTTATATGTTTTTACATACATTTATTATTTAACATAACTTTAAGACTATCACGACTGATCAGTTTTAAAACATAATTAAGAGTGAAACATGAGATCATCGCATTAGAGAGTCAAAGTCAATCTACGAGAGCTTAATGTTAATATTAATGTTAATATTAATGTAAGTATTAATGTTAATGTTAAAAATAATATTTGCGAGCGCAAATGAGAATCTATAACTGGCGTAGTGAAATGTATGGGATGAGATTTATGCTACGAAGCGGGATCGAGAAACTGAAAACTTACAGCATTTTAAGTAACTTGGACGAAGGATTCAGCTCTCCGATGAATTTCGAACTGCCAACTTTTTAAATATAGCTTTTGGTATGAATGCGTTTAAGAAATATTGGTTCATGAGGGTTTTTTGCTCGTAATAGGAGAACTACTGTTATATATCAATGCAATATAACTAGCGGATGTAACCCGGTGTTATTCGGGGTTGTACCTCGAGCACAGAAAAAGGACGATTTTTAAAATTGCTCTCATTATAACATTTATTAAATTATTAATTAATTTTTTAAATTATCGTTTTTTGGGGTTTTGCCCCCTCCCTCCGTGGAAAGTGTTTAGTCAAATTTCCGTTAAGCTGCACCTGCCGGACATGATAACAAAAAAAAAATGTCATCTTCAACGTCTCGATCTGACGTCTGGTTTCTGATGAAAATGGTCACCCAGTTTGAAAAAAGTTATTTCGAGAAAATTGCGCTGAAAGTTTTTCTTAGCATGCATTAAATATGCATTTTTATCTCAAAAGAAATTCCAATTTAAAAAAAATCCTTTTGGAATCGATTCGATTTTTGGATTTTCTTCGTTCAACTTCGGTTTTGGCCGATACTGTTCGGTTGATTTTTGTTCATCTTTATATAGCTTCTGCTCGTATCCGTTAAACTTATTTTTTTTCATTAGTCTTTGGTTATTGATTTCGGCTCAACCCTTGATTCTTGTCGAAAGAACTTTTAAAAGCATAGTACCTATTTCAACAACAGATACAAATGCTTACCAAGTTTCATCAAAATTGGTTCATCCGTTTTGACGTGAATGAGCCTGACATAGTTAATTGAATAAAGCGCCCTCTCAATGAAGTTTTCTGAAATTTAAATAGCCTCAATTCTGTTGCAGGGTCAGATTATTTCATATACAAAATTTTATTAAAATCGGCCAAGTCATTTAGGAGTTATTGAGTCTTAAAAATGCACTACTAAAAGTGCCCTCTTGCGGAAGTTTTTGGAATTTTAATGTTTTATCTTGGGTGTAGTTCAACGTTCATACCAAATTTCATTGAAATCGGTAAAGGCGTTTAGGAGTTATTGAGTCTTAAAAATTCACTACTTAAAGCGCCCTCTTGCAGAAGTCTTGGAAACTTTTTATAGCCAATGTTTTATATTGCACGCAGTTGAACCTTCATATTAAATTTAATTGAAATCGGTCTGGGCGTTTTGATGTTATTATGCAGTGCCACGCCCATATACTTGTGCCCACTTTTTTATACCATCTATGATCTTTCTTTCTATGAAACGTACTTTGTGTCCAAATTTCAGCTCAATCGGATGAACGATTTTGGAGTGCATAAAGGCCGAATAAACAAATTTTAATTTTTATATATAAGATTTAAATTCAAACATTTTGATATATTCATCGATTGTGTGAGATACCTGGTTACTGAGATATATATTTTTGTAGAAAAAAAAACGCAATTTTTCTCCTTTTATTGTGGATATATAAAACTATTTCGAGATTGAGTTCGAGTTTTCAGTCGGCACTTCATGATATAGACGCATAAAATTTTGTCGTTCTGTTACGGGAGTGATTTATTTGTGAATATAATTTGTGATAGATATTGCTTGTAAAATTATTTGGTAAGTTTATTTCGTTCATAATTTATTGCTAGTTTTAAATGTTATAATTATATTTTAACACTGCATAATAACATCAAAACGCACGGACCGATTTCAATTAAATTTAATATGAAGGTTCAACTGCGTGCAATATAAAACATTGGCTATAAAAAGTGAACAATGAACAATGAACAATGGCATCACAAACACGTTGCACATATCTGCATACGGTGGCATTGGAAATTCCATGTTTATATGCTATTTCATGATATTGGCCACCATTACCAAGTCAGTGCAACGTAGCAATTAACTGCTGCATTGGTGTTAAGGCGAATTTTTTTCTGTAGTATGGTGAATTTGAAGCCCAATAATTAAAAGTATTCTTTCAACGTTCGAATAACTGAGACGAAATTTTTCATTGAATTCAAACAATTTTGCTATAACAAAATTTACTCGCGGCTTGTACACTTTCACACATGGAATATTTGCATCACTTTCACAGCTATCACTGGAACTATGTCTTCACCTCACTGACATTTTTTGTAATTAATGTTTTTTTTTAATAATGTCCACACGCTTAAGCTGATAATTTTAAAATGAACACATAAAAAAAATTAACTGCAAGTGTGGCCCAAAATAAAATAAAAACAATTGTATGAAAGTTACCGGCGTTTTTTTTATGTAAGAAATTCTTACAATCTTTACAAATTTGTGATTAGTTATCTGTTTTGTGAAACAAAAAACTGCAAAATAGTAATATTAACACAAATTTGTTACTTGGAAACTACAACTGAAAATCCTGAAACTGAAACTTGGTATTTAAACATATATTTACAAATTTGGTATTACAACCACTTGTAGTTTACAAGTACAAGTTCACAATTATAGGAATTTGGTAAAACCACATTTTACGACTTTTTACAATTTTGTGGAAATTTCCTTACAATCCACATATTTGTAAGTTGGTTTAATAGGGTACTGGAATAGGGCAGGACGTACATTTCAGAAAATTTATATTGATTTTTTAGGCAAATATCCGCGCTCCAAAAAGGGAAATACTTATATATATATAATAGTGGACCATTTTTCAAAATTTACAATTTTAAAAGTTATGCGCGAAGCGACAGCTGTAAAGGTTGTCGATTTTCTTATTCTCGAGGTCTTCTATAAGTTTGGAGTACCCGAGGTTATCCATAGTGATAATGGAATTCATTTTACGTCGAAGGAATTCCAAAAGATGATCGAAAGATTTCATATCATTCATGTAAAAACCGCAATTTACTCGCCACAATCAAATGCAGCAGAGCGGTTAAAGCAATCGGTGCTGGCAGCAATAAGAACCTATCTCGAAAATGATCATCGCGACTGGGATTTATATTTACCCGAAATTGAATGCGCGCTTAGAAGTTCTGTTCACGCAGCAACTGGATGTTTCTCCGTGAATCGGACTATAAACTCGCTCGCAAACTGAATTCTCTAAGTGATCCAGAAATCATGTTTCTAAACCAGTGATGCACAGCGTTGGCAGAGCTTCCAACACAAACGCAACATTTTTGTCTAAGTATGTGTGTACAAGACAAAAATTCAACATAACAATTTGCGCATAAGATGCTTACTCCGTGAAGATCGAACGCAAACTGATTCAATGCTATCGTCGAAGAAGTTCGGCAGCTTCGCATACACGACTTGTCTGTGAAAGCCGAGGGCTCCCCGAAGCTCTTATGTGCATCTCTGTTCTAAACAAAGAGGATAAACTAACATTTTTACGAGAAAAAATCAAAAACAATATCCACTCAGCTTATGAGAAAAGTGCAAGTCGATACAACCAGCGAAATACATTTCGTTCCTGGTCAGGAAGTATTCAAAATACACTTCGTACAAAGCGACTTTAAACGCAACATTAACGCAAAGTTTTGCAGAATATTTGTAAAGTGTCGTATGAGCGAACCAGTCGGAAACAATATGTATAAACTAGAAACTCTTAATGGAAAACCATTTTGTACTTTCCATGCGAAAAATATCAAGCAATTAAAACAAAACAACGAGTTGACTAAATAAACGCAATTAGTCTACAGCAAAACTTGAGCAAGACTTACCAATCCGTCCAGTGTCATAAATCTATGCAAAGGTATCCCGTCCACGAGAGCTGCTAAACAAGAATTGACATTTCTTTATTGCTAATGGGAGCTACAATTCAATCTTCAAACCAGTCACTCAATCCTCTGTAGTCTTTACTTGAATTGCCTGAAAAAAAGAAAAAGATAAACAAAGTAAAAATAACTTTAACAAGGAATTATAGTATAAAAACTTAACGGTAAATGATAAACAGCTATGAAAGTCGTGAGAAAACTTGCAAAGGTATTCCGTCCACGAGAGCTGCTAAACAAGAATTGGCATTTCTTTATTCCTAGTGGGAGCTACAATTCAATCTTCAAACCAGTCACTCAATCCTCTGTAGTCTTTACTTGAATTGCCTGAAAAAAAGAAAAAGATAAACAAAGTAAAAATAACTTTAACAAGGAATTATAGTATAAAAACTTAACGGTAAATGATAAACAGCTATGAAAGTCGTGAGAAAACTTGCAAAGGTATCCCGTCCACGAGAGCTGCTAAACAAGAATTGGCATTTCTTTATTCCTAGTGGGAGCTACAATTCAATCTTCAAACCAGTCACTCAATCCTCTGTAGTCTTTACTTGAATTACCTGAAAAAAAAAAGATAAACAAAGTATAATTAACTTTAACAAGGAATTATAGTATAAAAACTTAACGGTAAATGATAAACAGCTATGACAGTCGTGAGAAAACTTAGTCCACTGCAGTACCACGTAAAAAGTGCTGAAAATAATATATAAATAATTACAAGTGAAAACAAAGTACATTGAAAAGAAAACGATATTTTTTGCCCGGCTAGCAAGGATTAAAAAAAAACAAAATCTCAGGGTGTGGGTGGAAGCCTACGTTGAGCACACAAAAAAAAAACCCAAAATTGCGCTCAAAGCAAAGGCGAGACTCGTACACTGTCTTTGGTCAAAGTATCTCTATACAAAACCAGAGTTTTCTTGCGTGTCTGTATTGGGCTGAGAAATAAAAAAATTAACCTCCCGCCAGTATCGAGAGAAACCAATTGGCTACTTATCTCTAGCTATCTCACGACTTTTATAGGTACTACCTACTTTTCTGACCCTATGCATAGTCGGGTCAGTCGAATAAACTTCGAGCTAGTACTGCTTATTTTTAAGGGTCTTACGTCTTTCTCTCATTAAAATAGCTGATATAATTTAAAGCCACTATTTCCAAAAGGAGGCACGATATGTGATGCTTTTCAATCTCAGTGAACAACGTGAATACAAATAAAAAAACTCACGTGCAGCAACGTACATGTGGCAGAAGTGAAACTTCTTAAACAGTAAAAAATAAGATAGATTTTAGTGTGAAATAGAGAGAGAAAGTATCTGAAAAGAAATTCAATCAATACAAAATGGAATAATATTCTGTTTATTCCATATTTACATCCAGGGACCGTACCGGTTATGGTTTTTATCGAAAAAGGCACATAATAACTGTTATCTAACTTTATAATAACTTTTTTCCGAGAAAAATAAAAGTTATTTTGTGCCTAATATTTTTTGGTTCAAAAATAACACTTACTTTTTACTTTTATTTTATCGGTAAAAAATAACAGTTATTTCTGCCGTTTATTTTTTCGGTCAAAAATATCAGGCAACTTGTATTTTTTCAAAGGTCATTTTACCGACTTAAAAACTTTTGATACCATTATTTTCATTCTCATCGGTGGGACATTTTACACATGGTGTCAACAAATTGCCTGATATTTTTGACAGAAAAAATAAAAGTCACAAAATAATTGGTACTTTTGACCGATAAAATATAAGTCAAAAGTTACCTTTATTTTTCCCCGAAAAATAACAGCTAACTTTTTATTTTTAAAGAATCAGTCGAAAATTTAAAAGGCACTTAATATTCGTGAGGCTGAAGACATTTGTAGCTTTAAGCTAGGATTTGATATTCAACAAAAAAAAAATTTGCAGTAAGTGTTGCAATAAAATTATAAGTTCATTAATGTTATTAAAGCATTCATTACAGTTGTTATATTGATTATATATGTTATATTGTTATACAGATTATATTATCTGTCACTCTGTTGCTTTTTCTCCACACAGTTGTTATATTTTGTAAAGAAATACAATTTCCGTGCATAATCTAACGATGAAAATGTCGGGTTACGGCTGACTTCAACAGCTCTCCCTAGGCGTCTCTGCTCCGCGCGCACCGTCTCCAATCTCTTTCACCAAGTGTGGTTAGGGCTTCCTCGGCCTGGTCAATCCATCGGAGGCATGGTCTACCCTTTCATCGTCGACCCTCGGCTTTTGCCTCAAACACCTTTTTCGCTGGAGTTTCTTCATCCATACGAAAGATAACCCAGCCAATGTAGTCACTGAATTGCTATTCGCTGAACTAAGTCAATGTCGTCGTACAGCTCGTACAATTTGTTGTTTGTTCGAATGCGATAGTCGTCGCCAACTCGAACAGGACTAAAGATTTGAACTTTCCTCTCGAACACCCCAAAGTTATATTTGCCTTCTGTAACATGGGAGTATAGACGCCACGCTTCCCTATTTGCAGACAGCATATACTTTGTTTTACCCTCGTTCACTTTCAAACCCACTCTGGCTGATTCCTTTTCGATAGCGGCGAAAGCAGCAGTTACATCTCTCTTGGTTCTGCCGAAATATCGATATCATCAGCATACGCAAAGAGCTGGACACCTTTGTAGAAAATGGTACCATTTCGATATACACCTGCCTTTCGTAATATCCCCTCCATGATAAATTGAAGAGATCGCATGATAGCGGGTCACCTTGTCTGAAACCTCGTTTGGTATTAAAGGTTTCGGAGATGTAATTTCCTACCTTGAAGGAAAACACAGACATTGTTGCGTACAGGCAATCCCGAATCGGGCTATCAAACGCAGCTTTGTAATCAACAAAGTGATGTGTGTCGATTTGATTTTCGTGGGTTTTCTCCAGGATTTGGCGTAGTGTAAAAATCTGGTCTATGGTGGACTTGCCAAGACGAAAGCCACACTGATAAGGTCCAATCAGTATTTTGGTATGCAGCTTCAATCTTTCACACAATACGATCGAAAGAACCTTGTGTGCGATGGAAATAAGACTGATACCTCGGTAGTTGGCGCAGATTGTCGGGTTTCCTTACTTAAGCATACGAAAAAGCACACTGAGATTCCAATCGTCGGGCATGCTTTCCGCTAGATATATTTTGCTGATGAGTTGATGCATGCACCTTATCAATTAACCGCCGCCGGTTTTAAACACTTCAGCAGCCAGGCCGTCAGCACCTGCGGCTTTGTTTTTTTGAGTCGCTGGAAAGCAACTTGAACCTGTCTCCATAATCTCAATGCGCAATGCGTATCTGTAACCAGGTCACCATTCTCATATCTACAAGTGCATTCACATCCGGTCTTGAAACCTTGGGTTAGACGCTTAACCTGCTGGTAGAATTTTTGAGTATCCTTCTTCTCACGCTTCTCTTGCTCTCTTTGCTTACGTCTGAAAAGGTATCTTTCTTCCTTCCTCTTATCGCGATAGTTTTCGTGCATGGCTCGTGTTGCTGCTGAGCAGTGTCTTTTTATATGCGGCGTATTTTGCTGCTGTCGCGTCGCGACACTCCTGGTCATACCATTAGGTGCGAGGTTGCAGGCTCCGAAAACAAATAACTTCTTCAGCAGCAGTGCGCATGGAGTGGTATAAATGCGCCCAAAGTCTGCCAGCGTCGTCGCGGCAAGAGTAAGGTTGGTTGAACTTAACAAAGAGTTGAGCGGAGTAGGCCTCGGCGGGCCGTTGTAATAGCAGCTTATTGACATCAAGCTTTCGTTGCATACCTGTGCGTATATTCTTCGCATTGCACAATCGCATGTGAATCTTAGCTGCAACCTGATGATGGTCGGAAAAATATTGACTCCCCGAAATGTGCACACATCCAGTACACTTGAAGCGTGCCTTACGTCAATCACAACATGATCTATTTGGTTTCGCGTTTTTTGATCCGGGGATAGCCAGGTTGCCTTTTGGATATCGAGGCGTTAGAATCTGGTGCTGCTAACTACCATGTTTCGCGCTTCGGCAAAGCCGATCAGTCTTAGACCGTTGTTCGAAATGATCTAGTTGAGACTGAACTGACCGACAGTGGAGCCAAAGATGCCTTCTTTTCCTACCTTCGCGTTAAAATCGCCGAGAACTATTTTCACGTCATGGGCCGGGCAGCGATCATACACGTCCTCTAGGCTCGCTTAGAAGGTGTCCTTGACAGCATCGTCCTTTTCCTCCATCGGGACATTTGCGCAAATTAGGCTTATGTGGAACAATTTCGCCTTGATGGGGATTGTCGCCAGCCTTTCGTTCACAGGTGTGAACCGGGAAACAAGATGGAGTAGTTTCCAGCTTACGATGAATCCGCATCAAAATTCGCGCTTCTCAGCATGGCAGCTGTAGTAGATATCGCAGTCAGCTCTCTTAGAGCAGCCTTGTCCTTTCCTTCGCATCTCCTGGATGGCGGTGATGTCAGCCTTTATTTTTTCGAGAGCTTCCAGCAGTTGGAAAGTGGCACCTTCCCTAGAAAGGGTCCGGACATTTCAGGTGCATATCCCTAAATCATTATCCGTTTTTCGTTTGCGGTGGTCGTCAACGTAATAGGGTTCATATCCGAGGCTGTTTTAGTTTTCATTGGGAAATTAGTAATGTGGTTGAGACCCAAAACCTACGCACATTCCATTTTTAAGGTCTTGTAGAGACCCCTCAAGTTTATAGTCTAAAGGAGACTTAGCCGCTCAAATTAGCCAACAACTATACGGGTGTTAGTTTGCCGTTTCCAGGAGACATCACGTGGAGGTTTTGAGTCAACTTGAGACGATTTCGACATGGATAATGCTGGCCTCACCAAGTTGAGGCAATCAGACACGTTGCCATGTGCAGATCGTCCCCTTGTGTCTTGGTAAGGGACTTGTCTCCTGGTAAATTTAGCTGGTAAGTCCGATAAGTTGAGCGTCTGCTTTTTGAGCTGAAGGTTTTCGATAGTACGAATGTTTTTGAGATTATATTTTCTGCCACTGCCGACACCAAAGATTTTTAAACCAATGCAACTAGACAATTAGGTTGCAGTATTATTTCCGAACTACTGCAGTGTTAACTTTTCGGTATTTCCTTTCAGTCCGAGCCTGCCTGATAAATTCCTGTTTATTAACGTGATAGCAGAACCTTTATCGAAAAACGCGCGGCATGTAATTTGCTTTTCATTAGCATATAAACACTGTAACGAGTGTTTTTGTTTCGAAGGCTGAGGTATGCTCAGCCGCTCCAGGGTCCGTCCGAGGGATCTCGCAACCCTTGGGCAAAAGTAAATTTTTCTCAATCAGAAATTAAATAGATTAATTAATCGCAGAATTAGTCACGGTTGACGTTAAGGTCAACACAATCACTAAACCTCAAAGGTTTTAGCTCGGCATGATTAATAATCTATTTTGTTATTTTTTTTATTTTGTTCAATTGTTATATATTTTTTTTTTTTTTTTATAAAAAATATTTATTACAAACTTAGTGTATACCTAAACTTAGTGCATATACGTTATAAACATCAGTGGCAAAGTGCGCACGGTGGCAGAGGGCCAACTATTCAGGCGGACTTAGTATATACTTAAAATTTAGTTCATATACGATATAAACATCAGTGGCAAAGTGCGCACGGGGGCAGAGGGCCAAACGGATTCAGGCGGCAGACGGCAGAGGGCCGACGGCAAAGCAGGCCTTCACAACGTAGACCTACTTAGAATACGGTGGATTGCTGAACCCGGCAAGCCGAAGCTTAAGTTGTGACCGGAGTCGAAAAGCCGTAGCTTGGGGTTAGGTGGCTTGATTACAGAATTCTGTAATCAATTTTTAATTCCCTGACTTTATCACCACCCGAAAGTTGACTTACAATTAAAATATTAATTGAAATCAACTGGGATGTCAAGCGAACTCAACATGCCTATACCAACATTTTGCGCACTACTTATTCAATGTTCACTGCTAACTGCATGTGAATCATATCATTGTTAGCATCTCAACAAGTGCTAAAATGCAACGTTGCTATAAATAGCCTAGCTGCTTACATTTCTGCTAATGCTGCTAAACGAGTTCTGTGTGTATGTGTGCTGCACTGTGTTTGATACATTAAGCAGCCTTCACTGCGGTTAGTACTTAGATGGGGGACCACATTGGATCCTCCATCCGCATTATTATTTTTTTTTTTTTTTATATTCTACTCTACTTAATTTATTAATTCTTCTTTTTCTTTTTATTTATTCATTAGTATTATTTTTTTTTTATTTAAATTAAATGTTGCCGTCGGCTTTTAAAATTATTATTTTTTTTTTTTCTTACATTATAGGAATCTATATATTTTTATTTTAATATTTATTTGTAACGACTTCAGTCGTTACATTCTTCTCTTCCAAACGGGTGAAGAGAAAAATAAAAAGAAGAAAATAAAAAAAATATTTATTTTTTGTTTTTGCTTACATTAATCCAATTTAATTTAATTCATAAGCAAAGTAGAATAAATCTTATATCTTAAAGTTATATAAAAAAAAACAAAAGCTACAGGATGTACTTAAATTAATTAATTAATTGTAAAAATCCAATTGGCGGCGGTTTGAAGAAAGTTTTGTTAGTCGTTATCACTTCCTTGGCTTAACCATATCGTAGTCTTGCCCAACCGTCTTGCACCGTAATGTGGATCTTACCCCATGGCCTATAATAGGTGAAGGTACGTCGGCCAGGGTTCTTTTGTGGCGGTATAGGGATTCTTTTAAACGGATCTGGTGCGGTGGCTTGCGGCTTCTGGTTGTCATGCGATTTGGAGTGCTGATTGCGGCTTTTCATGGACAAATTGGGCACCCTGCTCGCTGATGCGGTGGTACCTTGCGCGGAAGTACTGAGTTTTGGTTGACGCTCAGCCCGCGCTGTTGCAAAGGCTATCAGCAGAGCACGATATCGGGAAACACGTTCTGGTACGGCTTCTGCACAGTATCTAGCTCTAGGATCAGCCTTGGCTGGTGGCTTGTATGGCAATGGTGGCTGAATATTTTCTGGTGCTTGTGTGCCTGGTTTTGCTGCCTGGTTAGTGGTCACCTGCATCGCTGAGTTCCGGGGATAATCTTGATGTTGGCAAGGTTCTTCAGTGGTGACCTTAATTTGGTGTTTGATTATTTTGCAGCTGTTGACATCTTTGTTTATATTTCCTTTTTCTATTGTGATAAGTTCTTGCAGCTCCTGTTACTGCACTTCAGGTGACGGTGTTACATTTAATATTGTATGTAACTGATTATAATTATTTTCAGTCCCGGCAAGAAGTATACCCGATGAGAGATTTTCGTCCCATAGGCTGTTAAAGTGACATCATAGTATTTTTCTATAGCGACCTCTTCGCCATTAGCTATTTGAATGAATTTTTCTTTTTCGGTTTTGCGAGCCTGTCTCTGTAGGCGGTCATGTAAGCTATAGCCTATGAATGACATAGTAGCCCCCGTGTGTATGAGAGCTTCTACAGGATGCATATTGCAGAGGAGAGGCACGTGAAAGCGAGCTATATTCGGTATGGCTGTGACTGGAATTTGTTGACAATTGCAGTCTCTTGGCAATATGTTATTTGTGCCGCAGTATGAACAGAATAACCGTGGTGGCTGGCGACATGTGCTTCGGGTATGCCCTGACTGTCGGCATGCCCAGCAATGTGTTTCGCGCCGGTATGGTTGATACAGGATGCAATGATTGGCATGTACACGGCCAGAAGCTCGTGCTTCTTCCCCTCGAAGATACTCATATTCATCAGCTAGTGTCATTAGGGAGTCGATATCTTCGAAATCATGCCGTCGAATGTATAGCCGATATTCTGGTCGGAGTCCCTCATAGATTCGTTCAATTTGTGATTCCCTCTTCATTCGTGGGTGTTGCCGGATCATGGCCATTATTCCCATTTTGAAATCTTTTGCCTTTTCTCGATAGCCTTGTCGACGCCGTATTATATCTCCTTCCAGTCGTTGCAGGTATCGGGGTGGCAGGAAGAATTTGTTGGCAGCCGCCTTGAAAGCATCCCACGAATAAATTTCATCACGCTTGTAACGCCACCAGTCCTTGGCTTTACCCTTGCACAGTTCATTCAACGGCAGCAGTAGACTATTCAATGGGACTTGGTAACATTCGGCCAGTTCTTCAATATTTTCTATGAAGTCGTGGAGGGGTCGGGTGGCATCAAAACTGAGTCCCATTTCCTGACTGTGTTCATCACGTCCAAGTTGACTACCGGGTGAGCAGGGCTGGTGGTGGCTTCTTTACTGGTTGATTTGGGAAAAGCTGTGTGTTGTTTTCATCCATATTAAGTGATTCTGTTGATTTGCGTGTTCGTTTTCATCCATAGTAAGTGACTCTGTTGATTTGCGTGTTCGTTGCTTTAGCCCAATCGCTCATGCGTTTACGTAACTCTGTTATTGTTCCTTCAGTAGCCAATCCGCACGATTGAAGTTTGGATTCTAATTCTTCTTTATTTGGAAGTGTAAATCCAGTTTAGCGTGTCGGTGTTTAATAAATTGTTTTCAGTGTTTTCTTTTTCGGGCAACTTTTGCTGTTGACTTGCTCGGGCGCCATTTGTAACGAGTGTTTTTGTTACAAAGGCTGAGGTATGCTCAGCCGCTCCAGGGTCCGTCCAAGGGATCTCGCAACCCTTGGGCAAAATCAGTTTTCTCAATCAGAAATTAAATAGATTAATTAATCGCAGAATAAGTCACGGTTGACGTTAAGGTCAACACAATCACTAAACCTCAAAGGTTTTAGCTCGTCACGATTAATAATCTATTTTGTTATTTTTTTTATTTTGTTAATTATTATATATTTTTTTTTTTTATATAAAATATTTATTACAAACTTAGTGTATACCTTAACTTAGTGCATATACGTTATAAACATTAGTGGCAAAGTGCGCACGGTGGCAGAGGGCCAACTATTCAGGCGGACTTAGTATATACTTAAAATTTAGTTCATATACGATATAAACATTAGTGGCAAAGTGCGCACGGGGGCAGAGGGCCAAACGGATTCAGGCGGCAGACGGCAGAGGGCCGACGGCAAAGCAGGCCTTCACAACGTAGACCTACTTAGAATACGGTGGGTTGCTGAACCCGGCAAGCCGAAGCTTAAGTTGTGACCGGAGTCGAAAAGCCGGAGCTTGAGGGTGACCGGAGTCGAAAAGCCGGAGCTTGAGTGTGACCGGAGTCGAAAAGCTGTAGCTTGAGTGTGACCGTAGTCGAAAAACCGGAGCTTGGGGTTAGGTGGCTTGATAACAGAATTCTGTAATCAATTTTTAATTCCCTGACTGTATCACCACCCGAAAGTTGACTTACAATTAAAATATTAATTGAAATCAACTGGGATGTCAAGCGAGCTCAACATGCCTATACCAACAAATTTGCGCACTTGTAACGAAGCTCCCGGTCTTCCGGGTCTATAGCTGAGGTAAGCTCGCCGGATTCCAAGGTTCGGAACAATTTTAATAAATAAAAGAGACGTGCAGGATTTTACTGATATGTTTTTTTATTGGGTCTTTAGGCCAATATGTCTAGACGGTGATGAGAATACGTGGCCTTATTTACTCTGCTCGACGTTATGCTGCCGATGATCACGCGTAGGTGTGGTGTATGGTCGTCAAAGTCGGTTGTTTATTACAAAAAAAAAACTTATAATACTTCAAAAAAAGATCATTTGAGACCTGCTACTTTAATTATACTTAATATAATTCAAAATAGATCATTTGAGACCTGCTACGTTAATGATACTTAATATAAGTTTCAAAAGATCATTTGAGACCTGCTACTTTAATGATGCTTAATATAATTCAAAATAGATCATTTAAGACCTGCTATATTAACAATACTTAATTATAAATTTCAAAAGATCATTTGAGACCTGCTACTTTAATGATGCTTAATATAATTCAAATATAGATCATTTGAGACCTGCTACTTTAATGATGCTTAATATAATCCAAAATAGATCATTTGAGACCTGCTATATTAACGATACTTAATTATAAATTTCAAAAGATCATTTGAGACCTGCTACTTTAATGATGCTTAATATAATTCAAATATAGATCATTTGAGACCTGCTACTTTAATGATGCGTAATATAATTCAAAATAGATCATTTGAGACCTGCTACATTAATGATGCTTAATATGTTTCAAAATAGATCATTTGAGACCTGCTACGTTAACAATACTTAATTATAAATTCCAACTACGTTAATAATATAAATAAATTCCTTTTCTTGGTCCGTCTATGTCCTTTTTGTCACCACACCTTACCTACGTATCACCCTTCCTTTGATGTAACTCCGCGTTCTTTTCTGCACTCGACTTCTTCGCTGTCTGACTTTCACCTTTTGTTGTCTGCTAGCGATCGTTCTTCTCCTCTTGATTGCCTGATGCCAACCCTTGCCTTCAATGGTCCGTTCTTTACTGCCTGATGCCAACCGTCACCTTCAATGGTCTGTAATTCACTGACTGATACCAACCGTCGTCTTCAATCGTCTGATCTTGACTGCCTGTCTGCTTGCTATTCATGGCTGGCTTAACCATCGCATTCTTGCCGTGCTTCTTCTTACGTGTCTCTATCTTGTGCTATGTTTGTGTGTAGCTTTCAATATATCGCTCGCTAGCAAGGTCTCTTAGCTGGCTTGCTGCTTCATTATCCCTTCTCGTTCTTTCCTTCATTTCATGTTGAGGCTCATGCCTCATTATGTTCGACGTCTCTTTAGCACACTATCACATATGGCAGGTATCAGTTTTCTCTCTATTCGATCGTCTCTCTGGCAAGTGCGGTTGTGGTGGGGAAAACTTGTTCTCGTCATAGTGTTCTGTTGCGGCGTCTTGTTCTCTGCTGTATGTATAAATATTTTGCCGCAGTGCCCGTTACTCTCATCACTGTCTATATACCATATACATGAATTAAGTTGATACAGGGTGGTTTTCTTATTCTAACAATTAAAGTACTATATTTATAATCTTAACAAAAGCAATATTTTGTAATAGTTAACTTAAGGGTTGCTAATAATAAATAATTACATAGTATTATATTGTGAGCATTTTAATTTAAGTTCATTTCCATTCAATATTATTATTATAAATTATTATACATAGAGGTTATTATTATTATAAGTGTCATTTAGTTATTATAAGTGAATATATATCAAAGTTAAGATTATTCTAAATTGATAAGATATTACCATTATTATTATTATTATTATTATTATAAGTTATTATTATTATTATTATAACAGTTAAGGATCTCCTTATTTGGAGTCCCAAAAAAATAATTTTATTGGCCGCATTGGCTAGCCCAATGCTAGCCAATGCCCAACGGGCCATTCAATAAATTAAACACCTCTTTGATTTGTATAATTGTTTATTTGAAAGACCGAATCACTTCGACGTCTAAAAAGAACTTACTATTTTATCTTTTCAAACTTAAAGCGAAGACTTAAATTGCTAACAATGCTTCTTCTTACTTGCTACCTAAAAATACTCTATTTGCCCGCAGCACAGGGAATATGCTGAATTGCAGGTTCCCACAGGTTGGTAGGGTCCGATTACGGCGCGTGTATTCGCTGCTTGCGCCACGCAGGGTGATAACCTGATGGCTGCGGAATGCAAGGTGATAACTCTTCCTTCCTCAAAAATCTGCGTCCCGCAGATCATGATGCGAATGAAGGCGTCTTAGCGGCTTTGGTGGTGCGTTAACAACTGGGGATCTCATCTCTGGGACCGTGATTGCAGGTAACTTCAGCTTCCTCGTCATCATGTGCCATAAAGTGATGGTGACACATATAATCATGGCTATTATCGTCATATCTGTAATAATATAAAATTTAAGAGAGTTTCGGAGGCCTCCAAGGTTCTTTATGTTGTTCATGCTGATGTCATGCAGGTATTCCAGGTCGACTCTAAGTCCTTTATCCGTGATATTTACTAAAGCGGATGGTAACGCTTGGTGGTGTAATATGTTTCTCGCTGAGAAGGTCTCGTTCCTCAAACGAATTGTTTCATTGGCAAGATGGATCACATTGGTTCCTTCTATAAGTCTTGTTTCGTTTTCGCCGACAATTTCACCCTTAAAATTCGTAAGAAAAATAATATTATCAGTTAGCATTTCAATTACCTCCTCCTTGCATGAACGAAAATGGCATTCTGCGTGACCTCCCTTTAGAATTTTAGGTATGCAACTGTCTTCTGGAAGTTTGTGCAGCGCTTTCATCTCACATATAGTTGAGTTATTAATCATGAGACACTCGTCCCTTATGCCATATGTCTCCTTCTGATTTATGAGCATTTTTGAGAATGGCAAGTCTATTTGCTTTCCCTCGTTGATAGCAGCTCTTGTAATAAGCAGGTGGTATTTAGCTGGGCTCAATTTTGGTATTGAAATAACGTATAATAAGAGGGAACCGTTGGTAAATATTGACGGATTCCCGTATTCCATGGCTTCTATTGCATTCTGATAAGGGAGTGTCTCCACTTCCGCAAGGAGTTGGTTGATTTCCTCTTTGTCAAGCAGGTTGCTATTTACGATCCCAGTTTTGGCCATCTGACATGCCCTGACGATTTCATTTATTTCTGATCTTATGATAAACAGTCTGTTGAGGATATCGCTCTCAATTTGTTCCTCTCTCGTATCTTTAGATATACTATTAAGTTGACCGATGACCTGATTCACCTTCTGCAATGCTTCACGAGAGGAGGTAAAGAGTTGCTTATTGATTTTATATTGGTAATTGTTATTTTCTACGATCTCGTCCTGGCTTTTAAGAATGGCATTCCAGTCAGAAGCATCTGGAGACCCCGCGATCCACTTCCAAGCTGAGCCTATCCAGTTGATGGATCTAGATATTCTTTTTGGTCGAGCTTGAAGTTCTTGCAGGCGATCGTTTATCCAGTTGTGGTGGTATTCGAAAATTAGTTTGCTGCCGCCGCTACGTAAAGTGTTATTGGCTGTGTTTGCTACGTTGTTCAGCAGTTCCCCGTATTGTTCCAAATTGATGACATGTACCATTTTGAAGCATCCGTTTATTATCCATGCGTCACCTGCCCGAATTGACACTATTGGAGCCTTGAAGTTGTAGATCTGGAAGCCCTGTGCTGCGGCTATCATAAGGAACAACCCGGAACTGTAATGATATTAAATTAATTAATTACCTTCCCCCTTATTTTAGAATATGTCCCCATATTATACATGCATATAGTACATACTATGTATTATATATTTTGTACATTTCCTTTTGTATGTAACTAATATAAATTGCTTAAAAAATAAATTTTCTCAAAGGGAAAATACTTTTTATAATTAAAAATTTTCTATCTTCTTCTTAAAGGGCTTATATTTTTAATATGGCTTTTGTGAATCCTTCTTCCATTTGTCGTTGTTATAGTCACTCTGTTGTCTTTCTCTACTATCTCCCTCTTGAAAAGAGGTTTATTTTTACCTTTTATTGTTTTAATTGCAACAAAAATTTCTTCCCCTTTTCGATATTTTCTCGGTGGCGACCGCCTGACATTTCGCCTGGTATTTCGGGATTTCATATTTCTCCTAATGAGGGCCCGCAAATCGGTATTAACCTTTGCTCTAAAGTCAATGAGATTCTGATAGTTAATTCTCTGTGTCCTGTTGAAAAAGATATCTGTTGGTTTCTTTTGAGTCACCGAGTGCACCGTATTATTATATCGGTCAACAGCGACCTCTATTAATTCTCTTATTTTCAATTCGGGGTATTCGTTTCTCAAACATCTGAAAATTTCAACCACCGTGGAATGTACCCTCTCTATCTGCCCATTGACTTCACTCCTCTGTGATGGAGTAAGGTATAATTTGATGCCAAGTTTCTCGATAAAATTTAGTATAATTGGACTAATAAAACTTTTTTCATTGTCTGTTACCAGCATTTGAGGAACAGTAAAATAATGCAGGATTTTAATTAGCTTTGATCGAACACGTAAAACAGATTTATCTTTAATATGAAAAAATTTGGCAAATTTAGAGAACTTGTCAATACAAGAGATAAATCTTTCTCCTTGTATTTCCATTATATCCATGTGAAGTATTTCACAAGGGTACTTCGGAGTGGGCGTTGGCTGAAATTCAGGACGCATGGGATGTCTATCGTACTTATTAGCTTTGCATATGTCGCAAGATAGTGCATACCTTTTTATGAGTGAGTTCATACTGGGAAAGTAATATTTCTCTAAGATTTGGATTCTGTTTTCCCTAGGGTTTCTGTGAGCTCTTCTATGCTCAGCTTCTATTATTGTAAATCTGCGTTCGATATTTGCGACGTCCTCAACGATTCTCTGGGTTATACGGATCTTGTATCGGGAAAAATGGGTTGTATAAATTGTTTGAAGTAAACCTATGTGTTCTTCAGGGATCTTAATTCCGTTTATGACGTTTGGGTTTAATTTCTGTTTAAGGATCTCAGTGAGGTTTTCCACATTTAAGTCTTCAACCGAAATGTAGTGACGTGAAAAACCTGGATGGGGATTTTCATAGCAAGAAAGACTCGAGCCTAATCTAATTACAAGTTGGTTACGGAACACGTTTAAGGGAACTTCGACATGCCAAATCATATCAGAAGAGTCCTGTTCAGCACTGTGCGCTGTAGAGAAAGAACGTTCGCTTTCGACTTCGCTTGCCGTTTCTGTGCGAGATTCATTACCTTCGCTTGCCGTTTCTGTGCGAGATTCATTGCCTTCGCTTGCGGTATCAGTTGCAGAATCATTTGAACTTGACAAATGATTTAACTGAGTCTTTAACCTGGAGAGAGCGTCGGCCACAAAGTTTGATTTACCAGGTTTGTAAATCAACTCGTGATTATACTCCTCGATGCGGGCTTTCCATCTCTTGAGTTTCGCATTGTTATTTCTACTCCCTAATGCGAACGTTAGCGGCTGATGGTCTGTGAAAATTCGAATCTTTTTTGCGCCATACAGATAGTTGCGAAGATTGTCGAGAGCCCATACGATCGCGAGCATCTCTTTCTCATTCGTTGCATAGTTTTCCTCGGTCTTATTGAGGGACCTTGAAACATATGCTATCGGTCTATCTCTTCCAATATCACCCTGTGATAAGACGGCACCGATTGCAAAATCGGATGCATCGGTGGTCAGATTAAAAGATTTATTAAAATCTGGAAATGCCAAAATTTCAGCAGAAGTCAATAAAAGTTTCAAGTCATTAAAGGCTTGCAAGGCAGTGTCGTTTAAACTAATGGGTACGCGTCTAGATTGGTTGGCTTTAACCTGAGAGTTTTCTCCCCTCGTCAGATTAGTGAGAGGTTTCGCAACCTTTGCGTAGTCCTGAATAAACTTTCTATAGTACGAAGTAAGTCCCAAAAAGCTCTTTAAATCCTTCAGATTAGTTGGAGGCAACAAGTTTTGAATCGCGGTGACCTTGTTTGCATCCGGCTTGATTCCCTCGGGGGTGATGACATAACCCAAAAATTCCACTTCATTCTTCATGAAATGGGTTTTTTCAAGATTGACCTTAAGATTCGCTTCAAGTAAACGGGAAAATATCGTTTCTATATTTTCAAGGTGAGTTTCCTCGGTTTTGCCAAAGACGATTATATCGTCAATGTACACATAGCAAATTTTGCCTATGTACTCCTTCAAGACATCGTCAATCATTCTCTGAAATATGGCGGGTGCGTTTTTCAACCCGAATGGAAGTCTTAGAAATTCGTACTTCCCATTCATTGAGGAGAATGCTGTTTTCGGAATGTCGGAGGGCTTCATAGGGATCTGGTGAAACCCGGAGGTCAAATCTAAAGTAGTGAAATATTTTGCCTCGCCGAGACTTGATAGAGTTGAATTTATATCAGGGATAGGGTATGTGTCTGGAATAGTGACTAAATTTAATCTTTTGAAGTCGATCACCATTCTGTATTGTTTTTCACCGGACGGTTTTGGTTTTTTAGGAACAATCCATATCGGTGAATTATATGGACTTTTAGAAGGACGAATAATATTTTCAGCCAAAAGTTCCTTGATCTGCTTCTCCACCTCGTCCCGCATACACGCAGGGTAAGGATAGCTCTTTGAGTAAACAGGCTCATTAGTATTAGTTCTAATTTCGGCCTTCACTGCCGTCTTTACCACCTCGTGACTACTAAGAGGTTCAAAAAGAGTATCATATTTTTGGACAAGCTGGTTGATTTTCGCCTTCGTATCGTTTGAAAGAAGTTCATTTACAACCAAATTCACCTCTTTTGATCCCTTGGCCTTAAGAGGAATTTTGATTCCTGGCTTTAATATTAAAACATTGTTTTTGCGATCAATTATCGCTTCCAATTCCCTTAAGGTATCGTCACCAATAATACCATCAAAGGACATGAGACCCTGAAGAACATAGAACGTTATGGGAAGGTCAATTATCACTTGCTTAAAAAACTGACCAGTGACTTTTTCAGTTATCTTAATTTCCCCGGCAGCGGAATTGACTTTAAATGGGTTAAGGACAGGATATCGCATATTTTCGACTGTTGGACTAATGAAGTTTTTATTGGCTCCAGTGTCTATAAGAAAACTAAGTTTTCTCCCTTCTTTTGTTTGATATTCAATATAAGGAACACTGGAAAGGTGTTCTCCGTTGGGAGCGCGAGTTAGGCATAGAAAAGACTCTCCTAGATCTGAAAGGCGGGAGAGGCGCCTTCCATGAAGTTTTCCGACTCTTCAATATTTTCACTCACCAGGCCTTCATATTCGTCCACGGTTACCGATTCTTCTGTTTGCTGAAAATGAGGCTGCTCTTGTATATCAGTTTCTGTTTGTAGGTTGAACAGACGTTGTTGTTTCTGAGGGAAATTCTCAGCGGCGACTCTTCGCTTGAAGGGATTGTTACCCTGTGGTGGCCGGTTCATATAATTAACCTGCCTTGATTGTACCGAACCGTCTACTTCCATTCGCTCATGCGGCTTAGGAACATTTGGCCTGGGAGGAGCGTTTGAACGGAAATGCCCAAAGGACCGGTTGTGGCTATTATTAAATTGATAGGGGCGATAAGCTGGATGGTTGCTTCGATATTGATCGAATTGCCTTGGTGGCAAGGGGGGGTCTATTTTCGACTCGGGCGACTTGGTTAATTGGAACTGTTATCTTATTTGGAACAGCTACATGTATTGAACTATTCCTCATACTTAAATTCTGTAATTCCAAACATGAGGAGTATGCCTCAGGTAAAGTTTTCGGCTTCTGGATTATTAGCATCCTAGACAATTCAGGGCTAAGTCCCCGAATAAAGACGTCCAGCGCTCTATTACGGTAAGTTTCCACGAGTGCATTTACTGTTTCAACGGAGTAAGTATCGGTCTTCACTTTGTTAATAATTAATGAAAATTGGTGGTTAACTGTTGCATAAAATTCGTCTAATTTCGATCCCTTCTGAGCAAGCTGAGTGAGCTGATGCTCCAGCGTTCTAATGTCTCGTTTGTCAGCGTAGTGAAGTGATAGAATCCGCTTTATTTCTGTCCAACTATTATCAAATATATTGTATGATACTAATGCTGTATCAGCGCTTCCCCTAATTTTCTGTCTTATATGCTGCAAGATAGCTCGATAGAGTGGCTTGCTTTTAATAATTTCAAAGTCGCGCAAAATATTCTCGACATTATGTACCCAAGAAACGTATTGTACCGGGTTACCGTCAAATACCTGCAACTCCTTGACACAGTCAGGGAGCTTGCAGATATCTCTCAGGTCCTGCTCGGTCTTTGGACCGCACAATTCCGTCGATTCTGCATTCGAATCGTTAGAACTTACAGCTGCACTCGCTTCAAAATTTTCAACCCTAGATCTAATACCCCTAATCTCGGCCATCATCTCCACGTAACCCCTTACCTCGCCACGTTCGACGGTTGCCATGCGTGACTCAACATTTTTCATTTTTTCCAATATAGCATTAACTGCCCCATTCAATTCAGTAAGTGCTTTCTTCATGTCGTCCATTCTAAAAAGAGTTTGTAAGAAGGATTCACTCACCTGATTCTGGAAATCTTACGATTACTGATATTATTCTTTATATTGGATTATTTTTAGCTTTAGTTAATTACTAAAAAAATTTTCCACTTCCGAATTCTTTTTTAACAATTTGTTTTATAAGGTTATGTTTTTTCTTATTGTTATTTCTTGAATATACAATATTTTTTCCTTTTATAACTGCTTTAGATGTTTAACAAAATTTTTCGCTTTTGAATTCTTTTCTTTTATTAGATAGATAGATTATAGATTATTCAAATCTATTATTAAAAATAGATTAATTGTAGCTTTAGTTAATTACTAAAAATTTTTCACTTCTGAATTCTTCTTTAACAATTTATTTTATAAGGTTATGTTTTTTCTTATTGTTATTTCTTGAATATACAATATTTTTTCCTTTTATAACTGCTTTAGATGTTTAACAAAATTTTTCGCTTTTGAATTCTTTTCTTTTATTAGATAGATAGATTATAGATTATTCAAATCTATTATTAAAAATAGATTAATTGTAGCTTTAGTTAATTACTAAAAATTTTTCACTTCTGAATTCTTCTTTAACAATTTATTTTATAAGGTTATGTTTTTTCTTATTGTTATTTCTTGAATATACAATATTTTTTCCTTTTATAACTGCTTTAGATGTTTAACAAAATTTTTCGCTTTTGAATTCTTTTTACAATTTAGCTCATAAAGTTTATGTTCTTGCATATAAAATCTTTGTAATAATTGCTTTTTCTTTTTGTCTTGCTTTTAATTCTGTTCACTTACACAATTTTGACTTGTGACATTTGAATCTGGAAAATAAAGAGAGTTAAAGTTAGTTATTATTTTTTTCGAGTCAGTCTTGGAAGGATCGTGTTATTCCCGTTTAGTCGTCGGCGTTAATAATTGCCGACAACCTACTAATGGCACGATTGACTTCACAAGCGTGTCCCTTATCCTTATATGATCTCCCTCCTGTTCTCATGGGAAGGATGGAATAAGTGTGGGCAAACGAATGAATGGGTACCGTGTTCCCATGGGTACGGCACCTTGCACCCCATAGGATGTACATTCATTTAAGCACACAATCATTGGAAAGAAGGAACACACCTTTTTTGACTGACCTCATTCATCAAAGTTTACAAAAACGATTTTTTTTTTAAATGGATTTGTTTTTAACGCAAATCCTGCCTTTATAGTAATTTTTATTCGATTTGCCTGTGGCGATTTCTTGGTTCAGTCTGGCAGGACTTCAAAATTAGCTACAAAAAATTTGTTATTTTCTTTTTTACTGATTCGTTTTTAGCATGAATCTTTTTTTATTTCTATTTGTCCTTTTTCGGACATATGTGGTGATTTCTTAACTCAGTGTGGCAGTGTTAATGAGGATTTCTCCCTTTTTTTTATTTACACAGTAGGTGTTTTTTCTTCCCATATTTTATTTTAATAATTTCGTTATACTTAACCAACTGGAGGGTCCGGAGTTCGGAATCGCAGCTAGCGTTTTTAAATTTAAAAAATATTTTTTTGATTCGGCTGGAGGGTCCCCCTTTCGGTGGTGAATCGCAGCCGGTTTGTTTTCTTTTTTAGTTATTTAGAACACTTTAGAGTTTGATTTGATTTATGATTTATATTTTCACTATTTAATTTATCACAGCCACACTGAATCATTACTTATCACGACAGAATTTTTTCGAGGATACCCGCTTCTGTTTTTTTCGAAGCGGGTCCCTGCTCGGGCGCCAGTTAAGGATCTCCTTATTTGGAGTCCCAAAAAAATAATTTTATTGGCCGCATTGGCTAGCCCAATGCTAGCCAATGCCCAACGGGCCATTCAATAAATTAAACACCTCTTTGATTTGTATAATTGTTTATTTGAAAGACCGAATCACTTCGACGTCTAAAAAGAACTAACTATTTTATCTTTTCAAACTTAAAGCGAAGACTTAAATTGCTAACAATGCTTCTTCTTACTTGCTACCTAAAAATACTCTATTTGCCCGCAGCACAGGGAATATGCTGAATTGCAGGTTCCCACAGGTTGGTAGGGTCCGATTACGGCGCGTGTATTCGCTGCTTGCGCCACGCAGGGTGATAACCTGATGGCTGCGGAATGCAAGGTGATAACTTTACTGTTACTCAAATCAAAGGTTCCTTTGACCGGTTAATGACAACCGTCGTGTGCGGTAAAAGTTGTTTGCGGGTTTTGCCCGTCACACACTACTTATTCAATGTTCAATGCTAACTGCATGTGAATCATATCATTGTTAGCATCTCAACAAGTGCTACAATGCAACGTTGCTATAAATAGCCTGGCTGCTTACATTGCTGCTAATGCTGCTAAACGAGTTCTGTGTGTATGTGTGCTGCACTGTGTTTGATACATTAAGCAGCCTTCACTGCGGTTAGTACTTAGATGGGGGACCACATTGGATCCTCCATCCGCATTATTTTTTTTTTTTTTTTTTTTTTTATATCCTACTCTACTTCATTTATTAATTCTTCTTTTTCTTTTTATTTATTCATTAGTATTATGTTTTTTTTTTTTGTTTAATTTAAATTAAATGTTGCCGTCTGCTTTTAAAATTATTATTTTTTTTTTCTTACATTATAGGAATCTATATATTTTTATTTTAATATTTATTTGTAATGACTTCAGTCGTTACAACACACTGGCAAGATTTAAATAAAAGTTTTGTCTGTATAGGTTGCACACTTGTGTTTGTAAACAGTGGCTGCTGCGGTTCATTGATATCTGTCTCATTTGAACCGGTTCACTAAAATTGACTCTTGTACAATTGCTGCTGCGGAGACCAGGTTGTAAGCAGTTGAACTAAAGCCTCTTTTGACGAGCAATCTGCCAACGATGACCACTGCTAATTTGTAAAAAATGTTCATACTCAGCCACCCCCCTTTTTTCTGTACAAATTTTACGTGAATTATTTGCTTCGCCATCAGCTGCTTCGTTCATGTGAAAAACTTTTGGCGTGGTTCACTTCGCAATACCACTGACTTTGCCTGCTCGTTTATATTTATACAGGCTATACTCACAACGCGCGCTAATCCTTTTATCCAATCCTTTTATATATTCACTAAAATCCACAATAGTCCCTACGGCAAAAGCAGGGTCAATTGCCCTAAAGTGACCGGTCCTGTGACAGTTCTTATTTAACCTATCACAGGACAGATTCGATTTAACTCAGAACGGGACCAATCGATTTTAAAAGTGTTTTGCTATATTAATCTTATCGTTACCAATAGCTCAGTGGAAGTGCGTTGGAATGTCACGCGGTGGGTTCGTCTCCTGGCTGTGCAAGTATACTACATATATCAAAAATTTTAATTTAATAATTTAAATTCTAATTCCTTTTCATTAACTGTTTAATCAAAAAAACCTTCAAAATAAGTTTGCTTAACACCTTGAAAAAAACTGTAAATTTAATTTTTTAACTAAAAAAAATTTATTTTAAATTAAAAAAAATACTTTTTTTGGTTCTGCCGGGGATTGAACCCAGGTCAGTCGAGTACTTAACGTGAACGCTAGCAAGCTCGGCTAAACATGAATTTACAAAACATTGATTCAATTTCATTATCAACGTGCGTATAAGTGTGCCGTGTTCTATAAATAGACCGGCTACTGATTAGGTCCAAAGGTATCTATGAGGTGTCAATTGGCACCTGCCGATAATTTTTTTGAACCGGTTCTAGGATTGGTCCAAAGGTATCTAGCCGGTGTCAATTTACCCCTGTCAATGACAACGCCATGTAAAAGGGACCGGTTGGTTTCATATGTTGGTATCAGAATTGGGACCGGTTACTATCACTTTGGAACCTATCACGTGATAGGTTCTGAACCGGTTCTTTTATCCGTAGGGAGTGGCTCTTGGACGAATTGTCATTGCATGCCTTGCCCACTCCAGTCTTCGTTGCATTGGCAACTTCATAAGAAGCTCATCCATGAGCGTAGGATTGCATAAATGGTGGTCACATTTTGCTGCCTTTAAAAATTAAGATAAATTTTGAACTTTTTTAGCAAAAGGTATCAGCTGCTCTTATCGGCTTACTGCTATATAAGAAACGTTTCGTATCCTTTCAATTTGACTTTTGACCAACAAATCGGGGCTACCAAACCGATCGAGTTTTGAGTATTTCTGGAATGTGACTGCTGTGTATTGAAAGATACTCAACAGACTCTTTGGCTCTTCCCTTTATGGCTTTCTGCAAACGCATCATGTTCTGCCGTTTGTTGTATCCGTTCTTTCGTCGTCTTATTAAATGCCTCTTGGAACATTGGCCAATCTACCGGTTGACCATCGAATTTAGGCAAATCGTGTAGTTTGCGGCTTTGCTCTGATCTAGGCGCAGCAAGTACACGGCTGAGATCACTTAACTCGGCACTTCAGATTCTTTCAAACGACTGTTGCTCAGTGATGCTACAAGAGATTTTCAAAATGTACCTTTTTAATTGAGAAAAACGTATTTTTTTAACCAAAAACGTACTTTTTTGAAAATTAATTCTAAAATGAAAATAAAGCGCTATAACAGCTTAAAATCAGTTCAAAAACTTAGGTGTTTTTATATAGCTTTGCTACGTTATTTCGAAAATTTGATTTAATGAGCTTAAATTCATAGCATACGCGCTCTTTTATGGCATGCAAATAAGAAAATAATGAACTTATAGGAAATAAGAAATAATGAACAACATATAAAATAGAAAATATCCAAATCGAAAACTGTACCTTTTTTAAAAAAAGGCGTACTTTCGTACTGACAGTACTGAAAGTGTAGCCCAAAACGTAATTGTACCGCTTGTAGCATCACTGCTGTTGCTGTCATTTACCTCAGCTTGTAGTGCATTTATTTTTCCATAATTTTCTTTAACCTCACTTCTACTGCCGGTTCTGTACTTGTTGGTGGCGTACCATAGTGCTAAGCTCATCGCTATCACCGTCTCGTTCTAATGCACAATCTTGCATGCTGGCTGATGCGGAACGCGTACTTGGCATCATCAAAATGGCGGAAGGTGCTTTTAAAACGGACTATCAACGTTGAAGGTGACCTCTGAATTTGACCACAACGTTCAATGTGCCCTTTATTCGGCCTTACTTCCGAAATCACGTTTATCTACCTGACCACTTTGCTACCACGAATATCCTAACCACTTTCAAGAAAGATACTCTTACCTGACAATTCGCACGCTGCAACTGCTCAATGTCACAATCCGCTAGTTGGCTCCAGACAAACTTCCTGAATACAGCTGATCTGCTTTAGGATTTGCCAGTGGCTTCTTTTAAAGCTCTGCTTGCTGCTTCGTTTGTCCACACGATAGCCAAGTTCCAATTAAACAAACGCGGCTTACAAAGTTAAGCTCAACGGCCACTGAGCGAAGTGCAACATAAGGATAAGCGAAATAAAAGTTATTGGAAATTGTTAAATTTCCTTTTGTGAGAATTCTTCTAGTTGGAGTATTCAAATAACAACACACTTTTTATGGAATAAGGAATATTTTATTTCCTATAGAAAATTCAAAGTTTAAGTATAAAATACAATAAAGATTCTTCCGCTTTGTACGTCCTTCTGCTAGCTTGAATGTTGAGAAAAACAAATTGAATTTTACTTAGACTTATGTCAATGTTTCCAACTACTTAAAGTACAAGTTATTTCAGGAGTACTAGCAGGAGTTCGTTTGACAATTATGTAATAAAAAAGATAATTTGAAGTAATACTCTACAACAAAATTTAAGACTACATTCTTTGCATTGGAGTTTCGAGTGCTCAAACGATAAAATCTTACATTGTGCGCCGCTATTTTAATGAACTAGTTTTTTAATGTTTTATATATGAAAATTTTATATATATTAAAATAATTTAAAATGTTTTTCATAACCTTCTTTTTTGTCAAATAGTGCGATTAATTCAAATATCTCAATGGGTTTTTGATACAATTAAACTTTGACCTTGAAACCCATATCGAATCATGAGTTTTAGAATTTATTTTATTGATTTTTAATTTTGGACCGTACCTTTGACGAGATCCTACACCCAAAAAAATTCTGTAGTAAAATTAAAATAAAATGTATTTAAAACAAATTTAAAGTAGTAGCTCACCGTCTAAATAAAAATGCATTTGTTTTTATTAAATAAGACTATTTATTTTAACTACAGTAGCTCGTTCTGCAACTTTTGCGACAAATAGTCACTTTTTCTGACGTCACACTATTTCGTTCCAAAATACTCACTCAGCGAAAGCTAGTGTTTCTGCATTAATAAGTGAGTAAATATTGTTCTGTGTTGAGAAAGATACACAAGCGATAGGGAATGTATTAAATTGAAACAATTGACAGAATATTGTGTGAGAATTGTTTTAAAAATTTTTTCATGTTTTGACTCTTATTCGATATTTATAAAACAAACCAAACAAAGTATTGAGATCCGAGTATTCTTTTCATGCGGTTGCTTAATGCAGTGATACAAATTTTATCAGGGAATAAATCTCATTAATAAAATATTTAAGTTTACATATTCAATAATTTATGCATTGCACAGCGGGAAATGTTAACCGGTTTAGTGGCCAAAATTCTGAAATGATTCCCAAGAATGTTTTTGAGGTTGTTGAGTTTAAATTCGATGTAAAAATTTTGACATTACAAATTTCGGATACAATATGGCGGTAAATTTCAAATATTATAACTTGGCGAAACCAAGAATAAGTAACTGATTTCCAATCTATTATTTAAAACCAAGAACTCAAAATGGGAATCCATAATGGCGGCTACAAAAACTAACAAACTTGTATCCGTCTTTTCACTATTACCGGTTTTGTGTTGAATCGTACTTTCGGACGTACATTTGGTAATGAATTGGGCTCTACTTCTGTTGCCTCCTTTGGTTTTTCAAAGTTAGCCTTAAACCTTAAAGTTGATCTATGAGTATTAAGGTGCCTTGAAAAAAAATGTTCCATTTGTACCCATCCTAAAATGAACCTTGATGTATTTTATGATGATTCCCAAAATATTTTGGATACACCGAAATCCGTAAAAACATCATTATCTTTAATCCAATTGCAAATTTATACAAATTTTTGATGCAGATTGAAATAACTTTTTCAGGCCTATAATTTGAGACAGTTTATTTATTTACATCTATTACACTAGCCAGTATATATACGGAAAACATGATTTATGGAGGTTTTTGCAAAATGGTTTAGCTCACTGACGGATTTTGGTATAGCCAAAATATTTTGGGAATCGTCATAAGATACATCAAGGTTCATTTTAAGATGGGTACAAATGGAACTTTTTTTTCGTCATACAAGTCGAGGCACCTTAATGAATATGCATCAATGAAAAATAAACGGAAGTTCATATTGCAAGTCCAAAAAAAAAAATCAATTACCAATCGAAAACCAAAAATCTATTTTTCAACAAAGTATCGGGATACTTTAAATAAAAAATTAACTGTCGAAAGCATTATTAGCAAATTAAATATTAAATATAAATTAAATAATGAACTATTATATCGGTTTCGTCCTTATTTTTTAAGAAAATTTTTGCTGCGTAACGCCTTTTCGCACGAACTACATATTTCTCCAAATATGGCAGTTGAGGACGACCAGCTTTTGAAGTGCTATCTTCTGATGGTAGGCCGTTATTCTTTATAAATATGTGCTTCAAATCCAATCAGTATATTAAATTTTAAATAAATTAGTCTTTCTAAAACTTTAAGGCAACGACTCTGTAAATTTCTTAAAAAATTGCGAGATTTTTCTTGTAAGTAATCAAGGTTAGTTTTTGGAGGGTCACTTGCATCAGAAAGTTGAAGGAAATAGTTGTATAAAGCGTCCTGTTTCTACTTCTTGTTGTCTTTACTAAGCCATATTTGGAATAATAAAAGATTTTGTAAGCGGAAGTTGTCTGGGAAAAAATAAAAATTTAAAATACATACACAGAATATCGAAGGCCCTTTTCAAATTCAATGTTCATAGACTTACCAAACTCTACCATTTTTTTGAAAGTCTACCAAAAGTTTTACCTAAAATTATAATATTTTTTTTAGGTCACACTCAAAATATAGATTTTTTTAATAATGTCTTTATTTTACAAAAATCTATAAATCAAAATTTTAAGTACTTGCAATTGGTGACATTACCCATTCTTTTGTTTTTTTAACTATCTTTCCTGTTTTTAGAAAAAGGCTTTCCAAATTTTATCACTATATTTAACTTTACAGAAAAAAATTTAAACTCAAATAAAATTAAGAAGTTTGATTAACTGCCAACAGACGGTAAAGGGTTACACTTGAAGAACAAGTATGCAGTATATTGCTCTGGAGTATTCTCCTTATGGTAGTAAAAAAATAATTAATTTTGAAGAACTCGAAAAATTTAATTTTGGCCAGAAAAACCGTACAAATTTCCTATTGTACGTTGTTATACTTATAATATTGTGTATATGATATATTAATAATCTTAATGAAAAAATTTAAGTTGGTACCTTGTACCGGGTTAAATTATTAGGAACCACTTCAATGAAATCGAAAGTTGCACAATCAAGTAAAAATTGTTCTCACCTAATGAGAACATAGTGACAACTTCAGTCAACTCGAGTCGCATATTTTAGTTTACAGGAAAACTTTGGCTATTGAATTCCTACGAAAATAGAATTGAAACAAGCGAGATGAGTCACCGACTTATCTCATTTTATTACAGAGATGGTGCAAGTGAGAATAACGTCATTATGACGTCAAAGTGAGAAAATATGATGAGAACTGCGGTGACAAAAGTTGCAGAAACGAGCTACAGAGAAAAAAAATTGTTTGCCTTATTTTTTCTACAAGCGTAGTATATTTTACTACATATTTATTTAAACGAAATTTAAAAACTAAATTTTTATGCAGGGGCTGGATTCCCTAACTGTGGAAAACGCAGTGTACACCATATATTGTGCAAATGTGCAGTTTGCGATTCAGTATCCATGTGAAGTGAACTTTAATGTCAGAAAAGTGCACACTTTGAGTAAAGTTTATTCACTGAACTTTTTTAAGTGCATATCGGAAACTGATTGTGAAAATTTTCTCATAAGAACAAGAAAAATAAAGCTAAGAAAGCCAGCATGGAGGAAAAGAGCTCCTTATTGAATTTATGGATAATATGTAGCATTTTTTAAGATAAGCAGTTTATTTTTTGTTAAGATTATCTTTTTACTTGTGATTTAAATTTGAAGATAAATTAATATTTTATATACATACTAGCTGGTACCCGGCGCATTGCCTCCGTCCTTGTCCAATGTCTGTTCCAGTTTGCCAAAAGAAGTGCACTGGCGCTTGTAGCAAAATCAATTTTTTTTTTTTTATAATTTATACACCTTCTTTTTCAAACCCAACTGAATCAATACAAGCACCATCTAGGTGTGAAAACAGAAATTCACCTCACTTAAATGAAGATTTATCATTTTCCTTTCTCTACCAATTCTCAGAATTTTTATTGGAAATCTAACGCTATTGCGGATTATTTCTTTCTGAAATGCTGTTAGCAAAAGAATCGTGGCTTGATCGAAAGATTTAAGTTTTATTTTCTTTATCAGCGTCGTCCAAAGAAGATCACTTAAACTTGAGTCTACAAAACTAAATAATTAACATTCAAGTACCTGACTGTACTTTCAGTACGACATGTAAGTAATTTACATAATTTTTTTTAAATTTTATTTTGATTTGATAGTTTAAATCGACTTAATAAATTTTTGCATTGGATTGCAATTGATTCATTTTGAATTCATCTCCTTAAAAATAGAAGTTTTACATTTATGAACAGAAAAGTTAAAGTAAGTGCTCATATTAAGCTGTTTTCTTTCTTACTTCCTAATGTTAAATTTAATTTTTTTTAAAAAAAGCTTAAAAACATAAAAGACGAAATAATTGCTGTCATAAAATGTTCTTTGCTTATAACAAGCAAAATTGCATTATCAGGTGCCATCTCCGTTAAGGGTAATATATTCAATTAATTAAAAAATTCTATTAAAACATTAATAAAAAACAAATCTCTCTAGATTTGGCACCATTAACGATTTTTGTTGAAATTTAGTTTATATTTGGTAAAATTTGTTATGAGTTAGTGCAGAATCAGAAAAGCCGAAGAGAATACACCGAAAGCTTTAATTTAGAAGAAATCAAATTTTCACCAAACTAAAAAAACATGCAACAAGGGACAACAGGCTTTGAGCACGAATTTAGTTCGCGACGATCATCAAAAGCATCATCATCATAAAAATCATCATCATCTCAGCCTCGGAAAAAAATAAAAAGTGCGGTACTTATATTGAAGAAAATGTGGAAATTGTGTTAAAAACAAAAATTATGAGATGGTAAAATTAGTGAAAATCAGTTAAAAAAAAAACAATCTAAATAGAATTAAGTTATAAGAAAAAAAAAAAGAAAAGTTAATGTTAAAAAAAATGAAAAAGAAAAAAAAAGTATGTACACCTAAACTACATATTTATAGTGCAGTTAACGCGCATACAAAACTCACCACTATGTGCACCGCTAAGAATTAGTGTAAAACTTAAAAGCTAAATGCTTGTGAAAAAAAAACTCCGAACAAAAACTCTAGATTTAAATAAACAAAAACCAACTCTAAATTAAACTTAAGGCTTAGAATAAATACTCAAAAGCTTTAAATCAACACAACTAAAAACTTTTAAGATCTAAAATAACATTAAAATACAATTGATAATGAATCTAAACTACGCTAAAATATATATATTAAGAACTTAAATCTAAAATAATTCTAAAACTAATCTACTTTATACTTAAATCTAGCTTAAAACAATAATAATGGTTTTGGTGTTGTTTTTGTACTTAACATAGTATTATACAAAGAAAAGAAAAAAAAATTAGTCGAAAGAAAAAGCCTGAAAAAAAAGTGTTGCATATAATTAAAATTCACCACACTTAGCAAGTCACTAAGCACGGCTACTAAAGTTAGTAACATAATGTTATTAAAGCTCTGTTAAGAAAAAAAAACAACAAAGAAAAAAAAAACAATATAAAAATATGAGCGCGTTTGTTAAAGTTAATTTTTTGTCTCATTACTTAAATCAAATAGATAAAAGCTCTTTTTCTTTAAAATTACACAAAATCAAACACACACACATACATACAAACCTAAAATTCTAGCTAAGACCAACGTGAAAGATCTTTCATCGCGGGAGCAGCAGATTCAACCAAAGTAAGTGTTTTTCTCTTAATTTCTCTTTTATTAAATAAATTTATAAAAAGCTTTTTCTCTTGAACAGAAACAAAACAAAAATAAATTATGTATACGAAAATTACAACAAAAACAACAACCAACATTAAAACATTAAAGTCAGTATTTTTACTTGCGCTTTAAGAAGAAAAAAAAAAACAAACCAAAAAATGAAATGACTTAACTTTGTTTTTAATCGAATTTTTTTTTTTGTTTGTATCTGTTTAAATTTAATTTATTTGCAATAGATTTATAATGTTAGCTTTAATGAAAGTATCAATATATTTTCACATGTTAACTTATTTCTTCACTTTGTACATTTTGAATATTTGCCTTATAGATTTTTTTTTTTCATAAAGTTACTTTTGGGTTAAGCAAAAATATGAAATATTTTTATAGTTTTAAATAAAGATAATGAATTGGTTTGAAATGTATCTGTAAAATACATGTTTGATTTCATGCGAGCGTTGTGAGTAAGTTGTGTAATTTTTTTTTTGGGATCATCTTTTGCTATAATTTTTGGATTTGTTTTTGATGATCATGGATGGGAGGGCAAAGGTTGAGACAAGATCACCTAGTCTCAACAACAACATTTTCGAGCGCAGATTCTCTTTTCTTTTTTTCTAAAACTTATTTTCTTATTCTTCCCAATTCTTACCTTTATCCTATTCCTGGCACGCAAATTTAAATTAGTATCGCTGTAGTAACTGTTTTTTTTCAAGATGATAGGCTACAAGATATCCCACCCCAATAGCTGACGAGCCAGAGCCGGAAATCAAAGCGTGCTTCCGTCGCTTATCATCTGCCCAACAACAACAATTATAACCTTTAGAATTTTGCATGCTACAGAAGGCCATCAACAAAGAGTAACTCCACTCTGAGTTTCAATATTCTGTGACCATTATTTCTAAAGCTATCAAATGTAAAAATTGTCTTCGATGAAACAAAGTATCCACGCTCATTGTACAATGCCCGTTGCAGTAGCACACTCAAAAAAATACGGTAGTAAAATTTAATGCACAACGTGTATTTATTTTAAAAATATGTAGTTTTATTTATTTTTAAATACAAATGTAGTTATTTAATAAATTTTTACTGTATTTACACTTGAATAATTAATACTACACGATGTATTTATATGTAGTCAGTATTTGTTCAGATGTATTCATTTGTGAATACAAAAATACTTATAATTTAAAAAAAAAAATAATAGCAATCCGAGCCTTTGCTTTTGAATTTTTTTTTCAAATTTAAAAACAAACAAAATAAAGCAAAATGAAAAAATACTTTCACGTCCTTGTAAGTAATCAGTGTATATTTTATAACTTTCTTTCTAATGTAATTCCTATTCCAGCGGATGGTATTTTTGCGTTGCTGTACCAACTCTTCTAGCTAATTACAACGATGTGCTGAAAAGGACTTTGTTGACTTGACCAAGCGGCTAAGTTTCAACGAGCTGTTCATAACTGTTCGAGCTGATTTTATTTGTTTGTTGTAGGGTAAGCTGGGATAGATTTGACACCTTTTTTTCAAAGTGTTATTGCTCCAAAAATTTATGACCGATTCTAAAAATTTTGTATTCCCTATAAGCGTTGATTATTTAACTTTCAAACTTAAATAGGGAATTGTATTATTAACGTCCTAACATATATTTTTTAAACATTTTCTAAAAAAAGTCGTTTTGTCAAATGTGCCCCTACCACAGGGCACCCTTGACATTTGAAGGGGCACATTTGACCAGCCTTATTCATATAAAAATTCAATATCTCTTTAGTTCGTGTTTGTAAGAGTAGAATAGAATTAAAATATCGAATGTAACAAGATCAGTTTGATACAATTGATGTCTAAATTAAACATAGTAAAATTCACTCAATTTAAATAAAAACTATAAACTTTATTATTATTTCAGTTAGCGAGTAGTTAAGCGAGCAACAATTTTCTTTAACGAACTGTTAAAGTTAGGAATCAACATTGCTAGCAAAGATGTTATGGATACGAGTTAACAGGTTGGGTATTAAGGGCCAGTTGACGATAACCACAAGTTTCTTTAACGCGTTTGGGAATTTTACTGATGTTGATGCTCTACATAAAAAATAATTTAAAAGTGAAGTGGCTGAATACTTGGAAAAAAATAAGACTAGCATCACAGAACAACCCAAGAGAATCAAAGCTATAGTTGTTACCAGAATTACTAATATCAATAGAATGTTATTAATTACAAGACTTTCATGCTTCATTCGTTAACCAACGTTCTGTTCTCTTCATGTCCTTTTGTTTCTTCGGCTAATGATAGTCCTATTCTGATGTCTGAAACCACCTTTTTTATTAAAACCAATCTAGAAATATATTACAAAATTGTGAAATGTTTTTTTTAAGCTCTGAACCAAGGATTTCAGGTGTCAAACCTACTCATTCAAGTCTGCCTTGGTTCGTAAATGGGGAGATGGATAAGTAGGAGGGAAAGTGTAATCAAGACGACAAGTATAGAATGTTGATGTGTGGCGGAGAGCTATATCAGCATGCGAATTTGAATCTGAGGCAATTGTTATGCCTTTACCTCAGTCAATTCGAGTTATTAAGCAATCTCATTCCACAAACATCTCTACCACCAACTACAACTTCCAAAGTCGAATATATTTAACTTCTGTTGATTAGAAATGAGGAAGGAATTAAAGAAAGGTAAAAGCGTAGGACAATGACTAGACCGGAATTCGAACCCGGAACCTCTGGGTTTCATTCGAGCACGCTAACCGCTCAACCACCGAGGCCCCAAAAATGTCAAAAGTGTTGGGGCACTTTTGACAAATGTCAAAAGATCCCCAATCAAAAATGTCAAATGTACCCCAAACGCTCTCGGCTTCTTTTTTTAAAATTTTTTTTAGTTTATATTTAGTTTTATTGAAATTCACTTATATTTTCAAAAACATAAATAGTTGTTTTTACCTTTTGCAAAAGATACTTTGATTAACTTTTATAACTTGACCAGGAGGTCCTTACGTATCATTGCCCGAAAATAACAGTTACACGCGCAAAAACACAAAAACACCTGTTACTTTTAGTCATGTAATGCAAGAATCGTCAAACTTCGTGATGATTACTAAAATACTATGATACAAAATTTATAAAACAAATTATTGAAAAATAACGGTTCATTCATACTGAAAACGTCAAAGTCAAATGTGCCCCAAAGTCAAAGGTACCCCAGTTTACCCTAATGTGTAATAAGTGACTTTCAAAACCTAATACTTTCAATATTGTTAATACGCTAATGACAAATAATATAAATTGCAATAAAAAATAAAACATATTATTATATAAATTCTTGTTCAATGTAGGAAAACGTACTACACATGTAGTAAAAATTACTACACATGTGGTTAACTTTTTTTAAATACTGCAAAAAAAATGGGTTTTCGAATTTTGTTTAAATAAATATGTAGTAAAATATATTACACTTGTAGTAAAATTAACTGCAATAAGCAGTTTCTATATTCTGTAGTAAAAATAAATAAACTAATTTAGTCATAATAAATACATTTTTATTTGGACGGTGAGCAACTACTTTACATTTGTTTTAAATACATTTTTATTTATTTTTACTACAGAATTTTTTTGAGTGCAGGACACCACCAAATAGTAACTCCATTCTGAGTTGAAATGTTCTGTGACTTTTACTTCTATAGCTATTCTGTATCGAAAATTTTAATTGTATGGGTGAAGCTACTTCCCGTTTTCCAATGCCCTTGTCTGTTTTATAATTGAAAGACCTGGCCCATCAGTTACTTCATACCAAGATTCAATGTTATACAAAATTTAATTCCTTATCTATGCGATATAAAAAAATTGAATTTTATGGGTGGTACCAAGGTTCCCTTTCCAAAGATCGCTAAAAATTGACAGTCGAAGTCCAAGACTCAATAGTAAGTTCGTACCGATTTTCATTAATATGTGTTTTATAGACGAAAATAAAGCCGAAAATTTGTGTTCTTGAAAAAGTGCCACACCCCTCGTGCGTAGGAGGGTGAAAAATACTCATTTATTTATTTAAGATTTAAATTAGTACAGTAAGATTATAAGATATCTTTTAGCGTACAACAAAGAGAAATATAAAATCAACAGATACCATTAAATAATAAAAATAAATTGTTTAAGGATAGTAACCAAAGTTAACATATAACAAAAGTTTGAATGTTTAATAAATGAGATCTTAAAAATAAATATTAATTTATAAAATTACCATTAAGCTTAACTTAACATTTACGCTTAACTAAGGGAAAATAAATTTAGGATACAAGGTGAAGATTTAGTAAGAAAATTATATATGAGAAGAGCAGAGAAGATATTTATAAATCAGAAAAGAAGGACATAACCGAAAGCTTAAATTTGTTCGCACTTATTATAGTTTTAATATGTAGAGGAAGTGAATTCCATAGCCTAATGACGTTAATGAAAAATTGTCGTTTTGAGTGTTAACAAGAGTATTTAGGAATGATTAGATTAAAGGTTCTGTTGAAAACAGCGAAGCGTAGTTTTTCATAAAGGTATGATGGCGTTTTATTAATGATCAGCTTGTGTAGGAATATGCAGTTTCTGGCATTTATGAAGCTTATTTACTACAACCCAAAATTTCCTTGCTTCTTAAGGAGATATGGTCAAAACGTCTCAATCCATAGATATATCTCGCAGCGTCATTAACTGCAACAAGGATTTTATGCTCAGAGTGAGAGTCAAGATTACAGTAGACAAGCTCAGAGTAAGTTATTAAGGGAATAATAAGCGGTTTAATCTTCATAAGTTCTACAACACAAGTCCTCAACAAGGCCAATTCTATTAGAAGAGTATAATTGAACGTCATCTGCATAAGCATGCATCGTCATATCATTACACGCAGTAAAAATGTCATTAATAAATAAACTAAAAAGAAGAGGCCCAAAGATAGATCCTTGAGGCACTCCAGCTTTTATTAACAAAAAGTCGGAGAAAATGTTGCCAATTCTCACTCTTTGCATTCTACCTTCGAGATAGTAAGCAATTAATGACGCAGCAGTAACATTGAAACCAAAGTAAAGTTAAAGCTTTTGAACTAAGAGAGCGTGATTAACGGTGTCAAAGGCTTTAGAGAAGTCAAGAAGGCAGAGGAGTGTGATGTTTCCTGCGCCATAATGTATACGAATGTCATCAAGTATCTTAAGCATAGCTGTGGCGCAACTGTGACCTGCCCAAAAACCCGATTGGTATGGTGAGAGAAGTTTGTGTGATTCTAAATATTCATTTATTTGCTTAGACATTAGTGATTCACAAATTTTAGAAAATGTACTTAAAATGCTGATAGGCCTTAAGTCTTTCATATCGGATGCATTCGTGACTTTTGCTATTGGAATGACTGTAGCCCGTTTCCAAGAGTTAGGAAAACAGGAAACAGTAAAGCAGTGGTTGATTATATGCGTCAATGGTTTAATGATATATGGCAAAGTAATTTTAATGAATTTTAAAATTACTATCGTCACCGACGGCATGTAATTTAATGTTCATAAATGTCAAAATAACATCATTTTCATTAACATTCCAAAAGGAGAACTGGTCATTAACAGAAAACTGACGAAACATTGAGGACTATTACTATAACCAGACGAGGAAAGAGACAGAAAGAAATCATTCAGTATATTAGGTTCAACCTCACACTTCTGCTCCTCTTTACTACATACCCCCAAGAATCTAATATTTCTCCACAAAATTTTAAAAGGAAAGTGAACAATCCAGTTTGCGGAAAAACAGTTTTTTCTTTAACTGCCTGACAATTGAGACCGCTCGATTTCGAGCTTGCTTGTATATATTCCAGTTTGCATTACTTCGATTTTTCTTCCATTTAACGTAAGCCAAGTTTCTAGACTTGATAGCTGATTTGACTTGAGACGTAAACCAGGGACAGGACTTGTCAACAATTATCGACGAACGAACAGGAACGAATTGTTCAAAAACATAGTTTACATGAGAGACAAGCACATTTAATTTATCGTCAACTGACTGAGAAAACCAAAAATCATCCCAACAGATCCGAGACAAATCAACCAACAGGTTGTAATCAATAGACAAGTAGTCACGATAAGAAACAGAAACTGGAAAAGAAGTACGACAAGGTTTAAAATTAATAGAACAAAAGAGTAGATCATGGTCTGAAATAAATGAGATTTGGTCGAAAAGTAAAAGTAGAGAAAAGTATCAGAAAGGAAAAAAACAAGCGATGTATTAATAATGGTCAAGCCACCTGCATTAACTTTGTCATAAAAACTTTCAGATGTTCTATCCTTTGTTAGCAAGTTGACATTGAAATCACTACATATAGAAAAGCAGTCAAAGTCAGTAACACGTTGGTACAAATCACAAAAGAAAGGTTCAAGACTAAAAGATCTGTTAGGATTATATACACAAGAAACAAGCAATTTAACACCATGATTATTTGTCAATTCAACATTTAAATATTCAACATCAGATCCACAAGATTGACTTACAAGTTTTACATTGAAATAAGTTTTACAATATATAGCAACACCACCACCCTTTTTATTAATACTGTCATTCCTAAAAAGAATGTAATTACTAATATTAAAATAGTCATTGGGGATGTACGGACTGAACCATGTCTCAGAGATAAAAATAATATCGACGCTAGAATTTTGAAACACATAGCGTATATAATCTAATTTGCTTGAGTTCAAACTTCTTGCATTGAAATTAACAATAGACAGACCTTCACGCTGATAACACAAAACCAGAGGCGTTCCTAGGGAGGGCAGGGGGGCGGTCCGCCCCGGGTACCACCATTTTAGGGGTGACACCATTTCGTTGTTTTTTTTTATTTATCAAACAAACAGAAAAAGTGATAAAATACTTTATGGTAAAAATGTAATTGATGTTTCAAAATATAAAATTCTGCTTGCAAGTCTAAGCAATGAGGAGGAAACATTGCGAAAACGTTTGGAGCTGTAAAATCCGAAAACTTTTTGTAACACAACGAAAATGAGTCCATGTTAAGTGTTCAAAATTTGGCGGCAGCTTACGACGAAATTTCAGAAAAGGAGCTAGTTGTTGAAATTGCTGGCGATGCTACGTAGGCACATAAATGCAGCACAAATCGATTTCGAAAGCGCCAACAATTAGACAGCATTAGAAATGCTCACAGTCATTGTCGAGTGGTCCTTTTTGGAAACTTCGCCAAAAATTTCATTAGCATCTAAATTAGTTACTACAATTTGTTTATCAGTAGCTTCATGCGAAAGGAGTTTTTCAAAGCTTAAATTAATACAGACTTACTTGGACTTCCATTGGACTTCCAAGATATTCCATGGGACAGGCCAGAGTTTCCGATCTTGCTTTTTTATCCATTGCAAACGAGCTTGAAATCAATATTACTGATTTCGATGAGGTTATTTCAAATATTGCAACTCTTAAAGTAAGAAATGCCAGTATTTAGGACAGCTCACTTTTAATGCATGGAAATGATACGAAAATAGTTACAAAATTTTTTTTTTTTGTTTTTCTTAATTTTAGAACATTGAACCAAATTATTAAGTTATATAAAATTTAAGAGATTTTTTTAATATATCTTTAAAATCTTAAAAAAACGGATACTTGGATTTAAACGAAACTTTTTTGAAATTTTATTTGAAGTATTAACTTTTGACTTTCAAAATATTATCTGCACCTTTTCATAAACAAGAAAATTATGCAGGATAAAAAATAAAGTCTTACAAATTTCTGTAGTTTTCAATAAACATCTATTATCTATATATCTAGCATTCTCACTGAGTTTCGTTAGGATCGGGTTACTTTTGTACGTACCTTCCATACAAAATTATGTAAAATTTAAACTAGGGAGGTACCCCTAAGGTCTTATCAATTTCTACCATTTTCAGTGCACATCAATTTCTCTAATTGCCAGCCGTTTGACCAAATTTTGTTTAGATCGGCCAACTTTGGCATGCATGTCCCATACAAAATAATGTAAATAATGAATATAAGAAAAGTACCCAAGTATCTTTAGGAAAGTACCCTTAAGAACTGACCAATTTCAACCATTTTTGCAATTTTTGTTAAATTTAACAATCACGACATTTTCAATAAAAATGTTTCGCCTGCAATAATAACTTTTAACCCTCTTTTTAATCATTTAATTTATAAAAAATAAAATATTTTTATTACAAATTGAGTGGTAAAATTTTTCGGTGCAGGCGATTTTTTATAAATTAAATGATTTAAAATCGCGCGATTTTAATACAAAAAGTTTGCCTGCGGCGCTTACTATAGTTTACAACCAAAAAAGTTCAAATAACAGTTATTAAATTTTTTAAAATGTAGTAAAAATTTTACTACAGTAAAAACAAAAATTTTTCAAAATGTAATATTTTTTCTGTTTTTTTAACAATTTGTTACTGTTTGTCATCTGTTGTTTTTTTTCGGAAAACATAAAGGAAATAATTAAAACACAAAATCTCATCGAATTGGTTTCTAATTGCATTTAGAAATTTCTTATAGGGGTGTCACCATGGGTATCCGCCCCGGGTGACACCAAGCCTAGGAACGCCTCTGCACAAAACATCTAACAAAACTTTACAATTATCATCAACGCCACAAGGGCGATTAGAATTCAGCAAGAGAGTCTGAACACGAACAATAAAAAGCTTTCAAAAAGATAAACCGAAAGGGAAATATAGAAAAAGAGAGAACACACATAACAAAAATAGAATCAGAGAGATAAGAAAAGTAAAAGAGTAAGAGATAATGTAATAAAATTATAAACATAAAATTAATTATAAATAAATTAAAAATCTTCATTTGAAGCTTCATCAAAATAATTGTTCGCTGCCAGAGACTCAAGTTCAGCTTCACTGTGCACAGCAATCGAAGCATCTCTACGGTTAACACGTACTTGTACAACCCCACGAATGGAGAAAACGTTGAAAATCTTACTCGCCCGTTTTTTTTTTTATTCCGGCTTGCAAGATTCTTCATGCTTCCCGGGAAAGGCTCTCAAATAAAAATACCTTGCTGTCCAAATCGAAGCCAGCCCCTCTGAGTGTAACTGCAGCTCTAGCTCTCTTTCTGTACGCTGCAAAACCTTTCAGCACACGAGATCGGTCGAACGGAGAGTAGAATTTTACAATAACTACAGAGTTTGGATGCTGGGTTGAGGGTTTTGGACGAAAAATATCGCACACTTGAGTTGCAAGCAGATCAATGGAGCGGCAAATCTGATTGAAGGTGGTTTTCACCTTCAGAGAATGGCAAACCAAACAAAATAGCATCCGATGTGAAATCTTTCACCGATGACTTAAGATGCGCCTCCTCTTTAAGTAGCTCAACTTCAGCTTTTAAGAGAGAAAGATCGTGTAATTCCGAGTCAATTAAGCCAATTTTATTATTAATTGCTGAAATGGAGTACTTTAATGCAGCGGTATCACACTCAATTTTGGCGTTGAGCTTTGACCCAAGAGCAGATAGTTCGTCTGTAAATTAAGCGTTGATAGCAGCAACTTCTCTCTCTAACTTACAGAAGTTGTTAGTGAAGTTAGTCGTTAGGGTGTTAAAAAGTGAGTCATTACGCTAGCGCAGACATTCCTCAGAGAGCCTCAGTTCTTCTCTTGTGTTTGCTTTAAGCCGCTCTTCCAAAGCTCGGAGTTGCGCGGAGATTTGATCAGTGCTGCCGCTAACAGATTTCAGCGTACCTTCTGCTTTAGCTGTACCTCGAGGAGCGAGCTGCTCATGCTGTTGACGCCTCAGCATTGGAGACGGATTCATCAGCACAAAACAAGATGAGAAAGAGATGTAAATGAGTGTTTGGGCGGCAGAGCAGAACGATAAATGAAAAAAATAGCACAAACGACACAATTCCAGTGGTGCCGGTCAGTCTAGTCGCAGACAGTGAGAAGGCTGTAGCCAAGAATGCATCCCAAGACGAAACAGCAACGAAAGATCGGTTTAACCACAATTGTTGCTTTGTTTACTTATTATGCTGTCTCTGTTTAATTTTTTTTTTGTGCACTTTTCGTGATGTTCGTACAATTTTTGTTTGCAAAATTAATCACACTATTAATGGCGTTGTTTATAAAGATTAAAGTGACTTCAATTTAAATAACTACTGCAAGTTTATAGTGAACAGTAGGAAAAGTTTTTATTTATGTTAAACAAGTTCTAAAATAACACTACTCTGTTCTACGCAGATTTATTTAGAGCACGGTTAAAACATGTCCACCCACTTCAAAAATTACTAATAAAAATCGGTCCAGAAGTTTCGGAGGAGTTCAAACACTAACACCGTGACACGAGATTTTTATATATTAGATATTATTAATGATCATTAATCGATTAATACAATATCAAAGAAATCCATTTGTAGTTGTTTGGAATATCTTTACAACTTAATAAATCGTTCATTGCTAACATTAAAGGGATTGATTGAGTCCCGAATGTTCCTCACAAAAATTAAATCCTTCTTTTAAAAGGCACAAAACAAAGATGTACAATTTGATAAGTTAAATATATAACTAAATAAAAATATATAGGGGAAGAGTGGCATGAAAGAGCCAGTTTTAAAAAAGTTACAAAATATATAAAAATAATTAATAAAATTATAATACTTGTATCAAAAGTATTTTCTCATTCATTTATAAACGTAATACCATGAAATATTTTCCAAAATCAACAATATTCTTGGACCTGTAGCCATTTATAAAAAACATGAAATTCGGCTGTTTCATAACACATGGGCATTGAAAGAGCCAACCAAAGTTTTGAAAGAGCCATCTTCTTATTACAAGACTTAACACGAAAAATAACGAATATTTTATTAAAAATATTAATTGTTATTATAAAGAGTATTGTTTTTACATAAACAAATTAAATAAATAAAAAAATTCAAAACTAAAAACAAAAAATAGTTAAAAAACTCAAAAATATTTTTAGCAAAAAAATTAAATCGCTTTGAAGAAAATCTATAATAATAAGACCTATTCCAAAAACAAAATAAGAGGTTTAAAACACTTAAAAATATTTTTGACAAAAATAATTTAAACTTCCTTTACGCTTTTTCATATCACCGCAACCCAGCTCTTTCAAAACATATTGTCCAAAGAAACATAACCTCAAAAATTAGTATGAAATCAAGATTTTTCCGGCAAAATAAATATGTTATTGGTAGGCCTTATATATCCATAAAATTATAGTATAATAATATTACTGTTAGTTTTAAAGGTGAAGACGTCACAAAACAAATAAAATGTTCTGAAAAACTTACTTAATGATGAAGAAATCCAAAATACGATACACCAACGTCGTCTATTATCAGTGAACTGTCAAATGTTCGGGGGTGCCATATGGCTAGTATTGCTTCTTAAAAATTATAATTTAAGAAGCATTCGTATAAAAAATACCGCGTAAATCATGATGGCTCTTTCAAAACTTGGCTCTTTCATGCCACTCTTCCCCTACACCGTTTGTCTCATTTTCGTTCCTTCATTCAGTTTCTTGTTTGTTGACGTTAGCATAGTATTATTAACGAAGTATTATCAGGGAGGAGAGCAGCTTACCGTGATTGTCAAAACGAAGTTGAGAGCTCATACAAAATCTACGAACGAGTAGAACGCTAAGAATAGGCAAAATTTAAACAATGATCCGCTACCAACTCTCGCGTGTTTATGTTAAATAATTGTAGAAAATTGTGATTTGTCGCTTTGTATATTATTTTTATTGTTATTGTTAAAGTAATAAAAAAGTAATAAATAAAATTAAAAGTGCAAATTGAATAAACTGCAATTCATTGGATGCTGTTTGCAGTCACTGTTGCTGCTGCTTAAAGTCGGACCTCTTAGATCAATTCGCTGCAAACACCTTGAAGTCACTGTTATTCCTCAGTTATTGTATTATATTTATTTTATCTAGTTTATTGTTATAATAAAACAATATCACAACGAAAATATTAAATGTTATTTGCACTTAACACAACACGATGTTCCATTGAATTTAGATTTGTTTGTTTGCTTTGGCTTGTTTGCTTTGTCTGCATTCGCCAAGATGGCCGATTTTGACATTTAGGGTACTGACAGAGAGAGTACGTTCAATCCTGCTATTACTTCGTTAATTATACTATGGACGTTAGTAAAGCTATAAAAAATCATTCAGCGGTGCATCTTCTTTCAGCAAACATAAATTTACATTCAGCACAACAGTGTTCATTTGAACTTACAGAATCGTTTGAAATGAAAATGTGAACACTGCATGTGAAAGTGAATATGAATTTTTTGTGTACACTGATTTTTTCCATAGTTACGGAATCGGCTAGCATTAAAAAAAAATGTTTACTACATGTGTAGTAATTCTTACTACATGTGTAGTATTTTTTTTATTGACTAAAAAATCGTTGTTTTATTTTTAATTATTAAATTGTGTTTTTTAATTTCAATATTAAATTATCCAATTTAATTAACAACCACATCTAAAGAACATATTTACAACAATGTTAACAATATAATGAAAAACTACATAGAATGATTAAAAATAATATAATATAAAACAGGAGGAAATACCCATATAAATTACGTTAACAGCTTTATCCAAATGCCAATAATGTGGACAATAAAACTCTCATTAATTTTCAGCAAAGCTCTACTTCTTGAAATCTTGATGACTGTTTATAGTGGTAGGAGCCAAATATCGTCTACTAGAAAGATTTTATTTATTTATATAAGCACTAAACATTTTCTTTTATAAATTTAAAATTTGGACTGCACTTACCAGCATTGTGCAGTCTTGGTTGACAATATTATTTTTATTTTTTAAAATAATTTTTGATTTATTGAAATGAAAAATCACAGAGAGCTATCACAAATATTTTTTTTTCAAAAAATTTTGTGTATACAAATAAATATATTTAAATAAGAACTTACTACATATAACTACATCATGTAGTATTAGTAATTTAAGTGTAAAATTAAGTAAAAAGTTATCAAATAACTACAAGTGTGTTAGAAAATAAATAAAACTACATGTTTTGGGATACAAATGCATATTGTGTAGTATATTTTACTACAGTATTTTTTTTGAGTGTACAGCTTCTGTAAAAACAAAGGACACACTAAGGACTGTGAGCCGGCTCATGATGTTTATTAAAACAAAAGAATTAATTTCGATCGTATCGTAAGTGTAGACGTAGAATTCCGTTAATTAAGTAACCTTTTTTAGTTTGGTCTGATTGTTTTGACCATTTTGCACATTTTTTTAAATATATATTTAGAAGATTAACAAATGAATTCATAACACATAAGTTATGGACTTCTTATCGAAACCAATACACAGAAAAAGTTAAAAGTAAAAATGACAAATAAAGCAAGCAAAAAAAAATAAGCAAAATGTCATATTCTTAGATTTTAATATAATAGTGACAAAATCCTAAATTATATATTCGTTTAGTGCTGGATATATCTGATATTTAAGTATTTATATAATGTTTGAACGATGAATATTAAAGGTTTATCCTTAAGCAGGCCTAATCACGGAGGTGGCCTAATTATTAAAATTAAATAAAACTCACATTTTGTTTGCGCCAAATTTACGACGAAATGCAATGTAATACTTCGAAAAACTACAACGGGCTTCAAAAATAATTTAAAATAAATAGTGTTTATAATTTTAAAATACTAAACAATTTTTTAACATTCCTTAAAATAAGCTGAGAATTCTTTATTTTTATATATAAATTCAATGAAAATCATCAATTTGGTTTAAAATAAATATATATTCTTTGCTCTTGCAGACAATATATAAGGCTACTTTCTTGAGTTTAAAAGCACCATTTTTGCTTCATATGAGATGAAAAAAAAGCTACACCCAAAAAAAAAACGGAGTAAAAAAAGCACTATTCGGGCTCAATTTAACTCTTTTCATGCATGGTATTTAGCTAAAGCTGTAAAAACTATATTTAACTGCTAACTCCGTTTGTAGTTGTATTAAGGTTAACAGACTTGCAGTGAGAATTTTGAAATTTTTCATTTTACTCAAGAAAAAACTTGAACTAACTCATTTAAATGTAGCATTAAGCTTACAAAAATAAAAAAGTCAACCCACAAAAGAGTCAAATCAATACTCGTTTTTTTAAGTCAATTTATTTTATTTATTTTTTGCTTACATTAGAGAACTTTGAAAAGAAAAATTAATGTTAACAGAACTATTTCAATGAGATTTTTGTTTTATTTCATTCAATTAAAGGTTTTTGATGAAACTTAATTTGATTAATAAATGCCAAATTTACCATTTTATACCTAAACACGCACAAATTTTTTAAATTTTTTAAAATTTTTAAAATTTTAAAACAAACAAACGGAAAATTTTCAACCGAACTCCGTTTCATGCTCAACAAAACTCCGTTTAAGCTTTAAAATACAAAATATGATATTCGTAGATGGTTGAAATAAGCTTTAACAGAGTTAAAATGACAAATGTATGGAGAAGATGAAGAGTTGATTTGAAACTGCTTCAAATTTAATTCCAGTTTTGAGAATGAATTTTTTCTAAGCAGAAAAAGATTTATATTAACAAATAAAAATATTAGTATAACTCCTTTTAAGTTTTAAAGCGACAAAACGAATTTAACTCGCAAGAACTTGATTAAATCTCGAAAAAAACTTGAATTAACTCCACACATTTTATTAGGTGATAGTTGCAATAAGTTTAAACAGAGTTAATATGACAAATTTTCAGACAAGACGCAGAGTTAATATGATGCTGCTGCAGATTTAATTCAAGTTTTGAAAATTAATTGTTTTAAGCAGAAAAAGCTTTGCGTTAAGAAAAAAACTATTGATACAATCCATTTTAAGTTTAACTGCGACAAAACGTATTTAACTATTTAAAAACTATTTCAACTCACGAAAAAACTTGAATTAACACCGCACATTTTTTTCGGTGTACTAGCTTTTAAAAGAGTCCCTGTCAAAACTTAATAAGAACTCTTGCAAAGCTCTTTTATTCACAATTTGTCTAAGTATGTGTGAAAAATAAACTCAATAGATATAAAAAATTTGACAAGTATTTGTGATGATTACAATGACAAATGAACTAAAGATTTAATAAAGTGTTAATCATAACATACTAAAAATATGTTGGTATATCCGTTATATGCTGCGAATTTTGGTGCGCTTTTAAATTTAACGAAAATATGAATGTGATACTTCGACAAACTACAACGGGCTTCAAAAATTATTAAAATTAAGGTGTTTATTTTTTTAATATACAAAAAACAATTTTTTAACATTCCTTAAAATAAGCTGTAAATTTTCAATTTTAAATATAAATTTAATAAAAATCATCAATTTGGTTTAAAATAATATTCTAATCTATAATATATAACTTTATGCAATTCCTATGCATTAAGGTGACCGTGGCATGGTGACAATGGCATGCAGGTTAAGTGTGTGGCTAAGCATGCTCGGAGCCCGAGTTCGATCCCCAGTCGCGGCGAAAAATTTTTTCAATAAAAAATTTTTCTGATCGGCCACCACCTCTCTGCAGACAATGGCAAACCTCAGAGAGAGATAATGCCATGTAAAGCTTCTTGAGAACATGAACTTTAACCGTTCGGAGTCGGCATAAAACATGTATGTCCAGTTCTCGGTCAACTGTGTGCAAACATTTAATAACACACACAACACAATTCATCATTAGAAGCTAGGTCAAAGTCCTTTCTAGGGCTGAAATGGCCAATTTGTTTTTTTGTGCAATTCCTATGAGTTTTTATTTGTATAAGATCTCCATTTTATCTGATTTTTGCATGTATTGAGTACAGAACAAAACAAGAAGCTCTCTATCATATTTTGTAATCACTTGTTATTCTTAAAAAATATAATGCTTTAATTTACTGTATTTAACATTTATTAGCTTTGAAAACGCAGTCAAAAAAAAAAATCTTAGAGCTAAAATTATACTGAATCTACGGGTTTTAAAACAGCTCTGAAGTAATGTTTATTGCTGTAAACGAGCCTTTACAAAGCAAATAGCAAATTTCCAAGTTTGTTTCTTTTGCAGTTTTTATAAATACCTTTACACTATGGACACATGTATGGTTTCGATACCATGGTATTGAAGCCATGAACGATTGAATACTTACTATGTATAAAAGTAATGACACACATATTGAAATAGTTTTAATTGACAATAGTGTTAAATAAGTATTAAAAAATAAATCACAAATTTTTCAGCTGCTTGGCAACTAATGGTATTCAATGAACGACGTGTATATACTGAAGCGTATAACTATAAGTTTACAAACGTCCACAAACTCACCCTGAATAAAAACGGATTAAATTGTGTATGTCTAGTTAACAAAATTTGACATCACAAAATTAATTAAAACTCGCACTTTTTTACATATGATTAAAGTTTATCCTATTTAGGGAATTCACAGTTTGCTTCTAAAGTTAACACCTGGCAACTTTAGAAAGATATTTCAATCGAACTGTGAGCACCTCTTTTTGTATTTTGGAGCTAAATTGCAAAAATAAACAAACAAAAATTTAAATTTGTTCAAAAACATGCCTCGAATGAACGGAAACGAAGAATTATGGAAAAATGTACTTACTTCTTCGACGATCCATTCTTCTTCCATTATTTGCAACAAAATTAAATCAGCTGATTAGTGATACCACATTAACACAAAAGAAAGACATGAGTAGAAGTGAGATAACTTTAGCAACAAGTGGTATCTCAAGTTTGTACGTAAAACAAAAACAATCAAAGTTAACACGTGCTAAAATGTTCTAAAGTTAATAGACGGCAAAGTTAACAGAGCAGATAATACAGAACTGTGAGCACCCTAATTGTAGTTAGCACAAATTTTAAAATGTTCTTTTTCAGTGCCAAAAATAAGTTGCACATGCCATAATTCAATTATACGAACTAAACGTTCTGTTTACACAGAATGACTATGTGCAATAACAACAAGAGCCAACAGAATACTTGGTTGTATCTACGGCACAGCAACGTCAGCAGATAAATGAAAAAACAAGGACTTGCATGCTTATGCTGAAAAAGAAGGCAAGAGGATATGGCAATGTCTCACTGCCATTGCGTTGGTGACTCCAAGCAGCGGCAAATATATATCTATTCAACCCAAACGTGGCCGGAAAAGCGTTGGCAGTCGAAGTGGAGGTCGTAGAAATGCTACAGCTACAGCTGCTGCTGTTGCTATACATGATGGCATAATTGCCAATGAAGCGATAGGGGTTGTTGCTGCTGTTTCTGCCGCTGATATTCATCGTTGCACTAACCGTTATAAGCGGTGTAGCTACGTCTGCTATAGCTGCTGCTGTAAGCGCCTCTGCTACGCTAATTGTGTCCACAATAACCAATGGCAAAAATGTTTTTTCAGTTTCAAAATATTATATATTAACCAGCTTATGTAATGCATTTTTTTAGTGTAATTTATTTATAAAAAGTCATATTGAACCTATAAATGCGGCTATATATTAAATGAGAAGAACATATTTCAAAGTTTTGAAAAATAGATTAATTTATTTTTAGTTAACAAATATGACCAAATGTCAAACTTTTATAATGAAAGTTATCTATATCCATCTCGCTCATTCTAGCAAATGTTTTTGAAATGGGATAAGATAAGATAAGATAAGATCACATGGAAACGCGGCTTTAAGAAACTAAGTTGGATTTGTGTATTTTTATATTTTATAAAAATTTGTGTTTAGACAAATAGAAGTGTGCAATATTCAACTTTAAATAAATTTCCAGTACAATTAATATTATATTTTGCAAATACTTATGAATTTTTAGATAAAACCGTATATTTATATTTACAGAACATTGCTTACATTTTTTCCAAATGATACAGGTTTTCACAGCGCTTGTGGGGCTTGTTGACATATAATTTCATATAACCATTTTGAAAGTATTCTATGTTTTATTTGAATTTAAGGAAATATGCCAAGAAATCGCAAACGACTTACAAACCGAGGTCGGACATCTTCAGATATCATGATGCAAGCCGATTACAGCTAGTATCAATAAAAATAACTTGGACTCACTACGTGTAGTTTGTTGTCAATCGTCAAATCCAATAACAATTGTCGTCAATATATAAACCGCAAACGTTGTGCACATAATGCATTGAAAGTGATTGTTTGATACATTGCTGCTTAAATTGTTCTTCGGAGTGCGGCAGAGACGACGATTAAGAGGTGTGACAACGGGGACTACGCGTTGCGACATCTTACCCCACGGGTGGGGTTACTTGTCCCAGATGAGTTGAATTTTTTATCTAGAAAATTTTTTGATTTATTTTAAAATAATATTCGTTATTCATATCAGAATTGAAGACTTAAATATTGAATTTATCTGTAAATGTTTTGCAGTGCCATTATTGCTTAATTTGTGGGAGTTACAGCAGTTCATTCAAATTTTGTGACAACTAGTACCACTCTCCCCTACGTAAAAATCAAACGCAATGTCAAAACAAAACATTTGACAACAAAATTTAGGCTAACGCACCGCACTCGATTAGGTAATGCGTATTCAAAATTTGCGTTTGACACACCTCTAGAACATTTTTAAAGCTCACTCGTACCTTGTAGCTCCAATAATGTTGCTTGGGGTGTTTTTCTATGAATATTTATTTAAATCCTTTATTTGCACATATTTTTATATGTCCCCATTTGATATGCTGTAAGAATAAACCTTCTGGTGATTTTCAATAACTAGTGATTTTTTCAATAAAAATATGCAAATATATCTTATACTATGTTCACACTGAGATCAAATTAGGTAATTTCGAGCACCAAATTATATATTGGGCCGAGTGAATAAAAATGTAGTTCAAGCTATAACTAGCAAATTTTAAGTTTAAACTAGTTTTGAGGTGAATAAAAATTTCAGTTAAAGCTAGTGCTTTTTGCAGTCTAGTACAAACTAGTTTTTCCAGCGTTTGCTGGAAATAAGTGTGAATATAAACTAGTATATACTTAAAATAACTAGTTTTAACTTAATTTTTTTAAGCCTGTCATTGAGTTGCTGAAAATAAAACTTATTCTTAGTTGTTTTAATAAAAAGTGCTTTGAAAAATCTTGTTTATTCAAATATTTCCAAAATTTTTTTTATTATTGTAGAGAATTGAACAAATTGCAAGAAAAAAATTAAAAAAATATATATTTTACACTCCAACATGGTTTTATAGAGCTCCAAACTGGCGGCAGAGAGAAAAACGGGGCCTCGTGGTTGCAGCACTGGGAGTCGCAAAAATTGTCCGATCTGGAAAAAGTGCCTCCCTCACTGATGGCACTTGCGATTTTTTAAATAAAATTTTATAGTTTTTAACTATGTCAAAAAATTTTGCACTATTTTTGTCACCCATCGTGCCACAAAATATATATTTAATGATCAACACAAACCGACAGAGTTACCAAATTGCTTTTCTTTTAGTCATGCTAAACAATAATAAGAAAAATATACATATTTGTAAACATTGGCAAGTCCCAAACAGTTTCTGTCAGCTGAGTTTACTGCCACATTTGTTTTAATTTTCCAGTACTAGGTATCACTTTTCAGTACTAGCTATGTAGTACTAGCAATGTTTTATTCACACTTTTTGTAGTTTAAACTTTTCAGCATAGCTAGTACTAAAAAGTTTAAAGCCCGTATGATACTTCATTTTTTTGTTCAATTTTAAAATATTAAAACAAGTGGCGCACGGGTGGGACAAGTGTATTATGCGAGAATGGGAAAGAAACATATTCACTGCCAACACTCAGTTTTGACAGTTCAGCAACGTTAGTAGTTGGCGGCAATTTATTTTCATGTTTGTATTGAACTGATAGAAAAATTAAAGTAAATTAAAAAACGATACTTATAAAAATGAAACTCATTTTGACGGATGCATATGTTTTTTTTATAATTGACAAAGTTCAATGTGCCGAATTTATTTGGAACCACAGATGCAGCAGCTATAAAAATAAATTAAAAAAACAAATCTTTTGGGGAACTTTGACTGATGAGCTTAATGCCAAATGTTCCATTCGAATATGGTAGGAAACCTCTTAATATATTTTTAATGTTATTCTAAAATGTCCTTTCTTTTAGGTGAAGTTATAAGGAAATGGAACAACCTGAAGTCCTACTATTCGGCAGAGAAGCAAAAACTCTTTAGAGCTGAAAAAAGTGGAGCCAGCACTGAGGCAATTGAAATTATTTGCAGCGCATGGAAATTCCATCAAAAAATGAATTTTCTATCATCAACAGTAGTTCCCACGCCATCAGTGAATAACTTTAACGAGAGAAGTTTGCATGTAAGTTTATTGCTGAGATGGTTGCGAGACCTGATTTATTTTATATTATTTTTTAATATAATGCTTTCTATTTCATTTCAGTTTTTACAAAGTTCTGGCACAAACGAAATTGAAACTGGCTTCTCTCACACACAATCAGCCACGACCTCTTCATTAATACGAAGACCATCTCCACTGACTGTCTCAATTGAATATGATTCATGCATTGAATTTTCAGAATCGCAAATTGCCATGCCACCTCCGGACTTATCACCACATCTTCCATCATCACCTGCATTGACGCCACGACCTCAAGCAATTGCCATGTCACCCACGGTGTTATCACCGCCTCTTCCTTCATCACCTGCCTTGACACCACGGCCGCAAGTTCGCACTTGTTCTCCAAAGTATCCAAAAAAAAAACCGACAATTTCAAAAGAAAATGATTCAACAGCTGCTTCCTTAATAAAAAAAATCAAACGAGCTAAGTGAGGCATTAACAAGAAAAACTAATTGTGCCTCGGAAAACAACCACGACAAGAACTCGTTTGGTAATTGTATTGCTTCCGAGCTTAGCAAGCTAGATGACGATTTGAAGCTACAAGGAAAACGAAAAATTTTTAATATCATATGGGACTTACAGGACGAGCAACTGAAGAGAAACCAACATAATAATGGTAATTAAAAGTGCACAAACACCTATCTAAATGTATTTGATGCATTGAACCCAAATCCGATCTCAGAACTGCCTTTTAAGATCAGGTTTGAGAGATCCGAAAAGCCGGATCCTGGTCTGATCAATTCAATTTTTAATTTAATTAATAATTTTAGTTTTCTATTTTAGTTCAACAATGCACATTTTATTATATACTATTTTATTACATTTCTTTAATACATTTTTATTATTTTTTATAAGGGATGTTATTATTTGAATTTTTGACGTTTTTGTTTTGTTACTTATAAGTTATTTGTTAAAGATCTCATGAATTGTTCCTTTTTATATATTATGTTTCAGTTTTAAGTTTTGTATTTGAATTACAAATTTTGCAAAATATATATATGTTAAAAAAATTATTGTTGAAATGATGTTGAAATTTGCGGACATGAAAATTTTGGAAAACTTTTTGCATTCCTTATTCACCACTCAATATTGCCAACGAAAACCTCAATCAAACCGGAACTTAAATTACTAAATTAAAATATAATACTGTAGCTGTGATTTTTTTGTGTTGTTTTTATTAATTTCATTTTATAACAATTGTTATGAAAACAAAAATATTAATGAATTCAATTGTGTGTGTAAAAATAGCATTCTAAAGTTTTTCTCAAATTTTCAGCGCTTTTATTTTGATTTCTGTTCAAAGTTTTAATATTAGAAAAGTTATTCTGAATTATTTGATAAATTTCTGCACCTGAAATATTATCAACTGAATAATATTTATTTAAAAATATTATAATATTTTCAGTCCGTAAAAAATTGTGTAGACACACACAAGCTAAAACCACTTCTATTGCTTCAGCGGGTGCGCGATATATTGGGCTGAATAAAACCTGAAACCTATTCACTAATATTCCGAAGGCATTCTCCACAACACGACGATTCCTGGACAGCATATAATTAAAATGCTCTTGACTTGCTGTCAACCTTGTCAATGAATAAGGTTTCATCATGTACTCCGATAAAGCAAACGCATCGTCAGCAAGGAGAACGTACGGAAAAGCTGTTTCTGTCCCTGGAAGTTTATATGGAGCAGGAATAAAAACTTCGTTTTTCTCAATTGCATATTTGAGATTAGAACGTTGCCACACGCCTGCGTCTCCGACACGGCCGTTTACTCCAACATCGACGTATATAAACCGATAGTGGGCATCCGCAATAGCCATTAATATAAAGGAATGAGTTCCCTTATAATTGAAATACGTAGATCCTGCTTTGCCCAGCGGCCTCATTCTGCAATGTTTCCCTAAAATATGTTATTTTATTAAATGGGAAGTAAAATTAATTTCGCTAGTTTACCATCGATTGCACCGATACAATTTGGAAATCCCCACATGTTGTAAAAGTCATTGGAAATCTTTAGCCAATCACTTTCTGATGCCGGAAACTTGATGAAATCAGCTTGCATTGCTAAGTATAAGGCTGGAATAGTTTCCTTGAGGATTCTTGAAATTGTTGATTGCTGAATCCGAAAAGGCAATTGCAGAGATTTTTGAGTTTCACCTAACGTTAAATATAAAGAATATGAATTTTTAAACTATTTCCTTCAAAAATTAATTTTTAAGCAATAGTCATATCCTTTACCTGTTGCCAAATAACGCAGTGTTAATTGTAGACGCTCCTCTGGCCCAATGCAATTTCGAAACGCAGTGTCCTGTTTCGAAATGAAGGGACGCACTCTATCCAGCATTGTTTCGAACTACGCTGGAGTCATCCTGAGAATATTGCGATAAAGTTTGCTATCTTCGCAATGAATTTCTTTCGTTAATTTGTGAGTAAATCCTACCAACAATAAAGTAAAAATGTTTATGTTGTATAAAAAAGTGTACAATTTATTTACCATCATCCTCTCTACTTTGAAGAATATTTCTTTTTTTTTTATTATCTTCTTCAGATAACAGCAGAGCAGCTGCATTTAATAAATTAACATTTGCTGCACACAATAATAAAAATTCAGCATCCATTTTTATGTTTTTAATTTTTTTTGTTTACTGCACAAATGTCAAATGAATTATTGACAACACGATATTTGACATTAAATATTTTATCGAAACTTAACGAATTACGAATTGAGAGAAACGTCAATATCAATGCATTGGAAATGCGAGTCGGCACTCATTTTTTCTTACAATTCGCACTATATGCATATCCACTCACGCCAATTGAATTTAAGCTTGCGCTATATTGCAACTCTTCTAAATTCATATTCAATACATAAAATTGGAAATAAACAATGAAGTATCATACGGGCTTAAGGTAGTGCTAGTACTTAGTACTACATAGTATAAGCCACGGTTGCCACCTTTAGTGGAAAAATCCCATTTGTAGTCATTTTTAATTGCCTTGGGAATTAATTTATTTTAATTCAGTATTTTTTAATTCAGTATGGTATGTTTTTATTCACGTGGTATTTTTTTTGGGAATTTTTAATGTATTTTTTTTTAATGTATTTTTTTGGGAATTTTTTATGGTTTTAATTATTATTTAGTGAAAAGTTGCCTTTTCAATCGTTTTTTAGATTAAATATTTACATATGCATTTTTACCCTTGATTTAAAAATATGGCCTTTTGAACGCATCCAAATTTTCAAAAATGCAAACGCGCCCAAATAATGTAAGTTAATGTAAAAAACAGCGAAATTATCAAGCTACCGTTGAAAATTTGAATGTATCGTTGACTAGTCGCGAAAAGTGCAGCAGTGAACATTCTAAAAATAATCAAAGAAACATGGCTGGTAGTAAAATAAAATTTCCGCAAACTCCGTGCGTTTGTGCGTCTATTTCGTCAAGATATGAAGTTGCCCACATTTTCGCGAGCTTCGACCAAGGTTTAACGATAGCGTCGACGAACTGGTGAAAAATTAACTATTGAGATTAAAAAACATAACAGAGACAACGCCATCACTGGAAGTAGCAGGAGTTTCGGATCAGGACACTTTTCTCACCACGTCACATACAGCACCGCAGGTTGCGCTGCATGGTATACAGGGGGTGGATTCCGTAACTATGGAAAACGCAGTGTACACGATATTTTGTGTGTATGTGCAGTTTGCGATTCAGTATTAGTGTGAAGTGAACTTTAATGTCAAAAAAGTGTACACTTGAATAAAGTTTATTCACTGAACTTTTTCAAGTGAAAATTTGAAACTGATTGTGAAAAATATCTCATACAGCTAAGAAAGCTAGCAAAGAGTTTCTTATTTAATTTATGGAAAATATGTAGCGTTTTTTTAAAAATAAGCAGTTAATTTTTTGTAGACTGTCTCTTAACTTTTAATTTAAATTTGAAGATTAATTATATTTTATTTATATATTATTTCTGATAAATACAATATCAAAGAAATCCACCGCTAGTTGTGTGGGTAGTTAGTTGTGCGCTAGTAATTGTTGTGCGCTAGTTGTTGATTGAGTCCCGAATATTCCTCACAAAAATTAAATCCTTCCTATAAAAACCTACAAATCAAAGATGTACAATTTGATAAATAAATATATAACTATATATAATAAACCTTTTGTCTCATTTGTTTCTTTCATTTTGTTCTTTCATTCACTTTCTTGTAGTTTGTTTACATTAGCAAAGCTATCAATAATCATTCAGCTGTGCTTCTTCTTCATTCAAAAAACAAAAACAAAACAAATTGGCCATTTCAGCCCTTGAAAGGACTTTGACCGAGCTTCTTATGATCAATTGTGTTGTGTGTGTTATTAAATGTTTGCACACAATTGACCGAAAACTGGACCTACATGTTTTATGCCGACTCCGAACGGCTCATGTTCTCAAGAAGCTTTACATGGCATTGTTTACTCTCTGAGGTTTGCCATTGTCTGCAGAGAGGTGGTGACCGATCAGAAAAATTTTTTATTGAAACAAACTTTTCGCCGCGGCTGGGGATCGAACTCGGGCTCCAAGCATGCTAAGCCACACACTTAACCTGCATGCCACGGTCACCACGTCTTCTTCATTCAGCTAATTTCATTCATTTGAATTTACAGAATAGCTTGAAATGAAAATGTGAACACTGCATGTGAAAGTGAATATGAATATTTTGTGTACACTGATTTTTTCCATAGTTACGGAATCTAGCCCCAGGATGCGCTATATGGCACTACTCTGAAAATGGTGCAGAGTATGATAGAATAACAAGGTAGGCGCATATTGGAGAGGAAGTGAGCTAGATGTCAAAATCAGCTGTTCGAATTTGAGTTGTTCTAATTGTTGTTGTTGCCTTTTCGTTTGACGCACTCACATCATTGTTTGTGTAAAAATAGACAGTTGAGCAGCCATATTAATATTAAACTCACTTATTATTCTATCATGGTGCAGAGTACGTCACAAGTTCCTCCACAGGTGTCAGACTGCGATATCAGCGATGAAGACGGCAAAGACAATGAAAGTTTATTTATTTAAGGTGCCAAACTCTAAAACGTAATATAAGTGTTAGCTTAATTTCGATGGCAATTGCTGTTTTTTTTTTAATTCAAATTTCAATGCAATATTCTTGAAAAAAACCCCAAATTTTTGAATTTGTTTTATAACGTGAGGATTTCATTCCTTCCTCACTCTTCTGCAAATGTTGAACGCATTTTTTCACACTAAAATTAAATAAAACTTCACTCAGTAATAGAGCTTCGACGGATTTGGTCTCTGCTATTCTTCATGCTAAACGTTTATCACAAACAAAAAAAATTTTAAAAGGTTGATTGTAATAAAAATTATGATTTGCTTACAAATGAAATGTTTGATTTAAAAAAAAAAAAAACATGATAATATATATATCTAAACGCAATTTAAATGTTAATGAAACTAAATTTAATATTAATAAATATTTCTTATTATAAAACACAAAGAAAGTATTTAAATCCAATAATTTCGAAAATGTTTACTGTCAGTGGTAATAAATGTGGTAATTTTCAATGCATATGGGATTTTTTGTGGTATTTTTGAAATGCGTGGTATTTTTGTGGTATTTTAAATGCTTGTGGGATTTTAAATGGTATTTTTAATTGTGGTGGGATTTTTTTGTTCAATTTTTACCATGGGAATTTTTGTGGTAATTAATATTTGTTATTGTGGGAAAAAGGTAATTTTTCTGGGAATTGGAGGTGGCAACCGTGGTATAAGCTACTTTTTTATTCACTCGGCCCATTATTTGCACATACTTAAGCTTAATATTTTTGTATTCATTAAATACACTTCGTACCTTAAATAGTACTATAGTATTTTCCAATGCATCTCTAGCTAGTAAATTGTTTGAAGGGAATTTATCGATTTGTTTTAAATTATTATTTTTCATAAGTTTATAGTGTTAAAACAATTAAAGCTGTTCTAATAGTAACTTATCTAAATAGTTATTTCAATAGCAAAGAATTATTGAACGTTTATGAATCGATGTTAAAAAGGATTGTAGAAACTCGTATAATATGTGATTGCAACGTTTAAGATATTTAAATTGCGCTCAATGTCCTATTGGAATTTTTAAAATAAACTGAGCAATATCATTAATCTGTTAAATACTAATAAATATAATGCGTGAATTTAAAGTAGTAGTGCTTGGGTCGGGTGGTGTTGGAAAGTCAGCGTTAACAGTGCAATTTGTGTCTGGATGCTTCATTGAAAAATATGATCCAACCATCGAGGATTTTTACCGTAAAGAAATTGAGGTTTGTATAAATTTAAAATATTGGTGGTATGATTCATAATTCAAAACAAAGTTCTGTTCTGCTTAAGGGGTAGCACTGGAAATTAATTTTAGTTTTATAAGCTTAAAAATTGTAAGCCTTAATTAAATACAAGTCGTTTCATTCAAAAAATATTAATGTTGGATTAAAAGCGCGGAATAATTTTACTGAAGCGACCAGGCCCGAATATTTTTCTATATTGGACCTCCTAAGCCCAATGGTGAATTAAAAAATTGTCCGTTTCGATTGGTTTAGGAGATAAAATTCGCGAAAGGTTTGAAAATTCAATGCAAATTTGTGTGTTATTGGAAGCAAAATTATGCTTTTTTTTACGATACTTACCCAAAATGTAGTTTTTTACAGCGTATTAAACAAAAAAAAATAGTTTTTCTTTCATTTTAAGAAAAAAATAAATTTATAAAAAAATTCATCACACTGAGTGGGTTTCACCCTTTTAATCAGTTTCGGCATGAATATGGCCGAATCCGAATTTTCATCAAAACTTTAATGGTGTTAGTAGAACAAAAACGCGAAATTCACTGTCATTTGATTGACCGTGTGAGTTGGGCCCAGCACAAAACGATAAATGTATTTTGTTTCATTTTAAAAATGCAGACAAGCTCTTTTTTTATAAAGAATTTAACTTTAATGCCTGTATTTACCAACCTCGATATAATACTCTTTGGGCTTGTAGTGTACAAACATACATAAATGTTTAAATAAAATACTTAAATTTTGTTATACTTTGTTTTTAAATTTGTATGTATTCATATTTTTAAGACTAAAGGGCTAACTATAATAGCCACATGCTGGTATACGTATACGTCAAAAACTGAACGGAAAGCCAAAAAAAATTAAAAATCGAAGAATACCCATAATTGCCCGACGTTAGCTTTGAGAAGTGTCACAAAATAATTTTTTTTTTTGCAATAACAATAGAGTTCAGCTACTACAGCTTTTTGTTTTGTCTGTGTTTATTTGTCAGATTTTTTGAAAAAAGTACATATATATAAATGCTATAAAAAAAAAAAATTAACAAGCACAGCCCTTGTTGCTTTGCTTCAACTGTATGAATTTTTGTTTTCAATTTGTTTTTGACACTTGCCTATGCGATTTGAATCGCTCTCCAATAAGCCAATGAAAGTCAACGAAACTTAATGAAACTGTGGCAATTCCAATTATGGGTATGCTCATATATTTATATGAGCTCGCTTTCATTTTGACAATTCAGTCTGCCAGCATGTGGCTATTATAGTTAGCCCTTTAGGCCCGTTAACTGATCTGCGAAGTTTAAATTCCTTAACCTCAGATAACGTAAACAGTGTTTAAATTTTAAACTCAGTTAAAATTATTTTCGTAACTTATCTCATTTTTATCGGCAGTTTACTTAATCTCTGTTTAAAAATTTAAACTGAGATTAAAAAACATATTTGAGCGGCACTGTAGTAAAAATTCTACAACTTTGACGTAGAACATCAAAATATTTTAAAAATTTTTGATAAAATAATGCAAATTGTCAGTTTCATTGGAATATTTTTTTTTCAAAAATTAAAATATGTTTTTTTTTGTTAATTGTTTTGATTTTTTTTAAGTATATTTTTATTTTTTGTTTATTATTGAGAATATTTCCAATGTTCTCAGAGAATTTTTGACAAAATCTAAGTTTAAATTTTTTAAATCTAGAATTTCTGTGTTTAAATTTAAACTTGCCTCACCAAGTTAAACTTCGATTTTTTGAGATGAGGTATCGGCGTTAAAATTTAAACTGAGGTTAAGGAATTTTAAACTTTGTTTAAAATTGAGATCAGTTAAGGGGCCTAAAAAAGTTATTTAACTCACTTCAAATTTTTCTTCTTCGTGATTCTACATAATTGTATAAAATATTAATAAATAAAAAATTTATAAATTTTGAATACAAAAAAAATGTGCACACATAAAATTAATGTGCACCAAAAATTGGCGATCCTGCCAGGAGGAATCATCAACTGATTATTACCAAGCGCAGTCATTACCAGGAGTTATGAGATTAAGCCTGGCTTACATTTTCAACATTACTCTCCGGTGCTATACAACCCAATATATATGATACTCTATAAAATCGAGCGCAATCTGAGCAACCACCTGGATCCTTGCCTCTACCACGCACGACAACAACGCAACACAACTGGTTACAATTGTGCCTAAGAATTAAAACAACAATAACAGCAACAGAAATACAACATTAAAACAATAACAAAAACAGCAATATAACAACAAAGCCGCAACAGAATTAACAACAACAACAACAACTACAGTAGTTGCGATAAGAACTTCAACAACATCTATAAGATAAGTTCTTATTTTAATCATAATTAATCTATAATTCAATTTTTGTTACTATATATTACTATTTATTACTTTTAATTATTATTATAAATTATTAACTTAACACTATTTCATATTTATTCAACACTTAGAACATTAAATTAAATTCATCAAATCATATTGTAAGTTCCTCTCCAATTAAACACACTTTTTAAAATATTTTCAAATGGTATTAACTAGATCATTTACTAGAAACAATCTATTACAAACAAATACATTACATTAATAAAAACAATAACAATTTCGACCAAAATTTAAACTTAATCATTCCAATATGACGGTGGCAGATAATGGAACCCAAACAAAAGCCACTCGCCGCCTTTTCGTTTTAGATAAATACAATAATTTAAACTTTTTAATAGATACTGGTGCAATAGTTTCAGTTGTACCATCTTCAAAATTCAAATCATCCAAGAGAAATTCTGACATCAATTTAATAGCAGCAAATGGTTCATCAATAAAAACTTTCGGATCAAAACTCTTTAAAATTGACTTAGGTTTTCGTCGTGATTTTGAATTTCCATTTTTATTAGCAAATATTTCCACCCCTATCATTGGAGCTAATTTTTTAGAAAAATTTGGAATAATAGTTGATATGTAATATAAACAAAAAATTGATTTAACTTTAAATTAAAAGTTAATGGAACTTCTGGATTTTGCGATATTTATTCTCTTAAATTACCTTTCACTGAAAATAAATTTTCAAAATTACTTAAGGAATTTCTATCTCTCACTTCTGAACCGGACTACACTAAACCAGTGAAACACAATACGGTTCATAGAATAGAAACAAAAGGAGTTTTTCCATTTACTAGACCACGCCGTCTAGACCCAATCAAAATGAAAATTGCTAAATCTGAAATCGAATATCTCGAGAAAGTTGGCATATGCAGACCTTCAAACTCTCCCGTAGCTTCTGCTTTTCGTTTAGTTCCTAAAAAAGAACAAAATGACTGGCGACCATGTGGAGATTACAGAATGCTCAGCTGTATTACTATACCCGATCGTTATCCACTTCCACACACATGATTTAAGTATCGATCTTAAAAATAAGACCATCTTTTCAAAAATTGATTTGGTTCGTGCGTACCACCAGATTCCAATGGCTGAAGAAGATATTCATAAAACTACAATCACTACACCATTTGGAATGTTTGAATTTCCACGCATGCCATTCGGTCTACAGAATAGTGCTCAAACCTTCCAACGTTTCATCAACGAAGTATTTTTCGGTTTAGATTTTGTTTTTACATATGTGGATGACATTTAAATTGACAGTGAAAACGAGACTCAACATCTTGAACATTTAAAAATTATTTTTAATCAACTACAACAATATGGACTTAACCTTAAACCCTCGAAATGCACATTTGGCGTACCTTCACTAGATTTTCTTAGCTATGAAATCTCCGCCAATGGAATACAGCCCTCTAAAAATACAGTTCATCTTATCACAAATTTCGAAAGACCAACTTCCATTAATAAACTACAAAAATTGATGGGAATGCACAATGGTCTCACAGACCACTTTTGCTGGCCAAAACCTATATTTTTCACACTCTGTTTTTGTTGCTTTATTGTAGTAATCTAAGAGAAAATATTTCAAACCAAACATAAATGATTTTTTTTTTTCCTTTAAATACCATTTACAGTTCAACAGTAACTCAACAAAGTCGTGCTTTCTGAGAAGAATTGTGAATGAAAAACGTGCGCGTTTATTTCGAAGCTATTGAAATATAATTCTTGCTAAAAATAAACAAAGTTAAAAAAAAACTAATGTATGCAAAATAAAGCTTATATTTAGTACTTTCATTTGTATATACTAAACTTTTTAAAATAAGATCTGGAGTAATGAAAAAATCAGTTGTGTGATGTAACCTATAAAATGATTGTTTTTCTTTATTTCTAAAGTTTGTGTTGGCTTGCAAAATTTTGCCCAAGTTTGCCCAGCCTAAAACTAAAAAAAAGAATAATTTGTGATGTAATGAATCTGTTTTATTATGTTTTGTTTTTCGATTTTTTAGAAAGAGCCCATAGTGGAATGGTTAATTACTACCATCGTTACATTCCGATGTAACGAAATGAGATTAAGCAAACTTTTATTAGTTATATTTATTGCTTTAAATAAATTACAAATACATCATGGAAATTATTTAAATCAAGGAAATGAAAATACTGAATATGGAAAACAAGTCAGTTTTGTAACACAAATTCCAAATACTTCTCTACAGATAAAAGTAAACATAACCCTTCAATTGGAAAATGTTAAACAAGATGATATTACTACAACCACCTCATCAATCACAACATTGAGAGATCCATACAGAGTGCCTTCTTTTGAAGATTCAGACTATGAACAAAATGTAGATCGTTATCATAGAAAAAGTCCAACTCCTAACGGGAAATTTTTCTGTTGAAGATGTAATTGAGATGTAATTGTTCAGGAGAAATCTTATAGAGAAAGTAATGCAAATTGATGGAATTTATGAGAGTTCAAGAGTTTTTCATCGTCACTTAAATTTGAATTATAAAACATTTGAAATACGAATTAAATGTTCCTACTATAGCAATTATGAATTACGCCCACTTAATATCTATGGCTTTGAGTATAATGACGATATCAAACTCTTCATATGACAATACAGTAGTTTTAAAATAAAAATGTTTATTATCAAGGATATCTTCAGTTTTTTAAAAAAATTTTCACATATCATACCGGAGGATGAAAAGGATAGGCTTATTAACATTCAAACGAAAATGGAATACAAAAACAGTTTGAGAAAATAAATTCTCGATTTGGCGAACATTTTGAAAACTGTCCGTGGTCGGATGATAATTGCACAGTTGGACCAGACACTTGTGGTTGTTCATCATTTGACCGCATGGCAGATGAGGCGAATAAAATTATTCGACTTTTTATAAATATATATAATCTAAATCGTTGTAAAATTGGTTCTTTTCATTAATTAAAATAAAATTAACCACAAAATAATGATATCAACATGAACTTAAATATAGTTTACTTATAAATAGTTAAACCATAATGAAAAAACATATTAGTTTCAAATCAAAAGCCATCTTACTTACAATTGACAAACAAAAAAATGAATAAGGATATATTTTGGGGTGCTGACAAGGATGTGGATTTCTTTAGTGATCTTCAAACGTATTATGAAAATTTAGACAAAGTGTTGGAGGAAACAATGATGATGATGACGTTAATAAGAATGAAGAAGACCAACAAAATCATCAGCTGCAACCTCAACAAAAACACGATTTCGAGAGTGATCTTTTAAAATGTCATGAAGAGAAACCAACTAACGATATTAAAGAACCTACATTAAAAAAAACTAAGTAAATCAATAAAACTAAAAAAAAAGCTTTAAAGGCAACAACAACAAAAACAGTATAAAGATGCTCACAAAAGCCTTGAGGAACAAAATCATCAAGAAGTTGAGTGAAGATTTAAATATTATGAATTTTTTTAAAAGTGATGTTTATACAATAACTGGACAAAGTTATCAGAAACAATCAATTTTTGAAATAAATTTCAAAATAAATGAGAAGTGGCTAGATTAAAAGACATAATTCACCAATGGTGTAAAGATGAAGTGTTAAATGATGAAATTGTTGGCTTGATGCGAATGGATATCGAATGGTTTTTTGAAGACAAATTCCTAAAGCAATTAATGGTAATTACACAGGGCAACACTGATTCTGCGGCATGGGGTTTGGTAGTCAATTTTAGTATATACATTGATGAAGATCTTAGCCTCTTATTTAGATTATTTGAATTGACTCTGGTTCTCGCGATAAACCGCTATTTTTAAAATTAACGAGATTTCATCAGACATTTTAACATAACTCCAGAACAGTTAGTCTGATTTGGTAAAATAAAAAAATTCAAAAATCCGCAGCAAAATTGCCTCAAAGTTACATCTACACTGTTTTTTTAATTAGCTGAATAGTTTCGGAAATATTCATAAAGTTCTTCCGAAAAAAACATTTTTTTATACAAAATTTAAACTATTTTGATATTTCATAATTCATAAAAAATCGAAAACGTCAAGTAGCTCTTTTGCTACATAATGCTATAAGAACACATATCGAGCCATAACCGCGAAAAAGATGTAACCATCAAAACTAAAATTTTTAAGGAGAAGATTTCTTTTAATTATTTTCGGCATAAGATTTTAAGTTATGACAATTTTTTTACACAATCCTTGCATATAAATAATTATATTATTATAGTAATTATTATTTTATAATTATAGATTACTGATAATGAAATAAATTATAAGTTTTGATAAGAAAACAAATTTTTGTAAATTGCTGGTTACACCTTTTTCGCGGTTATGGCTCGATATGTTACAAAGAAAATAAGCCATATTTCATTTAAATCTATTGGCATGTTTTGGTTTAATTCATATTCAATGCTGTTATCTCATTTTGATAAAAAAATTCTAAAAAAAATTTCTGAATAAATACACAGGGGAACAACAAGATTTTTTTTCTGCGGCATATATTTTAACATAAAATTTAAATTCACTTACTATTATACTATGTTCACACTGGAAGCTAAATGCGCATTTTAAGCTTAATGCGCATTTATTTCATTAATGCTTCTCTAAATGCGCATTTACCCATAGAAAATTCTGTCAAGTTAATTCACTTAAATGCTACTTCTAATGAGCATTTAGCAGTTTGCGACCCTGATTCGATATTCGAAAAACTGCTACTCGCTACTTTTTGCTCATCTCTGACTTGAACTCGTTTCATTAGTTGTCAATTTTGTTTACTGTCAGATTTTTGTTGCTTAGGCTGTGTGCCATCGGAAACTTTTGACACGGATTGATACTCAGGGTATAGTATAAATTTTGACACAAAAAAATTTTGATAAATTTTTGACACAAGCGAAAATTAAAAAAAGCATATCTTAGTTGCATTGAAGTTTGGTAAAGTTAAGAGGAGGGTTGTGTAAAATATATTAGCTAAATTATTTTGACTTTTTTTTCTGAAAAACTAGTATTGCTTGATGATGATTCTGGATGATGTTAATATTCAGAATATATTAATTTTTCATTAAAGCAATGTGCGGGCGGTGGTGTAGTACTCAAAATGTAATGTATATAAGGATTTATAAATCTAATTATAGAGTATAAATATACAGTATTTTGCATTTTGAAAATTTTACCTTCAGGTAAATTGCATACAAATGGGGAAATAAAATAAGAGCCACACATTATTAAACAAATAGCCGCACATGCCTATTGATGGTTTACAGTATTTTTCCAGCAGGTCTTTTCTCCAATATAATTTTTTTTTTAAATTAGTCCTTGTTTGTTATTCGGTTTAAGCAATTCTGTCCAAAAATAAATGACAGCTGTCCATACTTCTCCAATGGTATATTGATAACGAAGATTGTAAAAGAAATGATAAAGTTATTTGAAGTTTTGTGAAAATAATCTTAAAAAAATACATGAAAACATTATTATCATTAATGCAATTGCAAATATTTTCAAATTTTTGATGCGGATTGAACGAACTTTTTCAGGCCTATAACTTGATACAGTTTATTTGCTTACAACTATTACACTTGTTAATATATATACGGAAAACATGGTTTTTGGAGGTTTTTGCAAAATGGTTTAGCTTATTGACGGATTTCGGTATAGCCAAAATATTTTGGGAAGCACCGTAAAATACATCAAGGTTAATTTTAGAATGGGTACAACTGGAACTTTTTTCAAAGCACGTGTTCAAATTTTGAATGGTTTACTAAAAATTTGCAACTTCGGGTGATGCAAGGTCAAGACTAAGTGAGATTTTTTTGGAGTGCGTGTTAAGTTTTAAGGTTTTTAGGTTAGGTGGACAAAATTTTAGCACTGCTACTGATTTTTTTTTTTCATTAGTATATTTTATAAATGGAATAAAATGATATCAAAAACATGTTGAGTGAAAATAATTATGAATAAATCGATGGTTAAGTACACTAAACTGATAAGTTCAAAATTTTGCATGTGCAGAAACGTCGATTTTGTTTTTACATTTCAATATATTTCAGTACAAAATACTAATTTGAACTACATATGTACTGAGCAGCATTCATTGGTTATGCATTTTCAACAAATTAACACAATATAGATATTATATTGACGACGACCTATTTTTGTCAAAAGACCAAATGGTTTTTGTTTAATTTTTATACATGTTTACACAAATATTGCTTTAATAATCTTATTTTACGCAAATCAACAGTATTTATTAAACATATATAATTTTGACTAAAAAAAGTATTAGAAAACGCAGCAGTTAACTTTTCATGCTTCATTTGGCACAGTAAAAATGACAATTCAATTTCAATAGACAGAATTTTTGTTCAACTCAGAATTTTCCTTCCTACCACGAGTGAAAAGTTTCCGATTGGCACACAGCCTTGTTCGGCATGTTCGAATACTTGTCAATGCATGTTCGATTACTTGTCAATTTAAATTCGCATTTTACGCTTCTCCCTAATATGAACACTTGACATTTGGTTGAATTTTCGAACTTCTAAATGCGCATTTAGAAATCAGTGTGAACGTACTATTAGGCAACCCGAGCATTAATGGTAACGAGAGGGCTGACGGACTAGCAAAGAAGGGCGTCGGGCTGGGATCTGAATTCATAAAACATGTGCGAATCCCGCTACAAGAAGCCGTATCGAAAACTCGCGATTAAATCATCATAAACAGTGAGATGGTCTATGTGAGTCTGCTCTGAGAGACAGCCGAATCAACCTAATCAAAGATTAAAAAATTTACTTACTACCGCTCCACATGGGAAATTTTACCCTGTGTTGTGGCCAAAATTCGAAAAGTTGATGTATCAACTTCAAACTTGGTTCAGTTGGTTCAACTATTCAGCGCTTAAGTTAGAAGTAGTGAGCTTGCCAAACTTAAATAGACTTGCCACGCCTTCTTTTTCTACAGGTGAAAGGTTTAGAGTTGAGTTATCAACTTGAATCTTGGGTTAAAAGAAGTAAGCTTATAATACAAATACTGAACTGAAGGTAAAGAGTTCAATAAAATTTGTTATATTAACAATAGAAAAATGCATTTTCTTCAATATATTAAACATTTAACAGTTAATTCGTTTTGATTTATATTATAAGAGACCTAAGCACTTGAAGCTCAATAGCATGACGAATTTACTTCTCATCCATACTTTTACTTTCTTAAATTTAATACAATACTTAATACTCTTTACATTAATCTCTTTAATCTCTTGTTAATCTCTTTTATTATAGTTGTTATTCTTATTATCTTTAGTTATCTCTAACTTATCTTTACTTATTCTTAATCCTAATTCTCTTTTCTGTAAGCTTTTAACTGTAACCTTTAATCTTAAGTTTCTAGCAATGTAAGTTCCTTTCCAAGTTTAAGTTTAAAGACTGCTTTGACGTGTTTTTAAGCTTTATAACTACAGAATTTTTACGTTTTCGATACGGCTCTTGTAGCGGGATTCGTACATGTTTTATACTCTCAGATCCCAGCCCTTCTTTACGTCCGACAGCCCTCTCGTAACCATTAATGCTCTAGTGGCCTAATAGTGAGGGAATCCGAATTTTATGCAAAAATGCCGCAAAAAAAATTCTTGTTGTTCCCCTGTGTATTTATTTGGAAATTTTTTTTTTTTAATTTTTTATCAAAATGAGATAACAACATTGAATGTGAAGTTAAACCAAAACGCCAATATAATTAAATGAAATATGGCTTATTTTCTTTGTAACATTTGTGTTTTTATAACTTTATGTTCAAAAAGAACTATTTTGACGTTTTCGATTTTTTGTGAATTATGAAATATCAAAAAAGTTTAAATTTTGTATAAAAAAAATGTTTTTTTCGGAAGAACTTTATGAATATTTCCGAAACTATTCAGCTAATAAAAAAACAGTGTGGATGTAACTTAGAGGCAATTATGCTGCGGATTTTCGAATTTTATTTTACTAAATCAGTCTAACTGTTCTGAAGTTATGTTAAAATCTCTGATGAAACCTCCTTAATTTTTAAAATAGCGGTTTATCGCGAGAGCCGGAGTCAATTCAAACAAAGTGAATTAAAGGATTAAAACTTCATTAACCCATGTATATTAATTGACTCCAAAAACTTACGCCGCAGAAAAAATTTCTGTTTTGTTCCCCTGAGTTATCTATAAGTATGAAAAAGTGGGCACTCTAAAGAATATTCTATGAAATAAAAAAATCAATACATGAATTTATTCAATTTATTGATAATAAATTTCATATTTTCAAGTGTATTAATATTTTACATTTAAAATAAAAACATATCAAATATCAACTTTGTTTTTTTTATTTCAAACATTTTTATTTTATTGTTTTTTCATCAGTATTTAAAAAATGTTTTATAACTGTTTCTTGTCATGGTAGTAAATGACCTCTCCGAAACCTTTAATACCGAATGAGGTTTCAGACAGGGCGACCCGCTATCATGCGATCTCTTCAATTTCATCATGGAGGGGATCCTACGAAAGGCAGGTGTACATCGAAATGGTACCATTTTCTACAAAGGTGTCCAGCTCCTTGCGTATGCTGATGATATCGATATGATCGGCAGAACCAAGAAAAATAAATATATCTATACTATTATAAAAAAGGCTTCTCACGTATCTACATAGCCGTATATCTCAAGAACTACTCAACCGATTTTTGTTATTCTTTCTCTAACATAAAGCAACATGTTTAACTAAGTCAATGGCGTTTTTCTTTAAAACTGCTCTTAAAAGATATTTAAACTTGAGTTTAAAAAGTAGCCAAGAAAATCAAATCCAAAAAACATTGCTGCATTGAATCGTTATAGCCCATCCACAATGACGACAACGAGCGACGAGCGTCAAACGTCACTTTTTTCACATTTATTTCTTATGGGACGAACTTGGAGACAATCGCGACGACATTGTTGCCCGACATCGAATTTCGCTGTAGCCAGCTTCAATTTAATTCTATTTTGGCGATTAATATCAATTGTTTAATAGTGAGTGCAGTGAAAAAACTGTGAGCATTAATTAGAATTGTTCAGCCATGAGCGCCGCAGACCAAAATTTTGGTATAATTTTACTTTAGCGACCAGGCTCGAAAAAATTTTTTCTTATTTTTATTAAACGTATATAGATAGACCTCCTAATCCCAATGGTGAAATAAAAAACTGTCGGTCTCGATTGGTTTAAGAGATATAATTCGCGAAAATTTGAAATTCAGTGCAAATGTTTACGTGTGTGGAAGCTAATTTAACCTTATACATTATGATTTCTTAACCTAAATGTGGGTTTTTAAGGCTTATTAAAGGAAACCATGCATTATCGTGAAAAGCACGAAAACTTCAACCCTCATAATTCGAAATTGAATTATAAGAAAATTTGTATATTTGTAAAATTTGTAAATTTGACGAATAGAAAAATTGTTATTAAAATCGCCGCGCTCTTTTCTTTAACAAAATATTGAGTTTTGTGAAACCTATACGAAATGTTGAAAAATTGTTATTAAAAATCGTGGCGATTAAAAATCTTGCCAATTATTGAAAAATAATTTGTTCACTTTTAATTTGTATTTCGTATTGAGTAAATGCTTCTTTTTTTTGTATTTGTGTTTGTACTTAATTTCGAGTAGTATAAAAGATGAACAATATGAATTTTTATCACAAAAACACAACTTCACCTAAAATAATTACTTGTAAATGTCAAAAGCACTTTCTGCTGAAGTTTGTTGCTGTCGCTTTTAAAAAATTCAAGTCGCTCGATATTTCTCCACAACGACAGAGTGGAGACCTGTCGTTCGTTGCCCGTTGTCGTCATTGTGGATGGGCTATTAGATACACAACCAGCTCGCTGCAGCGTAATAGCATTTCTTGTGTATTTCTTATGGGACGAAATTTTGGAGACAATCGCGACGACATTGTTTCCCGACATCAAATGTCGCTGTAGCCAGCTTCAATGCAATTCTAATTTGGCGACGAAAACAGACGACAAAAAGAAATTCAGCCATTGTTTACATTCGTGTTTTTTCTTGCTGGCTGCTCGAGTGCTCGTTTCTATGTTCAATTTATATATTTAATTGCAAACTTTGATGTGAGTTTATGAAATAATATAATTTAATTTAAATTCAATTCAATAACCTGAAAAAATATTGCTGATTTCACTAAGCACTTTCTGCTGTAGCTTGTTGTTGTCGCGTTTAAAAAATTCAAGTCGCCCGAAATTTCTCTACAACGCCAGAGTGGAGACCTGTCGTCCGTTGCCCGTTGTCGTCATTGTGGATGGGCTATAAAGCTTTCTCGCTCTTTTCCTCTCCGATTGTGTTTGTTGTTATTGTTTCTTTTACTTAAAGTGCTTTATATAAGGGATGTTTTACGTACAAGAGCAGACGCAAGAAGTTGTCTCATTCAGGTGGCGCTGAGACATCAAGCAATTAGGTCTTTGATGCTTAATTTTTAGCTATGCCATATTTATGCTAAATATGTAAATGTTTTGGTCATTAATACAGTCAAACCTGTTTTTATGCGGTCTGTTTCTGTGCGATTTCTTTTTAGTGCTCTTTTTTTTTTTTGTGATTTTTTTAATTTACGCACATTCTTTAATGCGATTTCTTTAATGGTGCACAAGAGTTTCGTGAATTTGTTCGCCCGCTTTTTTTTCTAGGTACTTTACTACCGCACAAAAACAGGTTCGACTGCACTTAAAAAGGTAGATCCAAAATTTGAATCAAAAATTTAAAAACCAGTACAATGTCCAATTTTAGTTCCTTCATTCGTATGCGTTTCCTGACGTTATTTTTGATAATTAAATTATATTTTAATTATAGCCTTGATTATAAACATCGGATAAGTAGTAAAAACTCATATTAAAATGTTTTTTATAGAAAATCAAACGAACGTTTAGAAGCTCATTTTAAAATGTCCGTTTTTAAAATGAAAATAAATTTTAGAGGAGCAAAATCTGGGTTAAACGTTTTCAAAAGTAGCACGTTTCTGCTTTTCTGGAACGTAACGTAATACGAAAGGTTTTCACATTTTTCTCTGTGTAAGTAGAAGTGAATAACGACATAAGAATGCATTCCATGAATACAAAATTGATCCATGAATAAAATTTTGAATTCATATCCAATTTCAAAAAATGTATTTATCATACATTTTTCGTATTCCGAATGTTGAATTAGATTTTTTTTTAAAATTAATGCTTTTAATAAGGAATGCAGTTCAGGTTCGTTATTCATTTAGCATTAATTGTTTTTCATGAATTTATTTCGTTTTGTTCATTATTTCGTTTTTTATTATTTTGATTTTTTATTTATTATTCAAGTTGTATTCATTATCCCTTTCCGACCGTAAACGCACAGTTGTGACTTATAGCGTTTTCTTTTCTAAAAGTTTTGCCCTCTGAAGATGTAAAATTTTTTTCATTTTGACCTGAACCCACAGAATTTTGACCTGTTATTAACTGAGAAAAGATCACAAAAATAGCAACATTTTTTTCAATGATTTTGTGTTCTTAAAAAAAAAGAAAAACTTCAAAAGAATTAAAGAATAATATTTTTATTTGTACGTCATTATTTCCCCTGATTTAAAGTTCATTTATTTAATTTTTTTTATAACCATCAACATGACTGCTGCAATCAGGCAAAGTTATATACATTGCTGCTGCTAAGCTTACAGCTTTCGGTACATCCTGCGGTGCCTTAAACAACAAAATTAACCAGACACAGCTGCAAACTGTAGCTGCTAAGGCTGCACTTGATCCAGATGGTCTGCGATGTGAACAGATGGCTACGATTATATTATAGGCTCTATATATGCTGACGACATGTCAGCCTCAACTGTGGCGCACCTACTGAGAAACCGGCCTTAGGCGTTTTTTTAAATGGCGCTCAAGATATTATCATAGGTACAACAAAGATTGCATTAACTGGTAGTGTAGAGAACATGTCACAAGCTCCAGTTATTGCTCTCAATATGCGTTTCGGTTCCACGCTTTGTGCCACCTAAAGGTCAAAGGCAAAGAAGTGGACTTTGTTATCGATGAACTTCCCAGCCCAAAAACTACCGAGAACCTTACTTAATTGTCTTCGTTGTACAAAAAGACGCCGTGTTAAATGATGGCAGTGCTTTCGACATTTTCGATCGCGCAACCTCTGTTATATATAACAGAGTATACTCGCCTCTTAGGAAGCCCTTATATAAGGAATATAACCTCAAACCTTTGGCGCGCTTTGTTGCCTACTCGTATATGGGAGTAAAGCTAGAGATTATGAGCATTAGTTCATTCGAAATGAACTGAAGGTGTTTGGCAAGCAACTGCAAGACATTGATCTTATAAAAATTAACGAAGCTTTTGCTGCACAAACTGTGGCCTGCGCCGATGCACTTGGCTGGGACATATTCTTATTAAACGTCAAAAGAGGTACCATTGCTTTGGGTCATCTACTTAATGTTAGTAAATCACGCATCACTGTTCATTTTGTGCATGAGATGCAACGCAAGAAGCTGAAGTATTCAATTGGCTATGCTTGCATTGGAGGTGTTCAGCACAAAGCTTTGCTACTGGAAGCTTGTTAAATTTTTTATCTCAGATATGGTTTATATTTTTTACAAATCATGTTCTTTAAATACTTGTGTATTTATGCAGCCAATTACATCTAATTACTTTCAAGCTAAAAATTTTTATAAAATTTATTTTGTATCAACATTTTACGCTTCAAATATAATTATTGTCCGAAAAAACGATTGAACATTTCAAATGACAAATTTGTTTTCGCCAGAAAAATAACAAGTTTACAGAATTTTTATGTTTTCCGTGAAAAAGCTCAATTTTGCTGAACTGTCAATGGAAACGTTAACTATTTTCCACAAGTGTCATTTATTTTTGTTCATTCAGTTGGTAGTATTTGAGGTCAGAATTTTTTGTAGCCCCCGTCGAAGTAGAGGGGCAGAAATTCTGAATTTTTTCTATTTTTGAGGTCAACATTTTCGACAAATGAACACGATTCAATTTCAGAATTTTATTTGAGAAAAGAACGAAAAAAATGTAAAATACTTAAAGAGGGCAGAAAAAATGCAGAAGTTTTTGAGAAAAGAAAACGCTATTAATATTACTTAACTTTTTATTAGTTCAACAAAATGCTGCCATTGTGTGATTAGACCTGAAACACATAATTGTATATGATGTTTTTTTTTAAAGAAAACCAAAATCTGCCCTATATGTATTTGCGAAAACGAGTCGGAGTAAGTATTAAAATTTATTTAAATAATTTAAAGTTAGATAGATACCATCTAATAAGTGTTTTTACGATCAAGGCACTACAACTATTAATTAGAAAATGATATTCGATTTTGAATTTGTAATTTCTTTTATTTTTTAGCCACTTTCATACAAGTGCGCATCCTGAAATAAAAGGATTATCGAGCAATTTGACATAACAGTTTATTTCATTGATTTTTATGAATTCAAAAACGGCAGGTTCTAAAATTGTATCAAATTTTTTATCAAACAGTTCTTGCGTAGATCGGAAAGGGAAATTAATTTTTAAACAAATTTTTTGTTTTCATTTATTATTCATTTTTATTCGATAAGTATTTTTTATTCATGCTTTTGGTTTGTATTAATTTTTCAACCAAAGTAGTATATTTTAAATTTGGTTACTAACCAAATTCAATAGGGCTAAGACGGTTTTTTTAGTTGTAGCTTAATTTATAAGTAGTAATCAGGGACCGTACCGGTTATGGCTTTTTTTCGAAAATTCACATATTAACTGTTATTATATGTTAATTCACATATTATTATTTTAACTTTTATTTTTTCAGACAAAAGTACAAGTTGTTTTGTGCCTTTTTTTCGGGCTAACATAACAGTTTCTTTTGACTTTTATTTTATCAGTAAAAAATAACAGTTATTGTCTGCTTTTTATTTTTTCGGTCAAAACTATCAGGCAATTTGTTTTTTTTCAAGGCCATTTTACCGTCTATAAAACTATTGATAGCATGTGTAAAATATGCGCACCGATAACATGAAAATAAAATAATGAATCCTAATATTTTTGACCGAAAAAATAAGTCACAAAATAACTGTTATTTTTGACCGATAAAAAAGAAGTAACCGTTATTTTTGCCCGAAAAAATAAAAGGCACTAAATATCAGTTATCTTTTAACTTATATAGAATCAGTCAACAATTTTAAAGGCACATTCTTACTGGGTTGCAGTGGGTGCAATAGCTTTTATTCCCAGGATTCCAATGATATCTTCAGATTTACCATTTCAATTTAAAAGGGTAAATTTTCCTGCAAGAGTATGTTTTGCCATGACTATAAACAAAGCACAGGGACAGTTATTCAATGTTGTTGGTGTTGACTTGCTTAATGATGTGTTCTCGCATGGGTAATTGTACGTTGGGCTTTCACGTATTGGAAATTCTTCAAACCAATTCATATTACATAGTTCCAAACGATTAATGTTTTACCAAAAACGTAGTTTATTCAGAAGTTTTTAGTAACTAAAAATGATGTCTTAACTAATTTCTTTTATTATTCTATTCTTTTCATACCAAAAGGTCCTTTTAGATTTGTTATTAACATTTCAAAAGTGGGCGTGTTAGTTCATTAACCTTTCATACTTCGTTTCTGCGCTTAATAATTGTATTTTGTATATGCTCCAATGTTTCATATTTAATGTTGTCATGTACAAGTTTTATACAAGTAATATTTTAAAATAATTTTAGGTGCGATAATTGGAGGACCTCCACCAGGTGTATTTAGTGGATTGAAGTTCCACACTATTGCATGCGATGTCTTTCGATGATTTTCACCTAGCTTGACGCAAAAAAAAAACTTAATGCTGTTATGACACTAATGCTATTATAACACACTATTTGTAAATAGAAAAAGTAAAGAACAATTCTAAAGTTGGTCTAGCCCGATTATCCTAAAACCTCCTTCTTCGAAAACGAACACAATCATATTTATTGAAGTTTGGACAGGACAACGTCTGCCGAGTCTGCTAGAAATATATAAACAAATATATATAAAATATATTTATTACTTATTTCGAAGGTTTTTTCTGATCAATGAGTAAGTGAAACAATTAGAATTAGAATTTAAATCATTAAATTAATGCTTTTGATACTTGCACTGTCAGGATGCGAACCTATGTCCCAGCATACCAGTCTAGCACACTTCCACTGATCTATTGGTAGCGATATGTTACCTGTAGCAAAACATATTTAAAACTGTTCATCTTTTTGTTTTCTCAGTGTACTGGTTTTTACATATTTGATTCAATTTTACACTGATTGATACATTGATACTGAAATAGTAATAAGTATTTGAAGTGTAACTCTCAGCTTTGGAAAAACATCTTCTCCATACGAGATTATAAAGGTTAGAACCTCACTGAGAAAACTACATTTTCAAAACTAGCAAAAACGTGCTACTTTTGAAAACGTTTGACCGCGCCTCTAACGTTTATTTTTAAAAATTTTAAAATGAGCTGCTAAAACGTTCGTTTAATTTTCTAAAATAAACATTTTCAAAAGAGCTTTTAAAACGTTCGTTTAATATAACTGTGCTAGTTGCAAAATCCATCAAACGGGGGACCCAGGGGGATAACATAAGTCGAGTCCGCTTATCCTAATGATGCTATGCGTTTTTTCAAGTTAGCTCTAGTTTTCGAGTTATTCTAAAAACAAAATATCACTATTAAGGATAAAACGGAAGCAATTTTATTTTTTACAATTTATTAAAATTAAATCGATATAAATTGATAGAATAACCATTGTATTCACAAATATGCATCAAATTAAATCAATTTGAAGAATATTTATTCGATTTAGTTGATTTATTAGTGATTTTCCCGCAAAAAAATTAATTCAAAAAAACTTTAATGGGCCCTTAAGCAACGACAACATTCATTGGCTTTCAAGGTTTAAGGGAAGTGCATTTTTAAAGAAAGCGTGGGCTAATGTTTACATTAGCTTAACGCTTGTTTTAATTAGTTGATGCTCTTGAATGTTTCTTTCATATCAAAGAGCTGAAACGTCTAAATTATGTGTAGCAAACCTCCATATAGGAATTTTTCCGGGAATTTCTAAAAAGGCTGATTCCCATACTATGGTGCAATATTATAAACAGTACTGATTAAGAGTCAGCACTTTTATTACAAGGTAAACAACAGTGGCGTAACTCCATAGGTGCAAGACGGTGCAGAGCACCGGGGCCCTTGATCGATAGGTGCCCTTCGCTGACACAACAAATAGCAAATGGTAACGAATATGATATAATAAAAAATGTGATAACTTTCAAACAACTACTGTGAAATAGTTACCCAAAACTTTACTCAACTATTCATTAGTATTTATAATGGCTAAATCGCAATACTGCGTTAGGTCGGTCGTGCGTTGACAGCTCGAGTAGAGATCAACGTGTTCTTATGGTGCAAATCTAAATGCGACCTCAAGCGTTGGTCGTACTTTATATCGTAAAACAAGAAGAAGAGATAAAATACGACCAAAGTACGATCTAACGAGATAAATAGAAAAATGTTCTACTCGGTCGTGCGTTTGACATTTCGTCATAGAGCAGAGTTGCATTTTCATTGAAAGCGCTTAAAATGTGGGTGTTTTATGGTTTCACTGGCAAAGATAGATTTTCGTGGGATTTCTTTTATTATCGCTGGAATTTATGTTTTATATAATGTTTTTTAATAACTCATGCTATTTAAGTAATCAAATGAAAATTTTGATAAAGTTAATCTATTTGTATTATTTTTCTTCAAATTATCTTTGTATAAATATGCGTTGGCGAAACAGGTAAGAACAACTTTTGTGGGCATTTTTTTATAGCTGCTTTTATTGGCATCGCCAAAATTACAGACTCACGATCTGTCAGCGCAACATTGAGTTTTGTTAATTTATAGGTCGTGCGTTCTGACAGCTCATCTCGTAAAGTTTATGCAACGTCGATATAAAGTACGATCGGCGCACGACCGATCTAACGCAATATTGCGATTTCAGCATAAGCTGGTGAATTGGACACCGTTAATCAATTGTGTCAGGGTCAAGTCCGCCGAGATTGATCCAAAATGGCAAATTCGGTCGCTCGACTATTTTAGAATCGATATTTTAGTTTCAGCACCTTAGAACTGCTTTAAAAAATTTTTTTTTGTTGTATTAACAAAATGGCGGCCATGTTTGTCATTCAACCACGAGCGATTTTCGTATCTTATAGAGTTTGCGGTAATGATCATATCTCAGCTCCTATTATACATACAGTAATAAATGAAAAAACTAAATATTAATTATACCTTAGGCTATTATCTTGCATATCAGAAAAATTAATTGGGATGTTACATAATTTAAAAAAAAACGTTAAAATTGCCAAAAAAATCGTAATTTTTGGTAACTTTGAAACAAAAATTTTAATAGAAAGCAGCTAGTGGCAGACCTATTTTTTTGGTATTAGATACGTCTTAGTAAGAACTTAAAATATAAATTTTTTAAAATGACTAGATCATAAACTTTTTGAGTTACATCGCTTTGAAAAATAAGAAATCTCAAATTTGCCCCAACTTTGGGGTCAAGTATCTCCAATGGGCACGGGTGAAAAAATTTGAAATTTATTCTAAATAAACAACGTATTAAGAGGATTCTGATGATATTAGAATGAAAGTGGTTTTTATGGTTCATTAAAAATTTATAGCATTTTTAAATTCATGCATTTTATGAGGTACATGAGGTATGATTATTTAGGTGGGTCAACCCATATGGGGTAAACAAGTTTGCATTTCCGGCCCCTAATATGAAAGCTAATGTTGAGAGGATTTCAGAACAATAACAAATTTTTTTTTGTGAACCCAAAATCTGCCCCAAATGGTCTTTTTTGTATAAACAAAAAAGGAACATCCCAATTAATTTTTCTGATATGCAAAATAATAGCCTAAGGTATAATTAATATTTAGTTTTTTCATTTATTACTGTATGTTTAATAGGAGCTGAGATATGATCATTACCGCAAACTCTATAAGATACGAAAATCGCTCGTGGTTGCATGACAAACATGGCCGCCATTTTGTAAATACAACAAAACAAAATTTTTTTAAAGCAGTTCTAAGGTGCTGAAACATAACTAAATTTATGGTAAAAAAAGAAAATTTTTTTAAAATAGTCGAGCGACCATTATGTGATCAATCTCTGCGGACTCACCCGTCAAAAAATCATTACAAATTTTGAAGCAATTGACAATATCGCAATAAGACAAGCCAGTCCAGGTTGTCGAATTAAGCATTCATTGCAATTGAGAACAAACAGGCGCCGACAGTGGTCGGAATAAAGGCAAAAGCTGGCCAAATCTTAACGGAGTTCTGTTAATGTTGATATCACCCGGATATTCTGCATCAAGCTCATCAAAAAAGTTGTTCAGCGTTATGATCAAATATAACTGTAATTTGATAGTTTTAAGGTTTCTTTGAGGCCACTATAACAATTTATCACGCATGAATACCACATACCTGGCATTCAAATCTGATCAACAAATCTCCAACAGTTCGTTTCATATACCATTTACAAACAAATTGGCCATTTCAGCCCTTGAAAGGACTTTGACCGAGCTTCTTATGATCAATTGTGTTGTGTGTGTTATTAAATGTTTGCACGAAATTAACCGAGAACTGGCCCTACATGTTTTATGCCGACTCCGAACGGCTAAAGTTCATGTTCTCAAGAAGCTTTACGTGGCATTATTTACTCTCTGAGGTTTGCCATTGTCTGTAGAGAGGTGGTGACCGATCAGAAAAATATTATTGAAAAAACTTCGCCGCCACTGGGGATCGAACTCGAGCTCCGAGCGTGCTAAGCCACACACTTAACCTGCACGCCACGGTCAGAATACCATACTTTAAATAAAACAGCCTTGTTGTTCTCTATAATGGCTAGCTTTTCCCTCTATTCCGACCACTGTGAGGCGTCTGAATTATATTTAAACACATTAAAAGAAACTTTTGCTAATGATAAAGCAAGACAAAAAATATAGTAAAATAAAATAAAAACAAAAATGTTTCTGAATTTCTTTTGTTTTAAAGGTTTTTTTTCATTTGTTTGGTAGGGGCCCTTTTTCAATTTCGCACACGGCCCTTGATTATCTAGTGACGCCACTGGTAAACAACTAAGCTATTTGTAGAAAAGAATATAATGTAGGTTATATATACAACATTATTGTTTATAATAAGCCAATGGCTTAACAGGTTCGAACATTTTTATGTTACACAGTGTGACGAAAAACAAAAAATTTTGATTACAAGAACCATATCGCACACTAAATACAAAACAGTCACAACTCAAAATTTGTTATACTGACTTTTTGTTATTAATCAATTCACAAAACACATATCTCAATATCTTTTTCATTATTTTCTTCATTAACTAGAAGAATAAAGTTTGTGTATTTAAATGAAAATTGCTTTTCTTCTGTAGTATCAACCAAAGGATTTTATTTTTCGCTTCTCCTGAAAAGTCTTGTTTTTTGAGTTGTGACTGTTTTGTATTTAGTGTGCGATATTTAGAAAATTTCAAAGATGAACCTTTTGTGAGTTAAACGCACTTAGTGTGACCTCTCAATGTCGACACAATTTTTTTTATTGCTTTTGTTAACTTAAGTAATTTGTATTTTTGTATATTAATAAGCAAGCTCTTCTTAATGTTTTATTCCTTATCTAATTGCATTGTGTAATGGGGTTAATGTTTAATGGGCATCACTTAGTCATTTTGACATTTAGTATAACAAGGGAAAAAAGCAAAATTTGGCATCACTGCTAACTACATTTCCGGATACTTGCTTTTCCTCGATCTCTTTTCCTTCTACTCTTGATCGAAGTGTGTCATAAAAAAACAACTTAAAATAAAAATTAAATTGTACTAATAAAGATAAAGTTAATAACTCAGATGTGGGGTCAAACATGTCACAAAAATTAACCAAGCAAATAATAATTGATGCATTGGATGCAGCTGGCGTAAATTTTTGTGCATCTGCCACGTTGCCGCAGCTGTAGAAGCTATACGAAGAGCAGAACATAAAGAATGCCGCAAATAAAAATGCAAGGTCTGCAGAAATAAAAAATTCTGCTCTTGTCGATGCCGATGCAAATGCTTACGATTCTGCCGATGTAAAAACCTTGGATGAAGCAAATCCAAACGAAGATGCCTGCGGACAGCTACTCAGTCTAGAAATTGACGTTCCAAATTGTTTCGAATACGCCGCTTCAGCGAATGCTGATGATAATGACGCTGCAAGAATCAGAACAACAAGTTCTGATGAAGAAGACGTCGCCCTTGACAAAGAGGTTCAGCGGCTGCAGAAACGAAAAAAAATATTAATGCTGCAGCAACAAATAAGGGAGCTGGAAGGTAATATTTCAGTGCCTAGTATGCGCCAACTAGACTTCGGCGATATTGAGCACGCCATCCCAAAATTCAGTGGCGATGACGTGTCTCACTCAGTACAGCACTTTTTATTGAATTTTGATGAGCTGATGCAAAATATAAACGCCGACGACCGCTTCAAACTCCTTAGCTTACGCCGCTCTCTCAGCGGGACCGCACGTGCGTTTTTGGCTACTACTTCTGCCATTACATATGCTGATCTGTGCCAAACTCTTAAGGCCGAATTTTCAATAAACGTTTCTCGTGCAGACGTTTATAAAATTTTAGCGATTCGAAAATGGGATCACAATAAAGAAACTCTGCACCGTTATGTGATCGAAATGCAGGCGATTGCTAAAAGAGCAGATAATTGCGAGCAGGAAGTCGTTGATTTCATCGTTGATGGTGTTCATGGTAAAGTAACCAATATAAGCCTTATGATGGGTGCCCGTTCGCTAGATGAGCTTAAATCACTTATCAACCGCTACCAAAACAAATATCTGACCCTAGCCTCACGTGCTGACGTCTCTGCCGCCAAGCCGAGAGCTGAACTAAGTGCCGACAACAAAAATTTGAAGGATGCTCCACTTTGCTTTAACTGTTCTCAGAAAGGTCATATAAAGCCAAACTGCCCATACCCGATGCGGGCTAATGGTTCGTGCTTCAAATGTTGGAGAATGAGCCATGATCATCGTTCATGTCCCAATCCGAGAAAGGTTCTCGTAAAGGCGATCGTGTCAAACAAAGAACATCAAGTTGCTGCTGTGCAAGAAGAAGATCATCTTGATGAGCCAACTGACGTTATGGGTGCCTTAAATTTGGTAAGTGTTGCTTTTGGAGCTGATACGGTAGGAAGTGCAAGGTTTAATCAATTTTATTCTCTTTTCGACACTGGCAGTCCAATTAGCTTTATCAAGAATTCGTGCGTTCCGGTTGCCTTACAGTCCTCGAAAGACACGTTAAGCACGTCGAAATACTTTGGTCTTGGAGGAAAGACACTTGAAGTTCTAGATACAATTTTTATAACCATACAATTCCGAAATTCTGAAAAAAAATTTTGGTTTATGTTTTGCCAGATAATGCAATGTTAATGCCTCTTATTTTGGGCCGTAATTTTTTGAAACAATTCAACATTTGTTTAAGAAAAATTAATTGGAAGTATTCTAAGGAAAAATTAATAAAACTCAATGAAGAGAAAAAATCTTGCACTTTTGAGCGTAATAGTTCTTTAATGATTCTTGACAAATATGGTTTACTTACCAGATGTGTGCCATTTCCAAATGACGCATCAGGATGTTCAGTGGCAACTGTCTTAGGGACTGGGTCAGTTGAAAATTTTGGTGGACGTAGACAATATGACGACAGGGACGTGCCGAGTATATTTAGTATCGAGATAGCCGACAATAATAATGAATTAGATATAGATTGTCTTTTAAGTACTACTATACGTAATGAACTAAATAATTTGATTATGGAGTGTTATGTGAACCCAATAGATATTCCTATAAAACCTATAAATTATGAAAAGAAGATTCATTTGACATCTGATAGACCCTTCTATTGTACTCCCAGAAGACTTTCTTTTTTTGAGCGGTCTAAGGTTCACGAAATCGTAGATGAGTTGCAACGGGACGGTATTATAAGACCAAGTAGTTCACCCTATGCCTCCGCATTAGTCTTGGTCAGGAAGAAAAATGGCCAGACTCGCATGTGCGTTGACTATCGTGGGCTAAATAAGCTGACTGTTAGAGATAATTATCCGCTTCCATTAATCGAAGACTGTATAGAGTACTTGGAAGGAAAATTATATTTTTCGGTCTTAGATTTAAAAAGTGGTTTCCATCAAGTAAATGTGGCCGACGATTCAATTCCGTATACTGCTTTCGTGACGCCATTTGGGCAATACGAGTATTTAAAGATGCCCTTCGGGCTTAAGAATGCTCCAGCTGTTTTTCAGCGATTTATTAATGAAATATTTCGGGATTTTATAGACAAAAGAGAAATAGTCATTTATATGGATGACATACTTATTGCTAGTACGAACTTTGACGAACATAAAAGATTGCTGGGTGCGGTATTACGATGTGTTACCAGTCAAAACTTAAAACTTAATCTTACTAAATGTTAGTTTTGTTACGGAAAAATCGAATATCTTGGATATTCTGTGACTTCTTCTCAAATCTCACTTAGCGAATCTCATATCAGGGCTATTAAAAACTACCCAATTCCAACTAATCATAAAAAGTTGCAATCAGGTATTGGTCTTTTCTCTTACTTCCGGCGGTTTGTGCCGTCATTTTCACGTATAGCAAAACCGCTACAAAATTTGTTGAAGAAATATTCTGAATTTTGTTTTGAAGAAACATGCCTTGATGCTTTTAACGAATTAAAAAGAAGATTGTCCGAAGCGCCTGTACTAGCTATCTATAACCCAAAAAAAGAAACTGAATTACACTGCGACGCCAGTACAATTGGATTTGGAGCAGTGTTACTGCAACGACAAAGTGACGGTAATTTACATCCTATATCCTACTATTCAAAAACTACTTCTTCTTCCGAGTGCCGATACCATAGTTTTGAGTTGGAGACGCTTGCCATAATATATGCTCTTAATAATATAATATATGAAGGAATACCCTTTAAAATTGTTACGGATTGCAGTTCATTGTAGATGACCTTGGGGAAAAAACAAGTAAACCCAGGAATAGCTAGGTGGGCTTTAGAACTAGAAAATTACAATTATTCAATACAACACCGTAACGGATCAGCAATGGGTCATGTAGACGCTCTCAGCCGGTGCCAAATTGCATCATTATTCAATATGAATGAGTTAGATTTACACATCCAGGTTGCTCAAGGACGCGATGGGACTATAAAGGATTTAAGAGATCGACTAGAAACTGACAATATAAAAAATTTCGAAATGATGAATGGACTTGTTTATAGAATACATCCCGACGGAAAGAAGTTCTTATATGTACCTAGTGAGGTAGAAGATAATGTTATACGTCTGATGCACGAGAAAATTGGTCATCAGTCTGTTGACAAATGCCTTGAAAAAATTAAATCGTACTACTGGTTCCCAGAAATACGTCAAAAAATTGACAGGTTTATTAAAAATTGTTTGAAATGCATAATGTACTCTCAACCAGTAAGTTCGGGCGAGAAGAATTTATATCCCATTCCGAAAGTGCCGTTGCCGTTTGATACACTTCATATCGACCATTTTGGTCCATTGCCTTCTATTAATTCAAAGAGGAAGCATATTTTAGTAGAAGTGGATGCTTTTACGAAATTTGTGAAATTATACCCAACAAATTCCACAAGTACGCGTGAAGTTACTGCCGCTCTGGAAAAATACTTCAGTTACTACAGTCGACCTAGAAGAATTGTATCTGACAGAGGAACTTGCTTCACATCGTTAGAATTCGAAGACTTTCTGTTAAAACGAAATATTGCTCACGTGAAGGCAGTGGCGTAGCGAGGGGGGGCAGGGGGTGTCATCATGCACCGGGCGCCACTCGCAGAGGGGCGCCAAATCATTCTCAAGACAAACAAAATTTTGCAAAAAAATTTGTTTTAATTAATTAATTCAATAACACGATGTGACGACTAAAAAAGCACAAGCAAACCTTATAGAAATTCTTAAAGAGGAACATGTTGTGAGTCCATCGCACCTTGTCAGACTTCTCAATGTCGTCACAATTTTTTGTAATTAATTTTTTAAGTTGAAGTGTTCAAATTTTGTTGTGCCGACTTTCATTGAATTTTTATAGCCATTTACTTTGTCGGAAATAAAAACTAAATTGCTCTTCTTTTCAGTAGAATTTCACGTAGAATAAAAATTCATTTTATTGATTCATAAAAATAAATTTGAATCAATACAAAATGAAGCGTGTAGCGAAGCAAATTCTTTAGTGTTTCGTTAATTTCACAAAAAAATGCATGTTCCTATGAATTTTTTTGACATAATGTTGCATGAATAACATTATTATTTTCACAAAAACTCATTGCACGTAAATGTACCTTTTCATTGAACTCAAAAATATCAAAATCGGTTGAGAATTAGCTGAATGGTGGCAATTTGAACGTTTTTTTTTCGTCATCAAACACCGATTCCCTTGTATAGGCTATCATACAAAGTGGTGCCATTTCGTCAAATCTTAACCGACTTTGGTCATCTTTGAGTCGTTGGAAAGAAGGTATGGTACACAGTATTGTAATTTTACACTGATTGATATTATTATTATTATTTTATTATTATTATTATTGAGAAATCATTGGTACAGTAAGAACTTAGTTCTTTTATAGTACTACATGAAGCATAGGCTTAATCATTAAAATATACTATATTATATAACATAATTATAACAACAAGAAGAATAAAGAAAAAATAAAAAACAAACAAAATAAAATATTTAGAATAACACACATAAAAATATTAATAATTTAAAGGTTACGACTAATATTTATCTTAATCTATTTCAAATTTAGCTTAAAAATATGAGAAACTTAAGAGATTTAAAAGACTAGTTCAAGAGATGAAAGATAAGAATAAGAAAAAGATAAGCAAGATTAAGGATTAGAAAAATAAGATAAGATAGATTGTCTAAAAGTACCTCTCCTATTGATTTCCCTTATCCTACGAGGCAGGCTATTCCAAAGCTTAATAGCGTTAATGAAAAATAGACGAGACGAATTTAACGAATTATACCTAGGAACTATAAGAACATGACTCGTTCTAGATAATGCAAAATGAAGTTTGTCATACAGGTAGAAAGGAGTTTTCATATGAATGAGCTTATGTAGATATATACAGTTACGCGCGTTAAGATATGCTGTTAGTTCACATCCAAGTATTGCATTTCTGAAGGTAGATAGATGGTCAAATTTTCGTAAGCCATATACGTAGCGTGTAGCATAATTAAAAGCAATTTGTAGTTTTAAAATAGAGGATGAGTCAAGTTTACTATATACTATTTCTGCGTATGAAATTATAGGTAAGACCAGTTGCATTACCAGTCTACGTTTTATTTCTATAGGAGTAACACAAGCGGACATTCTTAAATTGCGTAGGACATAATAAACTTTTTGGACAACAATATTAATATGATCGACACAAGATAAAGAAGAATTAATACAACCTAAATTTACTATTTTCGATACAACAGTTAGCTTACTATTTACAATAAACAGATCAGGGACGTCATTAAGACAAGTTTTACTCTTACAAATAGGTTGAACATATGATTTAGCTGCATTTAGTTGCAGACCATTACTTTTAGACCACTCATTAATACCATTGAGGTCATCATTTAATCGGCAACATAGGTCATCAAGTAGTCCAGTTTGTCTAGAAAGATAGAGCTGGACATCATCGGCGTAAGCATGAACAGATGCATGTTTGCAGACGCTGAATATGTCATTGATGAACATGGTGAACAGCAGAGGACCAAGTATGGAACCCTGAGGAACTCCACATGAAACATTTTTATAAGAAGAAAACTCGTGGTTAACTTTAACTCTCTGCATTCTATTACTTAAATAACTAGACATAAGATTAACAGCACTATCACAGAATCCATAGGAAAACTTAAGCTTCTTACACAAATATTCATGGTTAACTTTATCAAAGGCTTTTGAAAAGTCAAGTAAACAGAGTAGAGTCATAGAACCAGCATCAAACTCGGGTCGAATGTCATCCATCACCTTTACTACTGCAGAAGAGCATCCATACCCTGACCTAAAACCAGACTGCAAGGGCAGTGTTGGGCAAAATTAAATTGTTTTTACAATTAATGATTACAATTAATTAATTGTTAATTGTGTGCCCAGCAATTAGCAATTAATCAATTGTTAATTGCAACTTTTGCAATTAACAATTAATCAATTGTTAATTGCAACTTTTGCAATTGACAATTAATCAATTGTTAATTGCAACTTTTGCAATTAACAATTAATTAATTGTTAATTGCGACTTCTACAATTAGCAATTAATTAATTGTTAATTGCAATAATTAATTAGACTAAAAAACTAACAATTAAATTGCAGAAAAATGAAGTATCTTTTTTTCATTATGATTCTATGGCCAATCGGATGCAGTGGGATTATCTGAGGTCACAGGTGGGTCATTGGCACTTTAATGGGTTCCATGGAACATTTGGACATAATTGGATGATTCTTTGGCCAATCGGATGAAGTGGGATTATCTGAGGTCATAGGTGGGTCATTGGCACTTTTATGGGTTCCATGGAACATTTGGACCAAAATGGATGATTCTATGGCCAATCGGATGCAGTGGGATTATCTGAGGTCATAGGTGGGTCATTGGCACTTTTATGGGTTTCATGGAATATTTGGACATAATTGGATGATTCTATGGCCAATCGGATGCAGTGGGATTATCTGAGTTCATAGGTGGGTCATTGGCACTTTTATGGGTTCCATGGAATATTTGGACATAATTGGATGATTCTTTGGCCAATCGGATGCAATGGGATTATCTGAGGTCATAGGTGGGTCATTGGCATTTTAATGGGTTCCATGGAATATTTGGACCAAAATGGATGATTCTATGGCCAATCGGAAGCATTATAAGCCACTGCTTAAATTGTATTTACAAAATAAAAGCATAAGCAGAAAAGACCTCCTCATATGAAAAAGAAATGTTAGTTAAGCAGAATTTCGCGTGATAAGGCAATGAGTCAAAAAGAAGTGAAACATGCTTCGTTCTTTAGAACGGAACGAGGAATGAAGCAAGTGTGATTTCTCGGTCAATTTCTCTCGGGAAGTTCGAAAACTTATCACTTTCGAGTTCTTTCGATTGTATGTTTTTGATACATACATATACATACAGTGGTGGAAAAAAAAAAATAGAAACAGTTTCTATTGTAGTGCAGTTATAAATGTGGATTAGAAAGCCATTTAATTAATTAATAAGTCGAGTAAAACGGTTAAATAACTGAATTAGTAAATAGCTGAAACCTTTCTCAAAATATATTTCACAAACTTTAATTAAATGCTCAAAACTGGTCCAAATGTTCCATGGAACCTATAAAAGTGCCAATGACCCACCTGTGACCTCAGATAATCCCACTGCATCCGATTGGCCAAAGAATCATCCAATTATGTCCAAATGTTCCATGGAACCCATTAAAGTGCCAATGACCCACCTGTGACCTCAGATAATCCCACTGCATCCGATTGGCCATAGAATCATCCATTTTGGTCCAAATGTTCCATGGAACCCATTAAAGTGCCAATGACCCACCTGTGACCTCAGATAATCCCACTGCATCCGATTGGCCATAGAATCATCCATTTTGGTCCAAATGTTCCATGGAACCCATAAAAGTGCCAATGACCCACCTATGACCTCAGATAATCCCACTGCATCCGATTGGCCATAGAATCATCCAATTATGTCCAAATATTCCATGGAACCCATAAAAGTGCCAATGAACCACCTGTGACCTCAGATAATCCCACTGCATCCGATTGGCCAAAGAATCATCCATTTTGGTCCAAATGTTCCATGGAACCCATAAAAGTGCCAATGAACCACCTGTGACCTCAGATAATCCCACAGCATCCGATTGGCCAAAGAATCATCCATTTTGGTCCAAATGTTCCATGGAACCCATAAAAGTGCCAATGAACCACCTGTGACCTCAGATAATCCCACTGCATCCGATTGGCCAAAGAATCATCCATTTTGGTCCAAATGTTCCATGGAACCCATAAAAGTGCCAATGAACCACCTGTGACCTCAGATAATCCCACTGCATCCGATTGGCCAAAGAATCATCCAATTATGTCCAAATGTTCCATGGAACCCATAAAAGTGCCAATGACCCACCTATGACCTCAGATAATCCCACTGCATCCGATTGGCCATAGAATCATCCAATTATGTCCAAATATTCCATGAAACCCATAAAAGTGCCAATGAACCACCTGTGACCTCAGATAATCCCACTGCATCCGATTGGCCAAAGAATCATCCATTTTGGTCCAAATGTTCCATGGAACCCATAAAAGTGCCAATGAACCACCTGTGACCTCAGATAATCCCACTGCATCCGATTGGCCAAAGAATCATCCATTTTGGTCCAAATGTTCCATGGAACCCATAAAAGTGCCAATGAACCACCTGTGACCTCAGATAATCCCACTGCATCCGATTGGCCATAGAATCATCCATTTTGGTCCAAATGTTCCATGGAACCCATAAAAGTGCCAATGACCCACCTGTGACCTCAGATAATCCCACTGCATCCGATTGGCCAAAGAATCATCCAATTATGTCCAAATGTTCCATGGAACCCATAAAAGTGCCAATGACCCACCTATGACCTCAGATAATCCCACTGCATCCGATTGGCCAAAGAATCATCCAATTATGTCCAAATGTTCCATGGAACCCATAAAAGTGCCAATGACCCACCTATGACCTCAGATAATCCCACTGCATCCGATTGGCCAAAGAATCATCCAATTATGTCCAAATGTTCCATGGAACCCATAAAAGTGCCAATGACCCACCTATGACCTCAGATAATCCCACTGCATCCGATTGGCCAAAGAATCATCCAATTATGTCCAAATGTTCCATGGAACCCATTAAAGTGCCAATGACCCACCTGTGACCTCAGATAATCCCACTGCATCCGATTGGCCAGAGAATCATCCATTTTTGTCCAAATGAACCTTTAATTGTACCTTTAATTTAAAAAAGTTAATTGCCAACGATTTAATTGTATTTTGCAATTACTTGAGGTTAGTCTTAATAAATTAATTGCAGACTACAATTAATGATTAATTGCAATTGATATTAATTGCAATTAAATCATTTGCAATTAATTGCAATTGATATTAATTGCAAATAAATCAATTGCAATTAATTGCAATTGATATTAATTGCAATTAAATCAATTGCAATTAAATCAATTGCAAATAATTGCAATTGATATTAATTGCAATTAAATCAATTGCAATTAATTTTTTAATCAACTAATTAATTGATTGAAATTTTAATTGATTGATGCCCAACACTGTGCAAGGGTGATAATAGTTTTTTCTCAAATAAATATTTGCTAATTTGTTGAGCCATAAGTTTTTCACAAATTTTAGACAAAGGTGATAAAATACTTATTGGCCTGAAATTATTCGCCCCTGAAGGAAATTGTTTTTTATCTACAGGATGAACGATGGCAACTTTCCGAATGTTAGGAAATGATGATGTTGTTAAACAATTGTTAATGATATGTGTAAGTGGACTTATTATATGAGGCAAAACAAGTTTAATAAACTTTATTGGAATGCCATCATCAGAAATTGCATTTGATTTTATCTGCGAAATGCAACTTCCAACATCAATTTCATTAACTGTAACGAATTGGAATGATTGTTGCATATTTAGATTGTTACGAATGCACAAATCATCATTAGAGACAGTAGCAGTGTTAACAAAAAAATTATTAAGAATTTCAGGGTCTACACTACAAGCAGGAGTTTTTTTAGTACATACCCCAAGTCTATTTAAGTTCTTCCACAGCATTTTGGTAGGAAGGGAGAGTTTAAGCTTGTCAGAAAAATAACGTGTTTTCGATTATTAATAGAACAGCTTCATTTCTGGCAAGTCTAAAAACTTCCCAGTTGCCTGATGATGGACTTCTTCGCCATTTTTTGTGAAGTTTATTTCTTTTTTTAATGCAACTTAAAACACTCTGAGTAAACCAAGGACAAGATACATTCTTAACATTTAACGTACGAAGTGGAACATGTTTATCATACAAATATTTAATAGGAGCTATGAAAGAACTTAGCTTGTCATTAACATCATGATGCAACCAACACTCATTAAACGAAAGCGTAGACAAACCATTGTACAGAGACGGATAATCAATATGTTTGAAATAAAATACGATAAGAAAAAGAATTTCCTGTTACATTACAAGACAAGTTAACATTTAACGAACAAAAAATTAAATCGTGATCAGAAACAAAGTAAAGCTGATCAAATAGAGCGACAACTGAAGGATTAGAAACAATGAAATTTATTTATTTATTTATTTATTTATTTATTTGCTAAGCCTTAGGCTTTCTAGCACTATAATAAATTAAAAATACAAAATTTCAATACTATTGTATAAAGCAAAATAAAATGAGGATTAGTGAATTATCAAAAGAATACAAAACACATTAATAATAGTATATAATATTTTAAAATTAACATTATAATATGTACAAATAAATTTTAAGATATTTTAAAATATTGAACACCGAATAACATTGTGGTTTAAGGCAAACATGGTTATGTTCGCCCCCACTTAAAATAGCATGGTCTCGGCCTAGAACGGTGGGAGGTATCGAGACAAACAAGGTCTGTTCGCCACACTGATAAGCATTTGCATATATATATGAGCGATTCCATCAATTATTGGTCAACTGTGGAGCTCACCATCTAGGATGTTTTTGTAACTTTTCTAATTTGAAGAGAATGGTGAAAGATGTGTAAAAAATTTTTTTTTTTTTTTTTTATCTTTTTTATTTCAGATGTTATCGATTGCGTTATTTCTTTAATAAGTTGTTTTAATAATGTTTTCTTTTATTTTTCATGGTTTGTTGTTGGACTACAAAAAAAAAGTAAAAACGTATTTTTATATAAAAAACATGAACTTTTTGAAAAAATAGTTTCTCATTAAAAATTTTTGAGAAAGGGTCTTAAAAACAAGTTTAAAAACTAAAATATAATTTTAATGCCCTTGCCCCCATTTTGAAAATTGTTTTCATATTTTTTTTGAAAAGCTGAATAAATTTTATATAAATTGCGTAAATCTTGAGATGGGTTCTCTGTTAACACAGCCAGAATAAATAAAAGAATAAATAAAGCACTGTTGTTAATTTTACGTTTTTTTCTAACATAGAAGCGAATGAAATACGAACAAACAAAAAACGAACGCGAACGCGAACACGAACATTGAAAGTATTATAAACTGCAAGAAACTGTTCGTAAAAAATTATTCATCGATCTATTTCAGCTGAAAATCACAAAAAAGTTTAAACATATACCAATTGCACGCTGCATTTAGTATTTAGTTATTTTGAGACTTTATTTTTATAAAAGTTCAGTATGAATAAACGTAAGAGGAAGTCAAAACATTGTTTCAACCCATTCAAAGACTCAAAACAAATTATTGTAAAATAACGTTTCGTTCATACCGAAAACATCATAGTCAAATGTGCACCAAAGTCATGGGTACCCCAGTTTACCCTACTAGGCTTAACTATAAAAACTTTTTTTGCGATTTTCGTGTTAAGAGACCCTAAATCTATAACAAAATATAATGAACTGTCGTGTACAGAACCTTTTTCTGATTTTGACGCATAGTGTTATTTGTATTAATGTAATTTAAAAAGTGCATAATAATTATTTGTACTAAATATTAAAAACTATATATAATATATCATAATTTTTTTCATTTTTTCATTGGGGGCGCCAAAAAATTGTTTTGCCCCGGGCGCCAGTTATGCTCGCTACGCCACTGCGTGAAGGTGGCTACTGCTTCCCCTCAGGCAAATGGACAGGTGGAACGGGTAAACCGGGTTATTAAAACCATGTTAGGAAAGTTATGTGACCCCATAAACCACGCAGATTGGTGTGGCAAATTGCTTCACTTAGAATATGCTATTAATAATTCGGTTCACAGTACGACAAAAAAGACTCCCAGTGATTTGCTATTTGGGGTTGAACAGCGTGGGGTCATAATAGATGAGTTTACAGAGTATCTGCAGGATAAGACGAACTCTGAGAATATCCGTGACTTGCAACAAGTTAGACTTAATGCCGAAAATGCTATCAGCAAATCACAACAATACAGCTTAAATTACAATTAAGAACATAACACTGCCGCAAAGGAATACGATGAAGGTGACTTTGTAGTTATACGGAACATAGACACTGTGATTGGTACTAACAAAAAGCTAATACCTAAATATAAAGGACCATACGTGGTGCATAAAATTCTCGGTAATGACAGGTACGTTATACGTGACATTGAAGGTTGTCAATTGACCCAGTTGTCATATGATGGTGTTATCGAGGCAAATAGAATGCGGAAATGGTTGCCACAGAATGGTGAGGTGACCATAGATGAAAGGAGCCAGAGCAACACGATACCTGATACAAGTTTAGAAAACTCATCGACTCCGCCATCTGCCGTTGTCAATTATGTGACGATCGAGGTCGATCGGAAGTCAGATTGGCCGAGTTGTTAACTTAAGTAATTTGTATTATTGTATATTAATAAGCAAGCTCTTCTTAATGTTTTATTCCTCATCTAATTGCATTGTGTAATGGGATTAATGTTTAATGGGCATCACTTAGTCATTTTGACATTTAGTATAACAAGGAAAAAAAGCAAAATTTGGCATCACTGCTAACTACATTTCCGGATACTTGCTTTTCCTCGATCTCTTTTCCTTCTACTCTTGATCGAAGTGTGTCATAAAAAAACAACTAAAAATAAAAATTAAATTGTACTAATGAAGATAAAGTTAATAATTTTTAAAAATTATGTCTTCGAATTTTGTTGCTCCGACGTCCAATGACGTTTTGCAGTTATTTGCTTTATCGGAAATGGAAAACAAAATCCACTTTTACTCAATAGAATTTATCGTAGAATAAGATTGTGCAAAAAGAATTACGAAAAAAAGTCAAACGAAGCGTGTAGCGAAGCCAGTTCTTGTAGTTTTTGAAAATTTCTCAAAAAAATATGTCTCTTTTAATTTTATTTAAATAATATGCCATGAAAGACATTTGTTTTTTCACAATACTAACTTGCACTATAAAAGACCTTTCCATTGAATCACATAGACATCGGTTCAGAATTCGCTAAATGGCAGCAATTTTAACGTTTCTTTTTTCATCATAAAACACTGATTCCCATATAAATCTGCTACAACACAAAGTGATCCCATTTAGTCAAACATTAACCGATTTTGGTCATCTTTATCTCGAACAAAAGACAATACAGAGCAATATTTCCCTCATGTCAATCGGAGCTGTATCAACATATTCTTCGGTCATCTTATATAGGTCATGTTTGCAGTCATGCTCATCAGGCAGTCCATCAGAATTATCCCCAGGCGGCCCATCAGAATTATCCCCACTAGAAGATGAATGGAGAGAAGAAAATAATAAATATAGCTTCAATAGGTTCGAAGGTGATCACGTTCCACTGACAATAACTGACATAACAAGTATCGGCAAAAATCCTGCAGGTACATGCAAAATTATATATATTGATAATCGGGATTTAGCTCTTTTATTGTTAATATACTATTTTAACAGAAAACATTCCAACTAATAATATTGAACAATCGGATAATGTTGACGAATATGATGCAGAAGATCGGGTTGCCATCATAGACAGCTCTGATGATAGTTCTGAAGAGAATTATCAATCCGAAACAGATACTTCGGACGAGTTTAATGAAGAAATTTGTCTTTAATTTTTACCAATTTATATAAAATTTCTTGTATATAGATGAAATTTATTAAAAAAATATATACTGAACATTTTTTGTGTTTAAAAAATTTCAGATAACATTTAATTCACAGCTAAAGTGGTATACTTTATATGATATTGATATTACTCACTGAAAGTTGAATATAGAGAAATTGTATTGTCAATCACAATAAGAAATCGCGGGCTGCTGAATGCTTGTGGGTGTAAACATTGCCAGTTTATTTTTCAAAATTACTTTGCAATGCTCATGTTTATGATACTGACTGACGGTCTTACCACCGATATCAAAACAGCTGACTGTTATTTTTATTATTGTTAAAGTATACAAATTTAGCTGTAAAAAATTCATAAGGTATGAAATGACTTTATGATTGAACATTTTTGACAAATTCGAACTCGTGACTGACGTATAATCCACCATCTGCAAACCAGCTGACGGTTATTTTATGGTTCAAAATGATCGCAAAATCCATCCCACGAAGTTTGGCGCAGAATAAAATAACTCGTGGCATAATTTTTTTTTACAACTTTGACAGGCTGTCACCTCTAGCTCCACCGCGGGTGCGTCATCTGACGCTCATTTTGGTGATTATTAAACATAAAACAATTGCTTGCAATCGAATTTAATCGGCATAAAATTCCTCGCTACCTCCCGGACTATTACCACTCGTGACAGTATTTTCATCTTCTAATTTTTCTAATACAGATTACACTAATTCTAATTACAAAAACACGTTAAACAGTTTTTTAAAAGCATTTTTTAACAATTCCCATCGTGATAATGTTGAATATGTTACATTTTTTCTATAATTCTTTGTTGAACGACAGATATGTGAATTGACATGAAGGCAGCATTATCATATCATTGTACTCTTTAGTTGGATTACTTAATTATTGAATTAATTAAGTTAAAAACAAATTTTTTGTAAAAAATTTTTAAAAACTCGCCTCTGCGAGTGGCGCCCGGGGCATGATAAACCCCTCGCTACGCCACTGCATTGGTGCATCAAATGGATTGACTAGATCCGTTTGTAATTGTATGAGAGGGCGATGGTCACCTTCGCCGAAACGAGAGAGATGTGAGAGAGGGTTAGAAGTATGTAAAGGAGTTGAGGTTGTCTGGGATGGGGTGGTGGTGTTTGTGAAAGACTATGGTTTATTTTAAAAATGTGTTCCTCGAAATGTGTTTCTCTAGTGCAGTAAAGTGCCTACGGATGTAAGGCGATAATTTTCATACGACCCTATCGTCTTAAAAACATTTTCAAAAAAATAAAAATTACCAAATTTTATAAAATTTTTTAAAAAGAAAATTTAATAAAAAAAAATTAATATACCGATATATTTTTGTTGTTGTTGTTGTTTTTGTTATAGTTGCTTTCTGTTGCTGTTGTTGTTGTTAACCCTCCGATGCCCCGATGTCATCCGTTGCCCTTATATGCAGTACAAGGTCCCCAGGGACCTATTTGTATTTGTATGGAATTTTGTGCGAAAATATTTTTTTGTTCAATTTTTTTTTTTGTTTTGTTATAATTATTTTATTATTACTTTTTAAAATTTTATTATTTTTTATTTTATTATTATTTTGTTATTATTATTAATTTTAAATTAATTCCAGAACTTTTTTTTATATACTAACGCTATGAATTTTTTGGAGTTTTATATGAAAAAAGCTTAAATAACTATTGTTGAGTAGATTGTCCCTCGTCCAAAATATTTTCTGTGCAGGTGTTGCATCGATGCATGAGTGTAGAATGCTTTGCACAAACTGGATTGTTGTAGGAATTGCAATAGGACCTAGTTTTCCGCTGCCATCCGTACTCAGAACGACATTGGCGACATGAAGGGCTGTTTCCTCTAGGCGCAAATGGCGGTGCAGCTGCTTCTGCTTCTGTAGGTCTTGCTTATAATATCTAAAAAAAACAAGAAGGGAAAAAAAACAAAAATATGTAGTTATTCTTATTTTGAACATAAGAATTGATTTTTCTCACCTTAACATCATGCTTCAATTGTGTTCCGTACCCTTGGATATGCGGTTAAGCGGTTGTTGAGCGCTCGTTCCTCTTTGTTTGATACTGCCAATTGTTTTGTCAGCATCATCAGTAATGATCGTCGTCTGTCACTTCTTCAAATTGGCTGCATTTCATTATTCAAAATAAATGCTGCTAATGCAGCAACGTCCACCATTATAAAACATGGCCAGTGGCCAGCGTTTTGTTGAGCGGTTGCATGTATAAGTGCCAAGCATCTGGTCCATTGTATCAACGCCTGATTTGTTGGCGTTGTAGTCCAAATAGCAAACGGTTTCTGATTCTTAGATTGCATGTCCACACCGCAAATATAATGTTGTGTGGACAGCAAAATGACCGCTTTCTTCTTCTTGGATACATATGAACACAACGCTACATCGCCTTCGTTCAAGCCGAAAAATGTGCTGTTGACAGGATGCATACGATTTTTTTGGAACTCCTGTGGCACAAATGTCTTATTCGAGCGCACTGTTCCAACAAATGCAGTTTTCTTCCTGATCAAAATACGCACCAACTCCAAAGTGGAGAAGAAATTGTCAGCATAAATTGTGGGCCTGCATCCAAATAACTCTGCGCAAGTTGAAGTACAACATTCTGCCATTGATTGACCTCTCGTGTTTGGTCAGGCAATTTACCAGAGTAAATAATTCCTTTTACAGGATATAATGGTTTCGAGTCGCACTACAACCATACCTTTATACCATACTTGGCAGGCTTCGACGGAATGTATTGTGTGAAGCGGGTTCGGCCTATGTGTGGGAATAACTGCTCATCAACAGTAGACTGTTACATTTGCCAAACATTATCAATAGCCGCAGTTTTGCTTCTGGTTAGTCGCAGCTTTCGCGTTTTTCCATTGTCGAATCTAAGACATTGTAGCATGCATCTGAAGCGATCATACGATAATGCAGCTTTGTATATTGGACTGCGCGTTGGGCCCCATAGCTCTGAAGCAGGCTAACTATTCGATTTGGTGAGTCCAGCATACAAAATAATAACCAAAAAGGCATCGAACTCCTTCAAAGTGATTGTTTGGTGAATATCGAGCGGAAAATGGTAAAGGGATCATGTGTGGTCCCGGTTCCCTCCTTGTGAAGTCAACCACGTTATAAGCACATTTTTACCCCATTTGGTGCCATCTTTGGAAATGACGTAATTGTCACTTGTTTGCGGAGCATCAGTTTTTTCCTCTTCATCAACGTCGTCATCACTAATATCTTCATTGATCTCTACATCTACTTCACTTTCGGCATCAGAATCACCAACATGAAAATTTGGTTGATATGTCAAGTCATCTTCCGCACCTTCAAGATCAAATGCAGGAACATCAACTTCATCCTCCTCACTCATGAAGTCTGCAAATCTCCCATTCACTGCATTTCTTTATTCCTCACTCATTTGCTGGTAGCGTGTACTACGACGTACCACCATTTCAGCAATATCTAAATTTCTATCTGCCATTGTATTTTTTTTATGTAATTCAGTATAAAACTTAGCACACAATATTTTCTGCTCACTGTGTAAACTTTGTATGATTCGATTTACGAAACAGAATCCGCTTTTATATTCTTTTTTCTACGTTTACCTGTGTTCAACCATAGGCAATTAACTTCAAAAAGGGACGGACCGTTTGTTATATTTTCAAGCAAATATATAATGAATATTTAGACAATATTAAGCTGAGAATATTGTCTGATCCAAAGAGATTTTGGGGGTTCATAAATACTAAGAAAAAATCTGATGGATTTCCTTCATCCTTCAAAACTCTTGATGGATTTACGGACGATCCTTCTATAATTTGTGGCCTTTTTGCCAATCTCTTCAAGGAATCTTTTTGTTCAGATTCTTTTAACCCTGATGAAGGTTACTTTGACTACATGAACTCTTCACCCAGGGTCTCTTTGGAATCTATATCCTTTATCTCTGAGGATATTTTAAAGTATATTGGGACAATCGATGAGGATTTTGGCGCTGGACCTGATGGAATTCCTGCCGCAGTGTTAACTCAATGCGGATCCGTTTTGTGTCAACCACTTTCTTTATTGTTTAATAAATCAATTACAGAAAGTTATTTTCCAGTTTTTTGGAAAAAATCATTTATAAGTCCTATTTATAAAAAAGGTTGCAGGAATGATGTTAATTATAGGCCCATCGCTAAGCTTTCGTCTATTCCCAAACTTTTTGAGCGAATTGTGTACGATCGTGTTAAAATTCATTGTGGAGAAGTCATAACAACTCGTCAGCATGGTTTTGTTAATAGAAGATCCACTGTGTCTAATCTTCTCGATTTTACAACATTCTGCTTAAATTCAATGGAATCTGGGAACGAAGTCGACTGTATTTGCACTGACTTTAGTAAAGCATTTGATAAATTACCTCATGATTTAATCTTATTCAAACTAAAGTTAATGGGATTTCCACATTATTTTGTATGCTGGATAAAAACGTATTTGACTGAGCGATCTTATCAAATACGATTCCGAGGGGTGTTTTCATCAGAATTTATTGCTGAATCAGGTGTTCCTCAAGGTAGCCACCTTGGTCCACTTCTGTTTATTTTAGCAATTAATGACGTCACACACGTCATTGAACACTCTCGTCTGCTGATTTATGCAGACGATATGAAAATATACAGAAAAATAAATACTAAAGATGATTCTAACCTACTCCAGGCTGATCTCAAGTCCTTTGAAGTTTGGTGTTCTAAAAATAATATGTTTCTCAATCCTAGTAAATGCCAAACTATGACCTTTTCGCGAAAAAGGAATAATTTATTATTTGAATACAATATAAAAGATACTGATTTAAGTCGTGTAGAGGTGGTCAAAGACCTTGGTGTATGCATGGATCCTAAGTTATCGTTCAACATTCATATTGATAATATATGTAAAAAAGCATCTTCAATGCTTGGATTTATAAAACGCTGGGCCAAAGAATTCAATAGCATGATTACAACTACAACGTTGTATTATGCAATTGTGCGTCCTCACTTGGAGTACGCAAGTTAAGTCTGGTCCCCAAGTTATAATGTGTTGAACGAATAGAGAGGATCCAAAAACGTTTTGTTCGGTTTGCTCTAAGGGGCTTGAGTGGAACTGATATTTTAAACCTTCCTTATGAGGATCGTTTAAAACTATTAAGAATGCAGTCACTAAGTGAGCGAAGGAGGTCCGCAGATATCGTATATTTACACCAACTCATGACCGGTGTTTTCGATTCTCCGGAAATTCTTTCTCTCATTAATTTTAACTCTAACCGTAGAAGCAGTAGAAACGCTAACACTTTAATTTATTTACCTTTTAGTAGAACGAACTATATGTTAACTGCTCCTTTAAACCGCATGAGTACCTTTGTTAACAACTGTAGCGTTTTTGATGTTAACTTGTCAAAAGGTCAACTCAAAAGTAGATTAAAAGCTATTCTGTAATTAGATCTATGTGTGCATGGTTAGTAGTTACGTCCTGTGTTGTCCCTGAGCCCAACCCAAACTTTGGTGGGTAAATTTTTTCCACATTAACTTTGTTTTGAGCCACTGGAATCTTATTCATTAAAAATTTTTGATGCTTTGGATTGTGGCTTCAAATGAGTTAATGCTGAGAAAGTGCGAAAAAGCTGTAGTAGCTGAACACTTTGTTTTTGTTATTGCATGTAAAGGCACAACAAAAATAGTCCAAAAGGTACCTTAAATTCAAAGAATACATTTGAGATGTGTTCAAACCAGGGACCGTAACTGTTATAAGTTTTATTACAAAAATCCTAAAATAATATTTATATTTCAACTTATATTTTTTTGCTTGCTTATAACGGTTAACTTTTAAGTTTTTTTGTTTTGCTCACAAAATAAAAATTATTTTCGAGTTTTATATTTTCCCTCATATATAACAGTTATTGCTTTAGTGTTATTTTTTTGCTCACAAAATAAAACTTATTTTTGAGTTTTATTTTTTCCTTGAATATAACAGTTATTTTTTAAATTTTATTTTTGTGCTCACAAAATAAAACTTATTATCGAGTTTTATATTTTTCCTGACAAATAAGAGTTATTTTTTAAGTTTTATTTTTTGGCTCTGAATATAAAATTTATTTTTGTGTTTTATTTTTTCCCTCACAGATAAAAGTAATTTTTTAAGTTTATTTTTTATTTTAATAAAAAGATAACATGTCTATGTTCATCTACCTGAAAAAAAAAACAAAAACCGTGATCGGTTTTCGGTCGACTCCATCAGCTGTCGCCAGGCGAGCGTACAAATTAGGCCTATGAAGAAGAATTTCGCCTTGATGCGGATTGTCGCCAGACTTTCATTCACAGGTGTGAACCGGGAAAAAAATATGGCGTAGTTTCCGGCTTACGACAAATCCGCATCCAAATTTGCGCTTCTTCGCATGGCAGCCCTTGAAGATATCGCAGTCTGCTCTTTTAGAATAGCTTTGTCCTTTCCATCGCATCTCCTGGATGGCTTTTATTTTTTTGTGATGTCAGCCTTTATTGGACAGAGTCACCTTCCCTGTAAAGCGTCCGGAAATTCCAGGTGCATATCCGTAAATAATTGTACGTTTTTCGTTTGCGGTGGTCGTCAACGTTGTAAGGGTTCATATCCGAGGCTGGTTTAGTATTCATTGGTCATGATTAATGTGGTTGGGACCCAAACCCAACGTACGTATTTTTAAGGTCTTGTAGAGACCCTTCAAGTTTATAGAATTAAGGAGACAGGGAGCTTTTGAGGCGGCTCGGACTTGCCTTGACAATGCCAGTTGCATACTTTGTGGTTTCACACCCAACTCCCTTTCACACCCTAGCTGGTCACCCGCTACTCCGGGACCACAAAAAGTGGCTAACCTCTATATCTAGAGGCCGTGCACAATCCGCAACCTGTGATCCGTCCGGCAGCTTGTAGCTCAGCCCCCGCATATTTTCCATAGAATCGGTTCCACGGTACCGGGATGAGGAAAAGAAAATCAAACTCAAAAACAATTTTTGTTTTGTAATCAAAAAATAAATCTTAAGCAATAACTATTATATGTGAAGGAAAATATAAAACTCTAAACTAATTTTTATTTTGAGAGCAAAAAAATTAAACTTAAAAAATAACTTTTATTTTTGAAGGAAAAAATAAAACTCGAAAATAAGTTTTATTTCATGAAGAAAAAAATAAAACTTAAAAAATAATTTTTTTTGTGAGAAAAAAATATAAAACTCAAAAATAAGTTTTATTTTGTGAGTAAAAAAATAAAACAAAAAATAACGGTTATATGTTAGGGAAAAAATAAAACTCAAAAATAAGTTTTATTTTTCGAGTAAAACAATAAAACTTAAAAATATTAAAATCTTCATCTATTTGACTTCATTTGACTAGTGAAGAGCTACACATATATTTTGGTATATTAAGTACTCTTGTACCTTGGTTTTTGCGTAATGATTTTTTCCCTTAAAATTTTAAAAATAACAGTTATTTTCTGTCCCTGGTTCAAACAACAAAATAATTCAAAATTCAAAAAGGGTTGAATTTCTCCAGACAGGTAATTATGTTTTCAAGGAAAGGCCAAGAATAATCTAGAAAATACCTAAAATTCAAAGAGCACGTTTGTGATGTGTTCAAATAATAAAACAATTAAAACCAAGCCAAAATAAATTGCATTTACTAACAATTCCTTGCAATTTCAGTACAATTCCCTAGGGACCTTGTCACCCTTTCCCGTACTAAAACCTTTAAATCCTTAACTATTGGTCGGATCGCTTTGATTTTTTTTAAACGATCCTGCATAAAATTCCCTTGGAATACATATATGCGTCGGGTATATCTCCCATGGACCATCAAGAAGTAATTTCAGTTTAAAAATGAAAAAGGTCCCCAGGGACCTTTTCACCCATCGGAGGGGTAATACTGCTACTGTTGTTGTTTCTCTGTTGTTGTTGTTAATTCTGCTATTGTTGTCGTTGTTAATGTTGCTGTTATTTTTTTTTTTAGGATCGTCAGTTGTAGTTAATTTGCTGTCTGTAATTCCTGCGGTACTTCGACTCCTGGCTGGATCGCCAGTTGTGGTGAACATAATTATTTTGTGGTGGTGACCACAATTATTAATATATTTATATTATTTTTTATGTAATTTAATTTTTTTATTTAAATTTTATTTTTAGACTTCATTACATTTTAGTTTGAATACAATATTTTTAATAATCTAATATACAAAATTTTTGATTTATAAAAAATGAAAATTTATGAATTCTTAAATAATAATTTTTAGATAAATGTGTAAGTGAATATTTTATAAGGTGTGTGTTTTGTATGTTGTGATGTTGGTGTTTATATGTGGTAGTATTGAGTCACCACATACGCATTACACACAGCTGCGACAGACATTTTGTTATAAATTTGTGAATTTGTGAAAAATTTTTAATGTGAACTGATTAAAAAGTGAACCGATTTTGAGATGTTGCTCAATTCAAAAGGAACTCATTGTTATTTCATTATTTATACAAAGAAATATAATGTAAAAATATATAGGAAAAACTTTGGCAATGAGACATTTTTACTTCGAGTTTCATGTTATTTGTTTTGTGATTTTGATGGGTATTTTTCCCAATCTACGAGTAGAGAAATGGTCATACTTTTTTTTTATAAAAGTAATCCAATCAGTTTCTTCAGCAAAGATGTTCCTGCGAACGAAATAATATCACACAAAAAATATTTATTTGGTAATAAGTAATGTGGAAAAAGGGTAGAGGTGTTCAACTTACGGATCCTACCTTACTATTTAATTTTGGTACCGGATTTGGGGGTCATATTTTAACCAAACAATTCGATACACTCTAATAAAGATTACGCCTTTCTCTCAGTTTATGTAGATAATGCTTATTAGCTCGGTATGATAGCTTTACTTTGTGTAGATACGACCGTTTTTGTGTAGCTACGACAATTTGAGTCAATATAAGCCATGTACACGAAAAAATGACATTTTGTTTTGTACCTTAAAATATTTTATTACTATTTTAACCTTTAAGTATGGACGTGGGGTGTCAGAGGCCTCTACATATTCGCGCTTTCCGAGAATCACGCTTATGTTTCATTAAAATTAGAAAATAAAAAAAAATTATTGTTTATACATTGAGTCTTTTAATTTTAGTTTTATAAGCCACGGTTTGCAGTTTTTTTTAAAGATTTATAAGTGCTAACTAAAAAACGAAGCAATAAAGTGGAGGGGCCTGTGAGACCCCACGTCCTTGTTTGTGCGAAAAAGAATTCACGGATCTACGCTTTTTTTTTTTTTCGTACGCTTTAAGTACGAAATGTAGGATAGCAGTAATGAAATATGGTTAATAGCAACACTAAAAGTATTAAAAATAGCAAAAAGTTTACTACTTTTCAGGGGTCATTTGGCTGCAATCTGAACTTAGCACTTTCAAAATAGATGCACCCTCTATCTTTGACATTGGAACTCGTACAAGCCTGTTGTGCTCGTACTCCCATCAAACGTCATAGCTATTAAATGCTCGTCTGGCAGACACTTGCAACCGTCAGAATATGCTGGCTTTTTAGATATACTTCGAGAACTATGAAAAGAATATACCCTCAAAATTTCACCGTTGTGGGAAGCAGGTTACCATTACCATCCCGAAGACAACTTTGCTGTCTTCTGGCAGATACTTGCAACCATCCAAATAGGCTGTCAATTTTTTTTTTTACACTTAAATCTATGTAAATTACAACATAATAAAATTTTATCCTTGTAGGAGCAGGTTCAAAAAATGTTTTTTTCTTACATTTTCAAAAATGAAAAGGACAACGACGCAACCGCGTGATCCCTGCCAGAACGGTATTTTCTTAATAGACTGATAATAAATCATCACTTGAAAAATTTCTACCTTTGTGGGAAACGGGTTAGTCAGATGGCTCACTAGCTCTCCTACTATTTGGAAAGTTGACCTTTAAGCCTAGTACTATGAAAATTTTGACAGAAGTTTTGTTGCGAACGAACAGCTGATGATCAGCTTATAAATTTCGACAAGATGCCTTTGTTTTGGAGCAGAACAAGTCATTAGTTTATGGCAGTCTGCAAGCTGCGAAGTTTTGCGACCGCCAACTCCGCGGAAAGGTGCATCCGTATTTACAATTTCAAACAACTGCAATTATTAATTGCAAAGTTTTAGAAATAGTACAAAAATATCATTTCAATTATAAACATTGTTCTTTTGCTTGCACTTATTTCTTAAATGAAACGGCAATTGTCACTTTTCACGGCAAAATAAATGGTCGGTTCAATTAAATTGCCGTGAAAAAAATGTTTCTAGATGCATGTTGCAGAATACAGTACTATATTTTCACAAGTAAAGCATAGTACAGCTTTGACGAAGAAGTTGTGAAATGTTCACGGTTGTTTCACAGCTGTCATTTTTGTATGGAGATTTGAGTGGAATTTCACGTGAAGCCTAACATTGTACTATGCTTTTTAACCCTCGAACTGGCACATGGTTCTGGCCAGACATATTTGATTTTCATGCTTCAATTTAGCATATTTCTATTTTAGGTACATGGCTGTAATTTCAGGTAATCTCCCAAAATATTGTTGGCTTTCGATGTATAAATTAATAATTGAAAAAAAGTCCTTGGAACAGGACGAAAAAGCCAAATAAAAAATCTACACCTTACTTTTGGTTCATGGTGCCTGGCCAGACCCCTATGCATTTTGTATGAACGCATAGGCAAAGCGCATGGCACGAGTTGGAAATTTGTATTTACTTTATTCTTTTATGCTTCTTTCTTTCTTCTGCTTTTGTTTGTGAGTAAGTTATTCATTGAACGTTGAACAGTGAAGAAGTAATCTAGTTTTTGTGCGGTAATTTTGAGCTTGTGAATAATTTTACGCAGGTAGATTTGTTGCGTTTTTAGTATATTATGGCTGATGAACTGGAATTTATTTATTATACACGCTTGCGTAGCGCGAATTTGCAACTCCAATTGTCAGAGGCATTAGTGCGTGATTTTCAAAGTCAGGTAGAAGCTGATGAAAATTATGATTTTTTTGAAAACGATGGTGACGACACTGCTGATTATGTGCCAGAAGATGATGCATCAGACATAGAAAGTGATTTGGAAATTGAAGCTAACGAACTTTATGATAGTGCAGCAAATGAACTCGACTCAGGCTGTTTTTATGGCAAAGACGGTACTAAATGGAACAAAACTGAACCCCCTGCATCTCGTTTGCGACAGCATAATATAATGCATTTTCAATCTGGAACAAAAACAAGGCTCACCAATCCAGTTGAGGTATTCAAGCTATTTTTCTCAGCCAATATTACGTTCGTCATCATTAGTGAAACAAATCGGCATGGGCGAGAATCAATTAGAAAATGGAATGAAGAATATCCAGAGTCTACCCAAAGAAAATGGATTGATCTGACAAGCTCTGAGCTAGATGCATTTATTGGGATTTTGTTGGCTTCTGGTCTCAGCCATAATAATATGCAAGACTCCAGTATATTGTGACGTTCTGATTCGCTGCCCATATTTCGTGCGGCTATGTCGCACAAACGATTCATTACTCTGTCCAAATATATTCGTTTCGATAATAGTCGAACGCGGGCATTTCGACAGCAAACAGATAAAGCAGCTCCTATTCGGGACCTTTGGAATTTTCTCAATGAAAATCTGCAAAATTATTATGATCCTTATGAAAATATCACCATCGATGAGCAGTTATTTCCGTACCTTGGGCGCACAAAGTTCACCCAATATATCCCATCAAAACCTGCAAGGTATGGTATCAAAATTTGGTGGGAATGCGATGTTAAGACGAAATTTCCATTGAAAGGAAAACTATACACTGGAAAGGAAGGAGACGATCGGGAGATAAATCAAGGTGAAAACGTTCTAATGTATTTGGCAAATCGTTACGCAAACAGCGGCAGAACAATTATTTCTGATAATTTTTTCACCTCATTGAACGGCGCTAAACGACTGACTGCTATGAGACTGGCATTTGTTGGCACCATTCGAGCAAACAAAAGATGTCTTCTTAAGGAAGTTATGAAGAGCACCAGACGACCAATTCTTTCAAGTGTGTTTGGTTTTCATGAAAATCTTGTTGCACTTTGCAGCTACGTGCCCAAAAAAAAAAATAAGGCAGTCAATTTAATTTCAACCGTGCATTACACGAAATATGTTGAAGGCATAGCCAAGAAACCGGAAGCAATTTTATTTTACAATTCAACTAAAGCCGGAGTCGATACGATGGATCAAATACTAACTCATTACACAACAAAACGGTCAACCAGACGCTGGACATACGCGTTTTTCTGCAACATGATTGATGTGATGGCATTGGCAAGTTACATTATATGTAAGCTTAATGATGAAAATACAAGAAAAGAAAGAAGACGCATATTTATACCCCCACGCGTACTGCGTAAGGGGTATATTTATTTTGTCACGACGTGTGTAACGTCCATAAGGAGGCGTGGTAGGTATAGAAAAGTATATATATATTCTTGCTCAGCATCACCACCTGAGTTGATTTAGCCATGTCCGTCTGTCTGTCCGTCTGTCTGTCTGTCTGTCTGTGGACACGATAACAGCCGTAATTTTGAAGCTATCGTGCTGAATTTCGATATTTAAGCTTTTTTTAAAAAAACTAAGATCAAGTTCGAGAATTGGCAAAATCGGATGAAAATCACGCCTACCTCCCATACAACCTCAATGATAAAATCTCCATAAAGAACCGAATATTTAAGCTACAAAACTTAAATTCGGTATTCGTATAGTCTATGACAAAACTCACGTGTGTTAGAAAAATGGGCGTCATCCACCCACTAACACGCCCACCTCCCATACAACCTTAATATTGAAACCTATGTATAGTGGCTTGTGTCGAAGCTATAATAGTAAAATTAAATATTTATTATTTTTATATAAAAATTAAGCCTTGAGAAAAAAAAGGGCGTTATCCACTCTCGAACACGCCCACCCTCCATACAACCCCAAAATTGAAAACAGTATAAATAGGCTTCTCTCGAAGCTACAAAAATAAAATTAGATATATATTATTTTTTTAAAAAAAATAAAACGTGTTAGAAAAATGAACGTCATCCACCCTCGAACACGCCCACCTCCCATACAACCCCAAAATTGAAAACTATATAAATAGGCTTCTGTCGAAGCTACAAAAGTAAAATTAGATATTTATTCTTTCTCTAATAAAATTAAGATGTGTTAGAAAAATGGGCGTCATCCGCCGATGAACACGCCACCCTCCTATACAAATAATATTGGAAACTCTATAAATAGGCTAATATTTAAGCTACAGACCTGAAATTGAGTATTTGTGTATATTATATCAAAATTGAGGCGTGTTCGAAAAATTGGCATCAACCACTCAAGAACACGCCCACCTCCCATACAACCCCTAATTGAAAGCTTTATAGAAAGGCTTGGCTTTACTTTGCAGGAAATCGATTTGATATGAATGTATTTTAGACGTCATCAAAAAAGTAAAATTTTTGAAATCTCATATAAAAAGAGCTGCAATTTAAGATTTACGAATCGCCCGTGGGGGTATTTTAACTTCGGCCAAGACGAAGATATTCCTTACTAGTTTTAAATAAACTTGCAAAGCAATTGGTACTAGCCAACGTTGAAAATCGCATCAATAATCCGTACATTGTGGCTCAACCAACAACTCGTATAGCATTTGAAGCGTACTTTGGGAGACCTCTCAATACACCAAACCTTAATGTGGCTTCACGCAGTGGTCCAGACTAGGCCTGTGCGAGTAGTTTAATTTTCGAAACTCGTATCGAATAACTCGTGTTTTCGAGTAACTCGAATTTTTCAAGTAACTCGAAGTTTTTCGAGTTTTTGAGTGCTTTTACTTATCAGTGGAAATACCCATTAGAAAATTGGTCTAACAGCATGTCGTTTTTCATCGTATGTATATTTGGTAATAATGGTTGTTTTGTGCTTTGATGTGTTGTTGTAAGGAGGGAAGGCGAAATTTTTTCATTAAGCCGAATTGCAAGATTAGAGTGCATATTAAAAATCAAGACTTATGCGCATAATTTCAAGTTGCAGTATTATTTGTTTTTGTAGATTTTGAAGATATTTTACTGTTTTAGAGGTGAGTTAGGCGTGGTCTGCAACTGATTTGAGTCAATCTCGAACGTGATTTTTAAAGAAACTTATAACGAAAAGCTATAACTAATTTTATTTTTATTGGTAGTTTTAAACTTCTCCTGTAATCATGATTACAGACAGACGAACGGAAAGGGCTAAATCGAATTAGGAGAAGATGCTCATCTAAAATGTCCATAGAGAGTTAGCTTACGCTCTATAGAAAAATGCCATATATAAAAGAAACCTCCGTGTTTGTTATGGTAGTTTATGATAACATTATGAAATTTTTATTTTATGTAATCCTAAACCACTTCCCTTGCTTAAGAAACCTCTGTGTATGTTATCAGTGGCGTAGCTAGGGTTGGTGACACCCGGGGCGGAAACTAAATTGTGCACCCCTTAAGAAGGTTAAAGTAAACCTCAAAAGAGTAATGTTTAAAAAATACCACGAAATTAATATAATTTTTTAAATAATAGTGTACAGTTTTAATTAGTTTGTTAAAGTGCAAATAAATTTATAAATATTTTAATTATTTATATAGTTTTTAAAATTCGGTTACAATAGACAAAATTTAAAAATAATCTCATCGATATTAATATATTTGATCATTTGAAAGATATGTTATTGGGTAAGTAACACAAAACTTAAAAAATTTCATTTAATTTCAATTATGAAGTATATCTTAATTTTTTTAAAGCAGGATTTTCCGCAATCAAGGAATTTTTGAAAAATATTTTGTTTACGCAAAATTTTGATTTGCAAAAGTGAGTAAATCCCCAAAGATATATTTTGATTAAAATTTTTCACTATTTCCATTTTAATTTTACAATAATTGTCGATGAATCCGACTACATGTTTTTGAATCAACCTCTACAAAAATTACATATTTTAGAAAAGATTTGGAAAAAAGCTTATAAGGGCTTATAAGTTATGCGAGGACAATTTACTGTCAGTAAACCACACAATATCAGTTTTAAATAATTGGAGAACTGTGTGAAGTTTTAAATAATTGGACTTTATGAAGTTATAAAAACTTAAGCTAGTTTTTTATAGAAAATTGTGAAAATTTTACGAAAAATTGTGCATAATTGAAGAAAAAACAGGACCTGGAAGCAAACCGTTGGCAAACTTTCCCTCATTAACCCTGAATAACTATAAAGTTGAATATTTTTTCGAAATCAATCCATGTCTTCTATATAAAACTTAAGTGAAAATTAAAATAAAGCATTCAAATGCATTTATAATCTTTTTTCCTAAATTTTATCAACTTCTTTATAGTATTCTATATTCATCTCAGCTTCGACTTTGATAGACAAATCTGAGGTCTGTAAGATTTGACTGCCCTATACTTGACTATTAATATCACAGTATCTCAACATTACAGTGATACCAAATTATTATCAGAAATTTGTTTCATACTCATTATGTACATAATTCCCAAAGCAAACTAGCCCTGGCTGGACAAGGTCAAGAGTCATGAATGGCCAAAAAAGAGCTGACAATTACAAGAAATCTGTCGATGCTTCACATTCGGGGACTGAGAACAAAATTTAATTTAAATAATTAGAATAATTTTTAAGGAACTGTGCATCTTCTAATAAAAACTCTATTTTTGACAGTTTTTGTTGGTTGATTTAATCATAATAATGATTACTTTAGTAAAGTTAAGGAGTCAGAAAACCATCTTAGAGCTTTTAGTAGACATCTTCTACATAAAATAAAAAAAAACGTCAGAACGCCTTAAAATTGTTATAAAACGCCATGTATTTAATTTAAATAAAAAATTTAATGCATTTAAATCATAATTTAATTTTTTTTAGAAATTTTTTAAGCATGTAATTAGTTGAGTATTGATTTTTAAATTGTTTCATGTAACAGGATACCCAAAAACATATTACTATTAAAAATAATATTCTAGCAGATTAAGAGCTGTAAATAAGGTTTGTTTTATGATGTATTATCTTAGAACTTAGCAATCACAAAATCATAAAGCATATTTATTATTCTTGACATTTATGTCATGGGCACGTTTTTCTGTAAAGTTCAGGAGAAATGTATTGCTTACAAAATAACTGATGCCTCCATTCATATGAAAATCATGCAGATTTGCGTAAAATATTGGTAATAGAAATGTATACTATACGAGTAAATTTGAACACTTCTTAACCTGAAGAAGCAAAAAAACACGATGTTTTAAAAAATTTTATGGAATATAAAAAGAATGTAACATTATAATATAACATTTTTCTTTGTGTACTCTATCTTACTGTCATTAAAATTTGAATTGCATTTGTTTGGCAATTGCACCCCTTACCAATGACAAATTAAATTCCGAATTGACTTAGGTTTTAGTATGAGCGTTTGTTTATATTGAAACAAATTTCTTATTAAGCTGAAGTTTTAATAAAAACGAAGAAAAAAAATATTTGCATTTACATTTGCACCCTCTTTATATTCAAAACATAGAACCGCAGTCATTAAAAAGTTCTTATTATTAAAAAAAATCAAAAATTGTGTGCGGTGAAAAGTTCTTTTATCAAATTTTGCACCCCATTTTAGAGTGTACCCGGGGCGGACCGCCACCCCCCTCCCCCCCTTGCTACGCTACTGCCAATGATAAAAAGAGACAGTATAAAATTAATACATTTGATAGATTTGCTTTTATATTCAAAACATAAAACCGCAGTCATTAAAGTATTCTTATTATTAAAAAAAATCAAAAATTGTGTGGTGAAAAGTTCTTTTATAAAATTTTGCACCCCATTTTAGCGTGTACCCGGGACGGACCGCCCCCCCCCCCCCGCCCCCCCCCTTGCTACGCTACTGTATGTTATGGTAGTTTTTGATAACATTATTAAATTTTTATTTTATTTAATCCTAAACCACTTCCCTTGCTTGAATTTCCATATGCATGTTTTAGAAATAGGTTTCCATTTCCTAGTGGGTTGCAATATTGAAACACTCATAAATCAAAGCTGATTACAGTGTAACAATTTACAAATTAATCGTGTACATTTCATTTCAATGACTTGAAAAGTTATTTGTATTAATAAAATAAAGTTTATGGCTTAGCTATCATAAACTATCATACATAATGAAGAGCAGGTAATTAAAATTTGACATTAATAAATGTCATCGATTATCTTAATGTATAAAAGACAAGCGTCCTGCTCCGTGCTCTATATCGTAAAACATGTTCAGCCTGGACCAGAGCCTGTTGCAAAATTATCCAATTGAAATTTTTGTACTTACTTAACCTTTTGATCTATATCGTAAAACCTGTTCAGCCTGTACCAGAACCTGTTGTTAAATTATCCATTTGAAATGTTTGTACTTACTAAGCCTTTTGCTCTATATCGTAAAACCTGTTCAGCCTGGACCAGAATCTGTTGTAAAATTATCTATTAAAAATGTTTGTACGTACTATACTTTTTTAAACCTGTTTAGCCTGGACCAGAACCTGTTGTAAAATTATCCATTTCAAATGTTTGTACGTACTTTACTTTTTAAAACCCGTTCAGCCTGGACCAGAACCTGTTATTAAATTATGTATTGGAAATCTCTGTACTTTAAGACTATCGTCATTTTCCTCAACTACTATACATCAAACATCATGTCTTGCTATTACAGTGCTTCTTAATTAACAGAACCGCAACCTATTCGGTCTGCATAAACTGAACAGCAATTATTACATTCAGTGACGTTGGTGTCAATTGGAATTGCTAGAATTAAATCACTATGTTCGGTCTTCTGATCCAAGTTTTAGCTACTCAAGTTAGGAAATGGAAATGAAGATATCATAGAAATTCCCGATCATTTTGTTTGTAAAGGTTCGCTTTTTAACCCTTTCAATAATCGCTTGCCTAGAATAATCGTGGACAATTTTTTGAGCTTATATTCCCATCATTTAAGCAATAAGAAGATTAAACAATATCCCTCTGATTTTTACATGAGCTGCTTTGCTTTTGGCAGGCTGTCTAATATAATGGACAAAACCACGATAACGTTGTATTATAATATTTTAGTTCAACTAAAACAACCGGAGACTGATGCAAATGCGTTATTTATTCAAATGTTATTATAAAAAAAATAATACTTTGCACACCAATCACAATAATCACTTATTTTTTGCAAAATTTATTAACACGTGATATAAAAAAATTGAAGGCTTCTGTTGGGCATAAAATCGAAAATCTAACTAAGTTAAACGTTATATATCTCCCTAAAATTATTTTTGTCATGTTGGCACAACTTCATTTCATAGTACCAACCTATTTGATTTTAGAAAAGACGTTGGAAAATAAAAAAAAAATTTTTTTCCGAAGTGTCCAATACAATAGACAAATCCATTGAAAGGGTTAAATAGATCTTTAGCGATACTTTGAGTCCGAATAACATCAATCGTTATTCCAAAATTGCTATCCTATGCCCAAAAAATTCCGATGTGAACGAAGTCAACGAGCAAGTTCTAAATATTTTAGTTGGTGACACAGTGAGAGATCTGAGCACGGATTAAATTGAAGACAATGATGATAACGATAAACAAAATTACCCTGCCGAGTTTTTGAATAAATTTTATCCTTCAGGAATGCCACTGCATAAGTTAAACCTCGAAATTGGAAGAATTATAATACTTCTTCGAAATTTCAATACCAAAAGAGATATCTGTAATGGAAGGTGGTTAGTTTTGAAAAACCTAAAAACTTAATTAATCATCGCACAGGTATTGACAGGCGCACTGGCGAACATGAAATAGTTTTCATACCTACAATTGATTTGGCCCCGACAAGCACAGATTTGCCTTTCACTCTCCGGAGGCGACAATTTCCAGTTAAACTGACATTTTCAATGACCATAAATAAATTGCAAGGTTAAATATTGCAAAAAGTAGGAGTTTTTCTAAAAGAACTGGTATTTAGTCATGGGCAGTTTTAGCTGGCTGATGATGTAAAACTAAGCATTAAAGATGGCAAGGGACAAGGTTAATTGGTTACAATTCTAAGAATTTTTTTACTAGAAATGTTGTATATAAGGAAGTTTTATAAAAATAATTTAATAAACATGTTTTCAAATAAAAACCTTTGTAAATAAATCCAATTAATTTTTTGTCGCATTTTGTACTCTAAATGGTTCCTTCCCGTCGTAGGACGGGCTTTTACACTATTATATATATACTAGGCTTGGTTTTCACTTAGTCATTTTTTGTTTGACATGAAATTTAAAAGTTTAAAAAATCACATAAATAACATTTTTTTTTGCAATTTTTGCTATAAACATGTGAAGAGATCAGTTTTTCCTATTTTACGCCATTGCCAAACAGAAAAAAATGACAACGTGTTGGCATTTTTCATGTGACTGACAACAACTGACCATTGATATTGACATAAAACTGACCATGACTAAATACCAGTTCTTTTAGAAAAACTCCTACTTTTTGCAATATTTAACCTTGCAATTTATTTATAGTCATTAAAAATGTCAGTTTAACTGTAAATTGTCGCCTTCGGAGAGTGAACGGCAAATATGTGTTTGTCGGGGCCAAATCAATTGTAGGTATGAAAACTATTTAATGTTCGCCAGTGCACCTGTCAATACTTGTGCGATGATTAATTAAGTTTTTAGGTTTTTCAAAACTAACCACCTTCCATTACAGATATCTCTTTTGGTATGGAAATTTCGAAGAAGTATTATAATACTTCCAATTTTGAGGTTTAACTTATGCAGTGGCATTCCTGAAGGATAAAATTCATTCAAAAGCTCGACAGGGTAATTTTGTTTATCGTTATCATCACTGTCTTCAATTTAATCCGTGCTCAAATCTCTCACTGTGTCACCAACTAAATTATTTAGAACTTGCTCGTTGACTTCGTTCACATCGGAATTTTTTGGGTACAGGATAGCAAGTTTGGAATAACGGTTGATGTTATTCGGACTCAAAGTATCGCCAAAAATCTATTTAACCCTTTCAATGGACTTGTCCATTATATTGGACACTTCGGAAAATTTTTTTTTTTATTTTCCAAAGTTTTTTCTAAAATCAAATAGATTGGTGCTATGAAGTGAAGTTGTGCCAACATGACAAAAATAATTTTAGGGAGATACATAACGTTTAACTTAGTTAGATTTTCGATTTTATGCCCAACAGTAGCCTTCAATTTTTTTATATCGCGTGTTAATAAATTTTGCAAATAAAGTGAGTATTGTGATTGGTGTGCAAAGTATAATTGTTTTTTATAATGAAAAAAAAAAAACAAATTGGCCATTTCAGCCCTTGAAAGGACTTTGACCGAGCTTCTTATCATCAATTGTGTTATGTGTGTTATTAAATGTTTGCACACAATTAACCGAGAACTGGACCTACACGTATTATCCCGACTCCGAACGGCTAAAGTTCAAGTTCTCAAGAAGCTTTACATGGCATTATTTACTCTCTGAGGTTTGCCATTGTCTGCAGAGAGGTGGTGACCGATCTGAAAAATTTTTTATTGAAAAAACTTTTCGCCGCGACTGGGGATCGAACTCGGGCTCCGAGCGTACTAAGCCACACACTTAACCTGCACACCACGATCACCATAATTTGTTTTTTTTATAATAACATTTGCATAAATAACGCATTTGCATTTGTCTCCGGTTGTTTTAGTTGAACTAAAATATTATAATACAACGTTATCGTGGTTTTGTCCATTATATAAGACAGCCTGCCAAAAGCAAAGCAGCTCATGTAAAAATCAGAAGGATGTTTTTTAATCTTTTTATTGCTTAAATGATGGGAATATAAGCTCAAAAAAATTGTCCACGATTATTCTAGGCAAGCCATTGAAAGGGTTAATAAGCGAACCTTTACAAACAAAATAATCTGGAATTTCTATGATATCTTCATCTCCATTTCCTAACTTGAGTAGCCAATCACTAAAACTTGGATCAGAAGACCGAACATTGTGATTTAATTCTAGCAATTCCAATTGACACCAACGTCACTGAATGTAATAATTGCTGTTCAGTTTATGCAGACCGAATAGGTTGCGGTTCTGTTACTTGATGTATAGTAGTTGAGGAAAATGACGATAGTCTTAAAGTTCAAAGATTTCCAATACATAATTTAATAACAGGTTCTGGTCCATTCTGAACAGGTTGTAAAAAGTATAGTACGTACAAAGATTTCAAATAGATAATTTTACAACAGATTCTGGTCCAGGCTGAACAGGTTTTACGATATAGAGCAGAAGGTTTAGTAAGTACAAACATTTCATATGGAAAATTTTACAACAGGTTCTGGTACAGGCTGAACAGGTTTTACGATAAAGAGCAAAAGGTTTAGTAAGTACAAAAATTTCAAATCGATAATTTCACAACAGGTTCTGGTCCAGGCTAAACATGTTTTACGATATAGGGCACGGAGCAGGACCCTTGTGTTTTATATATTAAGATATTTACGGTCTATATATATATTACGATATATAGCAAAATGTCACTTTTTGTCGCTCAATATTACTCGCATTTTACTTGTAAAATTTCTTCGAGCACGAATATCGACCTTCAAACAGCTGATTGTCAAAGTGATAAAATTATATTAAATTGTGTTGTGAAAAAAATGTAAGCAATTGGTTAGCAAATTAATAAATTAAAAAATAACCAAAATGAATGCTTACGAAAGTGTTTTAAATACAAAAACAAAGATATTAAATATTATTATCCTCAGAAAACAGCTGTTGTGCTTAAAACTTACTTGAAACCGTTTCCGTACTTTTTGACAAATTTTCTCATTTTTACAGATAACCAAATAACTCTCTATTACTCGAACTTTACTTGAACTGCGTACGAAAACAGACCTATTGATTAACAGATGTAAAACACCTTCCAAGTACTTCGTAACAACAAAAAAAAAAAACATAAAAATGTGTGCAGAACTTTTTCCATATTGAAGTTAAAATTGTAAGCTTATTAGAATATTTTACAATAAAAATAAATTACATGTATAAATATTGAACATATATTTTATTTGTCTACTGGCAAATTCATATTTGACACACTGTGCAATGCGTTCAAGGTTAACATAAAAACCACTCTTCCAATGAATAACGTTATTTGTGCTGAGTTATTTTTGAACAGAGTTGCCATGTTTCATTAGAAACATTATTCTTTAACATTGAAATAAATTCAGGTTTTCACTCATGCTTCAACTTTTCCCGTCATTTTTAAAAACATTGCCTTGAGTTAAAGAACTCATTTCAAACAAAGTTGTGTCAGATTAAGGTTGAAAAAAGTTTAGTTTTATAAAAGTTTTACAATGGCAGAGTTTGAAAATAACGCTCATAATATAATAATAAAGTGCATATGAAAAAAATGTCCTAGAATTGTTTCTTTTTCTCCCTACCTCTCTCTGATTCTTTTGACTGGTTGACTTAATATAATTCTTAGACTAAAAAAAATGTCCTCGGATGCCTCGACCTAAATTCTCTTTACAAATGATAAGTACTTCCAGAGAGATGGCAACCCTTTTTCATTCTTTGAGTCATTCTTATGATGTCGTTCCGAAAAGATAGGGAAAATGCCCAGTTGGAAATACGTTAATGAATCCAAACACTTACTTTCTCAATGTTTCTTGGCTGAGTTATCCTTGCATTTATTATTCTTATACTTATTATTATATTCATTCAACATTCTTTTTGAAAAATTTTTGGAAATAAACCAATAAAAATTATGGGTAACCAAGCTTTTTGTTTCTTCTGTAAAGTTTTTAAAATTGCATTTACAATGTTTTAACGTTTGGCCTTTGATATATAACCCTTGGTGTTTTGTTAAGCTTGGTTTCCATCCTTTGACACAATAAAAATATAAATTTGTTGCCCTATTTTCGCTAACCAAAACAGCTTGAAATATGAGTACAATTTATTGCATAGAAAAAGTTTTTGGAGTTTAAGTCGTTAAAATAATATCTCCCTAGGCATGAGATAATAAGATTGCGGTTATATTATAACAAATATAATAAAAATTGCTAACAATTATTTATATAATTTAATGCATTTTTTGAAACGACATTAAGCCGGATCGACTTTTTATGGAGAAAAAAAGTCATCCGGACACCGACTCAAAAGTTAGAGGGACCCTTAAAAACTAATACTGCATCATTTTTTGGAATTGGAGAAATCACCATGGAGCGGTTTTGATTCTCTTGAATCCCTTTTTTGGTCAAAAAATCAAGTTTTTTGCCTATAACTTTTTTTTTTCCGAATGCATACCCAAGATAAGCATAAAAGACAATGTTCGTGTCTTCAATGTTCCATTACTTTAATCTCTTTTTATCCTTATTATACCCTAATTGCTACTGGGTATGTATTATTGAGAGTGAAGTTGAGAACGTGCCAAAAAAAAAATAACTCGAGTAACTCGATAATTCTTCGAGTTCACTCGAGTAACTCGTAATTTCGAGTTATTCGAATAACCGAGTTACTCGAATCGAAAATCGAGTCGAGTTGCACTACTCGACTCGACTCGAACTCGAAGCAACTCGCACAGGCCTAGTCCAGACACATAAGCTGCCAAAAAAGATTGTAGAATTTGCCTGCAGTAAGGTGACAAAATACGCCGTAACTCAGGTTTTTTTTGCTGCAAATGCAACAATCCTGTTTGTCAGCAACATTCAAAAGTAGATTATTTATGTTTTTATTGCCTTCCGCAAAATTCTGAATAAAATATTTTAATGTATGCTTCATAATAATTTTCTATTTTGTCATAAACATTTATTACTTTAGCCATAATAAAGAGAAATATATATAGAAAAAAAAAATTGTTGCCCTTTTCATTCCAAACATTTTTTCAGGTATATTTTTTCTTCCTCAGGTAGCTAATAACATAGTAAAAAGAAATAGAAACACAAAATATAACAAATATTTACCTATCTTAGTAAAAAATTTAACGGCAAACAACCTTTATTTCCATACAAATGCATGTAAATGTATAGGAGTCTGGCCAGACACCATGTGCCAGAACTAAGGGCTCAAAATATGTGCCTGACGAAGGGTTAAGTATATATGAGTTTTACCTAACAAGCTTTTTATTAAAAAATGTACTTTAATCCGTGGCCAAAAATGAATTTTTTTGTAATGAACTGTACGAAATGTTCTATGTTTTAGTACGTATATTGAATAAGAAATAATTTGAGTGAGCTCAGAAAATCAGAAAAAATTTATTTTTTGGTCCTGTTTTTACTGACTTATTTGCTTTTGATATTTTTAAGTTTTATTATTCTTTCAAAATAGATCACAAACAGATCAAAAAATTTTAAGCATAAATTTGCTCCAATCGTATTCATAATCATAGCCACCAAAAATGCATTTTTCGACCAGAATCATGAATACATGAAAATGTAGATATGATCTTTCGTCACCAATTATTTGATAACTTTTTAAAGAAGTAAAGAAGTATGTATTTATATAAAATCAAAAATCAATTTTATATTTGAAATATAAAATCAAATAAGTTTATAATAAAAACTGATATTTTTATATAAAAACAAAAACAAAACAAAACCACAAACAAAGTCAAAGTTCGATAAAATAAAGTAACAACTAGAAGTAAAGTTGTGGTGACCGTGGCATGCAGGTTAAGTGTGTGGCTTAGCATGCTCGAGAGCCCGGGTTCGATTCCTAGCCGTGGCGAAAAGTTTTTTCAATAAAAAATTTTTCTGATCGGTCACCACCTCTCTGCAGACAATGGCAAACCTCACAGAGTAAATAATGCCATGTAAAGCTTCTTGAGAACATGAACTTCAGCCGTTCGGAGTCGGCATAAAACATGTAGGTCCAGTTCTCGGTCAATTGTGTGCAAACATTTAATAACACACACAACACAATTGATCATAAGAAGCTCGGTCAAAGTCCTTTCAAGGGCTGAAATGGCCAATTTGTTTTTTTTGTTTTTTTTAACTAGAAGTAAAGAATTATAAGTGGTGACCGTGGCATGCAGGTAAAGTGTATGGCTTGGCATGCTCGGAGCTCGAGTTCGATCCCCAGTCGCGGCGAAAAGTTTTTTCAATAAAAAATTGTTTTGATCGGTCACCACCTCTCTGCAGACAATAGCAAACCTCAGAGAGTTATTAATGCCATGTAAAGCTTCTTGAGAACATTTTTCACAACTTTGGCCGTTCGAAGTCGGCATAAAACAGGAAGGTCCAGTTCTCGGTCAATTGTGTGCAAACATTTAATAACACACACACAACACAATTGACCATAAGAAGCTCGGTCAAAGTCCTTTCAAGAGATGAAATGGTCAATTTGTTTTTTTTTTTAAAGAATTATAAACTAAAAACAAACAATTAAAATACCACAATTTTTTAAGTCATGTAAACTGGTGCGAGCATAACCTACAAAAACATGATAAGAATTATATGCTTGCTCATTTAATAAACATCTGCTTTCAAATAACCTTCTTCACGCCTTCTATGGTTAAATAACAACAAAATGTTGGAAACTAGATGGACACGTGATAAAGAAGTAAACAAAAAGCGCAACAACAAAATCTTTGCATAATCAATGCAGTCAATATTTTGAAATTTTGCAATTAGCAAAAGAGTAGAAAAGCACTGCTTTGAAGAAGTGAAAAGCTTCTCGTTAATTCCGTTTTGGTCTTGCTGCAGTTGAGTTTATTAGCTTTTCAAAGTTAGTGGACTGTATAAACCACAGAGACTACTGATGAGTCAGAGTAGCGTCCGACGAAACCATGGTCTAGTTTGGAGTTGTAAATGCCATAGCTCAATTTGCTCAATTTGCTCACTTACAACAACTTCAATATTTTCGTGTGTGTTGTAATTCTGAGAATTGACTTCGCCGACGCATCTCACTGTTACAGCATGAAAAAACATTTGCATAGCATTGCTGTTGTTTGCTCGCGTTGATATCAAAGTTTTTACTGCTGCGTGTATTATGTTGGTATTCACACTCAATGTGGTGGCTCATTTTTTTGTTGTCATTTTTGCAAAATTTGTTTAAGGATCATATTAGCTCAGAGGACACATGTCGTTATTTTTTCTATTTTTTGTTTTTTTTTTTTGTCGCCATCGAAGTTATGATTTTTTATTTTTTTTTTATTTATAAACTAACTCACTGCCACAACACCTCTGGTCTAGTTTGCTCGGTTTATTCTGCAAAGAACATTGTTGTTGTAGCAACCTGTTTGGCTTCACAAATTATTTGGCATCAAGCTCTAAACATAATTCTTAAATAATATGTTATTGAGAATTATAAACTAAAAATAAGGCAGTAAAAATTGGTCCTTTGTTTTTCATTTTGTTCCTTTTTTTAATGAATTGTGGTCCCGAATGAAAATTCAGAGTAGCAACCGTGCTAATGAGAGAAAGCTTGCTGCTGTCAAAAATATGCAACATGCGTTGGCCACATTCAGATGTGTCAACTGTTGTGATAGCGATACATCGGGGAGCGCTGTTATCGCTACGAAAGTGTCAAAAAAGTTGTCAAGTTGATGCAATGTAAATCTTTGTTTCAAATACCAAGTTTAAACTATAATATTCTCCAGGGTTACATGGATTTTTATGCACAACTTCAATTTTTTGTGCATCAAGGTGTTATTTAACCTTGTAATTATTAGGTGTGTTTCCGTACGCAATGTCGAGTATAAGTCAAGTAAAATTCAAGCTGAGAGAATACAATTAAAAATGGAAAATGTGCCAAGCTAGCTAGTTGCAAGCACAAAAACAGCTGATTTCCTTTCAAATGGAAACAGCGCCAATTTATAACTCTCGATTTCATAATTATTTATAACTTAAATAAATTTAATTTATAAATATCATTTTAATTTATAATTATTTATTGTTATTAATTGAATTTCACTACTTGTACATTTTTTTTAACGGCACAACATAATCATAACAATGGCCCTGATTTTGTGTAATTTTTAGCTGTGTAATTTGATTTGATTTATTTGATTAACATTAGTACAAATAAGAACCATGTTCTTTTACAGTACAACATATAATACTTAAAGCTATATAAATTTATTTATTAATGGAAATAACAACAAGTTGACTTTTCAAATTATTTATAATTTTAATTTTATAATTTTATAAATAAATCACATGTTTTGAGTCTTTCTGATTCCAAATACAACATTTTATTTTGCCTTATTTTACAGCATTTTGCCTTTTTTAGAATTTTTAAAATTTTGTTGATCTTTCACCAAAAGTTTTGCAATTTTTGTAATCTCTATAATAGCAACTAATTTATTCAAAAAGTTAAGCTTAGAGTTTGTGTGGAGCGACACATTAGAAAAATGTGTCGAATTCAGTATAATTTAAGTTTTCGAAAAGTTGTCCATACAAAAATAAAGGTCGAAAATTTTGGGTAGGCTTGGAAAAACAGATTTACAATTTAAGAACAGGTCGTCCCTGCGCCTTAAAAATAAGCTATTTGTTTCTCGACAACTTTTCATGAGAGCAATAAAACTATTATTTTTAAAGCTCAACTCGCTTGTGAAAAAAAGTCTACGCATCTTGCTTTTATTTCCTCAATAGCTGGCAACACTTTTGTCATGACGACCACATCAATAAATAAATTAAAATTTTTTACCTGCTAATAAATCAATCGACATAAGGCATTTTGAAATTTTTTGCAAATAATATAATATAACAGTTGACTGCTTGAAAAAATTTAATTTTGTTTTTGTACTCACATCACACTTTGGCAGAACCTATGGCATTAGACCCTATCCCGTACACAAATCAACTAAAACAATAGTAAGGTGTATCTTCGACTTGGCCGAAGTTAAAATACCCCCACGGCCGATTCGTAATGATACAAAATCTAAAATTGTAGCTCGTTTTGTATGAGATTTTAAAAAATTACGTCTAAAATACATTCATATCAAATTGTTTTCCTGTAAAGTTAAGACAAGCCTCTTTATAAAGTTTTCAATTAGGGGTTGTATGGGAGTTGGGCGTATTCTTGGGTAGTTGACGCCAATTTTCTAACACGCCTCAGTTTTGATATAAACTACACAAATGCCCAATTTCAGTTCTGTAACTTAAATATTAGCCTATTTAAAGAGTTTTCACTATTTTGGGCTGTGTGGGCTGTGGGTGTGTTCGTGGGCGGATATTAATACAAATGTATCAAATTTTTTCCTGTAGCTTAAAGAGAATCCTTTTATAGAGTTTTAAATTTTGGGGTTATATAGGAGATGAACGTGTTCGTGGATGGATGACATCCATGTTTCTAATACGTCTTAATTTTTATATAAAATGAATCGAAAGAATGAGCACTAGCTACGCTAACAAATTTAGAATAAAGTTGGGAAAAAAAACCAGATGACAACAAAATCCGTATCTTGGGGATCAATCTCAAGTCTACCATGTGTCATGTTACATAACTTGAACAAACACACTATAGAGAAAAAAGACTGTTGCCCATAATACCGTTTTCATATGATAACTAACCGGATCTCCAAAGTAACTGAGACAATTTCTTTGAATTGAACTTAGGTTTTTTGACATAGGAAATCTATGTCAATTAAATAAGAACAATATAAAAGTTAAAAAACCGAATAATATCTCAATGACATCAAAAAATCCCCCAGTTACCTCATCAGGTGATTCCATGAGGATATTTTAAACCAAAATGTAAACAATTGTCCCTACTTCGTGTACAAATACATCAAATGAGTGGATTAAAATAACATCATAATAAGTTGAATATCCCATTGAATATCTCTCAGATAAAATATATTATTATCAAGATAATCAATAGTTAATAAATCAACTAAACAGACATCATATTCAACCGCTCACACATAGTAAATTTACACTTAACTAACCTACTTATGAACATTACTTAAATACCTGCCAAGTGGCCATGAGTGCAGTTTTCGGTCATGTCAGTAACTTTTAAGTGCAAAAAATACATACTTGAACAAATTATAAACACCATCATATTAATATATTATATTAATCTTAATATATAAAAGACAAGCGTCCTGCTCCGTGCTCTATATCGCTCAAACTGTTATAGTTGTCATTGCTATGTAAAGGCTGAACATGTTAGTCTGGAGCACAATCTGTTTCGCTATTACAGTGCTTTTTATATGAAAAAAATTGTTAGCCAAATTAGTACACATTGACGACGACTGAAACAAAATAACATATGAGGTGAATGAAAAATGCCATATCGTCTGCTAACTACTTAATTATTTCGAATACAACCCGTCGAATGACGGGCTTCTATACTAGTATATTTATATTTATTGATGATCATCTTGGTCAAAACATATGATCAGCACTAAGTCCTGTTGTTTGCGTTAGTTGATTATGTTCGTGATAGTTTTTATTGTCAGTCATAAGCATTAATCAGTACCTATAGTATTTTAACTATCCCCCTCCCCACCCCTAATTCTATAAAGAAAATTTCTCTCTATCTACCACTGAATGTCCAACTATCTAACGCGACAGAATTACTTATGATATCATTAAATATCAATAGAAACTAGTGCAATATTTGTCAAGTGTATAAATTAACTCTTACACACCTAGACAACATAATGTATACAATACACCAGCAATACTGAAATACAAGAATGTTTTTGAAATAATATATGATATGTTCTTAATATGGAACGCTTACCTACACACTGGTTATACCAAGAATCCATAAAGCAGTTCACTTAACTCTGAACAAGATCATGGCTTGGTCCAACCGTAGAACACTATAAACACAATCTACATGTGCAATATATCAAGACAAGTGGTATTAATTAAAGAAGTTCAAAAAATGGTAAATTATTGAATCAATACAAAATATTTTTTATTATTTCGAAATACAACCATTTACATATGAAAAACAATTTTTTACAACTATTTTACATTTTTTATTTATAAATTTTAACATTTTTTCTACTCTTTCAACCCTATATATTTAATGGATTTACTGCAATAAAGGGGGCACATCTCAATCTTCACAAAGATTTCACTTTTACTACAAGGAATCGGATTCACAACTTATATGTTGACTAGAAGAAATATAGAAATTAATGCTAGTCACCACTGATAAGCTGCTAATATTTAATGACATGTTCCAAGTTTTTTAGGGACAGAACCGTTAAACGCTAACAAAACAGATTCACATGCATACATATGTCTGGGTATTTGTGAACATTTTTATTAACTAACTAACACAAGAACTAAGCGAAATATCGCTTTTTCATGCATTCTAAAGAATTAATTTTTCTAAAGATATGCATCAGCCTATGTTTGGCACAGCACGGTTAACCGCTACGATGCATACCCAAAGGACTATTCTCACTAACAAACTGACAAACTAGAGTAGATTTGTATTGAGAAGATCATCAAATGGGTAATGCCTTGCCACCCTAACCGATCCAATATAACAAGAGTTGTTATATATATGTTATGCATCAACTGTTTTTGGAACAATCATGTCAAAAAATTACCGAAACTTATAGCATCTCTATGAATACCTAGACGATGCTTAGACCCCTTACCGCCAGGGAATCCTTCAGCAATAAGGTTAAAAAATAATCTTTAATTAACTTAATATCAATCATTTATATTTAAAAAATGTAAGCTAAAAAGGAATTTTTTGAGTAATATGTCAAACGAAAATGGAGAAGCAGACAGAACAACAAACAATAAATAAAGATTAAATTAGTAAAAAGTAAGAATAAAAAATGTTACCGTTCACCGTGAAGGTCAAGGGCACGCCAAGAAACGTTTTTCGTCCTCTGCCAGAAGGACTCATCAGTTGGCTTTTCAACTTATAAATCTATCAATTAATAAAATTAATTGCCTAGGAATGTAAAACATTCGAAAATTAAGACTAAGCCCTTTAATTTTTAAGTTAAAATATATAAAAAATAAAACAATACACAACAGTATAAAAAAATGTAAAACACTTACATGTTTTTTGCTGAAAATTTAACTCAGATATCGAGTAACACACAATCAAACGTACCGAATTAAAACCCAAATAACGCACAAAGTCACGCACAATTAATTATTTTATTTTTATTTATTTATTTGTTTGAGTCTTTGGAGGAATTCCTTTCAGACTAAGATATAAAAAAAAAAAAATAATTTAAAGTTAATATAATAATATAATACAAATATAATACAACTAAACTAAAAATAAGCCATTTAACAATGATTTAAAACAACTTTTTGACATGGAGAAATCAAACAAAACTCGAAGCGATAACTCATTATATAAAGATAGAGCTCTATGCAATGGCTCATTACACGCATAATTAGACCTATGAAATTGAATATTAAATAATTTAAAACGCCGCAACTGTCGAAGGTATATTGAAATTTATTAATGATAAAAGATGAACACTATCAATGCCTCCCGATATAATATCATAAATAACAATAAGAGACTGAATTTTCCTTCGAGTTTCTAAAGTTTTTATGCCTAAAAGCAAACATCTTACATTATATGAAGGCAAATCCTCACGATATAACGCACGAAGAGCAAACTTTGTGAATCGTTTTTGAATTTTTTCCAATCGAATCGTATGCACGGCATAATGCGGATTCCAAATGAAAGAAGCGTATTCAAGCCTTGAACGTACAAAGGCATTATAGAGAGACTTAACAGTGTGAGGGTCAGAAAACTCGGAGCTATTTCTCCGTATAAAAGCTAGAAGGGAGTATGCTTTTGGAACAATAAAGTTAATATGTTCATTAAAGCTGAACTTTACGTCAAATATGACACCAAGATCTTTTATAGATTTAACGGACTTGAGGGGTATATCAGAAATAAAGAAAGAATTATCAATGAAATTATTGCTTTTAGAGAAGGTTATGTGGAAGCATTTATCAATATTTAATGGAAGAGCGTTTATTTCACTCCAGTGTTGCAAATTATCTTAATCAGATTGTAATGCAATAGCATCAGAGATGCTATTAACCCTTTTAAATAGTTTAAGGTCATCAGCATAAAGCAAAAACTTTGAGCTGTAGAATATTTTATTTATATCATTAATAAATAATATGAACAAAAGGGGGCCCAATATACTGCCTTGCGGTACACCCGAAGATGCCTGGAACCTATAGGAATTAATATTATTTATAGACACATAGCAAGATCTGTCACTTAAATAAGATTTAATCCAATCTAAGAAAGTGGAATGAAATCCCATTTTAGAGAGTTTTGCAATCAAAATATTATGGCAAACTTTGTCAAACGCTTTAGAAAAGTCAGTGTAAATGGTATCGACTTGACAGCCAAGTTCAAACGAAGATATGCAGTACTCAGTAAAAGTTGTTAAATTGGTAACTGTAGAGCGACCAGAAATAAAACCATGCTGTTCAAGACAAAAATGATTTTTAACACAAAAAAATATCTTGTTCTTAATGATTCTCTCAAAAATTTTAGATATATTAGACAACTTTGAAATTGGTCGATAGTTAGAAATATTATTTTTTGACCCAGATTGAAAAACTGGAGTAATATGCGCAATTTTCCAACTGTCCAAGAATATACCGGATGCCAAAGACATATTAAAAATATGGCACAATGGAACAGATAAAGCTTGAGCACAATGTAGTAAGACAGTAGGGGAAAACCCGTCGATGTCAGCCTTAACAGAGTTTTTTACTTGACTTAACGATTCTAGAACATCTAACTCTGAGAGTATTAGGTGTCCAAAGTTCAAAAAAGAATCTACATTTGCCAAAGAAGCGTAATTCACACTCTTAGCATCAGCATAATTAGCACTAAAAAAGTCAGCAAAGAGGGTCACAGTATCGTTAATGGAAAATGACGATACACCATTCAAGTTCATAGCCGTTGGAATATTTGAACAACTTTTTTTTGATTCAATAAAATTCCAAAAAGATTTAGGATTCGATTTAATATTAACCTCAAAACCCATAATATACTGCTTATATAAGAATTTATTTAAGAAATTAAACTCTCTTCCAAAATGTAAATATTTAGACTTATGGTCAGCATCGTTGGTAGACTTAAATAATTTAAGATGTTTGTTGCGCAGGTTTTTTAATTTTTTGAGACCCTTTGTATACCACGGTAGTTTATAGGGTTTCCTAGGTAACCGTGGAATATTATTTTCACAGACACGAACAACTCGATCTTTAAAAACATCAAAACAAGTTGCAGCATTTTTCCCATTAAATAAAGAAATCCAATTAATATTTATAAAAATGTTTGATAAATAATTAAAATCACAAAATTTAAAATTAAATAAGTTACAAGAATGCGTAGTTTGCAGAAACTCATAGAAATTAATTTTAAGAATGAGTGGAACATGATGCATATCAGACGGACAAATAGGATACAAGCAATCAGACAATTCATAACTAATATTATTTGATAAGAAAATTAAATCTAAAATTCTATTGAGGGCATTAAAAAATGAATTAATTTGTACTAGTTCGATACTTAGCAGACTATCAATTAGATAAATTTCATATGGTTTGTTGATGTTCATAGGAGTTAGTTCACTAGCGAGATGTGTCCAAGATATATTGTTGAGGTTAAAATCACCAAAAACGGATAAATGGCAGTTTGCACCAATCGAAGCATGAAGAGCTAGAATATTGTCCACATGTGCTGCGTAGATATGATCAGGGCTCGACGGTGGAATATAGGATACACACAAATAGAGAGCACCGTAAGGTCCAGTCAAAACAACACAAAGTTGGTCAAGCAACGAATCAGCATTTTGAAGAATATGCAACGAGGAACAAAGTAATCTCTTTACGGCAATAAGTACGCCGCCACCACGAGTAAGTCCAGTCTTCACAGAATCTCGATCTTTACGGTAAACTTGAAATAAGTTGTTATCGAAAAATTCTCCATTGAAAAAATTTAAGTTCAGCCATGTTTCAACAAAAATAAATACATCAAAGTCGCCATCAGATGTGAAATTAAAGATGCTTGCAGATTTACTTCGCATTCCAGACATATTTTGGAAATAAATTTTAAATTTTCTACTAACAGCAGGTGTATCTAAGTCGCTAGTGGCCTTCTGCCTTCGTTTTGAAAATTTATAAACGGCCGAACAACAATATCTCGCTGCCACAGAGTTGGGTTTAGAATAATATCATAGAATCTTTCAGATACACCAAGTTTGAAATTTACGCTTTCAAAATTTTCCAGTATAGCATCCTTCTTTATAAGTTTACGGCATGTTAAATGATTTCTGGCAATAGCAGAATGATTAAGCACATAAGAAATAATGTTTTCCTCAGTGACATTAGGCTTAAACGACGATAGATGCACAAATTTTTTCTTCATAACAACATCAAGCTCAAAGCTCTCATTAAGACCAACAACAATTTTAGAACTATTTATTGTTTTTTTATTATTATGAACCACAGTCCAGTCATCATTAGCATAACGTATCTCTTGCTCAAGAGAATTAAGACCATTAACACAAGCATGAGCTTGAGCTTGAGCAGTGGCGAAAGCTTGAGAGGCAGCGACCGGCGCAACAACAGCAGCAGCAACAGCATTAGAAGCATCAGCAGAAGAGAACAATGCATGCGGCGAAGTAGAAGTAGCAACAACTTGATTAGAAGCGAAAGCTTGAGAGGCAGCAAGCGGCGCAACAACAGTAGCAACAGCATTAGCAGCATCAGCAGAAGAAAGCAATGCATGTGAAGAAATAGAGGTAGCAATATCTGGATTAGAAGCAGGAACAACAATAGACGGCTGAGAGCTACAATGAGTGGGAGCCACACACGCAGCAGCAGACAAGTGTAGCGCAAGTTGAGTAGGAGGCGCAGCTTTATCAAGCTTAGAAACAGGAACAACAGCAGAGGGCTGAGAGTTAAAATTTAATGCAGCAGACGGAGTTGGCGAGTGCGGGCAGTGTTGATTGAAGAAACCGGTTTTCGTGAGCGTAAACGCGTGAGCGGCATTTCACGAGTGTTAGGTGACGGAGAACAAGGTTTAGCAATAGTTTTAGCAACTACCAATGATTGGCTTTGTCTCTTCTGTGGGTCAGTGACCTCTTTATTTGATTTTTGAACTAGCAATGTTTTATTTCAGCAACTAATTTAATGATTATAGAACTCAAATTTGCAGGAGATTTTAAGCAATTTTCGCACATAAATTTAATGTTCGGATGTGACAATGACGCCAAATGGCTTCCGGATAAATGAAAACACTCGCAATGAAAGTTTGAATTGCACAAAATACAACTGACACGCAAATCATTAGCAATAGAATTAGCGCACTTTAAGCACAGCATTTTCAGGCACGTCAGAACAGTAGTGCAACTACGAACGAACTGATTTATATAATTAAAGTTATATAAATTATAATTTATTTCACATTGAAATATAATTTTTAAACACCAACTGAAAATAAAATTAGCTGACAATACAATTTATTAAAAACTGTAAAGTCATGGCCTGCTAACCGAACTGAAAAAACCTTTTCAGCCTAGAATAGAAAGAACAGTGCATAAATATTTATATAATACTTAACCAATACATACAATATTTATTTATACACACATACACACATGTATATGTATATATACATATATATTAGACCTGTTCATAGTTCTATGTAATTTGCTAAAGTATCTCCGATTTTCGCTCCCCTCAAAAAATCTGAATACTTGGACGATAAAAATAAGATTTTAAAAAAATTTCATAAAAAAGTTGAAAACTGGGACGTCTCTCTTCAAAAATGTATATTTTGAGAAAAATTCAATTTGTAAAAATTATCACTTTTTATAAATTGCTTAAAAATGAATTTGGTAACAAAATTTATTTTGAAGTTTAACATTAGTGAGGTATTTTGGTATGGTCAATCGAATGGTGAAATAAAAATAGAGGCTTTTAAAACAAAAAAGTTGACTTTTTCAATTGTTTTTGTCATAAAACATGTAAAAAATATAAAAATTTTTATGAAATTTTGACTTTGAATCCAGTTTTAAGATTTGTCCTCCGCCAAAAACTCAAAATTACTTGCCTATGTTCTGAAGGATTTTATTACCTTTCAAACAAATTAAAGACTAGATCCGAAACACTTACCTTAATGCTTACAAGGCGATTTTCCGAACTTCTACTTAAAAATAAAAAAAAAAAATTCAACAAAATTTTGGGTTTACCATATTATAAAGTAAACAATGCTTTTAAATTGATTTTTTTTTATTTTTAAACCATCAAAATATTAATTTTACACAAAAATTAAGAACACAAATAAGATATAAGAAACAAAAATAAAAGAAATTTCACTTTAGTTTATCGATAATTCTTGTCTTAGAAAAGAAAAATCTTGGAAATTCTTTCCTGTGCTTTTCAACTATAAGAAATGCCTTGTCCTTCGTAAATTTGTCGTTAAATTTTGTTGCGAGCGCAACTGCTCTTTCAGCAACATCGTTAACTACAAGATTCCTTTAGCTGCATTTTCTGCGTTGATGTAATTTTGATCTGAGAACCATTCGGATGGATCTTTTCTGAGAAATTCTGTTGAAATTTGCACGATGCTTTTATCAAATAAAATATCAAAATATTTTTTTGTATTTTCATTGATAAAATCATGGATATGTTGTTGTGGAATAAGACTTATGTTTATAGCTATTCTGTTCGGTATTTCTACTGAGCCTGTCCTCTCTAAGGTTGCGGTTATAGTGAACGCGATTCAGACAGGCAGGCAGGCTGAAATCTGTGTGAAAAAACGACATGCAAATAGCTATCTATCTCGCTTGTTTACATTGCCTGTCTGCCTGCCTGTCTGACTCGGCGTTCACTATAACCGCAACCTAAAGCTTCAATCATCAATCTTTTTGTTTGCAGGTCAATAAATCTATCAAAAAACGCCAAGCCAATAAACACTTCATTTAAGTACCAAGGATGACGTGTTACTGCTTTGAGTACTTTATATGCAACTTCAGGATTAATGTCTTTATAATTGATTAGATCTTTCATTAACTGTAAATCAATTTTCGATGCTATTGCATATATGCAGGAATGCTGCATTCAAACCAATATTTAACGTATATTCTTAGGACAAATATAATAAATTCCTGAATATCAGCTAATTCTTTTCCTGTAATACAATTACAAAATAAACGTTCAAAGAAATTTAAATATAATCAAATGAAAAACCATTTAATGAAAACTGCTTTGTATATATATATATTTTTATGCTATATATTGCTTTTCCCATCCAGCGAGCTCTTGAACCAGCACCTGGTTTTCTCACTTCGGTTATAATTGGTTCTCCAAGTCATAAAAGCGATAATTCCAATAATTCAATATAGTCGTGGCGTGCTGGTTTAATATGAAATTCTTGTTGATTTAAAGACAATTTTACGAAGGACGAGGAGCAAAAAAAACTGGCATTTCTTATAGTTGAAAAGCACAGGAAAGAATTTCCAAATACCACTAGGACAAGAATTATCGATAAACTAAAGTGAAATTTCTTTTATTTTTGTTTCTTATATCTTATTTGTGTTCTTAATTTTTGTGTAAAATTAATATTTTGATGGTTTAAAAATAAAAAAATAGTAGAAGTAGAAGTAGAAGTTCGGAAAAATCGCCTTGTAAGCATTAAGGTAAGTGTTTCGGATCTAGTCTTTAATTTGTTTGAAAGGTAATAAAATCCTTCAGAACATAGGCAAGTAATTTTGAGTTTTTGGCGGAGGACAAATCTTAAAACTGGATTCAAAGTCAAAATTTCATAAAAATTTTTATATTTTTTTCATGTTTTATGACAAAAACAATTGAAAAAGTCAACTTTTTTGTTTTAAAAGCCTCTATTTTTATTTCTCCATTCGATTGACCATACCAAAATACCTCAAGAATGTTAAACTTCAAAATAAATTTTGTTACCAAATTCATTTTTAAGCAATTTATAAAAAGTGATAAGTTTTACAAATTGAATTTTTCTCAAAATATACATTTTTGAAGAGAGACGTCCCAGTTTTCAACTTTTTTATGAAATTTTTTTTAAAATCTTATTTTTACAGTCCAATTATTCAGATTTTTTGAGGGGAGCAAAAATCGGAGATGAAAATGCCATTATGAACAGGTCTAGTATATATGTATATACACACAGTGCAGGATTAACACATAGCGAGGCCTGGGGCTAAAATCGACACGGGGCCTACTAAAGGTCAGAGCATTTAGCTCGGATCCTTTAATAATAAAAATGTTAATTTTTACGCATTTTTACATATGTCTTAAAGTGAAAAAAATAACTCTTGAATTTTTATTTAAAAATTTTTTTCTCGATTTAACTGTGGCAATACTTCCTATAAATTTGTTGAAATTAATCGTTTACAACAAATCATTTTCAATACACAGTAGCGTTATTGGCGACAAACGTTCATGTCGGTTTGATCGGTGCACATTTTTTTATTATTTTTAATACTAAAAATTACCTTTCAGCTTCAGCTGTTTTTTCTGGTTATTCTTCTCTCATAGTCTTGGCTAACAAATCGACTCAGGTTCTTAACACTATTCTTAAACCCTGAAAATTCACTGCAAATGTGTTACGAATTCGATAAGAGAAGACAACATATCGTAAGCAGCTATCAAATCAATATCTACTTTTTGCAAATATTAGCTGGTTGTATTGTAAAATTCAGTTCCAGAAAACTATCATGATAGCGTTTTGATGTTTTATTAATTTTTTCCTTAGTGCAGAAGCTTCATGCTGCGTTTCGGATTTTTGGTTTTGGTCTTCACATAAAATTTCCTAAGATCTATATGAGATGCATATTGTAAAAACATGATAAGCCACATTGCTTCACAAGTTCATATTTTATGTTCATAACGTCTCTTGATGCATTATCAACAACAACTAAAAATATTGCCACCATTACCAGATCAATTTTGGCCCTATACCTAAAAGAAATTTTAAGCACAACCACGATTTCTTACAAATATGCATTGTTTCAAAACTGTAAGGTCGATTACTTCGAAAAATTTTTTGTATTGCATGCCATGTTTTTACAATAAGCACTTCATATACAAGCGCCTTCGGGGCCCTGACTGCACGGGGCCGGGGGCTGCAGCCCCCCAAGCCCCCACCTAAATCCACGCCTGTATACACATATGTATATACACATATATTCGATAAATATAACTACATATACTCTACTATATGAGCTATTTGTGGCAAAAAAAGTACACCAGCTCACATATACTATCAAACACTTTGATTAAAAATATTTGCAGAGCTATTTTGTGAGTGTTATCCCTCCAGAATTTTGGAAAGAAACTACACAAAATATTCTACATCTCAAACTACGGTCCATAATTGCAAAGAGTAATGGTACCTTGATTGGAGGAATTATTTATTTTGTTATTTATAAATAATCCCCGTCAATTCTTTTCAAAAAAATCTATTTTACCCCCTAATCCTTTCATTTGCAAAAACTCTTCCACGGGCTGTAAAACCTTCAGGAAGCATTTTTGGGAAAAACTTATTTCGAACCTGATAATGTAGACCATTGGATTGAACAGGTGTAGCATTTTGAAAGAAAAGATTAGTCCCCGATATAGATACATTTTTATTTCCCATTGCTCTTCATAGGCTCGTAATTGTTTTGAAATTTTACTTCTTACAATGATCAACAAAGTACATGTGATTTTGAGTATCTTTAATACCTCAATATAAATTAAGCTGTTTTACTGAAATTATAAATAAGATAACCTTTTATGTGTACTAATCACATAAGTAATTGTAATATTATAATAACCCTATTATACGAAAGGAGCTCAACTAAGTTCGGAAGCAATTAAATGATGGATGAATTTAAATTAGACATTATGATATCGCGAAAGGATTTACCATAAAACAACTGTATATAACGATATTTTTTAACTAAATGTATGTTTTTGTTTTTGTATGCAATATTCATCCATGCAAAAATCACTCACAAACTTCAAATTTCCACTGACTGCGAGGTATGAGTATATGCGTTATGATAAGGTTTTTATTGATAGACCCATGTAAGAGCAAAAATTATCAACACGACCCCTGATGCTTGACATATGAAAATGTTACAAGACAAAGGTATATATGTGTTATATGATAAAATACTCTCATCAGAAATATCAAATATTTATATCACAATATACTACACAACAGACAATCTTGTACTTTTTGCCAAGAAGCAGTCCCATTATTCAACGAAGTTCACAATACCCGTCGGTGCATATTATCGCATCCATTGAGCTGCTCCCTAACGCATCCGGAGGCTACTTCTCAATTCAGATTGGGAGATACCTAGTTATTACATATAAACAAAAATCCCCAGAAAGGGTTATTTGCATGGGTCCACCCTTAAGTCTTCCGTAATAAATATTTTAGCCACTATCTCTAACATCAAATTGGGAAGATTTCTAGCATGCCTAAGCTAAATAGCTTTATAAATATAAATATGAATAAACAAATCGAAAGAATGAGCACTAGCTACGCTAACAAATTAAGAATAAAGTTGGGAAAAACAACCAGATGACAACAAAATCCGTATCTTGGGGATCAATCTCAAGTCTTCCATGTGTCATGTTACATAACTTGAACAAACACACTATAGAGAAAAAAGGCTGTTACCCATAATACCGTTTTCATATGATAACTAACTGGATCTCCAACGTAACTGAGACAATTTCTTTGAATTGAACTTAGGTTTTTTGACATAGGAAATCTATGTCAATTAAATAAGAACAATATAAAAGTTAAAAAACCGAATAATATCTCAATGACATCAAAAAATCCCCCAGTTACCTCATCAGGTGATTCCATGAGGATATTTTAAACCAAAATGTAAACAATTGTCCCTACTTCGTGTACAAATACATCAAATGAGTGGATTAAAATAACATCATAATAAGTTGAATATCCCATTGAATATCTGTCAGATAAAATATATTATTATCAAGATAATCAATAGTTAATAAATCAACTAAACAGACATCATATTCAACCGCTCACACATAGTAAATTTACACTTAACTAACCTACTTATGAACATTACTTAAATACCTGCCAAGTGGCCATGAGTGCAGTTTTCGGTCATGTCAGTAACTTTTAAGTGCAAAAAATACATACTTGAACAAATTATAAACACCATCATATTAATATATTATATTAATATATTTATATTTATTGATGATCATCTTGGTCAAAACATATGATCAGCACTAAGTCCTGTTGTTTGCGTTAGTTGATTATGTTCGTGATAGTTTTTATTGTCAGTCATAAGCATTAATCTGTACCTATAGTATTTTAACTATCCCCCTCCCCACCCCTAATTCTATAAAGAAAATTTCTCTCTATCTACCACTGAATGTCCAACTATCTAACGCGACAGAATTACTTATGATATCATTAAATATCAATAGAAACTAGTGCATTTTCACAATATTTGTCAAATGTATAAATTAACTCTTACACACCTAGACAACATAATGTATACAATACACCAGCAATACTGAAATACAAGAATGTTTTTGAAATAATATATGATATGTTCTTAATATGGAACGCTTACCTACACACTGGTTATACCAAGAATCCATAAAGCAGTTCACTTAACTCTGAACAAGATCATGGCTTGGTCCAACCGTAGAACACTATAAACACAATCTACATGTGCAATATATCAAGACAAGTGGTATTAATTAAAGAAGTTCAAAAAATGGTAAATTATTGAATCAATACAAAATATTTTTTATTATTTCGAAATACAACCATTTACATATGAAAAACAATTTTTTACAACTATTATACATTTTTTATTTATAAATTTTAACATTTTTTCTACTCTTTCAACCCTATATATTTAATGGATTTACTGCAATAAAGGGGGCACATCTCAATCTTCACAAAGATTTCACTTTTGCTACAAGGAATCGGATTCACAACTTATATGTTGACTCAGTGGCGTACCGAGAGGCTAAGCCGCCCGGTGCGGATTCCAAATTTGCCGCCCCTCTCATATGCAATAAAAAAAAATCTATGATATTAATATAGGGTTTTGTATGCATAGTTTTCACTTTAGAATTTGGTCTTTCATTGTTCTCAATTATATAAAAAAATTCTAATATACATATCATCAACCTATTTCTAATACGACGCAAGTTTGGAAAAAATGGAGCAAAACGCGCGCATGAGTCTATTTTTGCTCTCATTTCTTCCGTGGTTTTGTTGTTCTATCATGTTTAAAAATCTAGAGCAAAAAGTCTACGAGAAACTTCAATCCATTTTTGCCTATCTCATTTCTAAACACTAATATTAAAAAAAAATAAAACAAGTAACTTGAAATGCCTTGATTAGATTAAAATGGGTTACAACAAAACCAAGTTACTTCAGTACTTTTCAGCACTTTACTTAAACGAAGTTAAATTTTATGCGAAAAAATTCACTTCAAAATACCGCAATCAAAAAATTATTTCCAAAATTTATTGAAAATTTTTTCTTAGTCACATCTTCTTCTTCAAACGTATCGAATATAATTAAAAACAGCGTACAATGTCGTCACTTGAAAAAAATTTCGATTTAATTGAAAATTTGAAAGTAATAATCTATCAAAAATTATATGATAAGTTCCTTGAATTTTTTTTTGGAAATTATTACAAAAATATAAGTATACTCTCCAGTGATTTTTGCGATAATAACGGAGAAAGTAAAATTGATTTTAGTCCTGCATCGTCGTACTATGACCCTGATTTTGATCCACAAATGAAAAAGGTGACGAAGAAGAGCTCATGGACTCGACTCAAGATTTCATGGATACTCGATCTGAAGATTCTCAAACAATCTTTTCCAATCGTACTACAAAGGATTCTCAAACATTCGTTTTCAATCGTGCTACAAAGAAAAGATTATTGCATCCAGCATACAGCAATTGCCGAAAAAATTAAATGCAAAATTTTCAGAAAAACTCGAAAAGGATTATTGTAATTTTTTATAAAACTTCCATCGAAACCGATGCAAAATTTTTTGAATGCACATTAGTTCATCAAAAAGATCTTCTGAAATTTTCAAATATGTACAATTAAAGGAAATCGTGAAAAACCCATCTAAAAAGAAGGATATTAAAGATAAATGAATTCCTTTAATACATGATAACACAAAAATTAATTTTTGGGAAGATTTTAAGGAATGTGCAGATTCTAAGGATCTTTCTATTGGTTTTACAGCCATGAGTAAATACCAACATTCATGAATTTATTTATATGTTCCATTAATTTTGTTAAAAATAGTATCAAAAGATTTTTTATTGAGTTTAATGAATAGATTTATATATAATTTACTTAATAAGATACTTGTGTAGATACTTAATTATTAAAATAAGATACTTAATTAAAATTGTAACAAATGTTCAACTTATTTTCTAAACAATTGTGTTTTAATTGATATTATACAACAAAACCAAGCAACTTTAAAGTTACTTGATTTTGAAAAAACAGCAAAGAATAAAGTGTTCTAAGAAACATATAAATGTTTTATTGGCTTTCAAGTAACTTCATAGTTGCCTGGTTTTGTGAAAAAACAAAAATCTTGTTTATATGAAATGAAAAAATATATGACAAAAATTTTCTCAGTATCTTAAGTTCGACTGAATTGTTAAAAAACTGCAACGCAAAATAATTTGGCTAGCACAAGTTTCAAAAATTTCGAAACTTAACTCTTAACTCTTAACTCTTCAATAATTTAACTCTTCAATAATTTGAAAAAACTTAAAAATCTTATATACGGAAAGATAATATCCTATAACACAATACCCCAATTTCTCACAATTTTCAAAAAACAAGTTACTTGGTTTTGTTATATCACGGGAGATTTCTATATTTACTAAAATATAAATATGATATATTGACACCTGAACAAGTATTTTTTAAGGAGTAACCTGGCATAATAAAATTTTGTCATTGCATACACACTATACTTATACCCTACAGTTGAAAATAAAATTTATTTATGATATATAAAGTGGTGAACATATAAAATTAAAAGCGCCATGGTTAAAAATAAAAAAAAACAATAAAAAATTTTTTTTGCGTAATATTTTTCCGAAAAATATATTTGTAATTTTTCAAAATTATATCTATTTTTATTGAACTTATACACATTTTTAAACATTAAAATAAACAAAATTTTGAAGGCGTCAGGTCCCCTTAAACGTTAATAATCGCTATTATTCCAAATGTTGACTTACGCCATATTAGAATTAGGCCAACGATAAAAAAGTTTATTACCTAATGACACCGAAAAGGAAATTTATACAAATACAATTTTTTTTATATAATATTTTATTAAATTATTATTTTTCTTGTTTTTTTATTAGCAAAATCGGTAATTTCATTTAGGGTGCTCACAGTTCTGTATTATCTGCTCTGTTTACTTTGCCGTTTATTAACTTTAGAACATTTTAGCAAGTGTTAACTTTGATTGTTTTTGTTTTACGTACAAACTTGAGATACCACTTGTTTCAAAGTTATCTCATAATTCTTCCTTTCCGTTCATTCGAGGCATGTTTATGAACAAATTTCAAATTTTTGAAAACTATTTTTGCAATTTAGCTCCAAAACACAAAAAGAGGTGCTCACAGTTCGATCTAAATATCTTTCTAAAGTTGTCAGGTGTTAACTTTAGAAGCAAACTGTGAATTCCCTAATTGTCGAAGTCTATTTCATTACTTTACTTATATTCTATAGATAATATGGCAAGATTTTGTAGGCGAGACGTACTCATTGTAGTTCTTATGTAGGTTTTTATGAATAAAAGCTTAGAATAAAGCTTAAAAGTATAACAATGTTTGGAACTGCGTTTTCTAGACTTAATTTAAAAATAAATTTTAAAAGTTCAAGTGGACCTTTCATACAAGAATCAGTTTCTTTGTGAGCTATAGAAACAATATGCTGAAGTATTTTTCTCTCAACGAGAAACTCTTCATTGTCAATTTCTTCGTGACAGAATTCATTCAGTTTACATTCCAACTTATCATTCAGGAGAATCAAAGGAGTAAGAATTGCGAATTTTTCAGCAAGAGCATTAAGCTGCTGAAACCTTGTGGTCATTTCTCAAAATCAGTTCTTGAAAACTAATAATTAAATTATTAAACTAGAAAATGACCTAAATCAGTTTAGACCACGCCTAACTCCTCTCCAAAGTGATTTTATTAGAACAGTGAAATCCCTTAAAAAATCAAAAAACATTATAAAAGATACGACTTAAAATTATACGCATTAGTCTTATTTCTTAATATGCACTCTGAACTTACAATTCGCCATAATCAAACGAAAATTCCTCCTTTCTCCCACACTCAACACATCAAAGCACAAAACAGCTTTTTTTACCAAATATACCTAAGTTGAAAAACGTTATTCTGTTAAACCACTTTTCTTCTGGGCATTTCCACTGACAAGTTAAAGCACTTAAAAACTCAAAAAACTTTGAGTTACTCGAAAACACCAGTTATTCAATGCTTGTTTCAAGTCGCAGCCGAGTTATTCGAAAATTCAACTACTCGCACATGCCTAAATATTATGTCTTTTTTTATTTCTTTGGCAACTGATTTTGAGACTCGAAAAACGATTTTACATTTTGGTTGTGCTCAATACGAAGCTCATAAATATAGTTACATTTACTGTGGTGGCCAAATTTATTCATTAAGTTTAGTTCTTTCTTTTGTTTGTACACCTTAAAATGATAATGTACACATATTTATTTTGTAAAAGGCTTTATTTAGCTTCAGTGCCGCCCCTAAACTATTGCCGCCCGGGGCGGACCGCCCCCCCGCCCCCCCCACGGTACGCGGCTGTGTTGACTAGAAGAAATATAGAAATTAATGCTAGTCACCACTGATAAGCTGCTAATATTTAATGACATGTTCCAAGTTTTTTAGGGACAGAACCGTTAAACGCTAACAAAACAGATTCACATGCATACATATGTCTGGGTATTTGTGAACATTTTTATTAACTAACTAACACAAGAACTAAGCGAAATATCGCTTTTTCATGCATTCTAAAGAATTAATTTTTCTAAAGATATGCATCAGCCTATGTTTGGCACAGCACGGTTAACCGCTACGATGCATACCCAAAGGACTATTCTCACTAACAAACTGACAAACTAGAGTAGATTTGTATTGAGAAGATCATCAAATGGGTAATGCCTTGCCACCCTAACCGATCCAATATAACAAGAGTTGTTATATATATGTTATGCATCAACTGTTTTTGGAACAATCATGTCAAAAAATTACCGAAACTTATAGCATCTCTATGAATACCTAGACGATGCTTAGACCCCTTACCGCCAGGGAATCCTTCAGCAATAAGGTTAAAAAATAATCTTTAATTAACTTAATATCAATCATTTATATTTAAAAAATGTAAGCTAAAAAGGAATTTTTTGAGTAATATGTCAAACGAAAATGGAGAAGCAGACAGAACAACAAACAATAAATAAAGATTAAATTAGTAAAAAGTAAGAATAAAAAATGTTACCGTTCACCGTGAAGGTCAAGGGCACGCCAAGAAACGTTTTTCGTCCTCTGCCAGAAGGACTCATCAGTTGGCTTTTCAACTTATAAATCTATCAATTAATAAAATTAATTGCCTAGGAATGTAAAACATTCGAAAATTAAGACTAAGCCCTTTAATTTTTAAGTTAAAATATATAAAAAATAAAACAATACACAACAGTATAAAAAAATGTAAAACACTTACATGTTTTTTGCTGAAAATTTAACTCAGATATCGAGTAACACACAATCAAACGTACCGAATTAAAACCCAAATAACGCACAAAGTCACGCACAATTCATTAAAGTTATATAAATTATAATTTATTTCACATTGAAATATAATTTTTAAACACCAACTGAAAATAAAATTAGCTGACAATACAATTTATTAAAAACTGTAAAGTCATGGCCTACTAACCGAACTGAAAAAACCTTTTCAGCCTAGAATAGAAAGAACAGTGCATAAATATTTATATAATACTTAACCAATACATACAATATTTATTTATACACACATGTATACACACACACACACATATGTATATGTATATATACATATATATTAGACCTGTTCATAGTTCTATGTAATTTGCTAAAGTATCTCCGATTTTCGCTCCCCTCAAAAAATCTGAATACTTGGACGATAAAAATAAGATTTTAAAAAAATTTCATAAAAAAGTTGAAAACTGGGACGTCTCTCTTCAAAAATGTATATTTTGAGAAAAATTCAATTTGTAAAAATTATCACTTTTTATAAATTGCTTAAAAATGAATTTGGTAACAAAATTTATTTTGAAGTTTAACATTAGTGAGGTATTTTGGTATGGTCAATCGAATGGTGAAATAAAAATAGAGGCTTTTAAAACAAAAAAGTTGACTTTTTCAATTGTTTTTGTCATAAAACATGTAAAAAATATAAAAATTTTTATGAAATTTTGACTTTGAATCCAGTTTTAAGATTTGTCCTCCGCCAAAAACTCAAAATTACTTGCCTATGTTCTGAAGGATTTTATTACCTTTCAAACAAATTTAAGACTAGATCCGAAACACTTACCTTAATGCTTACAAGGCGATTTTCCGAACTTCTACTTAAAAATAAAAAAAAAAAATTCAACAAAATTTTGGGTTTACCATATTATAAAGTAAACAATGCTTTTAAATTGATTTTTTTTTTATTTTTAAACCATCAAAATATTAATTTTACACAAAAATTAAGAACACAAATAAGATATAAGAAACAAAAATAAAAGAAATTTCACTTTAGTTTATCGATAATTCTTGTCTTAGAAAAGAAAAATCTTGGAAATTCTTTCCTGTGCTTTTCAACTATAAGAAATGCCTTGTCCTTCGTAAATTTGTCGTTAAATTTTGTTGCGAGCGCAACTGCTCTTTCAGCAACATCGTTAACTACAAGATTCCTTTAGCTGCATTTTCTGCGTTGATGTAATTTTGATCTGAGAACCATTCGGATGGATCTTTTCTGAGAAATTCTGTTGAAATTTGCACGATGCTTTTATCAAATAAAATATCAAAATATTTTTTTGTATTTTCATTGATAAAATCATGGATATGTTGTTGTGGAATAAGACTTATGTTTATAGCTATTCTGTTCGGTATTTCTACTGAGCCTGTCCTCTCTAAGGTTGCGGTTATAGTGAACGCGATTCAGACAGGCAGGCAGGCTGAAATCTGTGTGAAAAAACGACATGCAAATAGCTATCTATCTCGCTTGTTTACATTGCCTGTCTGCCTGCCTGTCTGACTCGGCGTTCACTATAACCGCAACCTAAAGCTTCAATCATCAATCTTTTTGTTTGCAGGTCAATAAATCTATCAAAAAACGCCAAGCCAATAAACACTTCATTTAAGTACCAAGGATGACGTGTTACTGCTTTGAGTACTTTATATGCAACTTCAGGATTAATGTCTTTATAATTGATTAGATCTTTCATTAACTGTAAATCAATTTTCGATGCTATTGCATATATGCAGGAATGCTGCATTCAAACCAATATTTAACGTATATTCTTAGGACAAATATAATAAATTCCTGAATATCAGCTAATTCTTTTCCTGTAATACAATTACAAAATAAACGTTCAAAGAAATTTAAATATAATCAAATGAAAAACCATTTAATGAAAACTGCTTTGTATATATATATATTTTTATGCTATATATTGCTTTTCCCATCCAGCGAGCTCTTGAACCAGCACCTGGTTTTCTCACTTCGGTTATAATTGGTTCTCCAAGTCATAAAAGCGATAATTCCAATAATTCAATATAGTCGTGGCGTGCTGGTTTAATATGAAATTCTTGTTGATTTAAAGACAATTTTACGAAGGACGAGGAGCAAAAAAAACTGGCATTTCTTATAGTTGAAAAGCACAGGAAAGAATTTCCAAATACCACTAGGACAAGAATTATCGATAAACTAAAGTGAAATTTCTTTTATTTTTGTTTCTTATATCTTATTTGTGTTCTTAATTTTTGTGTAAAATTAATATTTTGATGGTTTAAAAATAAAAAAATAGTAGAAGTAGAAGTAGAAGTTCGGAAAAATCGCCTTGTAAGCATTAAGGTAAGTGTTTCGGATCTAGTCTTTAATTTGTTTGAAAGGTAATAAAATCCTTCAGAACATAGGCAAGTAATTTTGAGTTTTTGGCGGAGGACAAATCTTAAAACTGGATTCAAAGTCAAAATTTCATAAAAATTTTTATATTTTTTTCATGTTTTATGACAAAAACAATTGAAAAAGTCAACTTTTTTGTTTTAAAAGCCTCTATTTTTATTTCTCCATTCGATTGACCATACCAAAATACCTCAAGAATGTTAAACTTCAAAATAAATTTTGTTACCAAATTCATTTTTAAGCAATTTATAAAAAGTGATAAGTTTTACAAATTGAATTTTTCTCAAAATATACATTTTTGAAGAGAGACGTCCCAGTTTTCAACTTTTTTATGAAATTTTTTTTAAAATCTTATTTTTACAGTCCAATTATTCAGATTTTTTGAGGGGAGCAAAAATCGGAGATGAAAATGCCATTATGAACAGGTCTAGTATATATGTATATACACACAGTGCAGGATTAACACATAGCGAGGCCTGGGGCTAAAATCGACACGGGGCCTACTAAAGGTCAGAGCATTTAGCTCGGATCCTTTAATAATAAAAATGTTAATTTTTACGCATTTTTACATATGTCTTAAAGTGAAAAAAATAACTCTTGAATTTTTATTTAAAAATTTTTTTCTCGATTTAACTGTGGCAATACTTCCTATAAATTTGTTGAAATTAATCGTTTACAACAAATCATTTTCAATACACAGTAGCGTTATTGGCGACAAACGTTCATGTCGGTTTGATCGGTGCACATTTTTTTATTATTTTTAATACTAAAAATTACCTTTCAGCTTCAGCTGTTTTTTCTGGTTATTCTTCTCTCATAGTCTTGGCTAACAAATCGACTCAGGTTCTTAACACTATTCTTAAACCCTGAAAATTCACTGCAAATGTGTTACGAATTCGATAAGAGAAGACAACATATCGTAAGCAGCTATCAAATCAATATCTACTTTTTGCAAATATTAGCTGGTTGTATTGTAAAATTCAGTTCCAGAAAACTATCATGATAGCGTTTTGATGTTTTATTAATTTTTTCCTTAGTGCAGAAGCTTCATGCTGCGTTTCGGATTTTTGGTTTTGGTCTTCACATAAAATTTCCTAAGATCTATATGAGATGCATATTGTAAAAACATGATAAGCCACATTGCTTCACAAGTTCATATTTTATGTTCATAACGTCTCTTGATGCATTATCAACAACAACTAAAAATATTGCCACCATTACCAGATCAATTTTGGCCCTATACCTAAAAGAAATTTTAAGCACAACCACGATTTCTTACAAATATGCATTGTTTCAAAACTGTAAGGTCGATTACTTCGAAAAATTTTTTGTATTGCATGCCATGTTTTTACAATAAGCACTTCATATACAAGCGCCTTCGGGGCCCTGACTGCACGGGGCCGGAGGCTGCAGCCCCCCAAGCCCCCACCTAAATCCACGCCTGTATACACATATGTATATACACATATATTCGATAAATATAACTACATATACTCTACTATATGAGCTATTTGTGGCAAAAAAAGTACACCAGCTCACATATACTATCAAACACTTTGATTAAAAATATTTGCAGAGCTATTTTGTGAGTGTTATCCCTCCAGAATTTTGGAAAGAAACTACACAAAATATTCTACATCTCAAACTACGGTCCATAATTGCAAAGAGTAATGGTACCTTGATTGGAGGAATTATTTATTTTGTTATTTATAAATAATCCCCGTCAATTCTTTTCAAAAAAATCTATTTTACCCCCTAATCCTTTCATTTGCAAAAACTCTTCCACGGGCTGTAAAACCTTCAGGAAGCATTTTTGGGAAAAACTTATTTCGAACCTGATAATGTAGACCATTGGATTGAACAGGTGTAGCATTTTGAAAGAAAAGATTAGTCCCCGATATAGATACATTTTTATTTCCCATTGCTCTTCATAGGCTCGTAATTGTTTTGAAATTTTACTTCTTACAATGATCAACAAAGTACATGTGATTTTGAGTATCTTTAATACCTCAATATAAATTAAGCTGTTTTACTGAAATTATAAATAAGATAACCTTTTATGTGTACTAATCACATAAGTAATTGTAATATAATAATAACCCTATTATACGAAAGGAGCTCAACTAAGTTCGGAAGCAATTAAATGATGGATGAATTTAAATTAGACATTATGATATCGCGAAAGGATTTACCATAAAACAACTGTATATAACGATATTTTTTAACTAAATGTATGTTTTTGTTTTTGTATGCAATATTCATCCATGCAAAAATCACTCACAAACTTCAAATTTCCACTGACTGCGAGGTATGAGTATATGCGTTATGATAAGGTTTTTATTGATAGACCCATGTAAGAGCAAAAATTATCAACACGACCCCTGATGCTTGACATATGAAAATGTTACAAGACAAAGGTATATATGTGTTATATGATAAAATACTCTCATCAGAAATATCAAATATTTATATCACAATATACTACACAACAGACAATCTTGTACTTTTTGCCAAGAAGCAGTCCCATTATTCAACGAAGTTCACAATACCCGTCGGTGCATATTATCGCATCCATTGAGCTGCTCCCTAACGCATCCGGAGGCTACTTCTCAATTCAGATTGGGAGATACCTAGTTATTACATATAAACAAAAATCCCCAGAAAGGGTTATTTGCATGGGTCCACCCTTAAGTCTTCCGTAATAAATATTTTAGCCACTATCTCTAACATCAAATTGGGAAGATTTCTAGCATGCCTAAGCTAAATAGCTTTATAAATATAAATATGAATAAACAAATCGAAAGAATGAGCACTAGCTACGCTAACAAATTAAGAATAAAGTTGGGAAAAACAACCAGATGACAACAAAATCCGTATCTTGGGGATCAATCTCAAGTCTTCCATGTGTCATGTTACATAACTTGAACAAACACACTATAGAGAAAAAAGGCTGTTACCCATAATACCGTTTTCATATGATAACTAACTGGATCTCCAACGTAACTGAGACAATTTCTTTGAATTGAACTTAGGTTTTTTGACATAGGAAATCTATGTCAATTAAATAAGAACAATATAAAAGTTAAAAAACCGAATAATATCTCAATGACATCAAAAAATCCCCCAGTTACCTCATCAGGTGATTCCATGAGGATATTTTAAACCAAAATGTAAACAATTGTCCCTACTTCGTGTACAAATACATCAAATGAGTGGATTAAAATAACATCATAATAAGTTGAATATCCCATTGAATATCTGTCAGATAAAATATATTATTATCAAGATAATCAATAGTTAATAAATCAACTAAACAGACATCATATTCAACCGCTCACACATAGTAAATTTACACTTAACTAACCTACTTATGAACATTACTTAAATACCTGCCAAGTGGCCATGAGTGCAGTTTTCGGTCATGTCAGTAACTTTTAAGTGCAAAAAATACATACTTGAACAAATTATAAACACCATCATATTAATATATTATATTAATATATTTATATTTATTGATGATCATCTTGGTCAAAACATATGATCAGCACTAAGTCCTGTTGTTTGCGTTAGTTGATTATGTTCGTGATAGTTTTTATTGTCAGTCATAAGCATTAATCTGTACCTATAGTATTTTAACTATCCCCCTCCCCACCCCTAATTCTATAAAGAAAATTTCTCTCTATCTACCACTGAATGTCCAACTATCTAACGCGACAGAATTACTTATGATATCATTAAATATCAATAGAAACTAGTGCATTTTCACAATATTTGTCAAATGTATAAATTAACTCTTACACACCTAGACAACATAATGTATACAATACACCAGCAATACTGAAATACAAGAATGTTTTTGAAATAATATATGATATGTTCTTAATATGGAACGCTTACCTACACACTGGTTATACCAAGAATCCATAAAGCAGTTCACTTAACTCTGAACAAGATCATGGCTTGGTCCAACCGTAGAACACTATAAACACAATCTACATGTGCAATATATCAAGACAAGTGGTATTAATTAAAGAAGTTCAAAAAATGGTAAATTATTGAATCAATACAAAATATTTTTTATTATTTCGAAATACAACCATTTACATATGAAAAACAATTTTTTACAACTATTATACATTTTTTATTTATAAATTTTAACATTTTTTCTACTCTTTCAACCCTATATATTTAATGGATTTACTGCAATAAAGGGGGCACATCTCAATCTTCACAAAGATTTCACTTTTGCTACAAGGAATCGGATTCACAACTTATATGTTGACTAGAAGAAATATAGAAATTAATGCTAGTCACCACTGATAAGCTGCTAATATTTAATGACATGTTCCAAGTTTTTTAGGGACAGAACCGTTAAACGCTAACAAAACAGATTCACATGCATACATATGTCTGGGTATTTGTGAACATTTTTATTAACTAACTAACACAAGAACTAAGCGAAATATCGCTTTTTCATGCATTCTAAAGAATTAATTTTTCTAAAGATATGCATCAGCCTATGTTTGGCACAGCACGGTTAACCGCTACGATGCATACCCAAAGGACTATTCTCACTAACAAACTGACAAACTAGAGTAGATTTGTATTGAGAAGATCATCAAATGGGTAATGCCTTGCCACCCTAACCGATCCAATATAACAAGAGTTGTTATATATATGTTATGCATCAACTGTTTTTGGAACAATCATGTCAAAAAATTACCGAAACTTATAGCATCTCTATGAATACCTAGACGATGCTTAGACCCCTTACCGCCAGGGAATCCTTCAGCAATAAGGTTAAAAAATAATCTTTAATTAACTTAATATCAATCATTTATATTTAAAAAATGTAAGCTAAAAAGGAATTTTTTGAGTAATATGTCAAACGAAAATGGAGAAGCTGACAGAACAACAAACAATGAATAAAGATTAAATTAGTAAAAAGTAAGAATAAAGAATGTTACCGTTCACCGTGAAGGTCAAGGGCACGCCAAGAAACGTTTTTCGTCCTCTGCCAGAAGGACTCATCAGTTGGCTTTTCAACTTATAAATCTATCAATTAATAAAATTAATTGCCTAGGAATGTAAAACATTCGAAAATTAAGACTAAGCCCTTTAATTTTTAAGTTAAAATATATAAAAAATAAAACAATACACAACAGTATAAAAAAATGTAAAACACTTACATGTTTTTTGCTGAAAATTTAACTCAGATATCGAGTAACACACAATCAAACGTACCGAATTAAAACCCAAATAACGCACAAAGTCACGCACAATTTATTAAAGTTATATAAATTATAATTTATTTCACATTGAAATATAATTTTTAAACACCAACTGAAATTAAAATTAGCTGACAATACAATTTATTAAAAACTGTAAAGTCATGGCCTACTAACCGAACTGAAAAAACCTTTTCAGCCTAGAATAGAAAGAACAGTGCATAAATATTTATATAATACTTAACCAATACATACAATATTTATTTATACACACATGTATACACACACACACATATGTATATGTATATATACATATATATTAGACCTGTTCATAGTTCTATGTAATTTGCTAAAGTATCTCCGATTTTCGCTCCCCTCAAAAAATCTGAATACTTGGACGATAAAAATAAGATTTTAAAAAAATTTCATAAAAAAGTTGAAAACTGGGACGTCTCTCTTCAAAAATGTATATTTTGAGAAAAATTCAATTTGTAAAAATTATCACTTTTTATAAATTGCTTAAAAATGAATTTGGTAACAAAATTTATTTTGAAGTTTAACATTAGTGAGGTATTTTGGTATGGTCAATCGAATGGTGAAATAAAAATAGAGGCTTTTAAAACAAAAAAGTTGACTTTTTCAATTGTTTTTGTCATAAAACATGTAAAAAATATAAAAATTTTTATGAAATTTAGACTTTGAATCCAGTTTTAAGATTTGTCCTCCGCCAAAAACTCAAAATTACTTGCCTATGTTCTGAAGGATTTTATAACCTTTCAAACAAATTAAAGACTACATCCGAAACACTTACCTTAATGCTTACAAGGCGATTTTCCGAACTTCTACTTAAAAATAAAAAAAAAAAATTCAACAAAATTTTGGGTTTACCATATTATAAAGTAAACAATGCTTTTAAATTGATTTTTTTTTATTTTTAAACCATCAAAATATTAATTTTACACAAAAATTAAGAACACAAATAAGATATAAGAAACAAAAATAAAAGAAATTTCACTTTAGTTTATCGATAATTCTTGTCTTAGAAAAGAAAAATCTTGGAAATTCTTTCCTGTGCTTTTCAACTATAAGAAATGCCTTGTCCTTCGTAAATTTGTCGTTAAATTTTGTTGCGAGCGCAACTGCTCTTTCAGCAACATCGTTAACTACAAGATTCCTTTAGCTGCATTTTCTGCGTTGATGTAATTTTGATCTGAGAACCATTCGGATGGATCTTTTCTGAGAAATTCTGTTGAAATTTGCACGATGCTTTTATCAAATAAAATATCAAAATATTTTTTTGTATTTTCATTGATAAAATCATGGATATGTTGTTGTGGAATAAGACTTATGTTTATAGCTATTCTGTTCGGTATTTCTACTGAGCCTGTCCTCTCTAAGGTTGCGGTTATAGTGAACGCGATTCAGACAGGCAGGCAGGCTGAAATCTGTGTGAAAAAACGACATGCAAATAGCTATCTATCTCGCTTGTTTACATTGCCTGTCTGCCTGCCTGTCTGACTCGGCGTTCACTATAACCGCAACCTAAAGCTTCAATCATCAATCTTTTTGTTTGCAGGTCAATAAATCTATCAAAAAACGCCAAGCCAATAAACACTTCATTTAAGTACCAAGGATGACGTGTTACTGCTTTGAGTACTTTATATGCAACTTCAGGATTAATGTCTTTATAATTGATTAGATCTTTCATTAACTGTAAATCAATTTTCGATGCTATTGCATATATGCAGGAATGCTGCATTCAAACCAATATTTAACGTATATTCTTAGGACATTATAATTCTTTTCCTGTAATACAATTACAAAATAAACGTTCAAAGAAATTTAAATATAATCAAATGAAAAACCATTTAATGAAAACTGCTTTGTATATATATATATTTTTATGCTATATATTGCTTTTCCCATCCAGCGAGCTCTTGAACCAGCACCTGGTTTTCTCACTTCGGTTATAATTGGTTCTCCAAGTCATAAAAGCGATAATTCCAATAATTCAATATAGTCGTGGCGTGCTGGTTTAATATGAAATTCTTGTTGATTTAAAGACAATTTTACGAAGGACGAGGAGCAAAAAAAAACTGGCATTTCTTATAGTTGAAAAGCACAGGAAAGAATTTCCAAATACCACTAGGACAAGAATTATCGATAAACTAAAGTGAAATTTCTTTTATTTTTGTTTCTTATATCTTATTTGTGTTCTTAATTTTTGTGTAAAATTAATATTTTGATGGTTTAAAAATAAAAAAATAGTAGAAGTAGAAGTAGAAGTTCGGAAAAATCGCCTTGTAAGCATTAAGGTAAGTGTTTCGGATCTAGTCTTTAATTTGTTTGAAAGGTAATAAAATCCTTCAGAACATAGGCAAGTAATTTTGAGTTTTTGGCGGAGGACAAATCTTAAAACTGGATTCAAAGTCAAAATTTCATAAAAATTTTTATATTTTTTTCATGTTTTATGACAAAAACAATTGAAAAAGTCAACTTTTTTGTTTTAAAAGCCTCTATTTTTATTTCTCCATTCGATTGACCATACCAAAATACCTCAAGAATGTTAAACTTCAAAATAAATTTTGTTACCAAATTCATTTTTAAGCAATTTATAAAAAGTGATAAGTTTTACAAATTGAATTGTTCTCAAAATATACATTTTTGAAGAGAGACGTCCCAGTTTTCAACTTTTTTATGAAATTTTTTTTAAAGTCTTATTTTTACAGTCCAATTATTCAGATTTTTTGAGGGGAGCAAAAATCGGAGATGAAAATGCCATTATGAACAGGTCTAGTATATATGTATATACACACAGTGCCGGATTAACACATAGCGAGGCCTGGGGCTAAAATCGACACGGGGCCTACTAAAGGTCAGAGCATTTAGCTCGGATCCTTTAATAATAAAAATGTTAATTTTTACGCATTTTTACATATGTCTTAAAGTGAAAAAAATAACTCTTGAATTTTTATTTAAAAATTTTTTTCTCGATTTAACTGTGGCAATACTTCCTATAAATTTGTTGAAATTAATCGTTTACAACAAATCATTTTCAATACACAGTAGCGTTATTGGCGACAAACGTTCATGTCGGTTTGATCGGTGCACATTTTTTTATTATTTTTAATACTAAAAATTACCTTTCAGCTTCAGCTGTTTTTTCTGGTTATTCTTCTCTCATAGTCTTGGCTAACAAATCGACTCAGGTTCTTAACACTATTCTTAAACCCTGAAAATTCACTGCAAATGTGTTACGAATTCGATAAGAGAAGACAACATATCGTAAGCAGCTATCAAATCAATATCTACTTTTTGCAAATATTAGCTGGTTGTATTGTAAAATTCAGTTCCAGAAAACTATCATGATAGCGTTTTGATGTTTTATTAATTTTTTCCTTAGTGCAGAAGCTTCATGCTGCGTTTCGGATTTTTGGTTTTGGTCTTCACATAAAATTTCCTAAGATCTATATGAGATGCATATTGTAAAAACATGATAAGCCACATTGCTTCACAAGTTCATATTTTATGTTCATAACGTCTCTTGATGCATTATCAACAACAACTAAAAATATTGCCACCATTACCAGATCAATTTTGGCCCTATACCTAAAAGAAATTTTAAGCACAACCACGATTTCTTACAAATATGCATTGTTTCAAAACTGTAAGGTCGATTACTTCGAAAAATTTTTTGTATTGCATGCCATGTTTTTACAATAAGCACTTCATATACAAGCGCCTTCGGGGCCCTGACTGCACGGGGCCGGGGGCTGCAGCCCCCCAAGCCCCCACCTAAATCCACGCCTGTATACACATATGTATATACACATATATTCGATAAATATAACTACATATACTCTACTATATGAGCTATTTGTGGCAAAAAAAGTACACCAGCTCACATATACTATCAAACACTTTGATTAAAAATATTTGCAGAGCTATTTTGTGAGTGTTATCCCTCCAGAATTTTGGAAAGAAACTACACAAAATATTCTACATCTCAAACTACGGTCCATAATTGCAAAGAGTAATGGTACCTTGATTGGAGGAATTATTTATTTTGTTATTTATAAATAATCCCCGTCAATTCTTTTCAAAAAAATCTATTTTACCCCCTAATCCTTTCATTTGCAAAAACTCTTCCACGGGCTGTAAAACCTTCAGGAAGCATTTTTGGGAAAAACTTATTTCGAACCTGATAATGTAGACCATTGGATTGAACAGGTGTAGCATTTTGAAAGAAAAGATTAGTCCCCGATATAGATACATTTTTATTTCCCATTGCTCTTCATAGGCTCGTAATTGTTTTGAAATTTTACTTCTTACAATGATCAACAAAGTACATGTGATTTTGAGTATCTTTAATACCTCAATATAAATTAAGCTGTTTTACTGAAATTATAAATAAGATAACCTTTTATGTGTACTAATCACATAAGTAATTGTAATATAATAATAACCCTATTATACGAAAGGAGCTCAACTAAGTTCGGAAGCAATTAAATGATGGATGAATTTAAATTAGACATTATGATATCGCGAAAGGATTTACCATAAAACAACTGTATATAACGATATTTGTTTTTGTATGCAATATTCATCCATGCAAAAATCACTCACAAACTTCAAATTTCCACTGACTGCGAGGTATGAGTATATGCGTTATGATAAGGTTTTTATTGATAGACCCATGTAAGAGCAAAAATTATCAACACGACCCCTGATGCTTGACATATGAAAATGTTACAAGACAAAGGTATATATGTGTTATATGATAAAATACTCTCATCAGAAATATCAAATATTTATATTACAATATACTACACAACAGACAATCTTGTACTTTTTGCCAAGAAGCAGTCCCATTATTCAACGAAGTTCACAATACCCGTCAGTGCATATTATCGCATTCATTGAGCTGCTCCCTAACGCATCCGGAGGCTACTTCTCAATTCAGATTGGGAGATACCTAGTTATTACATATAAACAAAAATCCCCAGAAAGGGTTATTTGCATGGGTCCACCCTTAAGTCTTCCGTAATAAATATTTTAGCCACTATCTCTAACATCAAATTGGGAAGATTTCTAGCATGCCTAAGCTAAATAGCTTTATAAATATAAATATGAATAAAAAAATCGAAAGAATGAGCACTAGCTACGCTAACAAATTTAGAATAAAGTTGGGAAAAACAACCAGATGACTACAAAATCCGTATCTTGGGGATCAATCTCAAGTCTTCCATGTGTCATGTTACATAACTTGAACAAACACACTATAGAGAAAAAAGGCTGTTACCCATAATACCGTTTTCATATGATAACTAACTGGATCTCCAACGTAACTGAGACAATTTCTTTGAATTGAACTTAGGTTTTTTGACATAGGAAATCTATGTCAATTAAATAAGAACAATATAAAAGTTAAAAAACCGAATAATATCTCAATGACATCAAAAAATCCCCCAGTTACCTCATCAGGTGATTCCATGAGGATATTTTAAACCAAAATGTAAACAATTGTCCCTACTTCGTGTACAAATACACCAAATGACTGGATTAAAATAACATCATAAAAAGTTGAATATTCCATTGAATATCTGTCAGATAAAATATATTATTATCAAGATAATCAATAGTTAATAAATCAACTACAGACATCATATTCAACCGCTCACACATAGTAAATTTACACTTAACTAACCTACTTATGAACATTACTTAAATACCTGCCAAGTGGCCATGAGTGCAGTTTTCGGTCATGTCAGTAACTTTTAAGTGCAAAAAATACATACTTGAACAAATTATAAACACCATCATATTAATATATTATATTAATATATTTATATTTATTGATGATCATCTTGGTCAAAACATATGATCAGCACTAAGTCCTGTTGTTTGCGTTAGTTGATTATGTTCGTGATAGTTTTTATTGTCAGTCATAAGCATTAATCAGTACCTATAGTATTTTAACTATCCCCCTCCCCACCCCTAATTCTATAAAGAAAATTGCTCTCTATCTACCACTGAATGTCCAACTATCTAACGCGACAGAATTACTTATGATATCATTAAATATCAATAGAAACTAGTGCATTTTTACAATATTTGTCAAGTGTATAAATTTACTCTTACACACCTAGACAACATAATGTATACAATACACCAGCAAAACTGAAATACAAGAATGTTTTTGAAATAATATATGATATGTTCTTAATATGGAACGCTTACTTACACACTGGTTATACCAAGAATCCATAAAGCAGTTCACTTAACTCTGAACAAGATCATAGCTTGGTCCAACCGTAGAACACTATAAACACAATCTACATGTGCAATATATCAAGACAAGTGGTATTAATTAAAGAAGTTCAAAAAATGGTAAATTATTGAATCAATACAAAATATTTTTTTCGAAATACAACCATTTACATATGAAAACAATTTTTTACAACTATTATACATTTTTTATTTATAAATTTTACCATTTTTTCTACTCTATCAACCCTATATATTTAATGGATTTACTGCAATAAAGGGGCACATCTCAATCTTCACAAAGATTTCACTTTTACTACAAGGAATCGGATTCACAACTTATAAATGTTGACTAGAAGAAATATAGAAATTAATGCTAGTCACCACTGATAAGCTGCTAATATTTAATGACATGTTCCAAGTTTTTTAGGGACAGAACCGTTAAACGCTAACAAAACAGATTCACATGCATTAATGCATACATATGTCTGGGTATTTGTGAACATTTTTATTAACTAACTAACACAAGAACTAAGCGAAATATCGCTTTTTCATGCATTCTAAAGAATTAATTTTTCTAAAGATATGCATCAGCCTATGTTTGGCACAGCACGGTTAACCGCTACGATGCATACCCAAAGGACTATTCTCACTAACAAACTGACAAACTAGAGTAGATTTGTATTGAGAAGATCATCAAATGGGTAATGCCTTGCCACCCTAACCGATCCAATATAACAAGAGTTGTTATATATATGTTATGCATCAACTGTTTTTGGAACAATCATGTCAAAAAATTACCGAAACTTATAGCATCTCTATGAATACCTAGACGATGCTTAGACCCCTTACCGCCAGGGAATCCTTCAGCAATAAGGTTAAAAAATAATCTTTAATTAACTTAATATCAATCATTTATATTTAAAAAATGTAAGCTAAAAAGGAATTTTTTGAGTAATATGTCAAACGAAAATGGAGAAGCAGACAGAACAACAAACAATAAATAAAGATTAAATTAGTAAAAAGTAAGAATAAAAAATGTTACCGTTCACCGTGAAGGTCAAGGGCACGCCAAGAAACGTTTTTCGTCCTCTGCCAGAAGGACTCATCAGTTGGCTTTTCAACTTATAAATCTATCAATTAATAAAATTAATTGCCTAGGAATGTAAAACATTCGAAAATTAAGACTAAGCCCTTTAATTTTTAAGTTAAAATATATAAAAAATAAAACAATACACAACAGTATAAAAAAATGTAAAACACTTACATGTTTTTTGCTGAAAATTTAACTCAGATATCGAGTAACACACAATCAAACGTACCGAATTAAAACCCAAATAACGCACAAAGTCACGCACAATTAATTAAAGTTATATAAATTATAATTTATTTCACATTGAAATATAATTTTTAAACACCAACTGAAAATAAAATTAGCTGCCAATACAATTTATTAAAAACTGTAAAGTCATGGCCTACTAACCGAACTGAAAAAACCTTTTCAGCCTAGAATAGAAAGAACAGTGCATAAATATTTATATAATACTTAACCAATACATACAATATTTATTTATACACACATGTATACACACACACACATATGTATATGTATATATACACATATATTAGACCTGTTCATAGTTCTATGTAATTTGCTAAAGTATCTCCGATTTTCGCTCCCCTCAAAAAATCTGAATACTTGGACGATAAAAATAAGATTTTAAAAAAATTTCATAAAAAAGTTGAAAACTGGGACGTCTCTCTTCAAAAATGTATATTTTGAGAAAAATTCAATTTGTAAAAATTATCACTTTTTATAAATTGCTTAAAAATGAATTTGGTAACAAAATTTATTTTGAAGCTTAACATTAGTGAGGTATTTTGGTATGGTCAATCGAATGGTGAAATAAAAATAGAGGCTTTTAAAACAAAAAAGTTGACTTTTTCAATTGTTTTTGTCATAAAACATGTAAAAAATATAAAAATTTTTATGAAATTTTGACTTTGAATCCAGTTTTAAGATTTGTCCTCCGCCAAAAACTCAAAATTACTTGCCTATGTTCTGAAGGATTTTATTACCTTTCAAACAAATTAAAGACTAGATCCGAAACACTTACCTTAATGCTTACAAGGCGATTTTCCGAACTTCTACTTAAAAATAATAAAAAAAAAAATTCAACAAAATTTTGGGTTTACCATATTATAAAGTAAACAATGCTTTTAAATTGATTTTTTTTTATTTTTAAACCATCAAAATATTAATTTTACACAAAAATTAAGAACACAAATAAGATATAAGAAACAAAAATAAAAGAAATTTCACTTTAGTTTATCGATAATTCTTGTCTTAGAAAAGAAAAATCTTGGAAATTCTTTCCTGTGCTTTTCAACTATAAGAAATGCCTTGTCCTTCGTAAATTTGTCGTTAAATTTTGTTGCGAGCGCAACTGCTCTTTCAGCAACATCGTTAACTACAAGATTCCTTTAGCTGCATTTTCTGCGTTGATGTAATTTTGATCTGAGAACCATTCGGATGGATCTTTTCTGAGAAATTCTGTTGAAATTTGCACGATGCTTTTATCAAATAAAATATCAAAATATTTTTTTGTATTTTCATTGATAAAATCATGGATATGTTGTTGTGGAATAAGACTTATGTTTATAGCTATTCTGTTCGGTATTTCTACTGAGCCTGTCCTCTCTAAGGTTGCGGTTATAGTGAACGCGATTCAGACAGGCAGGCAGGCTGAAATCTGTGTGAAAAAACGACATGCAAATAGCTATCTATCTCGCTTGTTTACATTGCCTGTCTGCCTGCCTGTCTGACTCGGCGTTCACTATAACCGCAACCTAAAGCTTCAATCATCAATCTTTTTGTTTGCAGGTCAATAAATCTATCAAAAAACGCCAAGCCAATAAACACTTCATTTAAGTACCAAGGATGACGTGTTACTGCTTTGAGTACTTTATATGCAACTTCAGGATTAATGTCTTTATAATTGATTAGATCTTTCATTAACTGTAAATCAATTTTCGATGCTATTGCATATATGCAAGAATGCTGCATTCAAACCAATATTTAACGTATATTCTTAGGACAAATATAATAAATTCCTGAATATCAGCTAATTCTTTTCCTGTAATACAATTACAAAATAAACGTTCAAAGAAATTTAAATATAATCAAATGAAAAACCATTTAATGAAAACTGCTTTGGAAACATATATATTTTTATGCTATATATTGCTTTTCCCATCCAGCGAGCTCTTGAACCAGCACCTGGTTTTCTCACTTCGGTTATAATTGGTTCTCCAAGTCATAAAAGCGATAATTCCAATAATTCAATATAGTCGTGGCGTGCTGGTTTAATATGAAATTCTTGTTGATTTAAAGACAATTTTACGAAGGACGAGGAGCAAAAAAAACTGGCATTTCTTATAGTTGAAAAGCACAGGAAAGAATTTCCAAATACCACTAGGACAAGAATTATCGATAAACTAAAGTGAAATTTCTTTTATTTTTGTTTCTTATATCTTATTTCTGTTCTTAATTTTTGTGTAAAATTAATATTTTGATGGTTTAAAAATAAAAAAATATCAATTTAAAAGCATTGCTTACTTTATAATATGGTAAACCCAAAATTTTGTTGAATTTTTTTTTTTTTTTAAGTAGAAGTTCGGAAAAATCGCCTTGTAAGCATTAAGGTAAATGTTTCGGATCTAGTCTTTAATTTGTTTGAAAGGTAATAAAATCCTTCAGAACATAGGCAAGTGATTTTGAGTTTTTGGCGGAGGACAAATCTTAAAACTGGATTCAAAGTCAAAATTTCATAAAAATTTTTATATTTTTTTCATGTTTTATGACAAAAACAATTGAAAAAGTCAACTTTTTTGTTTTAAAAGCCTCTATTTTTATTTCTCCATTCGATTGACCATACCAAAATACCTCAAGAATGTTAAACTTCAAAATAAATTTTGTTACCAAATTCATTTTTAAGCAATTTATAAAAAGTGATAAGTTTTACAAATTGAATTTTTCTCAAAATATACATTTTTGAAGAGAGACGTCCCAGTTTTCAACTTTTTTATGAAATTTTTTTTAAAATCTTATTTTTACAGTCCAATTATTCAGATTTTTTGAGGGGAGCAAAAATCGGAGATGAAAATGCCATTATGAACAGGTCTAGTATATATGTATATACACACAGTGCCGGATTAACACATAGCGAGGCCTGGGGCTAAAATCGACACGGGGCCTACTAAAGGTCAGAGCATTTAGCTCGGATCCTTTAATAATAAAAATGTTAATTTTTACACATTTTTACATATGTCTTAAAGTGAAAAAAATAACTCTTGAATTTTTATTTAAAAATTTTTTTCTCGATTTAACTGCGGCAATACTTCCTATAAATTTGTTGAAATTAATCGTTTACAACAAATCATTTTCAATACACAGTAGCGTTATTGGCGACAAACGTTCATGTCGGTTTGATCGGTGCACATTTTTTTATTATTTTTAATACTAAAAATTACCTTTCAGCTTCAGCTGTTTTTTCTGGTTATTCTTCTCTCATAGTCTTGGCTAACAAATCGACTCAGGTTCTTAACACTATTCTTAAACCCTGAAAATTCACTGCAAATGTGTTACGAATTCGATAAGAGAAGACAACATATCGTAAGCAGCTATCAAATCAATATCTACTTTTTGCAAATATTGGCTGATTGTATTGTAAATTTTTTTTTTTTTTTTTTTTTTTTTTTTTTTTTTTTTTTTTTTTTTAAATTTATAATTTATAATTTATTGCGTGTTTAATATGAGTACAGTAAGAACAGAGTTCTTTTATAGTACAAAGCTCATGACATAATTCAAATACAAAACAATATATCAACTTAAAACTAAGATAAATTAATAGTGAATCATAATTTAAATATATTTTAACAAAACAAAAATAATATATAGAAGTTACATTGAGATGATAAGATTAAGGAAATAAATCGAAAAACAGAGAGAGGGAGACAGATAGAGAGAAAAAGAAAGCGAAATAGAGAACTGGAACTTTATCAAATATTAGGCGATGAAAAATGCTTCAAGACAGCGTGTTTGAAGAGTGTTTTTGATGTTATCAACTTTAGATGACTAGGCAATGCATTCCATAATCTAACAGCATTAATAAAAAATAGTCTTGTGGAGTTAAGAAAGTTAAAACTTGGTATTATAAGATTTTGGCTTCTACTAGAGCGACTAAAATGGAGCTTGTCAAATAAGTATGACGGGGTTTTGGAGTGTATGAGCTTGTGTAGAAATATGCAATTCCTGGCATTAGAGTAGCTTATTATATCGCACCCAAGTATATAATTTTTTAATTGACCTAAATGATCAAATTTACGTAAGCCATACACATATCGAGTTGCGTGATTAAAAGCGATTTGCAACTTTAGTTGAGACTGCGAGTCTAACTTACTGTATACAAGTTCTGAATATGATATGACAGGGACAACAAGTTGGATTACAAGTTTACGCCGAATATCAGTTGGCGTATACTCAGACGACATCCTAAGATTACGCAAGATATAATAAATTTTACGGACTACATTGTTGATATGGTCTGTGCACGTAAGAGAAGCATTAATATTAAAACCAAGACTAACAACACTATTCACAATTTTCACGATCATATTACCCAATAAGACATCAGGAATGGATTCGATGCTTATTTTCTCCTTAGAGATAGGTAACACATAAGACTTTAGTACATTAAGGTGAAGACTATTTTTTATAGCCCATTGGTTTACACTTTGAAGATCTTCATTAAGTTTGCAAACTAAGTCTTCCAGGAGGTTTGTTTTACCAGACAAGTAAATCTGGACATCATCAGCATAGGCATGCATTGATGCATATGAGCAGCAACGAAAAATGTCATTTACGAACATGGAAAAAAGCAGCGGGCCAAGAACAGATCCCTGGGGCACACCACAACAAACAGCTTTAGGATGAGAATAATTAGTACCGACCTTCACTCTTTGTACTCTATTTGATAGGTAGCTACTAAGTAGACGAAAGGCACTATTGCAAAAACCAAAAAAATGCTTTAATTTTAGACAAAGAAGTTCGTGACATACAGTGTCAAACGCTTTAGAAAAATCAAGAAGACATAAGAGAGTAAGTCGACCATCATCATAATATGACCTTATATCATCCATTACTTTAAGCGTAGCAGTCGAGCAACTGTGACTAGCTCGAAACCCAGATTGAAATGGAGACAAAAGATTATTTTCACTTAAGTATGATGATATTTGGTTAGCCATGATCGATTCACATATTTTTGATAATGAAGACAAGATGCTTATAGGCCTGAAATCCTTCGGCTCGCAGGCTGTAGATTTTTTTGCCACCGGTATGACTACTGCAGATTTCCACAAATGTGGAAAAGACGATGAAGTAAAACAATAATTAATAATGTGTGTTAGAGGGCTGAGAATGTGTGGTAAGATTATCTTTATAAACTTTATATTTACACCATCTTCACCAACCGCGTTAGATTTAATGCTCAATACGGCTTTAACTACCTCTTCATATGTCACCGAAGAAAACTGAAATGACTGTTCAGCAGGAGGATCTAGAAAAGTGTGGGTGCTAGGTGTGTAATTTTGATGCTCAATGGTACTAGCAAGAAAATATTCACTAAGCCTTTCAGGATAAATCTGGCAGTTAGGCATTTGCTTATCAATAACGCATAGATTTTTTAAATTATTCCATAATTTTTTAGGTGGGAGAGTTGACTTAAGCTTAGATGAGCAATATCTGATTTTTGATTGCCTTATTATAGAAATGGAAGCATTTCTAGCATTTCTATAGTTTTCCCACTTTTCGGGAGAGGGGTTTTTTTTCCATATTCTATGCAACTTATTCCTTTTTTTAATGGCAGACTCTACACGATTTGTAAACCATGGGCAGGACGTATTTTTAATATTAATAGTTTTCAATGGGACATGTGTTACGAAGAGATTATTTATTGCGTTTGTAAATAAGGACAGTTTATCGTCAATGTTAGCACAAAACCACACATTATTCCACGGAGTTACAGACAGGTCACGAAGAAGAGCATAGGAGTCAATTGACTTGAAGTCATGAAAAGAAAACGTATTTGACATTGCAGAACGAGATAGGTTAACGCCAAGTGTACAAAAAATAAGGTCATGATCTGATAAAAAGTAGATTTGGTCAAAAAGGACAACAGATGAAACATCAGATACAATAAAATAGTCAAGTAGACTCGGACAATCACTAGACGAGTAGCGCGTAGGAATGGTATCATTTACAACAGACAGACCAACGGATGAAATATTTTCAAAAATAGATTGCGTTATATTGTCATTACATAAAATATTAACATTAAAATCACCACATATAACAAAGTAATTAAAATTTATTGAGATATCTGACAATGCAGAGAAGTAGGAGTCAAGACTATTGCACTTATTAGGGTTGTAAACACAGGACAAAAAAATTTTCAAATTATTGTCAGCTATGCAGATACTCAGGTACTCAATTGGACTAGCTTTATTTGATTTATTGACAACTTTGGCATTAAAATTATTTCGGCAGTAAATTGCAACCCCACCGCCTCTTCTCTCATGTCTATCATTTCTAAAAAGAGTATAATTTTTTATGTTATAAGCATAATCTAACACATCACAACAAAACCACGTTTCAGATACACATATGACATCCACAGACGAGTCCTCAAAAACATATTTTACATAGTCCATCTTAGCCGAATTTAGGCTTCTAGCATTAAAATGAACAATCTTTAAACCAGATCGTCTTTTACACAACACTTCCACAAGAACTTTATTATTAACGCTACTACAAAAATTATTCGAACGTGACATAGAAAAACAAATATAAAAAACAGACACTATACACATCAAACACACCTTTGAAACATTTAATCACAGAATTACTAATAAAATACCAGTTATATTTATAGAAATTTAAAAAGTAAGTAAAAGAAAGATTGAAGAAAAGTAAAATATATAAGCGGAGTAGAGATAGTAACTTAAGTAGAAAAGTAACAATAATATTAATAAATAATAATAAATCAGACTGCTGGCAACTCTGGAATATCACGAAAACACTCCACATCTTCATCCTGCTCACTCAAAAAGATGTTATTTAGCTCATTAACATCTTCTACCATTATGTTTTCCCCACGCTCATACCTTTTTACATAAATTATGCCTCTCCTAACGTAGACAGAGCACAGTTTCTTGCTTCGCTTCATTTTAACAGCAGTTTGTAGCAAGGTACGGTTGCGTCTTGTTATGCTCTCATTGAGAAAGCAGCTAGAGGTTGACTCCATGCCGACATCGTTCAGTAGCAGGTTTCTGTTGTTGTTTTTCCTAAATACTGATGCAGCGCGCAGAACATTGTCTCTTTCATATGCATTCGAAAACTTCAGAATGATTGGAGCACTAGTTGCAGCATTCATATTTGCATTTCTTTTCACTCGAAATATACTCTTGAGTGATGTTGGTCGGCAGCCGATCGAGAAACAGAGCTTGTTAAAAATCACCGTTAGATTCTCGTTCTCACACTCGGGAACTCTGAGAAGCACAGCATCAGCAGCAACTTCACGCCGCTCTAGAGCAAATATTTGCTTGTTTGCATCACAAACGGCTTCCTTCAATTCAGACACCTCAGTTGTATCCGAGCCAGCTTCAAGGGTGTTGATGCGATCTATAACAGAGGCAAGAGTGGCATTGGTTTTTTGTAGCTTGTCAGCCCAGCTTTTCTCCACCTCTTCAATCGTTCTCTTGAATTCTTCCCGTATGTTGGCAAGCTCACGGTTCATATTGTGGATTAGCAGCTCACTCTGCTTAGCTAGACGGTCATCTAGAATTTGCAGTGTTATGACAGAACTCGAGTTGGTAGTAATTGGAGAATTGATCAAAGTTGATAATGTTTTAGCACTGGCAGTCTTAGCTCTAGTCGCCATAGTTTGCAATTTATATATATATATTTATTTGGTTTTTGACAATAAGTGTAAATTTAACTGCAAATGCGAACAACTGTTTGCACTCCGTTCGCGTTCCGTTCAAAAACCGCTATTTATGTTTAATTAATTTGAAACAAGGTTTATAATTTTTTATTTTTTTAATGTATGTTTTTATATATTTCTTTTGTGTTATTTTGTTTTAACGCACTGAAGATTAATAAATATTTTGTTTGGAACTCAAGAGCAACCAAAAAACACGTCCGTTCGCGACAAAAATCAGTTGATTTATTTTGTTATTTATAAATAATCCCCGTCAATTCTTTTCAAAAAAATCTATTTTACCCCCTAATCCTTTCATTTGCAAAAACTCTTCCACGGGCTGTAAAACCTTCAGGAAGCATTTTTGGGAAAAACTTATTTCGAACCTGATAATGTAGACCATTGGATTGAACAGGTGTAGCATTTTGAAAGAAAAGATTAGTCCCCGATATAGATACATTTTTATTTCCCATTGCTCTTCATAGGCTCGTAATTGTTTTGAAATTTTACTTCTTACAATGATCAACAAAGTACATGTGATTTTGAGTATCTTTAATACCTCAATATAAATTAAGCTGTTTTACTGAAATTATAAATAAGATAACCTTTTATGTGTACTAATCACATAAGTAATTGTAATATAATAATAACCCTATTATACGAAAGGAGCTCAACTAAGTTCGGAAGCAATTAAATGATGGATGAATTTAAATTAGACATTATGATATCGCGAAAGGATTTACCATAAAACAACTGTATATAACGATATTTTTTAACTAAATGTATGTTTTTGTTTTTGTATGCAATATTCATCCATGCAAAAATCACTCACAAACTTCAAATTTCCACTGACTGCGAGGTATGAGTATATGCGTTATGATAAGGTTTTTATTGATAGACCCATGTAAGAGCAAAAATTATCAACACGACCCCTGATGCTTGACATATGAAAATGTTACAAGACAAAGGTATATATGTGTTATATGATAAAATACTCTCATCAGAAATATCAAATATTTATATCACAATATACTACACAACAGACAATCTTGTACTTTTTGCCAAGAAGCAGTCCCATTATTCAACGAAGTTCACAATACCCGTCGGTGCATATTATCGCATCCATTGAGCTGCTCCCTAACGCATCCGGAGGCTACTTCTCAATTCAGATTGGGAGATACCTAGTTATTACATATAAACAAAAATCCCCAGAAAGGGTTATTTGCATGGGTCCACCCTTAAGTCTTCCGTAATAAATATTTTAGCCACTATCTCTAACATCAAATTGGGAAGATTTCTAGCATGCCTAAGCTAAATAGCTTTATAAATATAAATATGAATAAACAAATCGAAAGAATGAGCACTAGCTACGCTAACAAATTAAGAATAAAGTTGGGAAAAACAACCAGATGACAACAAAATCCGTATCTTGGGGATCAATCTCAAGTCTTCCATGTGTCATGTTACATAACTTGAACAAACACACTATAGAGAAAAAAGGCTGTTACCCATAATACCGTTTTCATATGATAACTAACTGGATCTCCAACGTAACTGAGACAATTTCTTTGAATTGAACTTAGGTTTTTTGACATAGGAAATCTATGTCAATTAAATAAGAACAATATAAAAGTTAAAAAACCGAATAATATCTCAATGACATCAAAAAATCCCCCAGTTACCTCATCAGGTGATTCCATGAGGATATTTTAAACCAAAATGTAAACAATTGTCCCTACTTCGTGTACAAATACATCAAATGAGTGGATTAAAATAACATCATAATAAGTTGAATATCCCATTGAATATCTGTCAGATAAAATATATTATTATCAAGATAATCAATAGTTAATAAATCAACTAAACAGACATCATATTCAACCGCTCACACATAGTAAATTTACACTTAACTAACCTACTTATGAACATTACTTAAATACCTGCCAAATGGCCATGAGTGCAGTTTTCGGTCATGTCAGTAACTTTTAAGTGCAAAAAATACATACTTGAACAAATTATAAACACCATCATATTAATATATTATATTAATATATTTATATTTATTGATGATCATCTTGGTCAAAACATATGATCAGCACTAAGTCCTGTTGTTTGCGTTAGTTGATTATGTTCGTGATAGTTTTAATTGTCAGTCATAAGCATTAATCAGTACCTATAGTATTTTAACTATCCCCCTCCCCACCCCTAATTCTATAAAGAAAATTGCTCTCTATCTACCACTGAATGTCCAACTATCTAACGCGACAGAATTACTTATGATATCATTAAATATCAATAGAAACTAGTGCATTTTCACAATATTTGTCAAGTGTATAAATTAACTCTTACACACCTAGACAACATAATGTATACAATACACCAGCAATACTGAAATACAAGAATGTTTTTGAAATAATATATGATATGTTCTTAATATGGAACGCTTACCTACACACTGGTTATACCAAGAATCCATAAAGCAGTTCACTTAACTCTGAACAAGATCATGGCTTGGTCCAACCGTAGAACACTATAAACACAATCTACATGTGCAATATATCAAGACAAGTGGTATTAATTAAAGAAGTTCAAAAAATGGTAAATTATTGAATCAATACAAAATATTTTTTATTATTTCGAAATACAACCATTTACATATGAAAAACAATTTTTTACAACTATTATACATTTTTTATTTATAAATTTTAACATTTTTTCTACTCTTTCAACCCTATATATTTAATGGATTTACTGCAATAAAGGGGGCACATCTCAATCTTCACAAAGATTTCACTTTTGCTACAAGGAATCGGATTCACAACTTATATGTTGACTAGAAGAAATATAGAAATTAATGCTAGTCACCACTGATAAGCTGCTAATATTTAATGACATGTTCCAAGTTTTTTAGGGACAGAACCGTTAAACGCTAACAAAACAGATTCACATGCATACATATGTCTGGGTATTTGTGAACATTTTTATTAACTAACTAACACAAGAACTAAGCGAAATATCGCTTTTTCATGCATTCTAAAGAATTAATTTTTCTAAAGATATGCATCAGCCTATGTTTGGCACAGCACGGTTAACCGCTACGATGCATACCCAAAGGACTATTCTCACTAACAAACTGACAAACTAGAGTAGATTTGTATTGAGAAGATCATCAAATGGGTAATGCCTTGCCACCCTAACCGATCCAATATAACAAGAGTTGTTATATATATGTTATGCATCAACTGTTTTTGGAACAATCATGTCAAAAAATTACCGAAACTTATAGCATCTCTATGAATACCTAGACGGTGCTTAGACCCCTTACCGCCAGGGAATCCTTCAGCAATAAGGTTAAAAAATAATCTTTAATTAACTTAATATCAATCATTTATATTTAAAAAATGTAAGCTAAAAAGGAATTTTTTGAGTAATATGTCAAACGAAAATGGAGAAGCTGACAGAACAACAAACAATAAATAAAGATTAAATTAGTAAAAAGTAAGAATAAAAAATGTTACCGTTCACCGTGAAGGTCAAGGGCACGCCAAGAAACGTTTTTCGTCCTCTGCCAGAAGGACTCATCAGTTGGCTTTTCAACTTATAAATCTATCAATTAATAAAATTAATTGCCTAGGAATGTAAAACATTCGAAAATTAAGACTAAGCCCTTTAATTTTTAAGTTAAAATATATAAAAAATAAAACAGTACACAACAGTATAAAAAAATGTAAAACACTTACATGTTTTTTGCTGAAAATTTAACTCAGATATCGAGTAACACACAATCAAACGTACCGAATTAAAACCCAAATAACGCACAAAGTCACGCACAATTTATTAAAGTTATATAAATTATAATTTATTTCACATTGAAATATAATTTTTAAACACCAACTGAAAATAAAATTAGCTGACAATACAATTTATTAAAAACTGTAAAGTCATGGCCTACTAACCGAACTGAAAAAACCTTTTCAGCCTAGAATAGAAAGAACAGTGCATAAATATTTATATAATACTTAACCAATACATACAATATTTATTTATACACACATGTATACACACACACACATATGTATATGTATATATACATATATATTAGACCTGTTCATAGTTCTATATAATTTGCTAAAGTATCTCCGATTTTCGCTCCCCTCAAAAAATCTGAATACTTGGACGATAAAAATAAGATTTTAAAAAATTTCATAAAAAAGTTGAAAACTGGGACGTCTCTCTTCAAAAATGTATATTTTGAGAAAAATTCAATTTGTAAAAATTATCACTTTTTATAAATTGCTTAAAAATGAATTTGGTAACAAAATTTATTTTGAAGTTTAACATTAGTGAGGTATTTGGGTATGGTCAATCGAATGGTGAAATAAAAATAGAGGCTTTTAAAACAAAAAAGTTGACTTTTTCAATTGTTTTTGTCATAAAACATGAAAAAAATATAAAAATTTTTATGAAATTTTGACTTTGAATCCAGTTTTAAGATTTGTCCTCCGCCAAAAACTCAAAATTACTTGCCTATGTTCTGAAGGATTTTATTACCTTTCAAAAAAAATAAAAACCAAATCCGAAACACTTACCTTAATGCTTACAAGGCGATTTTTCCGAACTTCTACTTAAAAATAAAAAAAAAAAAAATTCAACAAAATTTTGGGTTTACCATATTATAAAGTAAACAATGCTTTTAAATTGATTTTTTTTTATTTTTAAACCATCAAAATATTAATTTTACACAAAAATTAAGAACACAAATAAGATATAAGAAACAAAAATAAAAGAAATTTCACTTTAGTTTATCGATAATTCTTGTCTTAGAAAAGAAAAATCTTGGAAATTCTTTCCTGTGCTTTTCAACTATAAGAAATGCCAGTTTTTTTTGCTCCTCGTCCTTCGTAAAATTGTCTTTAAATCAACAAGTTACCGTTCACCGTGAAGGTCAAGGGCACGCCAAGAAACGTTTTTCGTCCTCTGCCAGAAGGACTCTTCAGTTGGCTTTTCAACTTATAAATCTATCAGTTAATAAAATTAATTGCCTAGGAATGTAAAACATTCGAAAATTAAGACTAAGCCCTTTAATTTTTAAGTTAAAATATATAAAAAATAAAACAGTACACAACAGTATAAAAAAATGTAAAACACTTACATGTTTTTTGCTGAAAATTTAACTCAGATATCGAGTAACACACAATCAAACGTACCGAATTAAAACCCAAATAACGCACAAAGTCACGCACAATTAATTAAAATTATATAAATTATAATTTATTTCACATTGAAATATAATTTTTAAACACCAACTGAAAATAAAATTAGCTGACAATACAATTTATTAAAAACTGTAAAGTCATGGCCTACTAACCGAACTGTAAAAACCTTTTCAGCCTAGAATAGAAAGAACAGTGCATAAATATTTATACAATACTTAACCAATGCATACAATATTTATTTATACACACATGTATACACACACACATATGTATATGTATATATACTAGGGGTGTCCAAAAAATAAAATTTGCTCCGATTTTGGATTTCTGGGCATTTTTTATTTCCTTTTTACCTATAAATTTAGCATGTAAATTTTAAGCTCGATAGCTTTATGTTTGATCGACCCGGATTGACTTTGAATGTACCGAATGTATGAAAAATATCGATATAAATAAAAATTTTGAATACAAACGTTGCCTTGAGTTATTTTTTTTACAAATTTTGCGATTAAAAAAATTTCTGGTTTAATTAACTTTTAAGCCATTAACTGAAATAAAAATACATGGAATAATTAGTTCATACAATAAAAATATTTTATTTTTGTTAAATTAATTCCGACTTTTTATAAGATGGATAATTTTTGCGGTAAGATTCAACTACTTGAAGCAATATTTGTTTTTCTTCTTCGTCGTATGTCAGAACTTTATTAAAATCCTTCATGAATTTTACTCCCCTTTCAGAGGTATCATTAACGACAAAAAGGTCATTACAAAAAGTACGACCTTCTTCAAAATTATTGTTGTTTTCCCACGTCGATGGGTGAAAATTTAAAAAATCTGGCGATAGTCCAAAGCGAGTAAAAAAGTATTTCGTTTTATGCGAAAAAAATCGCTCAAGTTACATAACGACAAAGATTCTGGATTTTCAATGCAACGCTCTTTTTTAATTGTATATTTGGACTTATAGAACGTAAGCATCGAACCATTTCGATCTTATCTTCGATTGAAACTTTTGAATCAAACAACGCTAGAGCTACTGATTCCTCTGACAAGTACCATAAATGGTTCTTAATTTTTTTTAAAATTACTTGTGATACATCTGCATCGATTTGAGCGTATTTCACAGCGTCTTTTACAAAATTTAAATCTTGACTGGGTGCTGCAATAGCATTCGTGCAACCAAACCAGGCTCTTATGTATATCCGTATCAAAAATATGCAAACGTCGCGTATTCCATTTAATTCTCTGGCAGTTAACTTAAACTGCTGATGAAAAGCAAATATTTTTAAGCAATACCTTTGCCATCCACCGCGCGTTACTTGTTGGACCAGGAGTGCGAAATTTTCTACATTCACCAAAGAAAATAAGGGCAAGTTCTAAGAATTCCTTGTAGTCGTCACGAATTTGGGACTCAGATATTCTTTGGGTGCAAAAGCTTTTTATGGCATTGCACTCCATATCTTGAAATTTTTCACGAATAACCTTATCTTCCAAACCACTTTTAAATGAATTTTTGTCGATCGTTGTCCATGCCTTTGAAAATCTATCGAAAATGGAAACATCAGGAGCAGATGTCGATGATATTTTTAGTTCAAAAACACTTCGCAAAATGATTTCGTAGATATGGTGTCGGCAAACAAAATTGAGTAACTTCCGATCCATAGATTTCTGTAAAAGAAAACATGCTCCAGCTTTGTCTCCAGTATTGCTGAAAGTGGTGTCGAATCCCATTGCAGAAACTCGATCGGAGATGTTCCATTTGACTAACATGTTGTAGACTGCAGCTGCTATATTTTCTCCACTAGAAGATGAAACTTTTGGAGCACCAAGGAACTTTGATGTTCCGTTCCAGCTCACAAGAATAGCAATTCTTTCAACTTTGTTGTTGCCAATCAAGTCTGGCAGCAACTTACCGTCCCAGTGCACAACCATTGAATCGCTAGTCTAAATATTACGTAAAATAAAAAATTATTCACTCAAAATTACGCTCATATAAAACGGAATTACATTTTCAATAAAGTTTGTCTGAATAATTTCTGATTCTTTTTGGCGGTTTTCTTGTCGAAGCCTATGAATCGTAGAACGACTTATAACAAGATCGTTATTGTTATGTCCCAACGCCTCCCGCAGCTGCAGTTAAAATATGATCGGCGGCTCCATCAGAAACTTTACCATTATCGAGAGCAGAAAGTAAGCGTGGCGTCATCCAATGAACACGGTTTCTTTTTTCATTATCATTTTGAGGCAATTTTATTCTATAATCAGTGCTCTCTACGGATTCATGCTCAAAATCGTTTTCTAGATCGCTTATTTGACTGACATCTAGGTTCACTTTTAAAGAGTAGGAGATAGCAAGAAAAGAAAATACATTAGTATCATTATGGTAATTTTTGGTTCATATATAAAGTTGATAATTAATGGATTTAAAGTAGTAAAGTTAATACCAAAAATCAAGAATTTGAAGTAGCAATAAAACCTACTTGAAAGCTTATGGGTTTATTGCTTAACACTATTTAAATATGCATACTTACCACTTTCTTCCGATATTTTCTGTTTTTTTCTTTGAAGCTGCTCTTTTTCCTGACGTTCAAATGCCCTTTTTTCTCGCGCTAGCACAACCATATCAACACCAGCCAGGCATCCAGGACGACCTTTTTGTCTTTGCAGGATTAAAAATTGCTTGTCCTCTTCAATTTTTATTTGTTGAAGCGCGTTCATGTGAGCTAAATCGAACAATTCATCTAATCCTTCGACAAACTTATTTTCTGCTTCTTTAGTCAATCCTGATCGTTTAGAAGGAACATTTTTTTGAATATTTTTCCACTCTTCGTAAAGCTTCAATAAGAGTTCGGTACATTTATACACAGTGCGCGTGAGTTACATTATGCTACATTATTATTTCTCTCTACTGTATTAAGCTCTCATTAAGTTATAAGCGACCTAGTTTATTAAGCTCTTCTCTAGTTTACAATTTTGTTACTTATTTAGTCTTAAGATTCCGTTTGAACAAATAAAACGTAAAAAACCCACGACCTGTATTCTTTATTCACATAACTGGCGCAGTCGGATCAAGAACCTAACTTATAAAGACAAAAAGAAAATAAAGAAAAGGTGCTTTAAAATAAAAAAAAAGTTTGAAAATTAAGTGACATTAAAATAAAGTGTTAAAAAGTAAAAACTTACAAAACATTTCGTCGTTATAAATTTTATATTTTCTTAACTGTTCTCATTGGAAAAGAAGTACATATATACTTTCATATTGGAAAGTGTTCACATACATATATGCAGTGCTGAATGATAGTTAAAACTGGTCAAGCAAGTTTTATACCTTGAGCTGAACATTAATTTCCCCAATTAACAAATTATGGCGCAAGCAGAGGAGACTCCACTTCCAACGTTTCAGCTCTCAATGAACGATATCATCAAAGATGCTCACAGAGTACATGAGTTCAGGGGAGATGGAGTATACGCTCTCTCGTCATTCTTAAGAGAAGTGGATACAATCTTAACAATGATATACACAAACCCAATGGCATGCGAATATATTCTCCGCAGAGTAATCGTTAACAAAATACAAGGTAAAGCTTTACACACCTTAAGAACATTGCCTGCTGATGCAAATTGGAGTGCAATTAAAAATATTCTCATCCAAAATTTTGGCATAAAAGAGACTTATCATCAACTTTACCAAGAGGCGTTTGTAGCTCGTAATAATAACATAACCGAATATTTTACATTACTTTTAAACATATTATCTAACTTGAACGAAAAATATGAATATGATGCTAGTAAGCCATTAGAGTTTAGCCCTTCATACACAGAAAAAATTATTTTACGTACATTTTTAAACAATATAAATGCAAACTTAGCTTCTGTAATAATAAACAGAAATGTAACTAGTTTAAGAGATGCTTATAATTTATTGGAGAGTGAGGGTTTGATTCGTACTAATAAGAAATATGATACTAATTTTTTTTCAAATAATAACTTTAATTCTATAAATCAAAATAAACAATCACATTCAAATTATAATAACAACAATAATACTAACGAACAACATTTTCAAAATGACAAATATAAACAAAATTTCAGAGGACAACAACAATATACAAAATCTGCAAATCAAAATTTTCAACAATATTCAAGCAGAAATGACGGTCCCTGGTCAGGACAAAACAATTATAATAATTCACGACAAATTAACCACTTTAGGCCTCAAAATTTTACTGAAAATAGACGTAAGAATAGCACAAATTCTAGAAGAAATGAAGTCGAGTTTATGGATACCGATCATGTTCAAGTAGATGAGGATAATATAAATGAGGTGTCAAATTTTCATGTAACAGCCTCAAGGGAACACTTCCGTTGATAGAATTAAGTATAAAAAATGAAAAAATTGTATGTTTAATAGATACTGGCTCAACGACCTCACTTTTAAATGAAAATGTTTTACCCCATTATAAAAGAATTCCACTTAAAACCCCTTTGAAATTTAAATCGCTTAATAGTGAAACTAAAATTAATTTTGAAATAATAACGGATTTACCACACGAATTTAAAAGAAATGCAACTATGTCCTGGAAATTGATTAAATTTGAGGGAAAAAATTTCGACGCAATAATCGGACAAAATATTCTAAAACCACTAAAAGCAATAGTAGATATGAAAAAGGAAATACTTACTATAAATAATTGTGTCATAAAATTTTTGAAAAAATATCCTTATAATTTGGAAGAAATTAATCAACTTGATATTGTAAATTTAGATAAAAAAACTACTGATCACCTTTTTTATAATTTAAATTTAGAAGAAAAAAATGCGTTAAAAAAAATTTTAAATGAATTTCAAGATTTAATATACACTGAGGGTCAACAACTAACAAATACAAATATAATACAACATGAAATAAAAACAATAACAGATAAGCCAATTTATAGCAAAATTTATAGATATCCTTTAATCCATGAGAATGAAGTTAGTTCACAAATAGCAGATATGTTGAAGCAAGGCATTATAAAAGAGAGCAATTCGCCTTACAATAGTCCTCTGTGGGTCGTACCCAAAAAGGCAGACCTTGCCGGAGAAAAAAAGTGGAGAATTGTAGTAGATTATCGGCGTCTGAACGAAATTACAACGGACGATAAATATCCCATACCAAATATTGATAACTTACTAGATAAACTTGGACGGGCACAATATTTTTCGACGTTGGATTTGGCAAAAGGGTTTCACCAAATTCTTGTTAAACAAGAAGACCGGTTGAAAACTGCCTTTTCCACTCCATATGGTCACTATGAGTACGTTCGGATGCCTTTTGGCTTAAAAAATGCTCCTGCAACGTTCCAAAGGTTGATTAATAGAGTTTTGAAGGATTTTATAAACAAGTTGTGTATTGTATATTTGGATGATATACTTATATTTTCAACAAGCTTTGACGAGCATATTACAAGTATCAGAAAAATTATGTCAACATTAAGAGAAGCTCAATTAAAAATACAAATTAACAAATGCAAGTTTTTTTCGAAAGAAACATTATATTTAGGCCATGTATTGACACCTGAAGGCGTTCATCCAAATCCTGACAAAATTAAACAAATATTGGATCTAAAGATACCAAAAACCGTCAAACATATTAAATCTTTCCTAAGCATGTGCGGATATTACAGAAAGTTTATAAGGGATTTCGCAAATGTAGCTTACCCAATGGTTAAGTTTCTTAAGAAAGACGCAAAAATTAATATCAACGATCCTAATTTTATCAATTCTTTTGAAAAGCTAAAGCGAATAATAACGGAAGTTCCAGTTCTTAAATACCCAGACTTCAGCAAACCTTTTGAGTTGGCTACTGACGCCAGCTCTTTTGCAATCGGGGCGGTATTGCAACAGGACAAACATCCTGTTTGCTTTGCTAGCCGAACAATGAGCGACCATGAACGTAATTATTCTGTTACAGAAAAAGAGCTTTTGGCCATTGTTTGGGCTGTTGGATACTTTCGTCCATATTTGTACGGCGTAAAGTTTAACATTACGTCCGATCATCAACCACTTAAATGGTTATACACAAAAACGCAAGGAAAAGACGCAAATCCAAGGCTTTATCGGTGGATAATAAAGTTAAGCGACTATAACATGAGTATCGACTACATTAGAGGAAGAGATAATCACGTTGCAGATTTTTTGAGCAGGATTAACTCTGATACTCATGAAATAAACTTAGGTAGTTACGAAAGTTCAAATTCTTTATATAATAATGCAGATGATGATGCCACGACAAGGCATTCTCAAGAAGAACATTTCCATAATCACATCGGCATTTTAGACACAGTGGTCAATCGATTTCCGGTTCAGATTTTCTTCACAAATACAAAGACAACCGAATTAGAAATATTTAATAACAAAAAGAAAATTTATATAATTCCAGAAGATGTAAATAATAATTTGGAAGATATTTTACGAAAACATATTAAAGGTGGCAGAGTAGGAATCTATACAGATTTTGATGATCAGAAATACAATATTTTGCAAAAGAAATTAATTGAGATTTACGAAAGTGAAGCAAATGTTAAATTTTATAAGTGTTCGTACCATGCTAAAGACATGAGCTCTGAAGACGAAACTTTTAAACAAATTCACATGTATCATAGAAATGAAACAGGACACACCGGTATCAACGAAAACTACGAAGGACTTAAAAGATTTATTTATTACCCGAACTTGAAAACTTTAATTCAGAAATACATTAATAATTGCGATGTTTGTAATCAAGTGAAATATGATCGAAATCCAATAAAACCCAAATTCGTATTAACAGAAACTCCAAACGATAGAAATAAAATTATAAACATGGACGTATATACAAATTCGAAATCTAATTTTCTCACTTTTATAGACCGATTTTCAAAATTTGCTACAGCTTATTATCTTGAGGATAGAAACAATCAAACGATAATTGAGAAATTGAGGCAGTACAAATCGCAGAAGGGACATTTCGAAATTTTAATTGCAGATAATGAATTTAAAAGCGTTAATATTAAAGACTATTTAAAATCAGAAAATATAACTCTACACTTAACCAAATCAAATAATCACACAGGAAGCGCCGATATAGAGCGGTTGCATAATACATTGACTGAAAAAATAAGGATGTTAAATATAGAAAATAAATTATTGAGCATTAAAGAAAAAATAAATAAATCTATCGAATATTATAACAACTCATATCATTCAATTATAAAAGAAAAACCAATAAATGTAGAATCTGGCAATTGTAATAAAATAAATATACACAGAAATATAACCAATACAAAGATAAAGTATATAAATAAAAGAAATTTAAATAGAGAAAATTATAAAGAATTGAGAAAAGAAGGGTATATTAAAAATTATAAAAATGTTCGACATAAAGAACAATCTAAATTTATAAAAAGTAACCTAAATAATGTACATCTTAATAATATTAAAAGACAATATAAATATGCTAACAAATTTGAAGTTAAAGGTATTAATTCAATGTAAATACATCAGATAAAAAAGAACATTGTATTTACATATTCAATACAAGAAAGAATTAATATACATATATCTATTTATCTATCTATTTTATATATTCACCTACTATCTACTTACTTATCATATCTACTTGTCAATATCTAAAGAAAAATACATATACATCTACTAATCTATCTATCTTATCAATCTATATACTACTTATTAACTTAATGTATCTACTTGTAAGTATTTAATGAAAATAAACAAAAAAAAAATGAGATTCAATATACATATAAATATATATCCTTATTTACGACTGAATTGTTAGATATAATGACTTTTTATTTAATTTTTGTATTTTAATATGAATAGCCTTTATTTTAACGAGGGGGAAGTTACATTATGCTACATTATTATTTCTCTCTACTGTATTAAGCTCTCATTAAGTTATAAGCGACCTAGTTTATTAAGCTCTTCTCTAGTTTACAATTTTGTTACTTATTTAGTCTTAAGATTCCGTTTGAACAAATAAAACGTAAAAAACCCACGACCTGTATTCTTTATTCACATAACTCGTGGGTATCCGAGCCTGTTGCCAAAAAATTAACGCTGCATCCACCACTAACCTCGCACTTTCTTTCGATTGTATTTTAGCAAAGCGCATGTTATAAAAAAAAAACTTGAAGTACTTGTTTCTTTGAAGGCAGCTTAGCGCCAGTAATTTGATGTGAAACATTGCCTATTAAATCTATTGATCTCAACGCTACATTACTAAGACGAGTCGTAATCGGTGTATTAACTGATAAGCTCGATGTTGATGGCAAATCACACATTTTAATCAAAAACACTTATTTTAATTGACCACGCACACAAATTTCACAACTTAAACTCGCGATGACGATTGCATAATTTTTGTTCTTATCCACTGAGAACTTTGCACACAATGAATAAGTAATATCACCAAGAATATTCATTCGAACCGCACCATAGCAACCGATGCCTACTTTGTGAAAAAAAATCATCATAGCAACCGGCCAAACCTACTTTGTGAAAAAATTAAATGTAATGATATTGGCAATATGCATAGTCTTGAAAACAAGCTGCACTTATTTTTACATTTTTAATTGCTGTTAGTGAGAGTATTTAATTTTTAAACTGGTAAGACAATAATTTCATAAAAAAAGATAAATCGATTATTTAAAAAAGAAAAAACACCGAAAAATTTGTTTTCCCATTTTTTGAGATTTCAACGTCAATCCGGGTCGGTTAAACCTTGTCCAATCGTGGTCAAATTTTATTTCCCAAGCCTTACGGAATAGCGAAACCCAAAAATACCCGGAAATCAAACATTAGAATAGTTTTAATTTTACCCATGCATGCTTGAACACCCTTAATATGTATATACACATATATTCGATAAATATAACTACATATACTCTACTATATGAGCTTATTTGAGGCAAAAAAAGTACACCAGGGCCCTATTGCACCGACAACTTTTCACTTTTCACTTTGCAACTTATCGTAATATTTTATAATTTTGCGTTGCACGAAACAAAAATTTGATAATATTTTTTTGAGTTATAAAAAGTGAAAAGTACTCAATTTAAAAATTTTTGTTTTCCAAAATTGGAAAAGTGATAAGTATTATTTTGAAAAGTGATAAATTTGTCAAAATTGTATAGAAACGAAAAGTTTTTGTTGCACCAAAAAGTTATTGAAAACTTATCAAATAAAATTGTGATAAGTTTTCATTATACTTGCTAAGAAAAAATTCACTTTTCAAAAAAGTGTTCCTAACAAAAAAGACCTTAAAAAGTGATTTTATTCATCATGAAGCTAATATTAAAGCTACACAGAGTGTCAACAATCCAAAATATCTAAATTTGAAACATTTTTTGAAGATGAAGTTATTCAAAGAAAAAATTATCAGTTCAATTCAAAAACAAATGTTGACAGTGTTTTTGATTTAGAAAGCGTGGTTGTGAGCATTTACTTAACAAATGCCTACTTCATTTCAGTAACAATTATCTACCTTGTATTGTACAGGTATGAATTGAAAAGGTACATTAACTGCAACAATTAAACAACATATTATGGGAAATTGTATACCTTTAAGCAATGGGAAAGTTGACAGATGCGTTGACGTGACAACGATTAAAATAAATTCTCTACTGAGAATGGGTAACGTTCATAAATCTTCCCACTCTTTCGGAGCCCTCACGTAGAAAATAAACTGATCAGAAAGTGTTATAAGGACTATTAAAAGATTTCGTTATATCACCACTCAGAAAAAACCATGATAACCCAACATAGTGCTTAGAAAAACTGTAACTATTCAACATACATTCTTTAAATAAAAGTTTTATCCATTAAGTATTATCCAGTTGGATTAACTATTCCAACACCAATTCATGTCATTTAAAACAATGCATATAAAATACCACAACCACACGATGCAAAACACCTATCGGTCCAATTGTGGCTAAAGAAAAACGATCATACATAGTTCCTTGTTATCGATAGGTTTTTCAGCTATGCTTACAAGGTGATTTATCGATGAGTCTGTAGATTTACCTGTCTGGTTGGCATGTTGCGCTTTGCATAAAGGATATAAATTCAGATTTTCTGTATTAAGGTCATAAGACTGATAGGTATAAAAGCTTTTGGATTAGTTTCCAAGCTTATGCCAACCTAGGCAGGTATTTTGCTATTAATTTTCTCCATGCTACTGGTAGATTGCCATCGTCTAAACTGATGCTGAATTTTTTGCAGCAAAAGAGCTGGAAAAGTACCATTTACATCTGCTGATTTGAATGGTTTGGAGAAGTTTAATAACCCTATTTGGTCCTCCAATTACCTCTATTTGGAAGATTTATCCATCTCTAAAGAAAAAAGGGTTAGGATCAGAGTGAGGCCACTATAATCTCTCATATATTGGGCTATCAAAGGATTATGGTCTGACGATTGAAGATTTTCTGAAGGTGAAACTCAAAGAAACTCAAAGAAACATACCTTTATAGAACCACAAAAGGTCCTGATTGAGTGCTACTTCTAAGGATTGTGGTTTTCTTTAGATATGCCGCCAATACCCCTATGGTGTTAGTATTTTGGAATCCACCAAACAAAATTTGCTGAATTGTTTTAATGAATAGTTTTGAACGAGTTGTGTTAAATTATTTGTACCTTCTTAATCTTCTTCTTCACCAAAAAAACCGTGTTTTTTTCCTGAGTTATTTCTATAACATGTTTCACGTACAAAAGTATTTTTAAATTGTTTGATAAGTAAATTGATTTGAAAAGTTTTTTGAAAATTTTGGAGCAACGCTTATCACTTACACTTTTCAAAAACTTGATAAGTTGAAAAGTGAAAATGAGTGAAATTCAAATTTTGATATAGAAAAAACTTATCACTTACACTTATCAGAAAAAAACTTATTTGATAAGTTGAAAAGTGATAAGTGATAAGTTGTTGGTGCAATAGGGCCCAGCTCACATATACTATCAATCACTTTGATTAAAAATATTTTCAGAGCTATTTTGTGAGTGTTATCCCTCCAGAATTTTGGAAAGAAACTACACAAAATATTCTACATCTCAAACTACGGTCCATAATTGCAAAGAGTAATGGTACCTTGATTGGAGGAATTATTTATTTTGTTATTTATAAATAATCCCCGTCAATTCTTTTCAAAAGAATCTATTTTACCCCCTAATACTTTCATTTGCAAAAACTCTTCCACGGGCTGTCAAACCTTCAGGAAACATTTTTGGGAAAAACTTATTTCGAACCTGATAATGTAGACTATTGGATTGAACAGGTGTAGCATTTTGAAAGAAAAGATTAGTCCCCGATATAGATAAATTTTTATTTCCCATTGCTCTTCATAGGCTCGTAATTGTTTTGAAATTTTACTTCTTACAATGATCAACAAAGTACCTGTGATTTTGAGTATCTGTAATACCTCAATATAAATTAAGCTGTTTTACTGAAATTATTAATAAGATAACCTTTTATGTGTACTTATCACATAAGTAATTGTAATATAATAATAACCCTATTATACGAAAGGAGCTCAACTAAGTTCGGAAGCAATTAAATGATGGATGAATTTAAATTAGACATTATGATATTGCGAAAAGATTTTCCATAAAACAACTGTATATAACGATATTTTTTAACTAAATGTATGTTTTTGTTTTTGTATGCAATATTCATCCATGCAAAAATCACTCACAAACTGCAAATGCGTTATGATAAGGTTTTTATTGATAGACCCATGTAAGAGCAAAAATTATCAACACGACCCCTGATGCTGGACATATGAAAATGTTACAAGCCAAAGGTATATATGTGTTATATGATAAAATACTCTCAACAGAAATATCAAATATTTATATCACAATATACTACACAACAGACAATCTTGTACTTTTTGCCAAGAAGCAGTCCCATTATTCAACGAAGTTCACAATACCCGTCGGTGCATATTATCGCATCCATTGAGCTGCTCCCTAACGCATCCGGAGGCTACTTCTCAATTCAGATTGGGAGATACCTAGTTATTACATATAAACAAAAATCCCCAGAAAGGGTTGTTTGCATGGGTCCACCCTTAAGTCTTTCTAAGAAATTGGAAAAATTTCTAGCATGCCTAAGCTATTTATAAATATGAATAAACAAATCGAAAGAATGAGCACTAGCTATGCTAACAAATTTAGAATAAAGTTGGGAAAAACAGACAGATGACAACAAAATCCGTATCTTGGGGATCAATCTCAAGTCTACCATGTGTCATGTTACATAACTTGATGTTTGTATGTAAATATATACATAATAAGGATATTAAATCTTACAACACCTTGGAAATTGAACTTTTGTGTTTTGATTGGTTAAATATCAAATAAACAATGAAAATAAGAAGAAGAAGAATTTAACCAGCTTCTCATGAATAAACCTGGGATGACCTTTTTTTTAAGGCACATCACTGTATATGAGTATTTCAGTTTAAAAACTCACCTGTCTGTACATTAGACCGGATCATTCTTATATGGATACAAAAAATTTCAACCGGTCGGGGTCTCAAAAGTTAGAGGAACTCATTAAAATGATTTCTGCATACTTTTTTTTCAAATCGGAGAAAAACCGCCGAAGCAATTTTAATTCTCCTGAAGGTCCTTTTTAGTAAAAAAAACATGTTTTTTGCTTATAACTTTTTTGTTGCACAGAACGCATACTCAAATCTTCTTAAATGTTAAATTTCTTACTCATACTAACATTTTGACATAAAAAAATTGTAAAAATTTTGTTTCATTATAACTCTTATTGACCATCAAAAATTGAATTTTTTGCTATTTTTAAAAAGGCATTTTTTTTAAAACCGCTGTAAAAGACACATTTTTTATTAGATTTACGTGGAATTGTTATTGTTGGAAAGGTATTAAGTTCTTCTTTCGTTCTGTGTATCGTTTTCATCAAAGCTATGTGATTAAAAAAAAAATTTATCGAAAACTTGACGATAAAGCAGTGAACAAATTAAATTTATTGTTTGTATGAATAAGAAATGCTTTATTTTATCAGATTTCTAAAGTCGATTTCTCACATTCTGTCAGTTTTCGCACACAGCTTTGATTATAGCGATACACAAAAAGAAAGAAGAACTTAATACCTTTCCAACAATAACAATTCCACGTAAATCCAATAAAAAAATGGGTCTTCTACAGCGGTTTTAAAAAAATGCCTTTTTAAAAATAGCAAAAAGTTCAATTTTTGATGGTCAATAAGAGTTATAATGAAACAAAATTTTAACAATTTTTTTGTGTCAAAATGTTAGTATGAGTAAGAAATTTAACATTTAAGAAGATTTGGGTATGCGTTCTGTGCAAAATAAAAAGTTATAAGCAAAAAAACATGTTTTTTTTACTAAAAAGGACCTTCAGGAGAATCAAAATTGCTTCGGCGGTTTTTCTCCGATTTGAAAAAAAGTATGCAGAAATCAGTTAAATGAGTTCCTCTAACTTTTGAGACCCCGACCGGCGGAATCTAAATTTCGATCCGGTCTACTGTACATGTCCATTCTTTGAAATTAATTTCAACAAAATTTTGTCTTTTAAGAGATCAGTTAGATTTTTTGACATTGGTAAAAAAGCTGGACACTGATCACACGCTAACAAGCTGCATGATTCTTGAGGAACGGGACACATCATCTGTTCCGTTAATTGTTGAATAGTAAAGGTCTGGCCAGTTTCTTGGAGCACAACATTTAAAGCATGTATTTTTAGTGTCATGTTCTGGTGTATTTTGCGGACGCAAACATTGTGACTTCCACTGCAGCCAACAATTACGCAATTAGCTGGCCTAAGCTTTGTAAATTTAGACAGACTTACCTTTATGCTTATAGAAAACAAAACCTGAAGTGTAAATTGGCTATGAGACACAACGTTATATTCGTCATAATTTCTTAAATAATAACTGCTCTAGATTTTTTTTGACGGATTTGGGTTTTATATGAATTAATTGTAATACATGTATTATTTTAAAATTTTTTAAAGGCGCAGAACAATTAAATCTATTAATATTTACTAAAAAAAGTTTCGCAAAGTTATGCAAAATATTTTTTTTACCTTTTTTAACGATGAACTGCAGCTACTTTCATTGTTTTTGATATCCAATTGTTTCCTTTTAATCGGTTAACTTGTATGAGAATGGCGAGACTTTGCTTGGAAAGTGTCGAAAAAATACACTCTACAATAACTTTTACAAAAAAAAACATTTTTAATTTTTTCTTATGTCAAGTTATAAGTATGGTCATTAGACCGTATCACCTTGTATGGGAGAAAAATAAACCTATTTTGACCCCGCCTCAATCGGTAGATATTTGAAAGACATTTTCGAAAAAAATATTTTTTTTTTTTTTAAAGTGGTCCCTATGGTGCTATTTTGGTTTTTTCGTTATATCTTCGGTGTTTCTTGTTCGATCCGGAAGATTTTATATCTGTGTGTTTGTTGGTGTAATCCAAATATTTTCTGATGTTTTTTTTACCTCAAATGTTTTTTTTTCGACTGATTACACAATCGATCTTCGTTCCTACCATATTATCCTGCTCCAAAAAGTCCAACAAATTAAAGCTTTCAAAAAATCATTAAAACCATAGGAAGAAGTGAAATCGAAAAAATGGATTTTAGAAGCACTTCCGACCTATTTTGCAAAGAATAGCACTTTGGATCATAATAATTTTTTTTTTAATTTTCGAAATCGGAAATTCGGATTTAAGATTTAAGATTTCGGATTTAAGGTGGCTGTAGCGGTCACTTCATATCAAAAAGTCAATCGGTATTTTCAGTGATCAATAAAATCGAGCTTTAGTTCGGATGAAATGTGCAAAAATACTTAATTTAAACAAAATACATTTTCGTAAGCGCGACTTACGAAACAGAACAAAATTACCAACAAAACGAAATGTGGTGGAATACGCGTTGTTTCTTCAGCATAATTAAAAAGTCAAAAATATTGCATTCACAGAAAATATATACGAAGAAGTTTCAAGATTGTGTCATGGCGCAAAAATACCAATAGTGTCGAGAACCCACAATCGAAGCCAAATTCGGAAATTTCGTGGTCCGAACCACCAACCCCACATCAACTATAGCAGCACAACTTACACTGAAATGATCGACTGGTCAAGAGTTCAGGTCACTGAGCAACCATGTCTCCAGTTTTACAAGCAAGACCAACTGTCTGATCTACAGTATTCAGACGAAATCATTAAAATTCCAGGTGAGAACCACAGAAAACATTAGTTAAATAATTGAATTATGTTACGTTGACTTCATAATTTAATCCGTTTGTATCACGTTTTATTTTCGACAGATTATCTTTGCCACTCGCAAAACACGGAGCGTTTTGTTCAAATAGTACATAAGTTGGCCACAGCAGTCACTGACGAAAATCGATTGGGGCACATTTTCGCGAAACTTGACAGTTGCGAGCGTTACAGCCACCTCGAATACCGAAAAGATTTCGAAAATTCAAAAAAAATTTTATTATGATCCAAAGTGTTATTCTTTGCAAAATAGGTCGGAAGTGCTTCTAAAATCCATTTTTTCGATTTCACTTCTTCCCATGGTTATAATGATTTTTTGAAAGCTTTAATTTCTTGGACTTTTTGGTGCAGGATAATATGGTAGGAACGAAGATAGATTGTGTAATCAGTCGAAAAAAAAACATTTGAGGTAAAAAAACATCAGAAAATATTTGGATAACACCAACAAACACACAGATATAAAATCTTCCGGATCGAACAAGAAACACCGAAGATATAACGAAAAAACCAAAATAGCACCATAGGGACCACTTTAAAAAAAAAAAAAATATTTTTTTCGAAAATGTCTTTTAAATATCTAACGATTGAGGCGGGGTCAAAAATAGGTTAGTTTTGGTGATACGCTCTAATGGTCATAGATATCCAATTTGAAACATTAAAAAAAAAAATACGAGCAATAATTTTTTTCGAGGCGATTTCACGAATTCTGACCCAGATATGTGAAAATCACCCACCACCATTTTTCCCCTTCAGAGCTATAGGGGAGAGTGGTACTAGTTATCACAAAATTTGAATGAACTACTGTAACTCCCACAAATTTAGCAATAATGGCACTGCAAAACTTTTAAAGATAAATTCAATATTTTATTCTTCAATCCTGATATGAATAATGAATATTATTTTAAAATAAATCAAAAAATTTTCTAGATAAAAAATTCAACTCGTCTGGGACAAGTAACCCCACCCGTGGGGTAAGTTGTCTCAACGCGTAGTCCCCGTTGTCACACCTCTAAATCGTCGTCGCTGCCGCACTCCGAAGAACAATTTAAGCAGCAATGTATCAAACAATCAATTTCAATGCATTATGTGCACAACGTTTGCAGTTTATATATTGACGACAATTGTTATTGGATTTGACGATTGACAACAAACTACACGTAGTGAGTCCACGTTATTTTTATTGATACTAGCTGTAATCGGCTTGCATCATGATATCTGAAGATGTCCGACCTCGGTTTGTAAGTCGTTTGCGATTTCTTGGCATATTTCCTTAAATTCAAATAAAACATAGAATACTTTCAAAATGGTTATATGAAATTATATGTGACAACAAGCCTTACAAGCGCTGTGACAACCTGTACCATTTTCAAAAAAATGTAAACAATGTTCTCTAAATTTAAATATAAAGTTTTATCTAAAAACTCATAAGTATTTGCAAAATATAATATTAATTGTATTGGAAATTTATTTAAAGTTGAATATTGCACACTTCTATTTGTCTTAACACAAATTTTTAAAACATATAAAAATACACTAATCCAACTTAGTTTCTTAAATCTCTTTTAATTTTTGCAAAACAAAACTAACGGCTCTTAAACTTTCTTGGGATGCCAGAAATTGCAATAGCGTATAGATGACATTGATATTTAACTCGATAACGTGTTGAATCAAAAGATATCGGCGTTGTGACAACTAGTACTTGAGACAACGGGGACGACTCTCCCCTACGATAAGAATTCATGTTTTGATCAACATAATCGCAACATACAATTCTCATATGGGAGGTGATATGAGGATTGTATGTTGCATACGCATTGACGTTGACGTCGATGGCTGTGTGGTACAATCTATTCTACCTCAAAAAAAAAAACAAAACAAATTGGCCATTTCAGTCCTTGAAAGGACTTTGACCGAGCTTATTTTGATCAATTGTGTTGTGTGTGCTGTTTGTTTGTAAATGTTTGTATTATGACCGAGCACTGGACCTTCATGTTTTATTCCGACTCCGAACGGCTAAAGTTAGCCTGCATGCCACGGACACCACCGAATTCTACCTCAATAGTTCCAGGTAAATCAATTGGTAATTCGTCGTTGAACAAATCTTGGTCGTCGAAATCTTCCGAATCAGTCAATTAGTATAATTTTGGTGGTATAATTATTATATTGTAATCGGAGGATTCATTTTCCTCTCCTTCGTCGTCTTCCAAGAGCGTTGTGTCAGCTTCCTGAAGACCCCTGAACTCCATTCGGCCTTCAAAAACGATTTTCGTAAATTTTGCGACAATGCCACTTTTTCCGATTTTTAGTACCTTTCTGCCGGTTGTACTTTATAAAGTACACCAAAATAAAAAAAAAAATAAATTTTTATTTAGCGATATAAGATCATTACTTTATATTTTTATGTATTCATTCACTTTTTATCAAACGTATCACACGCAAATTGTAAATAAAATCAAATCAGAAACACTTTTCTTTTAAAGTTTTTTGAGCAGAAGCTACAAATATTTGCGATTTGCAATTTCACTGTTTTGGCGCTAAAACAAAATGATACTTAAAGCCTCCCAAGCCGGCTGGAAAAAATTAGCACGTTTACTACAACCGTTAGCTATAAGAATATCTGAATATGAGCGCAAAATACTCAACTATCTTGGGATAAAAAATTTTTGAAGACTAAACATGTTTGAACCTTATATTTAACAGTAATGATTTAATTGTAAACCATTGAAGAATTAGAATATGCAACTTACGAGTTAAAAATAAGATGCATTTCTAAAACAAGGATTATAAAAAAATGCTTTCTCCTTCAGAAGTTTTGTCTCTGTATATGATCTATAAGATCTATATATGCATGGTTAGTAGTTACGTCCTGTGTTGTCCCATTGGACGTTGTTTTGAGCCACATGTATCAATATAATATTTTTTGATGAAATGGGTTGTGGCTTTAAATAGGTTGATGCTGAGAAAGTGCGAAAAAGCTGTAGTAGCTGAACTCTATTGATATTGCATGATGCTAGATGTTTCGGATAGAAAATATTGATAATTATAATTTTGGTTTGTCGACATTGCACGCGTGGATAAAATGTTTTGAGTGCATATTGCCTACCTTTCAAAAGTTATCAAGTTCGAATGGAAAATAAAACGGTTTTTTTTGGAAACTAAACAAAAAATTCAAAAAGAGTTTAGAACAAGAACAGGATTAATTGTGAATCAATTCAAAACTAGATCCGGCACCACAAATGACGGAAATACGGCTCGTCGATTTTTTTCCAACACAGTAATTGCAACTCAAATCACTGGAATTAATGAGGGCTTGATAAAAAACTTTTCCATTATTCTGAGATTGCTGCATGTGGACTGCCAATTAATGTTACAGCATTTGAAGAATTAGTTAAATTAACGAGAAACTTGTAGTAGTTGATTCACTACGGATGGTATTTTATGCCAAGCAGTGTTATAATGATAAGTTTTCTTGAAATCTGTCCAGCACTCAGGACAGTGGACCTTAATATGTATTGAGCGGATGTTCATAAGATGAGTTTTTTTTTTGTACTGAATTGCAAAGGTTCTTATGATCCGTGCACTAGGGGCAACATTTGAATAAGGGTATTAAGTAGATAAGAAATGTGGAATTTTGAGTTCAATATCTCTTAAACCGAGTGCACTCAAAGCAGAAAACCATTTTTATTGTATGTTTTTATAGAATTTTTGAAATTGAATTTTTAAATATATTAAATTTATGTAAAAACCAACAAGACATACCGATTCTAACATAAAATTAATAACTTAATCGAATGTCATGATCAGTGTTTGCAAAAATTTAGCTTTTTAATCTCCTGCACTTTTTCAAAGTTAAAAATTTATTTTTTTTGTTTTAATTTTTGATTTTAACCAATGCAACGAACTTGATGACACTTGTCAATGTGAAAATAAATACCATAGACTGTTGTACAGTTTTATGGAGAAAGTCCGTAGAAAGTTTTTTTCATCAAAACAAACGTATTTTATAAAATAACTTGAATTTTTTATAAACACAAATTAAAACAAGGTCATAACAACAAGGTTTTAGAGAGTTTTAATATCGAGACACACTATTAAAAGGATTTCTTTGTGGTTGTTAAATAAGGAAACCTTTTTTGATGTTGTTCAGCAACTTGTAAAACCATTTGATTTCTTTTTAAATGGCTTACTAAGATTTTGGAATTTATTTAAAGTTTGGCCAATATACGAAGAAATCTGTTCCAAATCCTCCACTTATCATTGGGTGTGTTTAGCAAGAACAACTGTTGTGCAACCGTGTAGTGTGTACTTGCTTAAGGCCACCTTTTACCTTGGCAACACAAAATGTAATGCCTCGCTGAAAACTTAATTTTACAAAAGTTATTAAAGATATCGGCAAACGGTCTTTTTTATTGGCTAGGAAAAATATCAAACTTAATTTTCAAATTAATATTGTTGTTGTTCTTGTTGTTGTTGTTTGTGTATGTCATGTCAAAGTAGACCAACAAGAAAAAAGGTACCCCACTGGTTGTAATCAAAAAATTTTTGTGCTTCATTTGAATACTAAAACCAAAACGGGAATATGTTAAGAATTAATGTCATTATCGTCGGTACCAAAATTAAGAGGTTCGTTCAACAATTAACGGAACTATAGCATCCAAAAGTAAAAATTTACAAAAACAGGTATTTTTTAGGGCTTAAAATAAGTCTCATTCCGTTTTTTTTAAAGCTACCTTCATGATTCTGGTACCGACGAGAATGGCTGCTGTTCTTAATATGTAGTGCAAAAATTATTTAAATCGGACAATTTTTTCAATAACTTTTTATTACAACCAATCGCGAAAACGTAGTTTCGAGATAATCGAATTTAAAGTTGTGATACGTGTTTTCAAAGTAATAAAATAAAAAAACGACCAGGTTTAGAGATTTTTCCGATGCATCTGGGTGTTGACTATTGAAAACTAAAAGATTCATCCAAATCGGATCATTGGTTTCCGATAAATAAGGTGGAAAATGCCCGAAGACATGGTATTCAAAAAAGTATTAAAATAATTCTATGGTTAGATTTGTTTAATATAAGCATATTTTTGGTTAATAAAATATATTTCATTAATTCCTTTTTTATTTTTTTTTTTGCAAATATTTTTTTTTTAACTCGGTTAATAATATTGTTTTATTCTGTTAAAATGTTGGCTGAAGTTATTCCATATATTCGTGATCGTTTCAGTTGTTTTTCCTTTATAATATTGCGTTTGATGAAGTAAACACCATCGAATACGATATGTATGCTTTAACTTGTTTGTTTTTAATCAAAAAATTTTAAAATTTTTCTTATTCAGTTGACTTATTAGTTACTTAGTTTGGTGCGCAAGAGTTTATCTCTTTTCCATGCAAGTTTATGCCTGCGTTGGCCCAAATACATATCCAACTAATAACATTAGCACGGTGTTCCAAAATTACATAGTGACCCGTATATATATACACATATATGTTTGTACATATTTACACGTATATATCTCTGTTATAATTGGAATTGGTTTGGTGTTTAAGAGTTTACTCTCTTTTCCACGTAGGATCTTGGGTTGGATAGTTGCCGCAAACTTACTAATATTCATATTATTTATAGTTACTTTGGTCTCTTTGTTTTAGAGTTTTATGTAAAGTTTACTACTTATTTGATGTTGTTTACTTTTTTAAATTCAAATATTCTTAATAAATTCGTGTTTTTGTATAAAATTTTTAAGTTCCGCTGAAAAGCCAGTTATGTGCTTAGTGGAAATTCATACTTCGCCAACTGGGTGTGTTTTTTAGTACGTAGGTGCATTCTATCTTTCCGGTTAATCCGGACTGTTGTAGAATGTAAGTCGTGCATGCGTATAGTACGGGCTATACGTATTTATGAGATTTCTCACTCCTTTGGCGAATCCAAAAAAAAAAAAAAAAAAAAAAAAAAAAAATAGGTAGGTTTTTGAACTGTTGCATAATATCTCCGTGTATTTTGTATCCGTTACGACCTTACCATGAACGATTAAAGTTATATGAGGTAGCTAGAAAAAGAATATTTTGTGAAGAAGTTGAAAATACGAAGCTTAAAACATTTGGTGAAAGTAGTAAGCCAAAGAGAAATACGGTGCGTATACGTAACTTTTATTATCGATTAAAACAAAACAGGATTAAATTTAAAAATTGTATAGATGCTTTTGAGAAACCAAAAGACGATCTCAGGTCATATTTGGTAGTTGGAATTTTTGGTATGAAAATAGAAGGATTACTAGACTCTGGTGCTTCTATAACTTGTTTAAGTGGAACAGCTGCCGAACAGTTTTTAAGCCTTAATATTCCGTATCGGAAATTTTCAAGTTTTATTGAGACAGCAGGAAGCCAAAAGTACAAAGTGTTGGGAAGTGTTTCAACCAATATAACTTTTCGTGGTGAATCTAAGCGTATGGAAATATTTATAATTCCTAATTTGAAGCAAGACTTATATTTAGGAATCGATTTTTTTAATTCTTTTGGTTTGATGGAGAAACTCTTTGGAAGTAGATGTGATAGCATTAATGAATTAAGTCAGATATCTGACACCCATATCTTAAAATTTGATCAAAAGCAGCGACTGAAAAGTGCTATATTATTTTATCCTAGTTTCGATAAAGAAGGTTTGGGAAAAACTTCTCTTCTCCAGCATACAATTGAGATTGAACAGGGAACAAAGCCCATTAAACAAAGGTACTTTTCTGTTTCACCGGCAATTGAGAAAAAAATACACGCTGAGATAGATAATATGCTAAAGCTTGGAATTATAGAGCTCGCCCCACCTAACTGTTCTTGGAGTAGCCCAGTAGCAATAGTACAAAAAGAAGGAAAAGTAAGGCTTTGCTTAGATTCGCGCAAATTAAACAGCGTTACGATTAAGGATGCTTATCCGCAACCCAAAATCAATGGCATAATATCTCGTTTGCCTAAAGCCGAATATATATCATCACTTGATTTAAAGCACGCATTTTGGCAGATTGCCTTGGAAGAAAGTTCTCGCGATATGACAGCCTTTACTGTTCCAAACCGCCCACTTTACAGGTTTAAAGTTATGCCTTTTGGACTAACAAATGCTCCACAAACAATGTGTCGTCTCATGGACTTTATAGTTCCTGCGAACTTGAAAAATCGTGTGTTTGTATATCTTGATGACTTGCTGTTAGTTAGTGATAGTTTTGATGAACACATATCGTTGTTAGTAGAGGTAGCTCAAATGTTACGCAAAGCAGGGTTGACTGTAAATTTAGCAAAGTGTAAGTGGTGTATGAAAGAAGTACGTTATCTGGGATATATTATCGGGAACGGTTGTATAAAACCTGATCCGGACAAAATATCTGCTATTCGGAACCTTTCTGTTCCACGTAATGTTCGAGAAGTTCGAAGCTTTTTGGGTCTCGCAGGTTGGTACCGTCGATTCTAAGATAATTACGCTACACTTACTAGTCCTCTGACGGATCTTACGAAAAAGGTTAAAACTTTCAAATGGACCACAGAAGCACAGGAAGCATTCGATAAAATTAAAGACATGCTGACGTCTGCACCGGTTCTTATAACGCCAAATTTTGACCATCCTTTTATCATTTCATGTGATGCATCTAAACTAGGAGTAGGAGGTGTTCTTGCTCAAGAGAATGAAGATGGCGTCGAAAGACCTATTGCTTTCTTTTCGCACAAGCTAAACCGTGCCCAACAAAACTATTCTATTACAGAATTAAAGTGCTTAGCAGCGTTATTAAGTATAGAGAAATTTAGAGAATATGTAGAAGGTCATGAATTCAAGGTCATTACCGATCATGCTAGCCTAAAATGGTTAATGCAGCAAAAAGATTTAAATGGCAGACTTGCACGCTGGTCACTTAAGCTTCAAGGCTTTAATTTTTCTATTGAGCACAGAAAAGGCAGTCTTCATGTTGTTCCTGATGCACTATCGCGTCTACCGATAGATGAGATAGATAGCTTAGAGTTAGTAAAACCACAAGTTGACTTGAACTCACCACAATTTCATTCTGATCAATACATGAGGCTAATTAAGCATATAGAAGATAATCAGAGTAATTTACCTGATCTTCGAATCGTTGATGGCTTTATCTATAAACGAACAGATTTTTATAGAAATGACGAGTTTTCAGAAGCTTCATCATGGAAGTTGTGGATCCCACAGGGACTCACCTCTTGTGTGATTGAACGCGCACATAACCCGCCAATGACTGCACATGGTGGAATTGGTAAGACTCTAGAAAGGTTGCGCAGAAATTTTTTTTGGCCAAGTATGGCAAAAGATGTTCGAAAATATGTGTTAGATTGCGAAACATGCAGGCAGTGTAAAGCTCCAAATATTGTCTTAAGACCTCCCATGGGAACTCAAGTAAAATCTTCACGACCTTTTCAGCGCCTTTATATGGACTTTATTGGTCCGTATCCACGATCTAAATCTGGCAACGTAGGGATTTTTATAGTCTTGGATCACTTGAGTAAATTTCCTCTGCTTAAACCATTGCGTAAATTTTCTACATCTGCAATAATTGACTTTCTAGAAAGCAACGTTTTCCATACTTTCGGAATACCTGAAGTCGTTGTTACGGACAACGGTTCCCAGTTTAAATCAACATTGTTTGGACATTTCTTAGCTAAATACGGCATTAAACATATTTTAACAGCCATATATTCGCCGCAGTCGAATAATTCAGAACGATTGAATCGATCAATCATTGCTGGAATTCGTTCGTATTTACTAAAAGATCAGCGCATGTGGGATTTAAACTTAAGTCAAATTTGTGTTGCTTTACGAAGTTCATATCATACTTCCATTGGTTATTCACCATATTACGTCTTGTTTGGTCAACAAATGATTACCCATGCCAGCAGTTATGAACTTTTGCGAAAACTTGATTTGATTGAAGAAGGTGAAAACATCTTAGATACAAAGGATAGAGTTCAAATTATAAGAGAAAATGTAAGAAAAAATTTAAGCAAAGCGTATCAGACAAACAGGAAAATATATAACTTACGTTCAAGACCAATAACTTTTGCAAAAGGCGACATTGTCTATAGGCGAAATTTCGCACAAAGTAACAAAGCAGCTCAATTCAATGCCAAATTAGCTCCAAAATTTTTGAAAGCTAAAGTGTCAAAGAAATTAGGAACTTGCAACTACGAACTTGTAGATTTAAATGACCGGAAAATTGGAATATTTCATGCTAAATATCTTCAACGTTAAGATATAAATTGTTGGCATAGAAAAAGAAGAATAATCCAACAATAACCTGTAATCCACCAATTCCAGATAATTTTTTTCTGCATGCAAATTCAAAATCATCTGCTTTGTGATGGTTGATTACACCACCTATATTATTTTGTGATATAATTTTCTCAAACGAATCCTAAAAGTTTAGAAACCAATAAAATATGGTAACATTTTTTAGGCCATTCTTTTCTATTACCAAAATTGTTACAAAGCCCATCCACATAGAAATTTGATCATCTAGTACAATCAAACTTAAAGCGGAAATAATAACCTACGGCAAGTTCACTTATGTAGCAAATGCGTTACATGCTTTCTTTTCCCTAAAACTTATCATCAGTAAAGACACGCTCAGCTCATTGACGAAAACCAAAGTGTTTAAAATAAATTTGGATTTAGAAAAGAAAACGTACTAAAACAAAACGTAACTAAAATATTTTATTTCTAAAATATTTACGTCACTAAAATAAAACTATTTGAAAGGGAAAATTCTTAACTAAGTTTAAGAAATATAGGGAAAAAAACTAAGCGTACTAAATACAGAGGAAGTACGTTAAATAAGGTATTATACTTTAACTTAAATCTATTTGTAGTACTTATCTTAATAAAATAAATATTTGGCTAGGAGTCGGTTCTGCAAATTCAATTTGTGTAGCAAGGTGGTCACATGATTGATCTGGCTACCTTGCGTACAACTAACACCAGCTGTGGAATTAAAAACTCTCATTTCGATCTTCGAAAAATTTTCTAACTCTACTTGCAGAAAATTTGACAGGCCGACCACGTTTTCTTTCTTCCAGTCAAGACTTACTGCTTAAAATGAAACCACGCGCTTATACATAAATAGAAAAAGAAAGGAAAAACAAAGTACTTAAAGAAAAAGAAATTCAAACAAACAATATATTGTCTAGTTAAAAGTTAAAAAAATCAAAACCTTATATCTTAAATAACTTAATGTGCACTTAAAGTAAAACTTCAAGAAAGAGAAAAAAAAAAATATTAAGAAAAAAAAAAAGAGACAAGCAATAGTGTTCAAGGTTATTTAACCATACGCATTTTTCTTAATTTAACTTTGTTATAGTTGCTAACTTGAAACACAACGACAACAACAATTACTGCATCAGGCCTGCTGCATCGGATTAAGTCGCAATGTAAGTCATAATTTTCTTAACTATACCTTTTAAAACTATATTAATTAAACATTATTATTCCTTATATAAATTCTTAAACTAGTTCTTAATTATATACTTTTCCTGAATTCTTAAAATATTGCACATATAGATATGTATGGAGGTATATACATATGTATAAACATACATACATAAGAAAAAAAAAACAACAACATACATTAAATAACCTAGATACCTTATTTAACTTATTTAATATATACTTAAACATATATATAGCTTATACATGCCTATATATTACAAACGAATAAACATAAAAAAAAATATTTGGTTAATAATTTATACCAATTTTTATTTTAAGGTCTTAAGTTCAGTGCTATTTTTTTTTCTCTCTTTCTGCTGTTCTTTCATACATAAATAATAATTTTACTATTAAAATGTTAAAAACATACTTAGATAAAGTAGTCTAAAGTTTTCCCTAATTAAACTTAAATTAAAGTGCATAAAAAAAAAAAAAATTTAAACCCAACTTAGAATTTATTATTTATTTTCATAAAATAGTGCTTCTCTAACAACAACAAATAGCTAACCTCGTTCCTATAAGCATGTTATCTAAACATAATGAAAGCTGAATAGTATACATTTAAATTATTTTCTTTTCCGCACTTTAAGAAATAAAATAAGAAAAACTTTATAATGAATTTGATTATATATATAAATGATTGAATAATAAATATATCTGACATGAATTTTAAATAAATAAATTTCTTTTAGCCTAATGTGATTAAAACCGGTTTAGTTAAAATCAAAGGGAATTGATGGGGCTATCATATATAAAGTTAAGAACAGTTTTGGTAGCTAAGGTTGGGATACGGGTAAGCAGAACATCATCATCTGTTTCTGCTGCTATGCATGTTATCTTCAGTACAGTGGTAAAGTTTTTTTTGTTTTAAATAGTTTCAGTAAATTAAATTTGTCCGTCCGTCATTTTGGGTTCTCTCTTATGGTGTTCTATCCGCTCTTTTGTTCTCTCTAACTTTCATATTCTTTCTTCACTTCTATCTTAAGCACGTATATTTCTCTTGTTTATGATTCTTCAGTGTGACGTAACAAAGTTTCCCCCCCATCCGACGAGCTAAGCATTTAACCCTTACGTGCAGCCAGTTATGTGTCACCTGAAGTAGCTTCGCCCAGAAAAACTTTTAAGCAAAGCGGGACAATCATTACAACAAATATCTAATTTTAATTGTGAAGCTTCGACAGAAACCTATTTATATACATAGTTTTCAATTTTGGGGTTGTATGGAAGATGGGCGTGTTCGTTGGTGGATGACGCCAAATCTGCCAAAAAACTATCAGAGAACCTATACGAGAAAAAAAACGCGAAAATTATCTTGAGTTGATGCAAAAGATGTTAGCTTTGCCCGGATCTACCTTAACCCAACCATGGCTGCGAGAGATCCAAGCTACTTTTAAAGAAAAGTACTAAGGTGTTTTAATCTATATCGCAAGACTTCACAAATCAAAGTCTAAACTTTATTCATGATTATTCATAATAACCAAAACAACAAAAGATATGCACGAACAAAGGTATAAAAAGAAATCTCTTGAATGTACAATGTTTTTATCTTTACATACTTAGGTTTAGCAATTATAATTTAATTCGTTAATTCCAAAGAAGATTTTACTTTAAAAATGCATATTGGTTTTCATATGTTAATGTTCTCAAATATAATTAAAAGCATAATTTTAATTTAATGAAGAGAAAAAATCTTAAACTCTTAATTCATCACTCTAAGGAACAAAAACAAACATTTTAACTGTGTAGCTTAATAAAAATAAAGAGAAGGAGAGAAATTTTAGGAGCAAATTTACTATTATTAAGTTTCAAACAAAAAATTTTGTTGTTGTCTTAATCTAGCAATTGGCTTATTAACGAAATCCAACCGAAACAATACTGATAACAGTATGGAAACGAAACACAACAAAAACTTTAACATTTTCCTTTGTTGTGTTTGATTGTATTTTGAACAGATTTGGTGTTTTCTTTGTTTAAGCATTTAGATAATAGGTAGTAGTTGATATAAATAGTTTAGTGTTATTAATAGTTAATTATAAAGATTCTTACTTACATTTGGTTCTGCTGCATCTTTGACGTTGGGCCCAGCGTTTGATGTCCAGCGCTACGAATTTATTGTTATTGATGATGATGATGATGACAAAGTTTCAATTAAATCTTTATGTAATTTTAGCTTAATTTGCCAATTGATTTCAGCAGCTCGTTTCTGCAACTTTTGTCACCGCAGTTCTCACAATATTTTCTCATTTTGACGCCATAATGACGTCTTGCACCGTCTCTGTAATAAAATGAGAAAAGTCGGTGACTCGTCTCGCTTGTTTCAATTCTATTTTAGTAGGAATTGAATAGCCAAAGTTTCTGTAAACTAGAATATGCGACTCGAGTTGTCTGAAGTTGTCACTATGTTCTTATAATGTGAGAACAATTTTTGGTTGATAATGAAACTTTCGATTTCAATAAAGTGGTTACTAATATTTCTACCTGGTACAAGGCATCAACTTAAATTTTTTTATTTAGACCATAAATTAGAGCTTCCAGGTTCACGTGTTGCACGTGTTCACGTTTTTTTAAAAAATCAAGTGAAAACACGAACCTGAAGTACACGTGTATTTTATTCATGAACTACACGTGAGGTTCGTTTCTAGGTAAAAAGTGGTTATTTTTGGCCAATTCCGTTTTTAAAAATTTTTTTTTAAAATAATTTTTGGTACAATATTTTGGTATAGTGCGACCCCTCTATCCACTCGTCTCGATAATATTATCCCTTTGAAACACGTGTTTGAGCTGAAGCTTACTATAAATATATATAAAAAAACAAAACAAATTGGCCATTTCAGCCCTTGAAAGGACTTTGACCGAGCTTCTAATGATCAATTGTGTTGTGTGTGTTATTAAATGTTTGCACACAATTGACCGAGAACTGGACCTACATGTTTTATGCCGACTCCGAGCGGCTAAAGTTAATGTTCTCAAGAAGCTTTATATGGCATTATTTACTCTCTGAGGTTTGCCATTGTCTGCAGAGAGGTGGTGACCGATCAGAAAAATTTTTTATTGAAAAAAACTTTTCGCCGCGGCTGGGGATCGAACCCGGGCTCCGAGCGTGCTAAGCCACACACTTAACCTGCATGCCACGATCACCACTATAAATCTATAATATACACAATATAACAAGTACTACAATGTTAAATTAATAAATATATAAACTAAAACATTTTATTAATGAGATTTATTCCCTGATAAAATTTGTATCACTGCAATAAGCAACCGCATGAAAAGAATACTCGAATCTCAACGCATGGATAGGGTTTGTTTTAAAAATATCAACATGACTAAGTGTCAAAACATGAAAAAATTGTTTTCAATTTGAAAAAATAAAAACAAAAAAAATGTTAATTGTTCAATTTTATATATTCCCTATCACTTGTGTATCTTTCTCATCAAAGAGCAAGATTTTCTCATTTATTAATGCAGTAACACTAGCTTTCGTAAAAGTGAGTATTTTGGAACGAAATAGTGTGACGACAGAAAAAGTGACTATTTTTCGCAAAAGTTGCAGAAACGAGCTACAGTTAAGCTTATCTGGCGGGAATACTATTACTGGTGAATTGGGTTTGAACTACAGCTAGTAGACTACATATAGCCAATTTCCAGAAGAGCTCTTTCTATAATTTGTATTATAGACTATAATTGGAAAAATTTAAAAAAAAAATTTTACCTGTAACTTCCATATAAAATTCCTTCAATACCGTTTTTTTTCGTTCATTCTCTCGACATGACCCAGCGAAGCCGCTCTTTTTTAATACGCTTGACTATATCGATGTCGGCATATAAGGACTGCGCCGAATAAAATTGTCCCATACAAAAATTATAAAATGTCTTGAACTATCGCTCCGATTTAAATAAAATAAAGTGTTTTATTTTACAAAATTCTTTGCAGATAACATACATAATTTGAGTAATTAGAAATTTTCAGTTTTTGATAAAAAATTTTTTATTTTTCAGGAAAGCCTTCCATTAATGTTTTAATGGTAGCAACCGACACCCTCACAGCTGCTAGGTTCCATTTTCTTTGGAAGTCTTGAAGGTTCTTGGCTCTTTTTTAGTTGTTTTTACTTCCCTCTTAACTAAAGCCCAGTATCTCTCGATCGGTCTAAGTTCTGGGCAGTTTGGTGGATTAGCATCTCTAGGCACCAAAACTACTTCATTCCTTTGGAACCAATCCAAGGCAGCTTTGCTGTAGTGACATGAAGCAAGGTCAGGCCTGGTTTTGAATTTTTCAGCAACATTCCCCCGAGAATCGGCAGTATAAAATTCCTGTCCAGAGCACTATGGGAAATTTAACCCTATTTTGTGGCCAAAATTCGAAAAGTTTAAGTATGAGCTTAAAACTTGATCCATAACTTAAGTTAGAAGTATTAAGCTTGCCTAACAAAAATAGACTTACCACGCCCAATTTTTAATAGGTGGGAGGTAAAGAGTTGAATTATCGGCTTGAATTTTGATCAAGCACTTGGGCTCGAATTAGTAAGCTTCCAATAAAAAAATTGACTTGCCACGCCCACTATTCCTACAGATAGGCAGTAAAAAGTTCAATAAATGTTGTAATTTTTATGTTAGAAAAATTATTTTGTTATGAATATTGCAAAAAATCGCAATATGAGATGTTATGGCAATAACACATAAATTATTGCTCTATCAATGTATGATGAGGTTTTCTTGAACTCTCTTGAACTTTTTTTTTAAACTCTAACTAAAGTTTTCTTTTAAAATTACACAATTTCTCGTAAAGGTCTTTTATAATAAATTCACTTTTTATCAGAACCATTCAATTTAATAAAAATTATTAATTCATATATTATTTGACAAACCATCACTATTTTTTTCCATTTTTTAGTTATCTTAAGTTTGCTGTTAGAATTTGAGGTACATCCATTTGAACACGGTATAAAAAACTACATAAGAAAATAAATTTTTAACTCATTTCGAAACAATATGTTTGGGATGTACCCTAGCAGTGGTAAAATACATTAACTAAAAACAGAGTTTACATTTGTATGCTTTGGAGTATTCCCTGTTAGATAAAACCAAAAATAGAAAGATTCAGACAAGTTGAAAAATTGACTTTTGGCCTCAAAATGGGGCCAAATTTCCCAATGTGCAGAGGCCGGATTCTGAAAATCGCCTTGCTAAAGCTAAATCTCTATCACTAAAATGCTAAAAAAATTCTTCCTTCAATTGTTTAGCGATATCGCTAAAATGCGATTCTGAAATTTAAATCGCCTAGCTAAAAATGTTGCTTCTACTACTCGCCGCAGGAGACGCTGTTTCTTATGTCAAAAATTTATTAATTATTTTGAGAACAAACAAAATCTGCTACACAATCGCTGATTTAATTAAAGCAGAAAAGTAACAATGTATTTAACACTAGCAATTCCCGGTGCGCGTTGCAACACCAGACAGTTTGTGTAGATATGTATATGTATGCTACAGATAGACCAGTTTGTGGGTCTATCATTGGTATATTGATATGATAGTCGTCGTCACCCTTCCAGTGCAATATCGGATATTGTAGTGCATCATAGCTGCGGTGAAGCTCAGAGACACGCTGTAATTGTTCATTTCTTCGATGTAGCACAATATCACGTGATTGGAACTGTTCTACAACAATTACAATGGCCACTTCATCAATCGTTGGAGCATTAAATCGTCTTGCATGTTCTCCAATTGGTGTTTTGTCAGCTCTTAGGACAATTTTGTGATCATCAGACGGCATCATATCAAGAGCTGTTTTAAACAAACGAATTAATTCGTTGTGCTGGTGAAAAAATGCTTGAAGATTAGCAATAATTTGTCGCTTTGCACTTGAAGCAATTTCACAACGCCGATCCAATTCACGATTGTTATCGCCAATGAAATATATTTGCTAGAATTGATGCTCAGCATCTGGAAATGGCAATAATGAACCGGTTCGATGATAAATCTGCCCTTGAATCTGTAATATGTTGGAAATGTAGTAAGATGTTGGATCAGAATTCCGAAAAATATCAAAAAAACTGCATATCTTATTGCAATTTTCATATGATATTCCGTTTGAACTAATCACCTTAAACGTCGGCATAAAAATGTCTCTTACAATTTTGGTAGCACCAAAAGAAGTCATTTGAAATGCCGCATTGTACTGCTGAATATGAGACAAAAAATGCTTGGACTCAGGGATTGTTCCAAAAATAAACGAACGTAGTGGATCCGGTGGAGTTTCAAATGCTGGCAATTTCACTTTACCATTTGCACAACACATGCCAGCCGTTTCACCGTTGAATTTAGCTACATCACAATGTGGACATATCACCGTCATTCCACCAATATTGCCATATACACTGTAGTCAATGTCGCTATTATAAGCGAAAGCAGCATTCTCCATCTCTTGCACAGCACGTATAATCCGTGTCAACCGTCCAGATGATGGATTGATTGGAATTTCATTTGTATTTCTATCGGCTGATCTATTTCGGCGTGTATTTTGTAATGCATTTAGTTGTGAAAGCTGCTCTACACTTTGAGTTCTTCTAAAATTGCGAATATTCGTAGAATTTCGCGTTTGACGACCCAAATTCGAACGTCTTTTTGTTGGCATTTTGTTCTAAATGAACTGAAATCCAAATCAAATAGATCTAAATTAAGGATAATTTCACACAATATTAGGCTGAAGATTACTTTTGGTTCTATATTTGCCAAGTACGAATTATTTTAAATTAAAAAAATTCGGACTGTGGCTGGCAGGATTTGAACCTGTGATATAAAAAAATGATCTTCATAGCCTAATATTGTGTGAAATTTCGTTATCCATGTTTTCCATATTTAAAAAACACTGTTTCTCTCTCACAACACTCTTGGACAACATTACTACTCACAACAATAACAACAAATAGAAATGGAAAAAAAAATTAAATCAATATTTTCCATTGCACATTGCTGTTTTGAATCGTATGACGAAAACAACAACAACAACAAACACGTGTTTTTTTTACTTACAATGAATTTGATGAACACACGATAAACGCACAACACAATGCACTCGTCAAAATGATTTGAAATTCTATAGAATTGAAAATAAATCAAAACACTTTTTTTAATGTGGCACTTTAAAATCAATTTAAAAACAATAATATCACTTTTTTAATTAGTAAATACTAACCAATAAGTAATAAAATTATCCAAAAGAATTTGCTTCGGCAAAATTTATGTCTGTTTACGTCGGAATCCAAATGAAAAAGAAAGCACACTGGGTGGTGTGAATAAAAAAAAAGCAAGTGTCTTCTGATATGTGACATCTTGAAAACTTCAAAAGTGTCAAGTGTGAAAATGAAATTTAATATCGATAATGGATAATATTGATATTATCGATATTGTAGACAATTTTTCTTTATGTAAAAAACTTTTGTAGACTATTACAAACATTTAAAAAAAAAAATCAGCGCAGGCGTTCTGCGATTTTAGATATATATATCAAAACAGTGGGCGCAAAAGTGGGCGTGGTCAATTTTTCTTTCAGTAAACACTTAAATTGGATTACTACGAACATTTGAAAAAAAAATTATCCAAATCGGTCTAGCCGTTTTCCGATTTTAGATAAATAGAAAAAAGTGGGCGCAAAAGTGGGCGTGGTCAATTTTTCTTTCCGACAAAACTTAAATTGGATTACTACGAACATTTGAAAAAAAAATTATCCAAATCGGTCTAGCCGTTTTTTGATTTTAGATAAATAAAAAAAAGTGGGCGCAAAAGTGGGCGTGGTCAATTTTTCTTTCCTTAAAAACCTAACTTGGACTAAAACGAACATTTAAAAAAAAAAATTATCCAAATCGGTCCAGCCGTTCTGAAATGATGCGATTTCAACCAAACGTACACTTCTTTTTATATATATAGATTACAAACATTTAAAAAAAAAAATCAGCGCAGGCGTTCTGCGATTTTAGATATATATATCAAAACAGTGGGCGCAAAAGTGGGCGTGGTCAATTTTTCTTTCAGTAAACACTTAAATTGGATTACTACGAACATTTGAAAAAAAAATTATCCAAATCGGTCTAGCCGTTTTCCGATTTTAGATAAATAGAAAAAAGTGGGCGCAAAAGTGGGCGTGGTCAATTTTTCTTTCCGACAAAACTTAAATTGGATTACTACGAACATTTGAAAAAAAAATTATCCAAATCGGTCTAGCCGTTTTTTGATTTTAGATAAATAAAAAAAAGTGGGCGCAAAAGTGGGCGTGGTCAATTTTTCTTTCCTTAAAAACCTAACTTGGACTAAAACGAACATTTAAAAAAAAAAATTATCCAAATCGGTCCAGCCGTTCTGAAATGATGCGATTTCAACCAAACGTACACTTCTTTTTATATATATAGATATATAACAGCATATAAGAGGCAATATGCTGGTCAGCTATTGCATTACGAGAGTGTGCTTAAAGAAATGCAGCAAGAGTTTCAGTTGACTGAAAACAGCACGTCCCTGGAGACGCTGTACTATCAGCGTAATACGGTGTGTACAAATGGAGGTGAACAGAAAAGGCATGCATTTTATTAAAATTCCAGGATCCATAAGGTAACATTTATTTATAGTGCATGGAAGAACGGTAACTCATTGCGATGTAATTAATTTACATATGGACCCAGCACATTTAAATGGACCAACAAGAATCTGTTGAGAATTATGTCAATATCAAAGAGCAGAACCAGCGTGTCAACAGATAAAAAATAGTAAACGACGGCTGGCAAGCTGTAAATCTATTTTTGTCAAGAGGTCACTTACAGGGGCGCAACCAGGAATTTTTTTTGGGGGGGTTGTATCAAATGTAGAACTTATATATAAAACGATTTTACGTTATTATAGCGGCTGTGTTGTAGTGGTAAGTGCGTTCAATTTTTGCACTAATGGTTCCTTGTTCAAACTTCAATCAAGTCCAGCACCATATTTTTTTTCCAAAAAAAAATGTAAAACGGTCACGTCAGGACATTTTGTCCGTACAGAAGGTGAGCAGCAGTGGTAGCGGTCGTTTTAAAATAAACTTGCTTCAGCGTTGCTTAGGATCTGTTCGGCCAAAATATTTTGAAATCACCGGTTGTACGCCGTTCTATGGATTTTTTTTTTCTTGTTCTGCAGTTGTACGAAGGTTGTAAGACTTGAAGTAAAATCTTTACATTATTACTCGGGTCCCAATAGGGTCAGCAAAAATTCAATTTTATTCTCCCCACACATTCAGAAAAAAATACCTACATATATTTCTCCGATAAAAAATTTCTCTATTTTCGATAATAGCATGTTTCTTTTTTTCAAATAAAATTTTCTTCAGTTAGCATAAATTTTCACATTTTCAAAGAAATATTTCTTCACTAGTGGGACATGGAAATATTTCAATGTCTCTAATAATGATGAGTATTTTTCTCCCACAAAAAATTCTCATTTATATGGAAAATGAAAAATTTGCCTATATTTTAATAAAAAATTCACTATGAGAAGTGAATTCAATAAAAAAAAATCTTTTCTCAAAAATAAAAAAGTTTTATTCTTTAAAAACGATATAGTTTTATATATTTCTCTTTTTCATGGAAGCTTTTTATTATTTCTGGGGAATTCTTAGTATCACATTTACATAAAAGCATTCTCTGGAGCAAACTCTTTAACATTTTTCTTTATTTATTATGCCTTTTTTATCTTATTTCGAGAAACTTTTTACTGAGTGGAGTGAAAATTTTTCATCCATACTTCACTTTGTTGTAAAAATACCCAATTGGCCTGCACTAGCTTTAAAATTCGTCCTTTACTGAGTACTAATTATGCTCAATTCCGAAAGTAAAAAACGCTAAATTTCTGACACCTTGGGATGAAAAACAAAGAGTTGAATTTGAAAAAATCGTTTGAGTCCCTCGCTACGGAAATAGCCTATGAAATTACCTCTCATATCGACTTTTATTTTAAGCCTTATTCATAATCTTCCATTGGATTTTCAAAATCAGTTTCATGAACATACCTCAAAATTGCGCAAATATTATCCGATTTTGGAAAAATGTAGAAAAGACCTATCGTAAAAAGGTGTAGTAAAGACCTATTGTTAAAAATATGTTATTTCGATTTAAGTCAGCATTTGCTCATTGGATAAGTAATACCGTATAACTATAAAATGTCACTGGATGGGCGAACAGAAGAAAAAGCATACCAACATCTTTTTACCTAATAAGCCATTATTCCTTAATATCGGATATTTAACAATTTAGAGAAATTTTTATGAAACGAATTTTGGAAAATACGATGGAAAATTAGAAATTGTGAATTTTTTTCTCCAGTTTCGGAAGTCAATCGGAATTATTTTTGTAATGAATCACATGACTTCACTTTAATTCTGCAGTGTTTGTGTTATCGATGTTTAAAAAAAACTATAAAAAAAAGACGAAAAATTACAATTTAACGGGAAATTTCTTTGATGTTTTCGGTGGCGAGTGAGTGACTCAACCGATTTTCCTCAAATTTAGGCTTTTTTATTTTGTCTTACTTTTGAATAATTTTTTTTCAAATATTTCAAGTTTCCTTAGTGGGCTATGTGCTAGAAGTTGAAAATATAACTGAAATCGAAGTATTCCCAACAACCCTCAAGTGGGCAGAATCAGAACATAACAAAAATTAAACAAGTGAAGTAAGTCAGATCGAAATTTAAATTTCACAAGACACCGACTTAGAAGCTAGAGGGGACTCTTAAAAACAATTTCTGTATAATTTTGTTTGGATCGGAGAAATCTCCATGGAGAGGTTTTGGTTCTTCTGAACGTCTTTTCTGCAGAAATTACTAAGCTCTTCTTTCCATTGATATATCGTATGGTGCGGTATAACCAAAACTAAGTGCCACAATTATATAAAATGTGAGAAATCGATATTCAAAAGCTTCTTTCAGCTCAATTATTATTTCATTGCCATAATAACTGTTCGATTTTGGCAAATCTTGGTGGGTATATATAGATTAGTTGGTACATATGGGTTTTAAGGTACGCAAAATCGATTTCTGGTAACCAGTTTTTAGTGAAATGTGCGCCAGATAGCGCTCCAGTAAAAAAATTCATGATTTTCGAAAATATATTTTTTTAAACACCTATAAAAAACGTATATTTCATAGTACTCAGTATTGATTAAACCACACCATACTATACACCAAAAGAAAGAAGAGCTCAATACTTTTCCAATTATCTTAAATGCATTTGAATACCAAGAAAAATACATTTTTTATAGGTGCTTAAAAAAAAATTTAATAGTTTTTAAAAGTACCTCTTACTATTGAGTCGCTGTCCGGCTCACTTTTTGCTCTCCATACAAAATCGATCCGGCTTAATGTGCATTCAGAAGGAATAAAATATGACTAATTAAGTAGATTACACTGGTTTACAAATAACGAAAAGTTGTTTGTACTTTGAATGCCACTATCATTTTCTCATGTAAAATGGGTCGCTAATTCCGAAAACAAAAATTATTTTTTTTTTCTGTCACTCCGTTTTCGAGATATTGCCCACTGTAGGGTTTTCAACGAAAAAAAAAAGTTGGTTCCACTTAATTGCATATATCTCCAGAACCAACAACAGTAATCAAACAAATGATATATCAAATAAAAGCTAATAAAATTTCTTACAAACAATGCAGACACCATTTTTGGTCGAGTTGTTAGTTTTGGCGGAATAAATTCAAATTTCGGGGATTTTTTTTATTTTTCAGAAAAATTTCCAAAAAAAGACAAAATAGTTGCAAATTTCGTTAAGAAATCAAAATATTTTATTACTTTTGATATTTTTTACTAAAAGCCCTTATTTTTCCAAAAAAAATAAGCTAATGTTGAAGAAAATCTATTGAGAAATGAAAAAGTTGTGTTTAATGGAACGAAATGACCCAAATTGTGTGATTATCAATTTATGCATTTGGACTTATTTTATTGCCATAAAAAAAAATGAGAACTAAAGGTTGTTGTAATAAAATCATATATTCTTCATTTTTATTGTTCTTTGAATAACACAGTGTGACCGCTAAATTATTACAAGAACCATTTGTAAAAATTCTCAAAGATGAACCTTTTGCGAGTTCAATGCACCTAGTGTGACCTCTCAATGTCGTCACAATTTTTTTTAATTGATTTTTAAAAATTATGTCTTCGAATTTTTGCTGCACTGACGTTCAATGACGTTTTCCAGTTATTTGCATTATCGGAAATGGCAATTGAGAATCGGTACCAAGGATTTTGGGACGAAGGAATGATGGGCGACTATTGTTGGTTTCTGATCAGAGAATTCGATCCCGAATTAAATTAACGACAAAACAAGAATTCTAATCATTTTGAATTTCTGAATGATAAATAAAAATTATTTACAATGTAAATAACAATATAAATGATTTAATGCAACAATAAAAATTATTAATAATAATTATATACAATTTAAATAATGTAAAAATAATGTAAATTATTAAAAGACCAATAAAAATGAAGAATATATGATTTTATTACAACAACCTTTAGTTCTCATTTTTTTTTTTATGGCAATAAAATAAGTCCAAATGCATAAATTGATAATCACTCAATTTGGGTGATTTCGTTCCATTAAACACAACTTTTTCATTTCTCAATAGATTTTCTTCAACAATAGCTTATTTTTTTTGGAAAAATAAGGGCTTTTAAAATTCAAAATTAATAAAATATTTTGATTTCTTAACGAAATTTGCAACTATTTTGTCTTTTTTTGGAAATTTTTCTGAAAAATAAAAAAAATCCCCGAAATTTGAATTTATTCCGCCAAAACTAACAACTCGACCAAAAAATGGTGTCTGCATTGTTTGTAAGAAATTTTATTAGCTTTTATTTGATATATCATTTGTTTGATTACTGTTGTTGGTTCTGGAGATATATGCAATTAAGTGGAACCAACTTTTTTTTTCGTTGAAAACCCTACAGTGGGCAATATCTCGAAAACGGAGTGACAGAAAAAAAAAATAATTTTTTTTTCGGAATTAGCGACCGATTTTACATGAAAAAAGGATAGTGGCATTCAAAGTACATATTGGCTGTAAACCAGTGTTATGTATCAACCAGAATCGATTTGAAATATATATTTGGGGTTTTCACTCATTTCATAAAACTTGTGATTGCTTTTCATGTGACTCACTTTGATTGAATACTATTTTGCTTGGTACTACAATCATTTTTGGAGGGGTTTAAACCCCGAAACCCTCTTTGGTTGCGCTAATGGTCACTTATCACTTTAGTGAGCTTAACCATCGTTATAAGATAGGAAACAACGATGGTCTCGAAATGGATGAAAGCCCACCACCAAAATCAGTTGCCAGCTGGGTTCAAAAATATTTAAATTTAATAATTATTGAATGCCGTTGTTTTTTTTTTTTTGTTTTGTAAGTATTTTGTAACTTATAACTATTTTATATTTTTCGAATGTTTGAAATATATTAAATAAAGAACAACCAAAAAAATGCCGCTTTACGTTTTAATAATTGTTTGGGAAAATTAATGTTTCCATGTAGATGTGTATTGCGAGTATATTAAATTTAAAAAACTTGCTTTTATCTATATTCTAATAGTACACTAGCAGAGTCTTGCCTCATGAAAGACTCAGGATTGGCGAATCTGAAAAGAACGAACTACATGTTAAAGAAAAAGCTTTCTTGCGTGGAAATTTACCACAGTTATTGAAAATTGATAATTTAAATGTGAGTTATTTAAACATGAAAGTAAAAATGTAACCTTTTTATTCTTGTACCCTTGATAAAACAAAATATTTTCATCAAATTGCGCTTTATTGTTATGTAGGACATGTCAAACAGAGGCAACTGATTTTTCAAAATTGGTCCGCCATTTGAAAAAAGGTAATTTTGAGAAAAACACGTTTAAAGTTTCATCATATCATCAAATGATCATTGGATTAAATCACCAAAATTTAAGTTACACTTATACCTTCATAGGTCCCTTATTTCTAGAAACGATTAGGTTCCTTGTGTGTTTTTACATTGAACCAAAATCCTAGTTCGATTTGATCAACTCATAATTAAGAGTATTAGCTTCAAGTTGAAAAGTGTGTAAAATTTACACAAGGAACTGATTAAGGTTAAATTTAATCACCAACGAATTTTTCAAATTTTAGAGGTTTAAGGATCGAAGAAAAAATTAAATTCCGATTTTTTTTAAATTATAAAATTTATTAGTACCTTAAGACAAATTGGGAGTGGAAAAAATAGGAGGTGCTGATTGTTTTCATACAAATTTTAAAGGTAAAACCTTTCTAAAAGCATATTAAGCTGCAACAATACTTTCGAAGAAAACTGTCTTAAAATGGTATATATTTACTTACAAATACATTTGTTTGTAATAATAACAGGCAAAACATTAATTTTTCTAAATAAAAATATCAAAAATGTTGATATTAATTAAAAAAATTGTTCATTTTAAAATTAGCGGCAACAAAATATTGAACTCCAAACTTTTAGCTAAAATTAAATTTAGCGTTTCTGAAAATCGCAGAATCCGGACTCAGGAAGCTGAGTAAATTCATCTGAAACGTAAGTCTTGTCGTCCATAATGCAGCATTCGAATTTATCAACAAAATTTATTTTCAGCTTTTTAGCTCTTTTTTTTGCGGTTTCGTTTTTTTCTATCTGGAACTTTCTGCACTTTGTACGTCTTAAGCCCAGCTTTTTTCTTTGTTACAGTTTCCTTCCTGATTCTAATTTCCTTCCTGATATGCATGGATATTACTTAAGGAAAGTTACCACTTTCTTTGCCTTGACTTCATCATGTGGACCCTTTTTTTCAGAACCTGTCTTCCGATCAGTGCACAATTCCTCCTTAAAGTGTTTTATAACGCGAGAAATAGTTTTCTGTTAGCTCCTACCTCTTTGGCAATTTTTTGCAAGAACCACTGTGGATTTTCTTGAAAAATTTTAATAATTTGTTTTCGCAATTCGAGTTCGTTTGCCATTTTCGCGTTTAATAAATTTCTATAAAATTAAACCAACACATAATATTTTCTGACACTGATGAAAATTTTTAAATGTAAAACTTTGAATTGCACAGTATGAAAATAAATGTATGGGACAATTTTATTCGGCGCAGTCCTTAGCTCATACAGCTCGTGGTTCCATCGTATTCGGAACTCGCCATTGACGCAGATTGGACCATAGATCTTGCGAAGGAATTTTCTCTCGAACGCCCCCAAAGTCCTTTCATCAGAGCTGGCTGCTCAACGTCTAGGTTTGTGATGCGTATAGTAGGACGGGCAAGATTATTGACTTATAGACAGCGTTGCCGTTTGGCTACAATTGTACCCAATTTGCTACATTTAAAATGAAAAGCTACAATGCTACAAAGTTTCTAAAATGGCCACATTTTCATAGTTCTCAATTTTCAATATTTTTAAATTTGTTATATTAATATATAATATTTTTTTCAATTTTCAATAATTCCACAGATTTTCCAGCATATAAAAATTATTTTTTGAAAACTTAAAACGAGTTAAAATACTTAAAAGGTTTAAAAAGTTTAAACAAATGACTTTTATACATTATTCTGAATATTTCTCAGATTTGAATAACAACATATTCAAACCTAGGTAGGATAATCCCATTATGGGTTCAAAAATATAATACCTATAATTCTAATACAGAAAGTTCATAGACTATAAAAAAAATACAAGTGTTCAGATATTGTCTTATACCTGCCTAAAATAAGGAATGTTTTTATGAGTATATTTGATCTTTATTTTTGTTTTTCTTTTTGAATATTGATAAAAATTCACAATATGTTTTGTTTAATTAATAAAAACATATACACAATGAATTAGAATGCAAATAAATATATGAGAATATTTGAATCAATGAAAACAATTTATTCCAAACAGCTGCCTCCTATACTTCTCCTTTAAAAATTGTTTGAAATTTCAAAGTCATTTGAAATTACCATTTCAAAGAAATGTTCATATCTACTTAAATGTAAAATTTAGAGCTGATTTCGAATCTGCCTTCAGTACGGAACTAAATACGGATTGTCATGCTGATTTGAGATATATTTACTAAAAATTCAAATAACTTATATTTGAGGTTATGAAACACAGCGAAAATTTCAAAATGCGATTTCTCAGCAAAAATAAGAAAATATTTTAGAAAACTCAACTAATAAAAGGTAAAGACTGTTTTTTTAAATGTCATGATAAAAAACAATAACTTCGCGGTGCTACACAACTTCAAATATATGCAAAAAAAGTGTTTTGTATACTCTTCAGTTAAGATTTCTCAAAAACTAGACGTGCTGAAAGAAAACTGACAACTCACATTTAATATGATGTGTCGCAACCTTTGCGAAGTTTTGGGTAAGCTAGTGTTAATACTGCCATGATGCAAGGACAGAAGGTGATAGCGAGTTTTCCATAAACCATATATATATTTCTTCCTGCCAAAAAATTGCGAGCGAAAGAGCGGAACAGTTGATAAGTGTCACAGAATATTTTTTTTTTGTTTGCTGCAAGATAAATAAAGTATTACTGTTCTAATAGTTAATTAAATAATAATAGTTTAAATAATAATTACAATTGTGTAAATTAAGTTAAGTATAAATAATTTCTAAATGCAATTGTGCTGTGTTGTTGTATAATATACCACTTATTGGCAGTTTTATCAGCCCATTCACCTTGTTAGTTATTCAATGACTGGTGCAGTTGAATCCGAAACGAGCGCTGGAAGGTGCCATAGACATGAAGCTTTGGCCAGCATGCAGTCTTTCTTGCATTCCCATCCTGTCTTCTATAAGAGCACATGGAATGCCACCATAAAGTGCATAATATCGCAACTGATGTTAGCCACCATAAAGAACTGGTCACGGCATTGAGGTTAGGCCGAACGCACGATATAGCGAAGAAGCAGCAGTCCGTTTATTCAAATGTTTTATAATTATGCCTATGTATGCAGATCGCACAGCGTCTCACGTGTATTTTTTATTGGTTGCTATTACATTTGTTTAAATCATTAATAAAATTAACTTCCACGAATTTCACAAAGTTTATTTTGATTTCTATTCGCCATCAGCTGTTTTTGACATGAACGGGGAAACATAGATTTACCATTTTGAGAGAGAATTGTCAAACTCGCTATCACCTGTTTTCCTTTAATCATGATTACTGCTAGCTTTTAGATTTTTTTTTTGGCTACATAACAGCCAGATTTGATACATATTTTGCTACGGAAAAACTGTAGTGAATGGCAACACTGCTTATAGAGAGTTAGTTTTGTTCATCGAGAGAGAGCTCTGCTTCTCAATTGCCTACCGAGCCCAAAATAACACCTGTTGGAAAGAGTTATCCTTCGTTTAATCTCAGTACTGATATCGTTGGATGAGTTTATGCTGGATCCCAGGTAAGCAAAGTCCTTCACTACCTCAAAGGAGGTGTTGTCGACAGTGACGTGGTTTCCAAGACGTTGGGACTGTTTGTTTGTTGACACAAGGGACTTCGTTTTATTTAATGTTCTTTATCCAAGGTCTGAGGAGGCATTGTAGCAAATAATCAAAGTTGTCCCATACAAGAAAATACACCAGAACTCACTCTAACAAGGACCTTCTTTCTTATATGTTGATTTGTTCGGATCCTTTGCTTTCATCCAAAAGGATTGTAACAGAAAATAAATCATATTTTGTTTAGACATTAATAAAAGATCAAAGATATTTAAAAATACATTCTGTGTGAAAATTTAGAAAATGTTTATTCAAGCATTTTATTAAATGAAAATTGAATAATTTCTTGAAAAATTAATTTAATGAGATTCATACTTTTTAGTGTTAGCCACATTCTATTGTAAGCTAGTGACAAAAGAACGCTGTCGGATACGCAAGTCGGATAACTTTTGTTTTAGTTGCTTGCATCACTGGTATCAACTGTCAAAATATATGGTTGTTTTAATTGTTAAAATATAAGAAAGCTGAACAACATGAGTAATTTTGAGGATCCTTTTAAATACATTTATTTGCTTAAAAAATGTAATTAAAATCTTTCAATATAATTTTGCGTAGAAGTTATATATGGAAGTTTCAGCTCCTACAACATATTTCCATTAAAAATATGCATGCTATGACTTCTAAGTTTTTATCTTTAGTGAAATATTCGCAATCTTACAGCGTTCCTGGCCCATCTGGTGGTGGAAGATCTCGTATATCAGCAAATAAATCACTTTATATCTACATTTGGTATATCAGCAATACAGTGACTTTCAAACAGCTGGCAAATTTGTTCGGAGTAGCTGTATCAGCTTCGTGGTCAACTGTGCTTCAAGTTTCCGTCTTTTTGATATCCTTAAAGCACGAACATTTAAAATGGCCAGAAGAAAGATATCCAAATGAAAATGTGGAAAAGTTTCATAATAAAATACGTGTTCCGGGCGTAATTGAAGCTATTCATTGCAGGCACATTGTAGTTAAAAGACCAAAAGAACATAAATAATTATAATTTTATAGGAAAAAAACATACAGTATGTGATTCAAGCTGTGGTGGATGCCAACAAAATGTACATTGACATAATGTGTGGGGAACCGGGATTGCTTCATGAGTCTTAAGAAGATCTAAACTGCTACAAGATGCAGAAAGCCATTATGAAGAAATGTTTCCGAATGCATACTATATTATCGGTGATTCCGCTTATCCGTCAACGAAATGGCTAGTTACACCTTTTTACGGAAATTTAATTGAAATCCAACGAAAATTCAACGAAATACACTGCTCAACACGAATGGTAGTGGAAAATGCATTTGGATTGCTAAAGGAGTGCTTTCGAAGACTACTCAAGTTAACTGAACAAACAGATTAAAAGATAGTAACCAACATTGTGGTCAGCGTATGTGTACTGCATAATGTTTGTATTTCTTGTTATGACTTGTGCGATGCCAACGAATAAAACGACTCAAACACTTATACAATTGAATATGATTTTGAAGATTCAAACATGGATGCAACTCTTGATAGGAAGAAAAACCTTTTCAATTATTTAAGAGAACAAAATATTTTTTAAATTATTTATTTTATACATATATTTACTGATTTATATTTACTAAATGAAAAAAATTTTGTATAAATAAACTAAAAAACTTAAATAAATTCATTCATACTTTTTATATATTATTTTTTATATCAGCATTTTTAAAAAATTTTCAAGGCCATACACAATTTACCCACAAGTAGAATTTCAAAAAAGGAAATACACCAAGTGAAAGGTATGAAAAGATTGAAAAAAGTCGGTTTATGTTCATTAATTGGTCAACGATGAATAATTTTTAAGAACATTTTTTAAATATTTCAAATTTAACCTATATAAAAAAATGTTAAAAATGCTTATTCTCAGTTTGATAAGTTAAGTTGAATAAAAAAAAAATATAATTTTGAAAAATTACAAATATATTTTTCAGAAAAAAATTACACAAAAAATATTTTTTTATCATTTTATCACATGGAATTGCTACTGGAATTTTTTAAAAAAATCATTAAAAAAATCATGACGGGCGTGATAAAATAAAAACTACTCGACCGATCGTACTGAAATTTTAATATGTTGTTTTACACTTGTCGATGCATAGAATGAACTACGGGCAGAAAAATCGGTTTTATAGTTTTTGAGTTTTTGGCCTATTTTGTCAAAAAAACTTGTCAGTTTTCGAAAAAACGCAGTTCATTTCATGGTGGTTTTGATGCTGATAAAAACCACGTTTTTTGTTTTTTTTTTCCAATGTCCCAGTGAGTTGTATTCACGCCCGCCATGGTTTTTTGAGGTTTTTTAAAAATAATTCCATTAGCCATATATGTTAATAAAAAAATCAAATAAAATTTTTTTTTTGTGCAATTTTTTTACAAAAAAATATATATTTAAACTTTCAAAATGATTTCTTATTTTTTATTCAACTTATAGGCATTTTAAAACATTAAAAGAATTTTTTTTGAAGGTGTCTCGTCCCCTTAAACTAAATTTATTTTGGTCATGTTGGAATGACTTCATTTCATAGTATCAGCCTGTTGGATTTTAAAAAGACGTTGAAAAATGAAAACAAAAATTATTTTCTGATGCGTCCAATATAATGGACAAATGCAATGAAAGGGTAAATACAAACCCACGTTTTCAACCACTTCCATAGCGTCGTTTTGCTGAACCAGTCTCAGCAAATATTCTCAATTCATATGTTAACCTTGATTTTGAAATTTTAGAAATTTTGCAATATTATTATATGTGGATTATATAATTTTTTGTCGAAAATATATTTTTGAAAGTCTTCTTTATAAGACGCATGTTGACGACTGATAGTGCTACGAAGGAAGTGAAAATCAAGAAAGAGAGGGGAGAGTGCAATATGGCTATTCCAAGCCTAATGCAAATTTTTTTCGAAAAATCTTAATTTTGGATATAGGTTCTTTTGCCACTTTTAAGAATTTAAGTTATTTGTTTTTCTTTATCGCCATTTTTTTGAAAGTTATGCAGATACCAATTTTTGATAAGACCATTCCACACTAATGAGGAACAAAAACATGAATCCTAAAATGCTTTTAATTGAAATAATTTTTTGTTCTCGCATTAAACTGGAATGTGAAGTTACTCCTGTTGCAAAATAATTTTTAGTTTTAATGCTTTTTCATGTTTTTTGACAAATTAAGTAAACAAGCTCCGAGTTGGAAAAAAAAACTTACAATATTTTGTTCAGATTTAAAACGTTGAAAACAGCCATCTCTTGATAAACATTAAATAAAATTAGGCTAGCAATGTTTAAAAATATAAAAATGTTATCTAAGAACAGTTTATAACAAGGAGTGGTAACTACGTTAACAAAGAAAAAAAATTATTGAAACTGAGTGCCTTTTCAGTGTCATACCTGTCCCAAAAAAATGCTATAGTTTTTGTAAGAAGCAACATGGGCTTATGATAAAAATAAAACTTTCCTAAAGTAAGGATATTGATGTTTTACATAAATTTGTAAACTTTTTTTATCAAAAGAAGTTGGTCACACCCGGAAAGGTTTTCAAAATTTTTATTTTAATAATGTTATTGTTGCATATTTATGAATAAATAAACAAAACCAAAACAAATTGACCATGGTAAGAAGCAGATGAATAAAAACAAACAAACAAATTGGCCATTTCAGCCCTTGAAAGGACTTTGACCGAGCTTCTTATGATCAATTGTGTTGTGTGTGTTATTAAATGTTTGCACACAATTGACCAAGCCGTCCAATTCAAAAGTTTAAAAAAGAGAGTATTTTTTCAAAATATTTTTCACTAGTATTCAACAGAAAATAAATTAAATATGATTATATGTAAGTCATGAATGATCCCATTGTTGCAGATGGACTGAATTTCAATGTTGAACTCAGAATTTTTAGTTTTTAAACTTGTGCTCGTCGCACCCGTCCCAGGTGTTTAAATGAATGTAACTATTTATTTGGTATAAATAAATGCATTATGTTTTAGCATTTTGAAACCTTGGGACTTCTTCTAATATACCCTATAGTGAATTGATTATCAATTGATGATCAATTGTGTTGTGTGTGTTATTGAATGCTTGCACACAATTGACCGAGAACTAGACCTGTTTCATATTTCATGCCGACTCCGAACGGCTAGAGTTCATGTTCTCAAGAAGCTTTACATGGCATTATTTACTCTCTGAGGTTTGCTATTGTGTGCAGGGAGGTGGTGACCGATCAAAATATTTTTTTTATTGAAAAACTTATCGCCGCGGCTGGGGCTGGGGATATTCAGTATTTCACATTTTTTAATTTTTCTTTTAGAACACTTAGCTAATGAACACTGTTATTTTCTAACAGTTTTAAGTGTTCGCAATAAAAAGTTAACAATTTCGGTTTTATATCTCTGACGGAACTAAAACAATACTAATGTCAAAAAATCGTTTGCTTTGTTGTTTAAGAACTCTAACAACAGATAAAAATGTGTTCACATAAGGTCTGTTTCCGTACGCACTTCAAGTAAAGTTCGAGCAAAGTTCAAGCTGTGAGAGTAATTTGATTATCTGTCAAAATCAGAGATTTATCAAAAAGTACGGAAACGACTTCAAGCTGATTTCAAGCACAACAGCTGATCAAAATTGATTATTTTCTTGAAATTCATCATATTTTCAATTCAATTGTTCATCATATTATATATTTATTCGGCCTTCTATGTAGTGTTTAAAAAGTGTTTATAAATTGTGCTTTGGCCGAAAATTTCTCGTGTAAAGTAATATTTTTGATAGTGTTAATTGTATTAATGTAACTTAATATGTGTATTATAATTATTTGTACTAAATATTAAAAATAATTTATAATATACTAGCTGATAATACCCGGCGCTGCTCGAGTCTGGTGCTGCTTTTTTGTGTTGGTTACAAGATATGATACGGTAAAATACCCAACTCTTATTATATTTCTCTCCATATTTTTCTTCGAAAGTTTCTAGTAAAATTTCCTATTTTGGTTAATAATTTGAAAACATTTTGATTTTTATTAATGTTTACTCACAATAATATACTGTCAGTTTAAATATTAACTTATACCCTATTTTCTTTGTGTTGGATGAAAGGAAGTTCATATATGTGATGAAGTCTGATTAATATTATAAAATTTAGTAAAAATCGACAATAGCGTCACCTATCGGGTCGAAAAATATCTTTCAAGCTGAAACCAACCATACACATTCAACAAATTTCTTTTAAATCTGTTGTGTGGTTTCGGTGATCAGTGAAAACCAACATAGTGATATGTGATTTTTATATGTTAAGATAATAAAACCATCTGAGTCATAACAAAATGCTCCCAATTTTTCGCGCAATTATTCTCAAATTTTGTGCTTTTGCAAAAATCAAAAACACAAACTATCCAAAACAATTTGGCCATTTCTGCCCTTGTAAAGACAGAGCTTCTTATGACCTATTCTACTGTGCATTTTTTTAAAATTTGTGCACAATAGATCAAGAATGTTTTATACCGACTGCGAATGGCTAAATTGCATGTTCTCAAGAAGCTTTTCATGGATTTATAATTCTCTGGGTGTGCCATTGACTGCAGAGGTGGTTTAAACCAAGGTCCATCGGCCGCCACGTTTTTATATTTAACAATTTATACCCAAATTTTTTACCTTTTCATCGGCAAACATACTAATAAGCCGGATCGAAATTAAGATTTCGCCGGACACGGACTCAAATGTTAGAGGGACTTTATTTCTGCATAATTTTTTTTGGATCGAAGAGTTCCCCATGGTTTTGGTTCTCTTGAACTCCTTTTTTTGGCCACAAAATCAAATTTTTTGCATATAACTTGTTTTTTATTGTTTTGTACTTGTTTTATCTAGAAGGCATGCCCACGATAAGCAAAAAAGTTAAAACACTTGACATTGGCCGTTTTAAGTAAGATTCTAAGAAAAAAAATTTCATGGAAAAATTCCTACGGGTTGAAAAATTTCAGCCGGATTAGTGAGAGCGCATTTTTAATTTTCGCGCTACCTACGTACGGCAGCTGGTAAATACTTGTTTTTCTTGCTTTTGGTGGTTGTTATTTCATACCTACTTGAAGGGTGGGTTTCTTTTGTTTTTGAATTTCTTGAAAAATAAGACATCTTTATACCTTATATAGTGGAACTTTTTTTTTATATGCTCAGTTATTTGGCATCTTTTGCAGCGTGAAGTCGTGGTTTTTTTGTGAAAAATATTGAAAAATTGAAAAAAGAGCCAGGAACATCACGAACAAGTCTCAGCGGCAAAGGAAAATTAACAGCGGAATTGATTGACGAATTGACAGTTTATTATGGATTGGCCATTAGAAACAACATCAATTCTTTGGAAAATATGCGTAATGCCATTTCGGCTACATTTTATCACAAGATATCCACCGATATGGAGATCTGTTCTCCATAAACCACCACTTCATGAAATAGTGCGAAAGGCAATCAAACCAGTTTACACGGCGCACAATGGGAAAAACATAGCAAAAACCCTCGCATTGGAGCAAATCAAAAAGTTGTGGGGAATTATTTTTTTCTTCACGTTCTATAATCTATACATATAACTGGTTCTAAAAACATATCTTAGCAAACTATAGTCTCTAAAGGGCTTTTTTAAAATATTTTGTTGTGTGTAAATATCCTTTTTATATAGCTATATTAAAGTTTAAATATTTCGCTTATTTTGCGACGGATTGCAACCATTTTTGGCCAACATAATAAATATAGATTTGTCATTATTATTCTGTTTCATTTTTTAAAAATTGATTTTACGTAAACAGAAATAGGAACTTGAAATTATGTATTTTTTTCGAATTTTTTCCGTATAAAATAAACTGTTACTTTTTCAAATCACTTCAAATCGATGAAATTCCTTAGTTTCGATAAGTTGAATCTGTTGTTAACAAAGCCCTATCAAAAGGTTTTGCAAGAAATTGCAATAAATTCAGTTATAATTCATTTAAGTTAACGCTTTTTGTAGTAAAAACTTTTATGGGCATCTTCTTACTTCAAGTGTATAATGGTCGGAGTCAATATTGACCCCCCGAAATGTGCGTACATCCAGTACACTTGAAGCGTGCCTTCCGTTGATCACAACATGATCAATTTGGTTTCGCGTTTTTTTGATCCGGAGACAGCCAGGTTGCCTTTTGGATATTGTGAGGATTATAGAGATTTTCTTTCTATAGTTTGATTTTTTTTATATTCATAATAATAATTATACTCATAAAAATAAAAATAATAATAAATAAAGTTATCATAACAACAGAGATAATAATAATACCAATAATAATAATAAGTTTAAAAATTACAAAAATACATAATAATCATAATAATAATTATCATAAGCATAATAATAATATAATAAACCATAGCAAGAATTATAATCATCATAGTAAAAATAATTGTTATCCAATCTCATAAAAATACCCAAATAAATCTTATTTTTTATTTAAGTAACGAATAATCATTGGCAACTCTGTAAAACACTAATGTTTTTATAACACATATAATTTCACAAGTCTACAAAAGTAAACGTCAGAAACAAGCAAAACGTCAAGAAAAGTAGCATGTCTCTCTGCAAAAGGCCTACGTCAATTTCAACATCCGCAATTTCAACCTTTTCTTTTTGGATCTCGAACACGTTGGTCAGAACTAATTTTCAATATCTTAATTTTCGCCACATGGCTTTAAATCAAAGTTAATTTAATATTGAGCCTGATAAATCTTAAGCATCTGCTTAAAATCTTTATTGCATTCTCGTTCGTTGCATATAAATCGGTTAACGCGCTTAATAATTGCTTAGCGGCATATGCAATTCTGTTTTTTTTTGTATATTTTACACGTAATTGTGCCAAATCGCATAAAAGGTAAAGTATCCTAAATAAAACCACAAAAATGCGACCTTATTTAGTAATCCTTACATACAATTTTCAGAGCCAATCGCTCTTCTACCAATTGACGAAGCTCCCGTCGTGGATGCCTTGCTCGTCCAGAGGCAGTTTGCGATACCAATCCTCATAACCACCATTGAATTATTCGTGCTGCCGAACCGATTCAACAGAATAGCCATGAGCATAGGTTCATAATCTTCTAACTAGTCCAGAAGTATCGTAGTTTTTTTGTCAACCACTAAGTGCCTCGCAGTCCCTTGGACGGACAACAAGTCTGTTTTGTATTGGCCAAAATACAACCAGACTAGACCATTGGCAACAGCATAAACATGCACTCGTAGCCAACGCTCCCGCAGTGAATGCTTTGGACCAGGATCAGCAGATTGATAATAGAAAAAAAAACAACAACAAAAACACAAAAAACAAAAAAATTAACAAATTTGTTTAAATAATCTAAAAAGAAAACAAACTTAAAAGAAACAAAAAGAAAAGTGTAAACAAAATGAGCAAAACTTAGAAAAAAAAATAAGCTTTGAAACATTAAATCATATATTTAAAATTTAATATAGTTATGTCTAGTCAACATCAACTTCGAGTCATCAGGCCTGCTGACGTCGTGGGAGATAAAATGTAAGTCATTTTGACCAATTTCTTATTATTATTTAGTTCATTGGTCAAATTTTTATTTTTAAAGAAAATTACACAAAATGTAAAATTTCTATGTCTAGGGCCTTATGCATTTTGCTTAGTTTTCTTGTAAACTTACGTACATACATATAACTTAAACCTAACGTCAAAATTATTTTGGTATTATTGTTACAAACTTACATACAGATAAAGTGACATTTTTTTTATTCACCACAATGGTGAGAGCGTTGAAAAGTCGCTCTCGACTTACAAAAAGATATTAAGTATTTATGTATGTACACATGTAACAATATTTGACTTCTAAATATTTTACGTTTGTTTTTATTAAGCATTCATAAAAATGAATTGAGAGAAATTATTGATCAAAACAAAAATATTGAAATTTTACACAAAAGTTAAACTTCAGATTTGAAGAGATGCCAACTATTTTTTTTTATACTTTTCTTAAGTTTCTTGAAATTAAAATAAATTACTAAAATCTTTTGATATTATTAGTTTAAACCAGGGATTGAATCCAAAAAAGAACAAAATAAAAAGTTCAAAATTTAACCAAAAATATATGAACAAAAAAATTCTGTTCTCAAAATAAATATTGTTCAATGAACAAAAAAAAATATTGTTCAAAAATAAAAATCAGTTTAAGAACAAAACAAATTTTGAACAAAACATATTGCTCACAGGCTAAAAAAATCAAAATTTTTTTATAACTTAAAATCAGAGTTCAAGCTCAAGTTCGCAAATTGGAAACGATAGCAAACGCAATAAACTTGGTTCTCGTTCGTGCAAGAATAGATAAAATACATATTGGTAGAAAAGGTTGTGGTATAAAAATTATGAAGAAGTAACTTTTTTACATAAAAAAAATCCTAAAATTGTATTACAGTTAAATTAAAAGACTTTCTTGCATATTTGATTTTATAGAATGTATTTAAGATTTTTAGTGTTAATCCTTACTTATATATTTTTGAGATTTTTCTACGATAATTTTAACCGATAGTCATTTCAAATAAATTTGAACGCTGAAAAGCTTCTTTCAACACTTATTTGCGGAGCAGGATTTGATAAAATGATTGCTGCAGTGAGTTTTAAGCTTGGTGCACATGTTAAAGTAGACCCAAGGATCTGCACTATTGAATTTTTTGGAACCCGCCCACTGACACATCTACCTGCATACAACCATTAAATTTAAATCACTATAAAGATAGTTGCATTTACACTGCAGTAATAAAAATTGTACGTGTACGTATTCTTATTCAACACTAAAAAGTACACAAAAACTGGGCATTCATGGGGATATGAAAATCTCTAATTTTTTTGCGTTTTTTGTGCCAAATAGGGGGATTTAACAAAAATAAAATATTTCGGAGCACCCACAAACATATGGTGTGAATATAACATGGATAGGTTCAGTCGTGATGGTCAAAAATATAAACGTACCAACGATAAGATTGTCCCCTGAATGTTGTGAATTTTTTGCGTAGGAATTTGTTATGTTAAATTTTTTTATGAAAAAGTATACATGTAAGACCATTTTTAGGCTGAATCGGGTTCAAGGATTTCATTTCAGGCATATTTTGTTTTGCTGTTGAACTTTATTTGAACAAAATTCCTTAAGAAAACATTCACGAAATTGATGGTGTTATAGGATAAACTGCACCCTTTGCCCCCCTTTTTTTTTCTTCACCTCTCTTTTTTTCTTCTTAACTATTCATGCCGAACCGAAATTTGACCAAGCAACATCAGTTTACCAATCAACCCAGCCTTATGTATTATATCCAATATACAAAAAATAATATCGACTGAATTTCTTTGAAACCTAATAAAATAAACATCAAAATTTTTCAAATGAACAAAAAAAATTAAACAAAATTTATATTGTTCAAAAAATAAATATCGTTCAAAGAGCAAAAAAATTGTACACCAAAATTTTTTGTTCATAATCAGAACAAAATTTTTGTATAATATTTTTTTTGTTCTGTTCAAAAACAAAATATTTTTGAACAAAAAATTACAATTCAAATAGCTGTTATTTCAACCCCTGGTTTAAACTAACATATATTTTTTTTTTGCTCTTCTAAAACTTACTTTTTACATAAGTGGGTATAAAATGTTATCTATTATTAGATTAATTTTTATTTCTGTTTATTTAAGTTAAACATTTTTTTTGCTTTTGAATTTTCTTAACCAAAACGATGAAGTTTGAAATTTTATTTTATTTTTTTTGGCAATTAAAACACCTAGATTTAATATTACAATAATTTAAAAATAAGAACTCAATCTACTACCTCATACTTAATTTAATCTTTAAATATACCTAATTAAAAACGAACAAACAAAACAATGATTTTCTTAACTGAATATTAAAACATAACTTATTATAAAAGAAAATTGCTTGTTTATGAACGACGATAGTAGAAGAAAGAAACATGAATTTATAAAAACTTTACTTTTGATTTTGTGGAATATCATAATTATCTAAAAATTAAATGAAAATAAACAATAAATTTTGTACTATTGACTAATTTTTCTTAGTGTTCACTTAACTTAAGGCAAGGTAGATAGTAGCTATCCATTATATATAGGGCTAAAAGAAAATGTTTCATATTTTAGCAGGATGGGAGGGTATTGAACAGGGACTAATTACATCTTGGGTTTCCTTTTGTTTTCTCTTCAAGAGTTTCTTATAGCCGCAGATAGGTATCAATTCATCATTCATTCGCTTTTTTTTATTTGTACAATAGTTTTTGTAAAATTCTCTGCATAAAATAAATTTAATGTACCCGACCCAAACCGTATAACATGGAGCAAGGCCCACCCCATTTTACCTGAGCATGGCTGGAAGCGAGTATGCGGTTCGTTACAATATCGAGGTGTTCGAATCTGGTGCTCGATCAGTCTTAGACCGTTGTTCGAAGTGGTCTCGTGGAGACTGAACTGACCGACAGTGGAGCCAAAGATGCCTTCCTTTCCGACCTTCGCGTTAAAATCGCCGAGAACTATTTTCACGTCTTCGGCCAGGCAGCGATCATACACGTCCTTTTCCTCCGTCGGGGCATGTGCGCAAATTAGGCTTATGTGGAAGAAATTCGTTTGATGCGGATTGTCGCCAGCTTTTCGTTCACGGTGTGAACCGGGAAACAAGATGGCGTAGTTTCTGGGTTACGAAAAATCCGCATCCAAATTCGCTCTTGTCCGCATGGCAGCTGTAGTAGATATCGCAGTCTGCTCTCTTAGAGCAGCCTTGTTCTTTCCATTGCATCTCCTGGATGGTGGTGATGTCAGCCTTTATTTTTGCGAGGGCTTCCACCAGTTGGACAGCAGCACCTACTCAATAAAGAGTCCGGACATTCCAGGTGCATATCCGTAAATCATTGTCCGTTTTTCGTTTGCGGTGGTCCTCAATTTACTAGAGGTTCATATCCGAGGCTGTTTTAGTTTTCATTGGGAAATTAGTAATGTGGTTGAGACCCAAACCCTACGCACATTCCATTTTAAGGTCTTGTAGAGACCCCTCAAGTTTATAGTCTAGAGGTGACTTCGCCGCTCAAATTAGCCGTCAACTAAACGGGTGTTAGTTTGCCGTTTCCAGAAGTCACCACTTGGAGGTTTTGAGTCGACTTGAGACGATTTCGACATGGATAATGCTGGCCTCGCCAAGTTGAGGCAATCAGACACGTTGCCATTTGAAGATCGCCCCCCTTGTCTGTGAGCTCCTAGACTACTTTTTTTATAAAATTGAAACTAGATAGCGCTGAATCTAAGAAAAGGTAAGTGCATTCACTAAGAATGTTTGTCTTATTACTAAGACATGTGCTTATAACTCGTCTATGTCACAAAAATACTCGCAATCACATAACTTCAGGTTTTATACCATATATACCAAATTTTAGTAAAATCGGTCAATGCATTTAGGAGTTATTGAGTCTTGAAAATGCACTACTTAAAGTGCCCTCTTGCAAGTGCCCTCAAAAGTCTTTGGCATTTTTGGCTCTTGAACCTAATTGTTTACTTAGCAAATAGTAGCACCTATTAGCAATTGTTATTCTTCGATTTATCTCCAGGCTGACATTGTTGTTGCTGTTTACGGCGGTGCCAAGGTAAGTAAACTCCTTGACTACTTCAAAGTTATATTTGCCTGCTGTAACATTGGAGCCTAGACGCCGCACTTCCCTATTTGCAGACAGCATATACTTTGTTTTGCCCTCGTTCACCGTCAAACACACTCTGGCTGATTCCTTTTCGATAGCGGCGAAAGCAGCAGTTACATCTGCCGATAATTCGATATCATCAGCATACGCAAGGAGCTGGACACCTTTGTAGAAAATGGTACCATTTCGATGCACACCTGCGTTTCGTAGGATCCCCTCCATGATGAAATTGAAGAGACCGCAGGATAGCGGGTCGCCTTGTCTGAAACCTTGTTCGGTATTAAAGGTTTCGGAGAGGTCCTTTCCTACCTTGACGGAGCTGCATGTATTGCTCAACGTCATCATGCAGAGCCTTATCAACTTTGCAGGGCTACCGAACTCAGACATTGTTGCGTACAGGCAATTCCGAATCGGGCTATCGAACGCAGCTTTGTAATCAACAAAGAGATGATGGGTGTCGATTTGGTTTTCATGTGTTTCCTCCAGGATTCCGCGTAGTGTAAATCAGTGTTTTGGTATGCGGCTTCAATCTGTCACACAATACGATCGAGAGAACCTTGTATGCAATGGAAATAAGACTGATACTTCGGTAATTGGCGCAGATTGTCGGGTCTCTTTTCTTAAGTATAGGACAAGGCACACTGAGATTCCAATCGTCGGGCATGCTTTCCGCTAGCCATATTTTGCTGATGAGTTGATGCATGCACCTTATCAATTCACCGCCGCCTGTTTTAAAGAATTCAGCAGCCAGGCCGTCAGCACCTGCGGCTTTGTTGTTCTTGAGTCGCTGGATAGCAACTTTAACCTCGTCATGGCTAGGTGGTGGAATTTCCACTCCATCATCGTCGATTGGTGGTGTCAGACTGCATTCTCCAAGGGCGGAATTGTTGGTATCGTCGCCTGCAAGCAGATTGGAAAAATGCTGTCTCCATAATGTCAATGCGCACTGTGTATCAGTAACCAGATCACCATTTTCAACTCTACAAGTGGATGCTCCGGGCTTGAAACCTTGGGTTAGACGCTTAACCTGCTGGTAGAATTTTCGAGCATCCTTCTTGCCCTGGTGTTCCTCAAGTTTTTCTCGCTCACGCTTTTCTTGCTCTCTTTTCTTACGTCTGAAAAGGCATCTCTCTTCCTTCCTCTTATCGCGTTAGTTTTCGTGAATGGCTCGCGTTGCAGCTGACTGCAGCGTCTTTTTATATGCGGCGTATTATGCTGCTGTCGCGTCGCGACACTCCTGGTCATACCATTGGTTGCGAGGTTGCGGGCGCCGAAAACTAATGACTTCTCAGCAGCAGTGCGCATGGAGTGGGATATATTAGCCCAAAGTCCGCCAGCGTCGTCGAGGCAAGAGTAAGGTTGGTTGAGCTTAACCGAGAGTTGAGCGGAGTAGGCCTCGGCGATCCGTTGTGATAGCAGCTTATCGACATCAAGCTTTCGTTGCACACCTGTGCGTACATTCTTCGTATTGCACAATCGCATGCGGATATTGGCTGCAACAAGATAATGGTCGGAGTCAATATTGACCCCCCGAAATGTGCGCACATCCAGTACACTTGAAGCGTGCCTTCCTTTTCGACCTTCGCGTTAAAATCGCCGAGAACTATGTTTACGTCGTGGGCCGGGCAGCGATCGTACACGTCCTCTAGGCTCGCGTAGAAGGTGTCCTTGACAGCATCGTCCTTTTCCTCCGTCGGGTCATGTGCGCAAATTAGGCTGATGTAGAAGAATTTCGCCTTGACGCGGATTGTCGCCAGCCTTTCGTTCACAGGTGTGAACCGGGAACAAGATGGCGTTGGTTCCGACTTACGACGAATCCGTATCCAAAGTTGCGCTTCTCCGCATGGCAGCTGTAGTAGATATCGCAGTCTGCTCTCTTAGAGCAGCCTTGCTCTGTCCATCGCATCTCCTGGATGGCGGTGATGTCAGCCTTTATTTTTTCGAGGGCTTCCGCCAGTTGACAGCGGCACCTTCCCTATAAAAAGTCCGGACATTCCAGGTGCATATCCGTAAATCATTGTCCGTTTTTCGTTTGCGGTGGTCGTCAACGTAGTAGGGGTTCATATCCAGGGCTTATAGTTTTCATTGGGAGATAGTAGTAACATGGTTGGGACCCAAAGCCTACGCACATTCCATTTGTAAGGTCTTGTAGGGACCCCTTAAGTTTATAGTCTAGAGGACACATCGCCGCTTAAATTAGCCGACAACTTAACGGGTGCTATTTTGCCGTTTCCAGGAGACACCACTTGGAGGTTTTGAGTCGACTTGAGACGATTTCGACATGGATAATACTGGCTTCGCCAAGTTGAGACAATCAGACACGTTGCCATGTGAAGATCGTCCTCTTGTCTGTGAGCTTGTAGACTACTTTTTCTATAAAATTGAAACTAGATAGCGCTGAATCTAAGGAAAGGTAAGTGCATTCACTAAGAATGTTTGTCTTATTACTAAGACATGTGCTTATTACTCGTCTTTGTCACAAAAAATACTCGCGATCACATCACTTCAGGTTTTATACCATATATATACCAAATTTTAGCAAAATCGGTCAAGGCATTTAGGAGTTATTGAGTCTTAAAAATGCACTACTTAAAGTGCCCTCTTGCGGAAGTCCTTGGCATTTTTTATAGCCGAAGTTTTATCTTGGGTGCAGTTGTACTTTCATACCAACTTTCATTGAAATCGGTCCAGACGTTTAGAAGTTATTTTGGATGTCCACTCCCACAGACTTCAGCCCACTTTTTCACACCCCCTATCATCTTCCTCTTTATGAAACGTACTGGGTGCTCAACTTTCTCAATCAGGTTAACGGTGCGCGGGCCTATACTCAGCACACAGACAAACATGTGATTTTAAACATTAGATTTTCCCCTTACACCAACTTTTAACTGCATTTAAACATTTTAAATGAAGATTTTACACCAAAAACTTTTTATAATGCTTAAACTCGGGTATTTTTGTTTTTGACTAGTTTTGTAAATCCATTATCAGAATTTCCATATTTTTCTTCGATTTAACGCAGTGCAGTTTTCTAAAAGTCATAACTTCCGACTGTAGGGTATCAGGCTCTGTTTAAGAAAAACAAAGAAAACTATATAAGTCTCTTCTCTGAAGAATTATGTCCATAATACCCAAACTTCAAGTATCTTACATTAATATTATAGATGCTAGCGTTAAAAACATGCGATGCGAGGGTTTTTGCTATGTTTTTCCCATTGTGCGGCGTTGAGTAACGATGAATTGCTAAACAAGTGCTTGGTTGGATTCACGCAAAACTCCAATGAAAATTTGAATGCAAAAATTTGGCTCATTGCACCTAAGTGTATGCCAGGCAGCAGCAGAATTGTTAATATTGCAATCTGCATGGCAGTGTCTACTTACAATGACGGCGCTTATAGTTATTTGTAAATGTTTCAACTACTTGGTATCACCATAGGAGCTACAGCATTGAATTTTTGAAAAGGAAATGATGCAGATCGTTTGAAATGCGCCAGAGTGAAGGCATATGAAGATTCAAAAGAAGCCAGAATTGATAAACGATTGCAAAAAACTATAAGAAACAGCACAACACAAGATAACGAAGGCATACAGTACGAAGCAGACATGGCAGATTGAAGGCAACCTTTTTTGCTTTGTTCACAAACTTTGAACGCGTTTATCTCGAAACCAAGTTGTTCGTACTGGTTGCGGCACTAGCGTGTTCATTTTTTGACGAAATTTTTTTTTTTTTTAAACTTGATTCGCTATCGTATGACAGCTTTTTTTTAATTTTTTTCGATTTTTTATGAATTTTTAGTCAATATTTTTTTCGAGAAAACACACTTTCAAATTTGGAACATCACCAAAAATTGAAAAAAATTTGCAAAAAAAGCTCCTGCACGATAACCAATTTTGTTAAGATTTAAAAAAAGTCATTTTTTTCCAGATCGGACAATTTTTGCGACTCCCAGCGCTGCAACCACGAGGCCCCGTTTTTTTCTCTGCCGCCAGTTTGGAGCTCTATAAAACCATGTTGGAGTGAAAATATATTTTTTTTAATTTTTTTTCTTGTAACTTGTTCAATTCTCTACAATAATAAAAAATTAGGAAAAAATGTTTGTTTTTGACTGAGTTATGAATTTTTAAAAAAGGTCTGTTTTCTTTTCTGCGAATGTAATGTCCCCCCTTAAAATATTTAAGGTAAGTAATGCCATGCAAGAATTTTCAAAGTTATATTATTGCAATTTGGTAATTGCATACCCTTGTGGTAAGTAACAGTCTTGCTTTAGAAGACTTTTCATAGAAAAATTTCCTTTTGTATAGAACATGCAAGTGGCTTAAAATTACCAAGAAATTGAAACCACAAAAAATTCATACCTGAAACAAACAAGAAGTTTTTTGTACTAATTTCAGTTTTTGGTGAAATAGAAAAAAATCAATCAAAAATGAAAGTGCTGACTTTGAAAGTGAATAATTCGGTCATGTTAAATTGGATTCTATTCATTTACTTTATGTTTGAAATTTTGATTAATTGTCCATCCAATCGTGTTTCAATCTTTTTCATTTTCGTTTCCCTTCTAATTTTTATAATTTTCCAAAAACAACCTTAACGGATTTCTTTATTTCGCAAGAAACTTTGTTCAAAAGAACTGTTGTTAAAAAAATATTCGAAACCAAATTTTGTTGCTAAAAATTTAAAAACGTTTTATACGATCGAAAAATCAAAAAATCATAAAAATTTAAGATTTTATTTTTATTAATTTTGTATTTTTGTAATTTTGTTTGCATAAAAAGTTATGGTGTAGTGAAAGAATCATGGTAATTTCTGGATTCGTTTCTGAGTTATAAATTCCCTTAAACACTGCCACAGCAACAACAGCGCCACCTATTGGGTCAAACTAACTTCATCTAAACCATCTTCAGACACAACCGCACACATGCCCCAAATTTCATCCAAATCGGTCCAGCCGTTTAGGAGGAGTTCAGTGACAAAGCCATGCACCAAAGAATTTTATATATAAATATAATAATTTTTTTCATTATTGCATTGGGGGCGCCAAAAATAATTTCTTATGCTTCGACTCTTAGACCAAAAGGTTGGGTCCTATGCCACAAAATATAAAACAAATCGATGGCTGAACATTTTACTTGTACATTTACTAGATATATCCACTTTGAATGCGTATTTAAATACTTTTCTCTGAAATTTGCCTCACCAGCTTATCGAAATCCGAGTGGACCAGAGTTTTTGTGACAACTAGACTTTTCTTTGGCTAAGGCGTATATCATGAAATGGTTTAGATTATCTTAACTCCAACTCTCAGTTTCACTGGTCTCTTCTAATAATGCTACTTCTTATTCGGGGGCCAGAAAGCGAGGAATATATAGTTGTTGCAAGTCTACCAACCTAGCAAGTCTAGCAACCTGTCTAAAAAAGAAGCCGTGCAGAGTGAATCCCAGAAGCAGATCAGATCAGATCAGTGCGAGATTAACTTGATTGCTTATGTTTTTGCTATTTCAATCTATTTTTCATGCTTATATGAAGGGTCAGTTATGGCGTTTATAAATAATGTGTATTTTATTCAGAAATAAAATATGCAAAAATAATTACATACCAAAACAACACAAATCTCTCTCAAAATCTGGACGTCGTCCAAAATCAACTATTAAACTCACATTAACAAATGCGTGGATGCTGCTGTTATTTCCTTCAACACTCTGCCTTTGTTTTTTGTTGTAATTGTCCTTGCTCTCAAAAGATAATAGGAAAGAGTGCGTGAAACCAGTTAGGTTTTGCGTACATGTGTGTGTGTCATAGACACTATGGACATGCAAGTTGTTGTTTCTTCTTTTGTATTTTTTATAATTGCTTTGTTGCTGTTGGTTTCTTCTTGTAAGAAATTTGTGTTTGTTTTTTTTTGTTTTGTTGAGTACTCTTGCACCCAAAAAATATTGAGAACATAATGCAGAGTTCTTAATGAGAGAAGATCAATTAAATCAATAATTGCAAAATATTTTTCCTAATTTGTAAATGATGCACTTAAAACGCTGTTTCCTTAAATATATTAAAAAACTACTCAAAATAACATAACCTGCTCGTAAACAGCTGCGAGAAACCTCAGCCAGCCTGCTTTTACGCCTGATCTTATCTGCCTGCTACTACTCTGCACACTTTGAGCAGGTTTAAACGAAATGCAGCCACTTTTGTCGCACTGACCTGCCTGGCTGAATCGGCGTTTACTATGCACGCGGCTTAAGACGAATGTTGCCAAAAAAACGAAAAATTTAGTTCAAACGTTGTTTATTATCTTATATATTTACTGTCTAAATGACAGGACTAGATATTTGTAGTCTCTTTTTCTTTCGAAAAATAATCCCGAATGCGTTTTGGCTGTTGATTTCAAATATTGACTCCGTTTTTCTCCATCAGCTCGAGTGTTTGAGTTATAGGCAAAAACATGAAAATCAGTTCTTTTTCTGATAATTTTGTTCTATCTATCACATTCAAAAACAATATCTTTGCAGTTTCGAAGATATCGACGTTCGATGTCGAAAAAGTTTCACAATTTTACGTTGGCTGCATCTTTTGAAACCCTGTGTCTTTGATATTTTTCAACGAACTTACAAAAACTTTTTTTACTTGATAGAAAATGTCTGGAATTTTAATAAACATTTTAGTTTTGTTTATTATCTTACATATTTTCAAAGAAATTAAAAAAATTAACATATTTTTACATTCAATTTTATTAAAATGCTCAATACTTTACTCAATACTAACTATCAGAAAAAACTGATATTCATGTTTTTGCCTACAACTCCAAAACTCGAGCTGATGGAGAAAAACGGAGTCCATGTTTGAAATCAGGAATCCCAATTAGTCTATAATCAGCTGAAAAACCTCCGGCACCAGAACGTTCATCACGCTGTGTAATTTATTTTAATTTAGTTCAATCCTTTCCTCAAATCTTTCTGTGTTGTCATTGTAGTTTTTATTGTTTTGTATTCATATACGGGCTTTCCTCCAATCAGACCTAAACATTCTTTTGGCAGTTCATATTCGTGGCAACATTTTCTATGTCTCATAGTCCGTGTTTTAAGAGATTATAGTTTAATTGTTTTTTAGGAAAAATAAATGCTGCTGAAAAGTTGTTGATACTTACTTTACGTTTGTGATGGCATTGACTGCATCAATTTCCAATTTGTTTCGAATTTTCGATTTAATAATATTAAGCTGGCTAAATGCCCCTTGCACCTCAGCATTTAACCAAGGCAACAAAAGTACCTGAAGCAAAAATTTTGCCAACTCCGAAAAAAGTTTTTTGCCACTCGAATACTTATACTCCGAATCCTTATACTTGCATTTCAAATTGCATTTCCGAAATTCTTTTGAATCAGTATGCTCATACTGCCTAGCGGGTATTTTTAAAATCTTCCCGCTAAACGAGATTTAAAACTAGATCTAGATCCCTAGCTAGATCTAGCGGTAAAACCGCCAAGTTGACAACACTGCCTTAGACAGACTCTGCTCTCTTTGAGCGAACTTTATTTGTAAAAAAACCGATATATAATCTGTTCAGCATGTACTTGACTTTAATAAAAGAAAACTATATTGAACCAAATGGTCCCTAATCCAAGATAGTCTTATGTCTTATGCCAGACAGTTGAATTAATGGAAATAACAAACAAACAAACAAATTGGCCATTTCAGCCCTTGAAAGGACTTTGACCGAGCTTCTTATGATCAATTGTGTTGTGTGTGTTATTAAATGTTTGCACACAATTGACCGAGAACTGGACCTACATGTTTTATGCCGACTCCGAACGGCTCATGTTCTCAAGAAGCTTTACATGGCATTATTTACTCTCTGAGGTTTGCCATTGTCTGCAGAGAGGTGTTGACCGATCAGAAAAATTTTTTATTGAAAAAAACTTTTCGCCGCGGCTGGGGATCGAACCCGGGCTCCAAGCATGCTAAGCCACACACTTAACCTGCATGCCACGATCACCACCAATGGAAATAACACTGTTTTATAAAAAAGCCCCGGGAGCCGAAATTTAATGGCAATATATAGCTCCCTTCAAAAGTTATACACGAAATTAGGACCAAATGATCCTTATCTAACCCCCCTAGCCACACGTGCCACCCAGTGGGCAAAAGCAGGGCTTTGAAGCGCTACTGGCAGGCCTTTGACCATGTAATAAGAATCGATTAACAAAAGGATTGAATATCAAGGAAATTATCGATTTTGTAGACCTTCCACACTCATATCCAAGCCCATAAACTTTTTTATATGAAACGAGCAAATTTTCTAGGCCTTCCTCTGTCGCGACTCTAAAGAGGCCTGCTAGAAGCACTTCTTAAGAATGGCTAAAGGAAGGGGTAAACAAAAAGTATTGAAAAAATATTTTTTCTTTTAAACCTTTTTCGGTTTATTATATATTCTATGATTTTATCTCCTCTCCTATGTTTTTTTAAACTCAGATTAATTTCAATCTTTAATCTTTGATATAGCAGTAAGAAAGGCCATTATTTTGTCATAGTTTTTAACTGATATTTATTATAACTTTAATTGAAAAAGTTGCCCTGAAGTATATGAAAAGTCAGTTTTTGAAGGGAAAACATGTTTGTTGTGCTGCCTTTTGTGCAGAAAAAGAAGGCCTTCAAGAAGTGCTCATAAGAGCAGCGAGGAAAGCATGTGTTTGGTCTCCAAAAGGAGCAGTATTTACAGGCCTTCGTTTGAAGAGCGCTGGTTAAATTGCCTATTGGGCAGTAACAGTTCGAAAAACTCAATACACTCTCACTTTTTCACTAATACACTCACACTTTGACATAGACAGCCAGTACTAGCAGTCCACTGGCAACAACTTTTACAGAGACAGTGAATTTTGACAACCGCAGACATTGGAATCAATATAAGGAAAACAGTGTTGTGTTTTCTCCTTAAACTATTTATTCCAACATAAATAAAGTTTGTATTTTTTTTATGTCTTGTTGTGAAATAAACATGTTATTATTTTAATTACCATTGTTTAACACAAAATATGATATTAAAAAGATTTTTTTTTAAATATTGTAATAAATATATTGTACAAAAACAACATAGTTTTTTTCCCATTTAAGTTTGGTGCTGTTTTGGCATTAAAGGCATCTTTCAACAAAAGTAAACAAAAGAGGAAAATAGTCGAATTGTTGCTAGAACCTTTGACTTTGGCAACATTTTGTTAATTAACTTACTACCACGTGTGGCCGCAGCGTAATTTGCGTTTTATTAATTTGAAATTTTAAATTTTCAACTGGCAAGACATTACTATCACGTGTGGCTGCAGGGTTAAATACATTGTTAAAATTCTTAAAAATACTTTTTTTCGGTTGTAAGCTTTTGTGAAATGAAATGATTTGTTTTAATTAAGAGTCTTTGGTATTTTACTAAGAGAACACTGCTCTTGCAAAATTCGAGGTTAATCTATAAAATAATTGCCAAAACTCAGCGAATGCCTGTGTTTCTAAAACCATTTCAACCTTTTTAAACAGGTATGACAAATGCGAAATAACTACATAATAATTTTGCTTTACCTTGTTTTTGCCCAGCCTTCTTTTTATATATGAGGTTGCCATTTCATATTAATGTTGTGTATGTATATTTTGTTGAATTAATTGTGTTTTAAGAAATGTGTTTATGTTTACCATATGTTGTATTTTAATTTGTTTAATTTGAAAATGGTTATAGATTTTTATTGTGTATTACTTTAATTTTATTGCGAATTTTTAGTTGTGTTTTCTGGTGAAATAATTTTTATAACTTCATATGGATCTTCCCATAGAGATGAAAGTTTGCTCTTCCTTGTTTGATTTCTAATTAGTACGTTTTCTCCACCATTGAATGTTTTTGGTTTCGGACCTTTTTCATAATATGCTTTCGATTTTTCTTTTTTATGTTTTAAGGTTTGTTCTGCAATTCTTAATCCATGCTTTAGTCTTGCTTTTTACCTTTTCAGTGTCTTAAGAAAAAATAATGAAAAAGATTTATAGATAGATTGATAAATAGATATATTTACGGTGAGCTAATATAGCTCTGACACTGCATCACTCATGTGATGCCTATTGTGTCATACCTTTTTGTTTAAAGCAGTTCAATTGCTTTAGTTTTTTCAGAAAACATAAGGGGTATTCACACTGCCTTGGGTAGTTGGGTAGATTGGCAAATGCCATACATTTTGTTTTTGTAAAAGTGCCATTCTACCCAAGTACCCATCCACCAATCTACTCTAGCTGACCCCCTGACTTGTTTTGGGTAGATTGATTGGGTACTTTTTTCATGGGCTACCACCTTTTCCAAAAGTAGGCAATAATTGAATCGATTAAAAACTAAAACAAAGTCAACAAATTATAAGTGAATAAAATAAACAAATGTGTTAAAATGAGTTATTTTAAAATTTTTAAGATAAAAATTATTAAATGCCGCAAAGTTTACGTTAAAAATTACTCCTATATAAAATAACTTTTTTACGCCCGTACAATGGCCTAAATTTTGCGTTCATAAAATGACATGAATAATATGGTGGCATCTCTTTTCTAGCTGTCACCCATCTCTCATCAGCTGTTATTCTACAAAGTACTCAATTGCAGTTAAGGGTGCTAGCAGTAATCAAAAGTACTCAATCTACCCGTACCCAAGTCAGTGTGAATACCCCTATAGTATATTTTTTAGATTAAGATTAGCAAGATGTCTTTGTGTGACTATTTCAATGCCTAGTGTTGTGTTCCCTTTTGATATATATATGTTAGTAGGCGAGTATTGTTGTATGGGGTGTGAGAGTTTATGTGTTGCTGTTAGGTCACTTTTATGCTTAATCTTACTTTCATGGATTGCTGAGGATTCTTCCTTCTTTTTGAGTCCGGTTTCTTCTTCTGTTTATATTGTGCTTTTTAACTCTTAACGTAAACTACACTTCTTTTATATTTTCTTAATTCACGTAAAAGACTCTCCTTTATTAAATTTTGCTTTTATATTTATACAGCTTTCCATCGTACCATCTTAACTTCCGCACTAGAAGTTGCTTCCTCTTACATAACAAATACAATAGCTTAAATAGTATATACTTGCATATGAATTGGTATACAAGCTTACATGCTAAATAATTTACAAACTTACATTCTAAATAATATATAAACTTACATACTATATGATATATAAACTTACATACTATACAAACTTACACGCTACATAATATACAAACAAACATGTTAAATAATATACTTACAAAAACACATATAATAATAAACAATTTAAAAACTTACCAACTTACATATTTTGCAAGTTGCACATACCGACATACATATTCAGTTGCTTACCAACCTAAATTCGTTTTTTCATTTTTGTGTCACCTCGATATTTGACATCGCTCATTTTCGAGTGTTATGTTTGGACATAAGTTCGTTAACAGTTCGGATTATTGATCTAGAAACATACATAGAACAATGCAATTCGAAACGCAAACACCATGCATTCATTTACTTCCCCGATAATTTGTAAGGTTTAATAACAGAGACGCAGCCGAAACAGTTGGCTTGAGCTTGTTTTAATCTTCTCCGCTAACCGTTGCATTTTTAATGTTGGCCGGTGCTTGCGCTTGAAACTTAACTTCAATTTCGCGCATTGCTTATAAACGCCGATCGCTTCATATTCTGAGGCAAGTCAGTGTTTCATTCAAGTGGCATACAGTTATTAACGTCACTTGAATGTAAAATTTACGTCCCCCCTTCGATAAAAAAAAAATTATGGAAGCATGCAAGTGATCTAACAGCAACACATAAACTCTCAGGGTTAAGTGCCCTCTAGTGGACTCATATGACGAATTATGGACATCTCCTTGTATATCAAGGAAAGCGACGATACATATTTCCTTGCAGTCGATAGATTTTTTAATTGTGCTGATAAGGTCATTTAGTGCTGACTCGGTTGATTTGCCCGTGCCTTACATAGTGGATACATTGACAAGACATTGTCCCTAATGTATTTGTCAATGATTTTCTCCATACTTTTCAGTATTTTTTTGAGGTTATAAGGCCGGTGTGTCTGAAAGATTTTGGATTATATAACCATAGAGCAGTCTAGCGTATTGAATTGGCTGAATTGGTTTTAATATTCAGAAGCGGTTCACGAGGTTTGCGTTGCGCCAGTTATATTGTTGGGAAAATATGTCTGCTAACTGGTTACTATCTCGATTGTTGTGCCTTAATAGCCTATCACAAAGACGTTTTGTATCTAACGTTCTATTCATAAAGGACATACTTGATGGTAGAATAAATTCATCAGAATTGCTATTTGTTCATTTCATTCAATATACCTAGCCGTTCTCTTAGAAACTCCTATTTATTCCACACAGCTTACCACAGAACTCATAACGAGCTTAATGGAACTATCAGTAGATGTTTGTCACATTGCAACACTGTTGCAAATCAGTTGGACTTCTCCACTGACCGTTGTATGTTCAAACAATAGCTTTTAACCAATACACTGGTTTACAAATTACGAAAAGTTGTTTGTACAATGAATGTCACTATCATTTTCTCATGTAAAATCGGTCTCTAATTCCGAAAAAATGTTTTTCTTTTTTTTTCTGTCACTCCGTTTTCGAGGTTTTGCCCACTGTAGGGTTTTCAACGAAAAAAAAAGTTCGTTCCACTTAATTGCATATATATATCCAAAACCAACAACAGAAATCAAACAAATGATATATCAAATAAAAGCTAATAAAATTTGCTACAAACAAAGCAAAAATCATTTTTTGGTAGAGCTGTTAGTTTTGGGTTTTGTTAGTTTGGAAATCAAAATATTTTGTTACTTTTGATATTTTTTACTAAAAGCTTTTATTTTTCCAAAAAAAATAAGCTATTGTTGAAGAAAATCTATTGAGAATTGAAAAAGTTGTGTTCAATGGAACGAAAGAATCCAAATTGTGTGATTATCAATTTATGCCATATTTTATTGCCATAAAAAAAAATGAGAATTAAAGGTTGTTGTAATAAAATCATATATTCTTAATTTTTATTGTTCTTTTAATAATTTACATTATTTAAATTGTATATAATTATTATTAATAATTTTTATTGTTCCCTTAAATCATTTATATTGTTATTTACATTGTAAATGATTTTTATTTATCATTCAGAAATTAAAAATGATTAGAATCCATCATTCCTTTGTCCCAAAATCCTTGGTACCGATTCTCAATTACTTTTATCTGTTGGTGGAATCTTTCCCCATGTTCGTCGCTCTCGTCACCGAGATTCTTCACTTTCTTTGTCTAACGCCTTGACAGTGTTTTTCATAAGTCCAAGTTTGATGTGCAACGGTGGGAGAATTATGTTTTCCTTTTTGACGAGTTGGACGTTTATGACGTTGTTCTCTCCAACTTTCGACTCAATTCTTTCTGGCCAGTCCTTCACGTTCACGTGCTCGACTATCCCACTTGCATACAAAATAGCAGTGCTTTGTGTAGCCACTCTGTAAACCACAAATCATACCAACGACTTTGAGATCAGAACATATTTTCCAGTCGTATTTTTCATATTTAATACATGTCAATTGCTTCGCCATTGTTTCGTACGCTTCCTTTGTGTTGACTGCATGTGCGATCGGAATCGATGGCTTTTTGTTTCCTATATGCAGTATGCCCCGTTCAAGCTCAGTTTGCTGCCATCAATAAACAAACGCCACTCTTTGGGAACGTATGGCTGACCGAAGGTATTAAATAAGCCAGGAATGTCTTCGCAATAACAGATATTGTCCTTCTTAGTAAAGTGTATAGCAAACGGTTTTTCACGATTTCTGTAGTATGTCACCTTTACATCGGGTCTGAAAAAGTTGAATTGTTAAAAAAAAAAAAATAAACTCATAAAACGTGACTTTTTCTTTCAGTTGTAATAGTACTACCACCTGTGGTTCCTTCTGACTCCACTCCATCTACGAATTTTCGATTTTTTTCACGTGTTGAATCGGGACAAGAAGGATATGAAACATTATCAGAATGAGATACTGAAACAGTCGGGACAGTGGCGTATATCACTCGTTTGTGTCTTCCAACGCCAGTCACTTTGGCCAGACAAAAATAGCAATCGTTTAGGTGGCAAAACCGTTGTCTCCAGATCATTGGAACATCAAATTTCATGTATCGTTTTTACCAGAGCTCCATTCAGACAATATTAATTTGTATGATTGACACAAAATACTTGGCGTCCATGATTCGCCAATATTCTCAGCCGCAATACCGAAATACTGAAGATATAACATTTACAGTAAATTCGTCAAATTGAGTCGATTCTTTTCGAAAGTAAATTCACCGCACAGTCTTTTACTCATTTTATTTTGAAGTTTATCTTAATTTTTATTATTTTCTTTCGTTACAATTTGAACGTTCGTTTGTTTGCCACATTTTTTGGTGCAAAAATGTTTTTGCTTTTATACAACTAGAAAGCAGTGCAGATATGGTACAATAAAAGGTACGAAGGTCCACGACTGAGAGCGCGACCACCGAAACTGTCAAAAAAAACGAAATACTTATGTTTACATGGTATTATAAAAACAGGTAGGCAGTGGCATAGCGAGGGGAGGGCAGGGGGTGTCATCATGCCCCGGGCGCCACTCGCAGAGGGGCGCCAAATCATTCTCAAGACAAACAAAGTTTTGCAAAAAAATTTGTTTTAATTAATTAATTCAATAATTAAGTTAGCCAACTGTAGGGTACAATGCTATGATAATGCTGCCCTTATGTCAAATCACATATCTGGCGTTCAAAAAAGAATAATAGAAAAAAATAAGGCAATATTTGTAAATTGTGATAGCTATCAAGGCAACATTGTGATAGCTTGTGACAGCTAACCAAGATTCAATCTTTGTAACATGTTTTCGAAGAATTGATAACATACGTCTCTTTTTCTCACGTTCAATATTACGATGGAAATTGTTAAAAATGCTTTAAAAAATCTGTAAAGAATCTGTGCTCCATCTGTATGGAGCGCCAGAGCGCAAGCAGTTAGCGTTATTGTCGAGGGATTGGAAGAATACGTAGAACTATAAGAAAAATTAGCAGATGAAAATAATGCCACAAGTGGTACACCAGAAATGCTGCAATCTTTATCTTAAACCGAATTTAAATATCATAACTTTAGTCCATTTCTGGCATGAACTCTAAGAGAATTGACCGTGTGCAGCTCAGATTACAAGGTCCTAAAATTAAGTTTAAAGAAGCGTTTCATGATCTCAAATTATTGGCGACTAAACTTGCAGAAATTCGAAACGAGATATGTGAAAAAGTTATCGAAAAGGCTAAAAATCTTTGTAAAAAATGGAGAATCGATACAATCCGTATAAAATGTTGCCGACAAATGCGCGGAGAATTGACTCGAGATATGGTCTTTCCGCAGAAAGCGAAAAATATGGCGTTATGAAAAGCGTTCTTGGTCGTCTGCATCAGGAAATAAGTTCACAATTTACAAGACAAGGGACCTTAATTCCAAATTTTGGTATTTTCTGGACGTTGAAAATTTATTAAGTAAGAATAATCCTTACAACGATCTTGAAAAGAATTGTAAAAATTTGGGTAAGTTTTATAATACAGATTTAAATGAAACAGAACTTCCATTTAAAGAAAAAGATGTTTTTCCAAACCTGAGAGTAGCACTTCAAATATTTATTACTATTTCAGTATCAATGTATCAATCAGTGTAAAATTGAATAAAATATGTAAAATACAGTACAATGTCGAATTTTAGCGTCTTCACTCAAATGCATCTCCTGACCGTATTTTTACACGCATTTCTTTCAGCGGTAGTTTATATTCTCCACTAAAAATGAAAATAGTTTTCAATTTTTTATGAATTATTATAGCGCAAAAACTACTCATCCAAATGAAAAAATTTGTTGATCAAACATGAAAAAAATTATAAATTTTATTCGGCTTAGCGTGATTATTAATATTGAACAAGAAGTGTACAAGATTTATTTCAACATATGCGACTATATTTAAAAAAGTGAGAAAAACTTTAAAAATCTTATAAATCTTTAAAAAACACGTGAACCCTAGTACTCTATCCGTAAAAACATATGAACTTTATTATTTCAGTTAGCGAGTAGTTAAGCAAGCAACAGTTATCTTTAACGAACTGTCAAAATTAGGAATAAACATTGCTAGCAAAGATGTTGTGGATACGAGTTAACAGGTTAGGTAGTTAAGGGCCAGTTAACGATAACCACAAGCGTCTTTAACGCTTTTGGGAATTCCACTGATGCTAATGCTCTACATAAAAAATAATTTAAAAGTGAAGTGGCTGAATTCTTGGAAAAAATAAGACTAGCATTACAGAACAACCCAAAATTATCAAAGCTCAGAATTACTAATATTCTTAGACTTTCATTCTTCATTCCTTAACGAAAGTTATTTTCTCTTCATGTCCTTTTATTTCATCGGCTAATGATACTCCTATTCTGATGTTTGAAACTACTTTTTTTATTAAAACCAATTTAGAAATATATTAAAAAACTTTGAAATGAATTGGTAACATCTCGATGTTACTCGATCTTTGTACTCGTACAACTAACATTTGTCAAATGTACCCCAATCAAAAATGTCAAATGTACCCAAATGCTCTCGGCATCTTTTTTTTAAACTTTTTTAGTTTATATTTAGTTCTTTTGAAATTCACTTATATTTTCAAAAAAAAATAAATAGTTTTTACCTTTTGTAAAAGGTACTTTGATTAACTTTTATAACTCGGTCAAGAAGTCGTTACGTATCAGTGCCGGAAAATAACAGTTACGCGCGCAAAACGTAAGAACTTTTCTGTTACTTTTCTTCATGTGATGCAAGATGATGCAAAATGATGCAAAATTTATAAAACAAATTATTGAAAAATAACAGTTCGTTCATACCGAAAACGTCATAGTCAAATGTGCACCAAAGTCAAGGGTACCCCAGTTTACCCTACTAGGTTCAACTATAAAAACTTGTTTTGCGCTTTTCGTGTTAAGAGACCCTAAATCTGGAACAAAATATAATGAACTGTCATGTACAGAACCTTTTTCTGATATTCACGCATAGTGTTATTTGTATTAATGTAATTTAATAAGTGTATTATAATTATTTGTATGAAATATTAAAAAATATATATAATATATCATAATTTGTTTCATTATTTCATTGGGGGCGCCAAAAAATTGTTTTGCCCCGGGCGCCAGTTATGCTTGCTACGCCACTGCAGGTAGGCTCTCTTTCTTATAGCCATAAGTGTCGAAATCAGATGTTTTGCTGTGACGGTTTCGACGGTTGCACTCTCAGCCGTGAGCCTACCTGTTTTTATTGTAGCCTGTTCGTTCTTATCTTTTCTTTCGCAAAAGACTTGATTTGAATCTTATGAACAATAAAAATGGAAAATAAAAAATTATATTACAATAACCCAATTTATTTATATGACAATAACATAATTTGGGTGCTTTCGTTCCATTAAACACAACTTTTTCATTTCTCAATAGATTTTCTTCCACAAAAGCTTATTTTTTTTGGAAAAATACAGGTTTTTAGTAAAAAATATCAAGTAACTATTTATTTTGATTTCTTAACAAAATTTATGGAAAACAAGAAAAATCCCCGAAGTTGAAAAGTTGCCAAATCTAGCAGCTCTACCAATAAAAAAAAAAAAAAATAAAAAATATAAAAAAAGGAGAAGCATGTATGTAATTCAGTTTAATTTTATAACACAGTGCAACACCAAAAAAAATAACTATATACGGACACCACTACGTGATAAAAGACTAAAAAAAAAGACCCGTGTCTCCCAATTTTCCCCAAAGTCATGCACTTTTTGGTTTATGGGCCACGCCTACCTCCCATAAAACACAAATAATGAAAACTCTATAAAGAGGCTAATATCAAAGTTACAAAACTGAAACTCGGTGTTTGTGTGTTCTATGTCAAAACTTAGGTGTGTTAGAAAAATGGGTGTTATCCACCCACTAACACTTCCACCTCCCATACAACCCCAAAATTGAAAACTCTATAAAGAGACTAATATTAAAGTTACAAAACTGAAACTCGGTATTTAAGTGTTCTATGTCAAAACTTAGGTGTGTTAGAAAAATGGGTGTTATCCACCCACTAACACTCCCACCTCCCATACAACCCCAAAATTGAAAACTCTATAAAGAGACTAATATTAAAGTTACAAAACTGAAACTCGGTATTTGTGTGTTCTATGTCAAAACTTAGGTGTGTTAGAAAAATGGGCGTTATCCACCCACTAACACTCCCACCTCCCATACAACCCCAAAATTTAAAACTCTATAAAGAGATTAATATTAAAGTAACAAAACTGAAACTCGGTATTTGTGTGTTCTATGTCAAAACTTAGGTGTGTTAGAAAAATGGGTGTTATCCACCCACTAACACTCCCACCTCCCATACAACCCCAAAATTGAAAACTCTATAAAGAGACTAATATTAAAGTTACAAAACTGAAACTCGGTATTTGTGTGTTCTATGTCAAAACTTAGGTGTGTTAGAAAAATGGGCGTCATCCACCCACCTCCTATACAACCCCAAAATTTAATATTTTATAAAAAGGCTTATATTTATGCTTCAGAAAAACAATTTGATATGTTTGTATTTTAGACACATAAAACTAACAAAATTTTCTAAAATCTCATACAAAAAGCTCTCTAATTTAAGATTATTTAACCCTTAAGAATCAGTCGTGGGGGTATTTTAACTTCGGCCAAGTCGAAGATATACCTTACTAGTTTTTTAATATTTTTGTAATAGATAGCATAGTAACTCAATGTTGAAGTAAATAAAAAACAAATGAAATTTAAAAACGGTGTTAAGAATCATCTCTAGGAAGTTTATATGTTTTAGAAATTTGTTTATTGAGATCTTAGGTACATTTTTGTAGTTGATTGTTTCCTTGAATTTTGAACGGTTTGCTACCTATGGACCTGAACACGGGAAAAAAGGTAAAAAAAAAATCGAAATTTTTTAAGTTTTTTGCGATTTTGACCTGGAAGGTGAAGTTTTTTGGATTTTATATGTTGGCAATTTTTGTTCCTTATGACAAGAGCTACAACTTTGCCTCTGAGAGTAAATCGAAATTCTGAACGGTTTACAAGATATGAGCCTGAGAAAATGATCACATTTTTACGAAAATGATACCGAGGCCCCAAATCTTTGGGGGCCCATAAAACAAAGATTTTAGAAAATTTTGTTAGTTTTATGTGTCTAAAATACAAACATATCAAATTGTTTTTCTGAAGCATAAATATAAGCCTTTTTATAAAATATTAAATTTTGGGGTTGTATAGGAGGTGGGCGTGTTAGTGGGTGGATGACGCCCATTTTTCTAACACACCTAAGTTTTGACATAGAACACACAAATACCGAGTTTCAGTTTTGTAACTTTAATATTAGTCTCTTTATAGAGTTTTCAATTTTGGGGTTGTATGGGAGGTGGGAGTGTTAGTCGGTGGATAACACCCATTTTACTAACACACCTAAGTTTTGACATAGAACACACAAATACCGAGTTTCAGTTTTGTTACTTAAATATTAATCTCTTTATAGAGTTTTAAATTTTGGGGTTGTATGGGAGGTGGGAGTGTTAGTGGGTGGATAACGCCCATTTTTCTAACACACCTAAGTTTTGACATAGAACACACAAATACCGAGTTTCAGTTTTGTAACTTTAATATTAGTCTCTTTATAGAGTTTTCAATTTTGGGGTTGTATGGGAGGTGGGAGTGTTAGTGGGTGGATAACACCCATTTTTCTAACACACCTAAGTTTTGACATAGAACACTTAAATACCGAGTTTCAGTTTTGTTACTTAAATATTAATCTCTTTATAGAGTTTTAAATTTTGGGGTTGTATGGGAGGTGGGAGTGTTAGTTGGTGGATAACGCCCATTTTTCTAACACACCTAAGTTTTGACATAGAACACACAAATACCGAGTTTCAGTTTTGTTACTTAAATATTAATCTCTTTATAGAGTTTTAAATTTTGGGGTTGTATGGGAGGTGGGAGTGTTAGTTGGTGGATAACGCCCATTTTTCTAACACACCTAAGTTTTGACATAGAACACACAAATACCGAGTTTCAGTTTTGTAACTTTAATATTAGTCTCTTTATAGAGTTTTCAATTTTGGGGTTGTATGGGAGGTGGGAGTGTTAGTCGGTGGATAACACCCATTTTACTAACACACCTAAGTTTTGACATAGAACACACAAATACCGAGTTTCAGTTTTGTTACTTTAATATTAATCTCTTTATAGAGTTTTAAATTTTGGGGTTGTATGGGAGGTGGGAGTGTTAGTGGGTGGATAACGCCCATTTTTCTAACACACCTTAGTTTTGACATAGAACACACAAATACCGAGTTTCAGTTTTGTAACTTTAATATTAGTCTCTTTATAGAGTTTTCAATTTTGGGGTTGTATGGGAGGTGGGAGTGTTAGTGGGTGGATAACACCCATTTTTCTAACACACCTAAGTTTTGACATAGAACACTTAAATACCGAGTTTCAGTTTTGTAACTTTAATATTAGTCTCTTTATAGAGTTTTCAATTTTGGGGTTGTATGGGAGGTGGAAGTGTTAGTGGGTGGATAACACCCATTTTTCTAACACACCTAAGTTTTGACAGAACACACAAACACCGAGTTTCAGTTTTGTAACTTTAATATTAGTCTCTTAATAGAGTTTTCAATTTTGGGGTTGTATGGGAGGTGGGAGTGTTAGTGGGTGGATAACACCCATTTTTCTAACACACCTTAGTTTTTACATAGAACACACAAATACCGAGTTTCAGTTTTGTAACTTTAATATTAGTCTCTTTATAGAGTTTTAAATTTTGGGGTTGTATGGGAGGTGGGCGTGTAAGTGGGTGGATAACGCCCATTTTTCTAACACACTTAAGTTTTGACATAGAACACACAAATACCGAGTTTCAGTTTTGTAACTTTGATATAAGCCTCTTTATAGAGTTTTCATTATTTGTGTTGTATGGGAGGTAGGCGTGGCCCATAAAACAAAAAGTGCATGACTTTGGGGAAAATTGGGAGACACGGGTCTTTTTTTTTAGTCTTTTATCACGTAGTGGTGTCCGTATATGGTTATTTTGCCGTGACTTAAAAAATTACACACAGTGTAATAAAAGGATAATTCCGGCGCATTCATTGGATGAAATTGCAGAAATCCAACAATGATTTTCAACAAAATACGGCAAGTTAAATTATGATTTATTTAAAGACTGTGCCAGAAATAACTGTCCTTTTGTATTTAGGTTATTAATTAAAAGGTATTAACTCTTGCAGATTAGAAAAAAATAATCATTAGTAAAATAAAAGAGCTACTTAAAAGATGTCGTCTCAGCAAGAAGAAAAGCGGAAAGCAATTATTTGCAAATACCTGGAAAATCCAAACACCACGTACAAAAAGATCGCTAAGGAAGTTGGCGTGTGCGTAAAAACTATCGGAAGGACCATAAAACGATACAAACAGCTTACCCCTTTATCAAAAACGACAGGCTCAGGGAGAAAAAGTGGTCCAGCGAACCAAGCGGTGGCCCAGAACGTTAAGCGGCTGTTAACTCAGAATCCAAACACTTCGGTTCGTGATATGGCAGCAAAAGCGGGAACATCGAAGTCAAGTGTTCAACGGATTAAAGAATTGTACAACCTTAGAAGCTATAAAGTACAAAAGGTATCTGATAGGTTAGAAGAAAAGAACGCCGAAGCCAAGAGGAGGGCTCGAAAACTGTATCGCGATTACCTGCCCAAATTTGATTGCGTGATCATTGAAGATGAAACGTTCTGCAAAGCGGATTTCAAGCAGTTACCTGGACACTAGACCGTATCACCTTGTATGGGAGAAAAATAAACCTATTTTGACCCCGCCTCAATCGGTAGATATTTGAAAGACATTTTCGAAAAAAATATATTTTTATTTTTTTAAAGTGGTCCCTATGGTGCTATTTAGGTTTTTTCGTTATATCTTCGGTGTTTCTTGTTCGATCCGGAAGATTTTATATCTGTGTGTTTGTTGGTGTTATCCAAATATTTTCTGATGTTTTTTTTACCTCAAATGTTTTTTTTTCGATTGATTACACAATCGATCTTCGTTCCTACCATATCATCCTGCTCCAAAAAGTCCAACAAATTAAAGCTTTCAAAAAATCATTAAAACCATAGGAAGAAGTGAAATCGAAAAGATGGATTTTAGAAGCACTTCCGACCTATTTTGCAAAGAATAGCACTTTGGATCATAATAATTTTTTTTTTAATTTTCGAAATCGGAAATTCGGATTCAAGATTTAAGATTTCGGATTTAAGGTGGCTGTAGCGGTCACTTCATATCAAAAAGTCAATCGGTATTTTCAGTGATCAATAAAATCGAGCTTTAGTTCGGATGAAACGTGCAAAAATACTTAATTTAAACAAAATACATTTTCGTAAGCGCGACTTGAACAGAACAAAATTACCAACAAAACGAAATGTGGTGGAATACGCGTTGTTTCTTCAGCATAATTAAAAAGTCAAAAACATTGCATTCACAGAAAATATATACGAAGAAGTTTCAAGATTGTGTCATGGCGCAAAAATACCAATAGTGTCGAGAACCCACAATCGAAGCCAAATTCGGCAATTTCGTGGTCCGAACCACCAACCCCACATCAACTATAGCAGCACAACTTACACTGAAATGATCGACTGGTCAAGAGTTCAGGTCACTGAGCAACCATGTCTCCAGTTTTACAAGCAAGACCAACTGTCTGATCTACAGTATTCAGACGAAATCATTAAAATTCCAGGTGATAACCACAGAAAACATTAGTTAAATAATTGAATTATGTTACGTTGACTTCATAATTTAATCCGTTTGTATCACGTTTTATTTTCGGGAGATTATCTTTGCCACTCGCAAAACACGGAGCGTTTCGTTCAAATACATTTTGGCACATTTTCGCGAAACTTGACAGTTGCGAGCGTTACAGCCACCTTGAATCCCGAAAAGATTTCTAAAATTCAAAAAAAATTGTATTATGATCCAAAGTGTTATTCTTTGCAAAATAGGTCGGAAGTGCTTCTAAAATCCATTTTTTCGATTTCACTTCTTCCCATGGTAATAATGATTTTTTGAAAGCTTTAATTTCATGGACTTTTTGGTGCATGATAATATGGTAGGAACGAAGATAGATTGTGTAATCAGTCGAAAAAAAACATTTAAGTTAAAAAAACATCAGAAAATATTTGGATAACACCAACAAACACACAGATATAAAATCTTCCGGATCGAACAAGAAACACCGAAGATATAACGAAAAAACCAAAATAGCACCATAGGGACCACTGTAAAAAAAAAAAAACATTTTTTTTGAAAATGTCTTTTAAATATCTAACGATTGAGGCGGGGTCAAAAATAGGTTAGTTTTGGTGATACGCTCTACTGGACACGGATATTATACTGCGGTTAGAAGGGGTGGAGCATCCTCTTAAGGTACTGTTACAGTGTTTTAAAAAATTAAAAATAATTTTATTTTTTTTAAATCGGGTTCCTTAAGATCTTAAGAATGCGTACAGTGAGTCACAGTGAAATTGGTCCACCTGTGACCAAAAACTTTTAACTGTAAAAAGTCTAGGAAATCAATATAAATTTAACCAAAAGGTGACTAATTCAGTGAGTTTATTTAATTTAAATAATAAATATTTAAAAATTTGTATTAATTCATTAACATCTTGCTCAAAAATTACCATTTAACAAAATAAGGGAAAAATTCATGTCACAGTGAAAATGGTCCACTTAAGCTTATATTAAATAAAATATTGAAAAACATTATTTTGAATATTTTGTTGGATATCCTTTCTGCTGAATTACTGATTTAAGGCGATTTGGAATAGATTCCACAAGGTTTTTTGTATATTCCGGATGTATTTTGTTCCACTACTCCAAAAGGACCTTTTTTAACTCATCTTTGTTAGAAATTTCATGTTTTCGTATCTCAAATTCCAGTTTCTTCCACAAATTTTCAATAATATTCAAATCTGGAGATTGGGGTGGAGCTTTGATTACTCTGGGACAATTATACAGCAACCATTCTTTGACAATTCTAGCCGAATGCTTAGGATCATTATTCTAAAGTAAAAGGTGTCCTTTATGCTTAGTTTTTCAGCACTTTGCTTAAGATTATTTTTCAAAATGTTAAGATATTGTTATTTTTCCATTATCCCTTCAACAAAGTGCAATTTACCAACACCAGCAGCCGAACAAGCACCCCAGACCATCACACGTCCGCCACCATGTTAAACTGTCGGACGCAAATGCTTAGGATTTATCTTCTGATTGGGTTTTTCTCCAAACGTTTACTCTGCCATCTGACCCAAAAAGATTATATTTACTCTCATCTGTGAATAAAACGTTCTTCCAGAAAGAAAAATCCTTGCCAGCGTAGCTTTGAGTATACTCCAATCTAATTTTTTTATTCTTTGGGCTTATGAAGGGCTGCTTGTGTGCAATTCTGCCATTTAATCCATTCTTTCGAAGGACTCTCCGAATTGTCTCGGCGTTGCAGCTTATATTGAAGTGTTTCTCAACCATATCCCGTAGTTTTGGTGCACTCAGCCGTGGATTAATCTTGATTTGGTTGACAATTATCTTTCGTGACGTTCACAAAATAACTTTTTTTAGCTTATTTATAATTTGCCCTTCATTTTTAAACCGGTGAATGATGTTTTCAACTGCTGTGCGAGCTTTGTTAACAATTTGCTCAATTTCTCTCTGACTTTTTCCATTTTTATAGTGCTCAATAATTAAATTTCGCAGTTCGAGCGTGGTATGGCGACCCATCTTGAAATTTATCAATTAACAACTGAAGGAATCGATCAAAACCGTGTTAGTTTCAATTTGTAAGTAAACCGCGACAAAAGATAACAAAAGAAGATTCTAAAAAAGTTCCGTTATTAATCGTTGTTCACTAGGGTGGACCATTTTCACTGTGACATGAATTTTTCTCTTTTTTGCTAACTGTTAATTATTTTGCAAAGTGTTAATGAATTACTAAAATTTTTGATGTATTTATTATATAAATAAAATAAACTTACTGAATTAGTCACATTTTTTTTGGGATTTATATTGATTTCTTACACTTTTTACACCTTTAATTGTTTGGACACAGGTGGACCAATTTCACTGTGACTCACTGTATATGAAATTTTAGAAAAAAATATCAATTATAAAAAAAGATATAACATAAATTATATTCGTACGTCGCGCATTAATTCATATATAATCGTTCATAGAAGAAAATCTAATCGCGTTTTTCTCGAAACAAGTTTTTTCGAATGGGTTTCTAAGATATCTCGATTTCTGCTTGATCGATTTCGATGAATATTGATTCATTGTGATCATCATAGACTCTGTTAAGCACTCTATAAGCACTCTATAAAAAGCCGAGAAACTTTTATGTTTTGTCTTTTACGGCTAAGAATTTCTGCCAAAAAGAGGGGTTTTTTCTAAATTTGTTTTTCAACGCATGCCATTTGTTTTTGTTTTTTTTTTATTTGCGTAGGTAGAGTGCTCAACTACAACCCTTTACTGAAGAATGCACTTCGATTTTTTACTTTCCGACGCCTTGGAAATGCTGGAGACGAGAAACCAACTTACAACCTTTTTTAAACACGCCAACTTCAACGACCTCTAGAAAATAAACAACAAATACAAAAACAAAAAAAAAACATTTTTTTATATCTTCAACTTTAACTGTTAATAATGTAAATAAATTTGAATTAAATAATTTTGTAATACAATGTAAAAAAACTTAATAAAAAAGGTGTTGATTTAAATAGCTTCACACTGTAATAGTGCCTTAATTTACCACCGAAAAACATACCAAATTTCCAAAAAAATACATGGTGTGGCAGGCCATTTGCAAATGTGGCCTTCGAAATAAGGTATTTTTGACAGATCGCACAATCAACACTGAAATTTACATCAGAGAGTGTCTGGAGCGGCGTTTGCTGCCTTTTGTACGTCAGCTCCAAGGTTCAGTATTATTTTGGCCTGACCTATCAACATGTCACCACGCCCAGAGAACGATGGATTGGAACCAAGCCAATAATGTCACTGTGGTACCAAGAAAAGCCAATCCTCCGAACTGCCCCGAACTTCGTCCAATTGAAAGATATTGGGCTTTAATGAAAAGAAACCTTAAGAAGACCAAACTAACTGCGAAAAACATCGAAATATTTCGACGTAAATGGCGTCGGACAAACACTAAGGTCAACGAAAGGTCGGTAAAAACCTAGTGGAGGACCTTAATCAATTTGTTTTAAGTGTATTTTTTTCAGTGTAAATTTATTTTGTAATGTTCACTTAATAATAAACTGAAAGAATTGATAAAAAAACATCATTGGTTTTTTTACAACAAAAGAAGAAAACAAAAGGACAGTTATTTCTTTATTTTGATTATTTCGTTATATCTTCGGTGTTTCTTTTTATATCTGGAAAAATTATATATCTGTGTGTTTGTTGATGTTCTGCAAATATTTTCTTATTTTTTTTTAGCTTAAATGGTTTTTTTTCGACTGATTACACAATGGATCTTCGTTCCTACCATATTACCCAACTCCAAAAAATCCAAAAAATTAAAGGTTATAAAAAATCATTATAACCATGGGAACAAGTGAAATCGAAAAAATGGATTTTAGGAGCACTTCCGACCAATTTTATGCAAAGAAAAACACTTTATCATTACACATCAAATTTTATTTTAAAATTTCAATATCTTTTCGGGATTCAAGGTGGCTGTAGCGGTCACTTCATATCAAAAATTTAATCGGTCTTTTTCAGTGATCAATAATATCGAATTCCCGAAGATGCGAAAGCATTTTTGGACCTGGACTGTGGCCAGGAGAAATTGGTGTTGGGATAAATCGCTGCATGGATTTACCTGTGCGTTTGAAAACTAATTTCAATAATATCAAGCATGTTTTATAATTTTGTATGCTTTTCCTGGGCGAAATACCTACAAATATTGATACATGGGTAATACGAAGCGATCAGCTTTATTTGTACCACATGGTTCTTGCCGTTAATAGTGGACGCTGAGGTGAGGTTTAATCCAGCCCGGTGCTATAAGTACAGCACGTTGGTTAACAACAGCATCTCGCATCTTGGTACGTAACACAAGAGCAGCTGTCTATGAAACTGAGAGATATCGCTACGGTCGTCAAAGTATATGCGCCATTCTTTTTTTAGTTAAAAGCCAGCCACAAGCCATTCATGGCAGCCGCAACATGTTTCAATACATAAGTTGGATACGTGATTTGCCGGACTACATACAGGTAGCTCTCAAACCTACCATCGAAATTAATATATATCAATCCAACAATATATTATTATCCAAGATTACTGATTCGGATGCAACGGTTCGTGGAGATGGTTACAGCAAAATTTTGGAAGCGCGGTCAAACGTGACAAGTCAAATTCAGCAATTTTGTGGTTCCTACCACCAACCCAACATCAACAACAGCAGCACAACATACACTGAAATGATCGACTGGACAAGATTTCAGATCACTGAGCCGCCATATCTTCAGTTTTACAAGCAAGACCAACTGTCTGATCTACAATATTCAGACGAAATCATTAAAATTCCAGGTGAGCACCACAGAAAGCATTAGTTAAATAATTGAATGATTTAATGTTGGTGTCATAATTTAAACCGTTTGTATCATGTTTTATTTTCGACAGATTATCTTTGCCACTCGCAAGACATGGAGCGTTTCGTTCAAATAGTACATAAGTCGGCTACAGCAGTCACTGAGGAAAATCGATTTGGGGCACATTTTCGCGAAACTTGACAGTTGCGAGCGCTATAGCCATCTCGAATCCCGAAGAGATTTTGAAAATAAAAAATAAAATTTTATTATGATCCAAAGTGCATAAAATCGGTCCGAAGTGCTCCTAAAACCCATTTTTTCAATTTCACTTGTTCCAATGGTTATAACGATTTTTTATAAGCTTTAATTTTTTGGATTTTTTGGAGCGGGGTAATATGGTAGGAACGAAGATCGATTGTGTAATCAGTCGAAAAAAAACATTCGAGGAAAAAAATATCAGAAAATATTTGCAGAACATCAACAACAAACAAATATATAATTTTTCCGGATCGAACAAGAAACACCGAAGATATAACGAAAAAATCAAAATAGCACCATAGGGACCACTTTAAAAAAAACATTTTTTCGAAAATATCTTTCAAATCAAACGATTGAGGTGGGGATCTTCAAACGATTGAGGTGGGGTCGAAAATAGGTTTACTTTTCCGCCATACAAGGTGAAACGGTCTTATGTACAGTGAACCAAAAAAAACTTGTACAGTATGCTTACTAATGTTAATTCTGCATTATCTCTGAAAATAATGTTATAAATAATTTTATAGCCAACCTTATAAAATAAAATGGTAAAGTATGCTTTATTTTATTTACTTATCTAATAGATTAAACAAAAACTATAAAAAAATTATATTCCTAAACAAATTAACGAAAAACAAAAAAAAACACATTTCATGAAGCCAAAAGAAACTTGTACACTCTTCATATAGCGCAGGAACCTTACCATCTCTTCATATTATGATATGAAGATATTTTAGGGCAAGATACCGTTATCAAATCCAGATTTTTTCCATTTTTAGACGCCACTTACAGTTTGTTCGTAGTATTTTAAAAGTTTACGTGCAAGTTTAAACGTAAGAAACGAATAACATGAATTCAAAGCCATCTTCAACAGAAATTAAGAAATTAATTATAAAACTTTGGGAAAAGAAACGATTGAGGAATAATGGTGAAATGGTAAAAATCCGCACGCTTCGGTTTAATGTATTATTGATTTGTGAAAAAATATGGGTTCTTAAGTACTGGAAGTGGAAGGCAAAAACAACTAAAACTTTGAAACTTGAATTCTTTTTATACATACAATTTTATCCATAAAAATACCTTTTATAACCAATTTCATTATTTGGATCATTTGAATTGTTGAGGTGCGAGAAAACGCAGTAAAATAATCTTTAAACCATAATAAATGATAATAAAAGAAAAAAAAAACACAACACACGTTCGATTATAATTAGAATAAATAATTATGTCGTTAATTATTAAATGATTTTACTAATTATTTAAAAACTTTAATTTTATTTTTTTATGCTTAAAAGAAGAAACATTGGCTTTATTTCTTGTATGTCTGTCCCATACAAATCTTGGGATCCTTTTATAACCACTTTCCTGATGAGCTAGAGATTTGAAATGTCGCTCAGAACAGGATGACAAAACAAAATTATAGTTATGCTAGACCGTATGGCTGAATACCACTGTTTTGTTGTCAACAAGCAAAAAATATTTATAATTCCACATGCTACAATATAGGGATGGAATGATACCTGAAAGAAGTCAAATGTTTCAACCTTGCTGCAAATTAACATTTTAAAGCTGTTTTTGAGTGTTTTATTTATCAAGCATCTTAACTTATACGCAATGAGTTGATCTAGTTGTATGCGAACGCCAAAAAATTGGTTTTATATAACATAAACTTTATTTTGAGTATTAATTTTAATCAGTTAAATAATATCGATTTTTTTAAATATTTAGTAAAAACATGCATTCATAATTAAACTGAATAGAATTAAATTTTAGTTGTTCGGAAGATATTTTGCAAGTTTTATGGTACTATTTCAACTACAAACCAAATCCTTCATAATTGCAAGCTATTAACGGCGAGCTTAAGTTTGAATATTTTGTTTTTTTAAATGTATAACATATTCACACGCCCACCTCCCATACAAGCCCAAAATTAAAAAATCTATAAAGAAGCAAATATTAAAGTTACAAGACGGAAACTCAGTATTTGTGTATTATGTGTCAAAGATAAGGTGTGTAAAAAAAATTGGCGTCATCCACCCACTAACACGCCCACCTCCCATACAACCCCCAAATTGGAAACTCTATAAAGAAACTAATATTTAAGATAAAATACTGAAATTCGGTATTTGTGTATTCTATGTTAAATCTTAGATGTGTTAGAAAAATGGGCGTCATTCACCCACCTACACGCCCACCTCCCATACAAGCCCAAAATTAAAAAATCTATAAAGAAGCAAATATTAAAGTTACAAAACGGAAACTCAGTATTTGTGTATTATGTGTCAAAGATGAGGTGTGTAAGAAAAATGGGCGTCATCCACCCGCTAACACGCTCACCTCACATACAACCCCAAAATTGAAAAATCTATAAAGACGCAAATATTACAGTTACAAAAGAGACTCAGTATTTGTGTATTATGTGTCAAAGATGAGGTGTGTAAGAAAAATGGGCGTCATCCACCCACAAACACGTCCACCTCCCATACAACCCCAAAATTAAAAACTCTATAAAGAGGCTTATATTAAAGATACAAAACTGAAACTCAGTATTTGTGTATTATGTGACAAAGATGAGGTGTGTAAGAAAAATGAGCGTCATCCACCCACTAACACGCCCACCTCCCATACAACCCCAAAATTGAAAACTCTATAAAGAAACTAATATTTAAGATAAAATACTGAAATTCGGTATTTGTGTATTCTATGTTAAATCTTAGATGTGTTAGAAAAATGGGCGTAATTCACCCACCTACACGCCCACCTCCCATACAAGCCCAAAATTAAAAAATCTATAAAGAAGCAAATATCAAAGTTGCAAAACGGAAACTCAGTATTTGTGTATTATGTGTCAAAGATGAGGTGTGTAAGAAAAATGGGCGTCATCCACCCACTAACACGCCCACCTCCCATACAACCCCAAAATTGGAAACTCTAAAGAAACTAATGTTTAAGATACAATACTGAAATTTGGTATTTGTGGATTCTATGTTAAAACTTGGATGTGTTAGAAAAATGGGCGTCATTCACCCACTAACACGCCCACCTCCCATACAAGCCCAAAATTGAAAACTCTATAAAGAGGCTAATATTAAAGATACAAAACTGAAACTCAGTATTTGTGTATTATGTGACAAAGATGAGGTGTGTAAGAAAAATGAGCGTCATCCACCCACTAACATGCCCACCTCCCATACAACCCCAAAATTAAAAACTAAAAAGAAGCTAATATTAAAGTACAATACATATAACCCTAAAATTAATAACCCTATAAAGAGGCTAATATTAAAGGTACAAAACGGAAACTCGGTATTCGTGTATTCTATGTCAAAATTGAGGTGTGTTAGAAAAATGGGCGTCATAAACAAACTAACACGCCCACCTGCCATACAACCCCAAAATTGAAAATTTTATAAAAAGGCTTATATTTAAGCTGCAGGAAAACAATTTGATATGTATGTATTTTAGACATATAAAAATAATAAAGTAGTGGGGGTATTTTAACTTCGGCCAAGTCAAAGATATACCTTACTAGTTTTATTTCATACTAGTGGATGTAACCCGGTGTTACGCTGGGTTGTGCCTCCAGCATTAAAAGTACAATTTTCAAAACCGCTCTCATTTTAACATTTTTTAAATTATCAATTAAATTTTTTAAATTATCGTTTTTGGGGCTTTCCCCTACTTCTTTCGAAAATGTTAAGTCAAATTTCCGTAAAACTGTATCTGCCGGACATAATTACAAAAAAATGACATCTTCAACGTCTCGATCTGACGTCTGGTTTCTGAGGAAAATGGACACCCAGCTTGAAAAAAATTCATTTCGAGAAAAATGCGTTTAAAGTATTTGCATTTAACATGCAATTTTATCTCAAAAAATTCCAATTTTAATCATTTTAGCATAGATTTGATGTTTGGATTGTTTTCGTTTAACTTCGGCTTTGGTCGATGCTGTTCGGTTAATTTTTGTTCATCTTTATAAAGCTTCTGCTCGTATTCGTTTAACTTCCTTTTATTCGTTAGTCTTTGGTTCTTGACTTTGTTTGCCTTCGGCTCATTTATTGAATTTTGTCGAAAGAACTTTTAGAATCATAGGATCTATTTCAGTAACAGACACAAATGCTTACCAAGTTTCATCAAAATCGATTCATCCGAATTGACGTGAATGAGCCAGACTATCGCCCTCTCACGGAAGTTTTCTGAAATTTAAATAGCCTCAATTCTGTTGCAGGGTCAGGTTATTTCATGTACCAAATTGTAGTTAAATCGGTCAAGTCATTTAGAAGCTACTTACTTCTTACTTAGATGGTTCCTACAACCGTTGGTCGGCTTTGGCCTGGTCTAAGAATTTGCGCCAGCCTCTTGTCGTGCGCTTGCTGGCGCCAGTTGGAAACTGTCAGGTTAGCCAATGCTTGGTCTTTCCAACGGAGATGCGGTCTTCCTCGTCTGCGTTGGCCACCGCTGGGTACCGAATCCAATAATTTATTCGCTGGAGCTTCGTCGTTCATTCTCTCGACATGACCTAGCCAGCGAAGCCGCTCTATTTTAATACGCTTGACTATATCGATGTCGGCATATAGCTCGTACAGCTCGTGGTTCCATCGTATTCGGTACTCGCCATTGACGCAGATTGGACCATAGATCTTGCGAAGGATTTTTCTCTCGAACGCTCCCAAGTCCTTTCATCAGAGTTGCTCAACGTCCATGTTTGTGATGCGTATAGTAGGACGGGCATGATTATTGACTTATAGAGCGTCAGATTTGTTCGTCGAGAGAGAGCTCTGGTTCTCAATTGCCTACTGAGCCCAAAGTAACATCTGTTGGCAAGAGTTATCCTTCGTTTAATCTCAATTCTGATATCGTTGGAGGAGTTAATGCTGGATCCCAGTTAAGCAAAGTCCTTCACTACCTCAAAGGAGGTGTTCTCAACAGTGACTTGGTTTCCAAGACGCTGGGACTGTTTGTTTGTTGACACAAGATACTTCGTTTTATCTGCGTTCACTGCAAGACCCATTCGACTCGACTCTTTTTCTAGCCTGGAGAATGCTGCACTGACTTCGCGCGTATTTTGACCAATGATGTCAATATCATCAGCATACGCCAGCAGCATATAACACTCTTATAGAAAATTGTGCTGCTGCGTCTCAGGTCAGCAGATGATCTTCTCCAAGACTATATTAAAGAAGTCGCACGATAAGGAATCACCTTGTCTGAAACTTCGCTTGGTACCGAACGGAAGGGAGAGGTCCTTCCCGATTTTCACTGTGCTGCTGGTGTTCTTCAGTGTCATCCTGCGAAGACGTATTAGCTTCGCAGGAATACCAAATTCAGACATGATGGAGTATAGTTGACTCCTTATTGGACTGTCGAAGGCGGCTTTGAAATCGACAGAAAGATGGTGTGTGTCAATTTGTTTTTCGAGGGTCTTTTCCAAGATTTGTCGGAACGTGAAGATCTGGTCGATGGTGGACTTTCCAGGTCTGAAGCCACACTGACAAGGTCCAATCAGTTGGTTAACGATGGGCTTCAGTCTTTCACACAATACGCTCGACAGGACCTTATATGCGATATTAAGAAGGCTAATCCCACGGTAGTTGGCGCAAATGGTGGGATCGCCTTTCTTGTGGATTGGGCAGAGCACACTGAGGTTCCAATCATCTGGAATGCATTCTTCCGACCATATTCTGCATAGAAGTCTGTGAATGCATTTAAACAGAGCTTCGCCACCGGTCTTAAACAGCTCAGCCGGTAGGCCATCGGCTCCTGCGGCTTTGTTGTTTTTAAGCCGAGCTATAGCTGTTAAGACCTCGTTATAGTCGGGCAGCGGAACTTCAACGCTGTCATCTATAATTGGGGTTTCCGGGATATCAACTTCACTGGCGGGATTGTTGTCAGCGTCGCCATTTAAAAGTCTAGAGAAGTGCTCCCTCCATAACATCAGTGTACTCTGGATATCTGTCACTAGATTCCCATTCTCGTCCTTGCAGGAAGAGGCTCCGGTCTTAAAACCATCGGCCAGGCGTCTTATTTGTCGAAAAATTTTCGAGTCTCATTCCTGTCGCCATGCTTATCAATTTTTTCGCACTCACGCATTTCCGCCTCCCGTTTTTTAACTGAAAATGCGTCTCTCTTCCCTCCTCTTCTCTTGGTATCGCTCCATAGCTGCACATGTTACAACCGACTGCAGGGTAGCTTTGTAGGTGATGTCCTTCTCTGCAGTAGCGTCGCGACACTCCTAGTCGTGCCACTGGTTTCGGCGAGGGCGGTGGTAGCCTATCACCTCTTCGGCAGCCGTACGCATAGAGTGGGATATGTGCGTCCTCTGTCCGCATATATCGTCGATCAGAGGAGTGCTTTCTTGAAGCAGGAGTGAGAGTCGAGTAGCGAAGGCTTCGGCCGTCCGTTTTGACTGCAGCTTGTCGACGTCTAGCTTTCTAAGTGTAGGATTGCGAGCATTTAAAGCTGCGCACAGACGTGTGCGGATCTTTGCTGCGACAAGATAATGATCCAATTCTATGTTAGCACCACGAATCGTGCGTACGTCTAGTACACTGGAAGAGTGCCTTCCGTCAATCAAAACGTGATCAATTTGGTTGCATGTTTTTTTGATAAGGGGACAGCCAGGTGGCATTATGAGATTATTGAGATGCTTGAATCTAGTGCTACTAACGACCATGTTTCATGCTGCGGCGAAGTCAATCAACCTCATTTCGTTATCGGATGTGTTGTCGTGGAGGCTGAACTTTCCGACTGTTGGACCAAATATGTTTTCCTTTCCCACCTAGGCGTTGAAGTCACCAAGCATGATTTTTAAGTCATGACGGGGGCAGCGCTCGTATGCGTCTTCAAGGCGCTCATAAAAACTTTCTTTGGTCTCGTCATCTTTTTCTTCTGTCGGAGCGTGCGCACATATTAGGCTTATGTCAAAAAATTTTGCCTTGAAACGGATTATGGCAAGTCGTTCATTCTCAGGAGTGAATCGCAGAACATGATGTCGTATTTTCTTGCCAACTACAAACCCGCATCCAAACTCGTGCTTCTCCGCATGGCCGCTGTAGTAGATATCACAGGATGCTTGCCGTATGCAACCCTGTCCCTTCCATCGCATTTCTTGGATTGCAGTGATATCAGAATTATATCTTTCCAAGATATCAATCAGTTGGATAGAGGCACCATCACAGTTTACGGTTCGGACATTCTAGGTGCATATCCGTAAATCATTATCTGTTTTTCGTTTGCGGTAGTCGTCATCAGATTTGGGGATCATTCTTTCATTTACCTTTGCTTAATGGCCAAAGGAAGTTATTTAGGAGTTATTGAGTCTTAAGAATGCACTTTTTTCTAGGCGCCCTATTGCAGAAGACTTTGGAAGTTTTTATATTTTATGTTTTATCTTGGGTGCATTTGAACGTTCACACCAAATTACATTGAGATCCACCCATATACTTCCGCCCTCTTTTTTACCTATGCTTTATCTTGGGTGCATTTGAACCTTCATAACAAATTTCATTGAAATCGGTCCAGCCGTTTAGAAGTTATTATAGAGTGCCACGCCCAAATACTTCCTCCCTTTTTTATACACCCCTATGTTCTTTCTCTCTATGAAATGTACTCGGTGTCCAAATTTCAGCTCAATCGGATAAACTGCGAGAGTCTATACGGAACAGACAGACAGACAGACAGACAGACAGGCAGACAAACATTTGATTTGACAACAAACTTTACCCCGCCCTCAAGAAATCTACTCTGCCGTTATAGGGAAGAAGGCCGTATCTAGCATGAAAATCAAAATTGATTTTTTTGCATTTTCTTTATCGTTCATCCTTCGTCTTTAAGATCGGAAAATAAAAATAGTGAATTTATTAATACCAATTCTACTAAATAACAATTCTATCGACTCAAATTGTTTTATTTAAGCAACAACTGTCTTATCTACACAAAATATATCTGTCGACACGATTGCAGCCGTTATTTTCAAGCTATCGTAATGAAATTCGATATTTAAGCTTTTTTTAAAAAAACTAAGTTCAAGTTCGAGAATGGGCTAAAACGGAAGAAAATCACGTCTACATCCCATACAACCCCAAAATTGAAAACTCTATAAAGAGGCTAATATTAAAGCTACAATACTGAAATTGGGTTTTTGTGCATTTTATGTCAAAACTTAGATTTGTTATAAAAATGGACGTCATTCACCCACTAACACGCTCACCTCCCATACAACCCCAAAATTGAAAACTCTATAAAGAAGCTTATATTAAAGATACAAAACTGAAACTCGGTATTTGTGTATTCTGTGACAAAGATGAGGTGTGTAAGAAAAATGGGCGTCATCCACCCACTAACACGCCCACCTCCCATACAACCCCAAAATTAAAAAATCTATAAAAAAGCTAATATTAAAGTTACAAAACGGAAACTCAGTATTTGTGTATTATGTGTCAAAGATGAGGTGTGTAAGAAAAATGGGCGTCATCCACCCACTAACACGCCCACCTCCCATACAACCCCAAAATTGAAAACTCTATAAAGAGACTAATATTAAAGTTAAAAGACGGAAACTCAGTATTTGTGTATTATGTGTCAAAGATAAGGTGTGTAAGAAAAATGGGCGTCATCCACCCACTAACTTGCTCACCTCCCATACAACCCCAAAATTGAAAAACCTTTAAAGAGACTAATATTAAAGTTAAAAGACGGAAACTCGGTATATAAGTATTCTATGTCAAACTGAGGTATGTTAGAAAAATGGGCGTCATTCACTTACTAACAAGCCTTCCTCACATGCAACCCCTATAAAGAGGCTAATTTAAGTTGGCTAAGGCGCAACTTGAAAACTCTATAAAGAGACTAATATTAAAGGTACAAAACGGAAACTCGGTAGTCGTGTATTCTATGTCAAAACTGAGGTGTGTTAGGAAAATGGGCGTCATACACAAACTAACACGCCCACCTCCCAAACAACCTCCCATTATAAAAAGGCTTATATTTAAGCTGCAGGAAAACAATTTAATATGTGTGTATTTTAGACACATAAAAATAATAAAATCTCTCAAAATCTCATATAAAAAGCTAAATCTTAAATTGGATTTAAGATTCTTTTACCCTTAAAAATCGTCCGTGGGGTATTTTAACTTCGGCCAAGACGAAGATATACCTTACTAGTTTTCTTTATTTATGTAGATACTGCTTTTTACCTGTGGTATGTCAGTTATTTTTATTTGCACCTACTATTATTATTATTATTATTATTATTATTATTATTATTATTATTATTATTATTATTATTATATAAGATTATAATTTGTATTATTATTATTATTATTACTATTTTTTTATGTTTATAATTTACAGTAAAGTACCATGAAATTACAGAATCGACATAAAAGTATTTATTAAATATCAATAAATGAAACAAATTCAAATTTTCAATAACTCACCACTAAAGGAGAACAAAAAAAATTGTACAAATTAAGTTTGTGTGGTTTATTGAAATTAAATTATTTAAATAAGTTATTTCAACATGGCAACATGATCATTTTGAACTATAAAATTAGATGGAAACCTCTTGAGAGGCTTACACAAAACAAAAAAATTAATAACATTTGAATAAGTGAACCAGCAACGAAATCAAATCTCTTTCAAACTTTCAGATGATCCAAATCATCTATTGCCATTTACTGTTGTGTACATGTTTTCACAGCATTGACTGCAGTGTGCTCTCTGACAACGATGTCTCATAGCAACAAGGTCTTGTGTCTTGTTTCTCTTGCACTTATGTGTTATGCTTGTCTTCGCTGCAATCACACACTTGATTTGGTTGCGGAGAGAAAGATAGTGATTGTAGTGTGAAAGAAGCAGATGTCTTGAAACCTGTTTCAAGTGCACTCACGCAGGCCTTTAGTATGTAACGAAGCCAGTACAGTTTTGGAACTCAGTGAAATTTACAGATGAGCCAAAATTCAATTTATTTGGATCCGATGGACGAGGTTATGTGTGAAGAAAGAAACCCACGCCATCCCAAAATGAAAAAATGGATCCCAAAAATGTTAATAAAATCGTCAAATACGGCGGTGGCAGTGTTGTGGTATGGGGTGCGATCGGAGCTACTGTTGTTTGAAACTTATAGTTTGTTGAAAGCCTGATGAATAAATTTGCTGATTTGAATATTTTAAGTGAAAGTTTGTTATAAACAGCCCCAAGATTGGAAATTGCCGACAATTATACTTTGTTCACGACAACAATCCAAAGCATTCCTCGCTTTTGTTTATAGAATGGCTTCTGTACAACTGCAAAAAAGTACTTCCCCATCCGACCCAAAGTCCTGATTTAAACCCAATCGAGCATTTATGGGCTCATATAGAAAAAACTAAGAGAAAAAACCGTTAAAAACAGAAAACGGCATAAAAATGCACTCCAAAACATATTAGCGACAACAACCCCTGACATCACACAAAGTTTGTCTCAATCAATGCGAAGAGGTGAGGTTAGTTTTAAAAAAGAATGCCGTAAACATTTTGTTTTTACAAATTTTTTAGAAATGTACAAGTTTTTTTCTTTGGCTGCGTGAAAAGTGCCATTTTTTTTTGTTAATTTTTTTAAGGAACGGTACATTTTCATAATTTTTGATGAAACTATTAACGAAAGTTAAAAGATAAATTATTAACTAAAATATTAAATAAATTATTAACGAAAAGTTAATAAAATAAAGAATATTTTGCCATATTATTTTATATCGTTAGGGTACATATTTTCAGAGAGAATGCAACATAAACAAAAGTATACAGTATAAGTTTTTTTTTTGGTTCACTGTAATTGTAAGTAATCGAATATTACTATCACTTTACTATTCATCATTGTGATCTTATATACTTTAACGTGAATTTAATTTAACCTAATTTATTTGATTTTTTTTGCTGGAATGAGCTACGGCCGTAGCAATAAAACAAAAAACTTCTCTCGAGTTATGAAATTGTGGCATTTTAATTTTAGTTTTATAATTCTTAAAAAACGTCTTTTTTAAGAATTATATTTTGAGCTTGAAATTGATGGTTTGTCTGAGTGCTTATAATGTGAAGCATTTCAATTGTGTAACGTCTGGAGTAATTTTTCTCTTGTTGTAATATTTTTGTCTCTTTAAAGGCTTGACAGTGACCATTTTGAACGCAATAGGCTGCAAGTGCTGTTGCGTTTTTTAATTTTAAGTCCGATTATGTGAAGCTAATCTTGTCTTAAGCTTAAATTTTGTCGTGCTAACACTTACTTGTCCGTATACGTTAGTACCGTCTCCTTTGCATACGATTTGGTAAACAACGTTCGCCTTGTCCATGTTTTCCATTTTGCTTTTTGTGTGGCTGTTTATGTTTCTCAGAGTGTTGATAATTTTAGTGTTGATTCAGTGCCTTAGCAAGTACATTTGAGGACTTGCGCACTTTAAAAATACACGTGCGTCTTAAATGTGCAAATCTGCATTTCTACTACAGCCTTAAACTGTAAAAAAAAACAAACCAAAGCGGCCATTTCAGCCCTTGAAAGGACTTTGACCGAGCTTTTTATGATCAATTTTGTTGTGTGTATTATTAAATGTTTGCACACAATTGACCGAGAACTGAACCTTCATGTTTTATGCCGACTCCGAACGGCTAAAGTTCATGTTCTCAAGAAGCTTTACATGGCATTATTTACTCTCTAAGGTTTGCCATTGTCTGCAGATAGGTGACGGCCGAACAGAAAAATTGATTTCCATTGAAAAAACCTTTTGCCCGAGTTGAGGTTTGAACTCGGGATCCTTTGGTTCGCACGCCAAACACTAAGCACGCACGACCATGGCCGCCACCTTTATTTACCAATTACTTGATAAATTATAATCAATAAAAATATAATTATCTTAATAACACTGTGTAACGAAATCGACAAAAAAAGCACAAGCAAACTTTATATAAATTTTTAAAGAGAAACATGTTGTGAGTCCATCGCACATTGTCAGACTTCTCAATGTCGTCACAATTTTTGTAATTAATTTTTAAAGTTGAAGTGTTCAAATTTTGTTGTGGCGACTTTCATTCAATTTTTACAGCCATTTGCCTTATCGGAAATAAAAACTAAATTGCACTTCTTTTCAGTATAATTTTACGTAGAATAAAACGAAATTTGATTTAATACAAAATGAAGCGTGTAGCGAAGCAAATTCTTTTGTTCTTCCTTAATCTCACAAAAAAATCATGTTTCTTTGAATTTTAATGACAAAATGTTGCATGAATAACATTATTTTCAAAAAATCTCATTGCGCGTAAATGTACCTTTACATTGAACTCAAAAATATCAAAATCGGTTGAGAATTGGCTGAATGGCGGGAATTTAAACGTTTTTTTGTTCGTCGTCAAACACCGATACCCATGTATAGGCTTGCAATCTACAAAGTGTTGCCATTTCGTCAAATCTTAACCCATTTTGGACATCTTTGAGTCGTTGGAAAGAAGGTATGGTAAGTAACATGTGTCAATATAGAACTTAACTTAATTAATTATAAAAAATTGTGACGACATTGAGAAGTCTGACAAGGTGCGATGGACTCGAAACATGTTCCTCTTGAAGAATTTATATAAGGTTTGCTTGTGCTTTTTTTGTCGTCACACCGTGTAATAACCTTAATAATCTCAATAAAAAGAATGGTGAGTTCACGAAAACCTAACTACAACAGAGCAAGTCGTCAACTGCACTGGAAAGTACTCTTTTTTATTTTTTTTTTGTGTTTGCCGAAAATTCTCCATTTTCAGAGAATTAAAAAAACTGTAATTTTTTCCCCTTCGCCTATTTTTTACCATAAAAATCCCTACAAGTAGGGAGTTTGCCCTACATGTACCAACACTGGCTGATAGTTCACCACATGTCTTCGACATGACCACTCGTTTGCGTAATTTTCTTAATTATAATTTTGAGACGGATCTTTTTGTAAATCAAAAGGAATTTTAGATGGATATCTATTAAGTAATTCGTGTGGACTGTAATTTGTGCTACTATGTGGTGTATTGACAAACAAATATTGCATATGAGATCCAATCGTCCCAAATGAGAGGGTCATTATTGACATAATGCCGAAAGTATTCCTATAAAATGCGATGGCTTCTTTCAAGTACTTCGTTCGTTTGTGGATAATATGGAGTGATTTGTAATTTTTAATAGTTTACATACTTCTTTAAACAAATCAATAAGAAAGTTTGTGCCTTGATCAGTTAAAAGCGAATCCGGAAATCCAAAACGACAGAGTATTTGTTCTGCAAAACCTCTTGCAACCGCGGTTACTACTGCATTCTTCAAAATTATAGCTTCAGTTAATTTAGTTAAATCATCATAAAAAGTTAGGATATATTTGTTCCTTTTGCATGTCACTGGAAGTGGGCCTACTATGTCTACAGCGGCTCTTTCAATTGATTTTTGGAGATTTATTTAACTTATTTTTCTGGCATGATTCCCATTTTTTAATATAATTTTCAACGTCTTTTCATTGTTGTCCAGAAATCTTTTTATTAATGCTTTTCATTGTTTTAGTTACTCATTGGTTTCCTCCAAATGATGATTCGTGATATTGTTTGTGATAAAGTATTTTGTGTATTTCTTCAGTATTTTCTATTTCAGTATTTTTTTGTTTCTAAATGGTATAAGTAGAGTTATAATGTAAAAATTTTCTTGTGTATAGGTTTCTTTTTCTCTGATTAGTGGTTTAATAAATTCTGGATTTCTTTGTATTATAATTTGTTCTTCGAGTGACTCTGTAAAAGGTAGTATTAGTAATTATATTTAAAACATTTTATTATCATATTGTATTACTTCGCATTATCGAGGGGGAGGAGTTTAACTTAAAGAAAAGCTGTGGAGTTGCCGAAATAAATATATAAATAAAAACTCGAAAGGTTTCAAAGAACTGCATCGACTGATGTCGCTTTTATTAGAGATCATCTTAAAACTAACAGAGTTTAATAAGAGCAGCGAGAAGCGCTGCTCAAAAGAAAATAAAAGAATAAGAGCCGCAGCTACTCCTTGAATACCGCTGTACCGACAATTTACAGGGTGTTCACCGGTGGACCGAACATGCCGCGAAAATCTCCAGGTTCGTAGCTATGAACCGCCGGCACGACATAAGATTATGCTCCATGGAGCACAAGCTACACTTTGGGATCATGTCGCTGCGCGTTCATTTTTAGATGGGTACAAATGGAACTTTTTTTTCTTCATTTAAGTCGAGGCACCTTAATATATATATATCTTCGTATACAGTTTGCAAGAATTACCACACTAATACAATCAAACACAGCTCATCGGGTGAACAAATTAATTGCTATTTTTAATTGTTTGTACCTTTAATTAAAAAAAGTTAATTTTCAACGATTTAATTGTATTTTTCAATTACTTCAGGTAAGTCTAAATAAATTAATTGCAGAGTATTGCAATTGAGTATTGCATTGCAATTGATGTTAATTACAATTAAATCAATTGCAATTAATTTTTTAATCAATTAACTTATTGATTGAAATTTTAACTGATTGATGCCTAACTCTGATTAAGACACGTTTCGATTCGATTCAGCAGAGTTGATAATTCCTCGAAAATATACTTCATACTTCCGGCCATCTTTTTGAAATGCATCTTAAAGCTTCTTACTCCAGCTTCCCATAAACCTCCCATATGGGGAGCATCAGCGGGAATGAAGTGCCATGCAATTTCTTGATGCGAATACTGGGATAGTATTGCATCATGTGACGCAGTAAAGAAGGCTTTGAAATCCTTTTTGAACCTGTTTGACGCTCCATCAAAGTTTGTACCGTTGTCGGAGTACACGTTAGCTGGGCAGCCACGTCTCGCAGTGAATCGAGAGAAAGCAGCTAGAAAGGTAGCGGTCGATAGATCGATTCAACAATATCTACCACTCTAGCTTTAAATGTCGAATGGGCCCGCGAATCAATACCAGTTGCAGCAAATGGCCTTGAAATGACAGTTCGCTCAGCTGGCAGCGCAGCCATTTTTTGTGTTCGTTGGCGTTTCATGTGGATTACACAAGTTTTGCAATTGTGCAAAGTTGTTTTTATAAGGGTTTTAGCACGCGGGATCCAATATTGCATCCGAATAAGTCGAAGCACTAATTGATTCCCTCCATGAAGTGAGATCTCATGGACAAAACGTACTAAAAGGCGTAAAAAGTGACAATTATATGGTAATATAATTGGATGCCTTTCATCATATGATAGGATTGGTGAAGAGGCTAGCCGTCCACCAACACGCATTAACTTCAACAATGGATTTAGAGCAAGAATGGGACTCTTTACTCCAATTATCTGATTTGTTTCCAAACAGTGATATTCGTTTGCAAAAGCTACTTTTTTACATAAGAGTGCCAATCGTGTTTTCACAAATTTGATTTCTGCCGTTTCTAGGCATGTTGATTTTTTTGAAAAAGACACACCATACTTGGGGGTGGGAGCGATGTAGAAAGCGAAACACGTAAACTAATACTCTCAATCAACGCGATAGCGAGGAAAACCGCTCTAAAATATCTTCATATTTCTAGAAATATGCAGAGTGTTCTTTTAAAGTTTTGCGCTCAAGCGAAGTTTCTAAAGCAGGAGGTTGCGTTATTCTTGGCCAAGCCGATCGTTCGAGCGAGAGCCAAGAAGGTCCATGCCACCAAAGAGTATTATCGACTAACTCTTGTGGCGTAACTCCACGCGTTGCTAAATCTGCAGGGTTCTCATGTGTGTCTACATGAAACCAATTGTGAATTCCGACCTTCTCTGCTACCTTCGAAACTCTGTTGGCTACGAAGGTCGTCCAGGAACAGGGGCTTACAAAGCCAGGCAATCACTATTGTGGAATCAGTCCAGCAATATAAGCTTTGCCTTTCAATTTCAAGGTGCAATAATAAGGTGTCTACCATATCCGCGAGAAGTGCTGCGCCACATAATTCAAGACGCGGTAGTGAGATCGTCTTGACTGGAGCAACTTTACTTTTCGCATAAAGCAGATGACTGACAACACAATAATTTTGTTTTACGCGAATGTTAATCGACGCTGCGTATGCTTTTTCAAAAGCATCGCAAAAGGCGTGAAATTCAACGTCGGAATCAGGTGAAAACCCAACAAAACGATGTATGAGAATATTATTGATGTTTTCATAATCTAGCAAAAAAGATTGCCAAGATTGAAAACTGTGTAATGGAAGATTTTCAACCCAATCAATTTCATCCAACCAGATGCGCTGCATTAGAATTTTTGCTGTCACCACAATAGGTGCCAGCCAACCTGCAGGATCGAATAATTGGGCTATCATTGAAAATACTTCACGTTTTGTATACGATGATTTAATCTCAAGACGCTTGGCGGTAAAGTAGAAAAGATCTGAAGTGGCATTCCAACGAATTGCTAACGCTTTGGCGCAACTTGCATCTTCTAACTTTAAAAAGTCTTCATGAAAAAGATGCTCTGTAGGTAGGTTTGCCAAAATGCTTGAAGCATTTACAGTCCATTTTCGCATAGTAAAACCTGCAGGGTCAAAAGCAGCGAAAAGCTCATTTCTAGCCTTTATTGCGCTTTCCACATCGTGAGCTCCAGCAAGAGCGTCATCGACATATGTGAAATGGCGTAAAATTTGAGCAGCGAGGGGATATTGCTGCTGAACATCATTTGCTAATTGCAGCATGGTTCTAATGGCTAAATATGGAGCACAGTTAAGGCCAAACGTAACTGTCTTGAGCTCATAATCCTGAATCATATCATGAGGTGAGCTTCAAAATAGAAATCGTTGGAAAGCAGAATGTTTTGAATCAACAAGAATCTGCCGGTACATCTGCTGGAAAAACGTATTTGAAAAACCGCCATTTCAATACCAGGAGCGTCAAATCAGCTTGAAGAACAGGGCCTGCGTGCAAGTCGTTCAAGCTGAATCCATTCGAGGTGAGACTAGACGCATTGAATACTACCCGAACTTTTATTGCAGTTTTCTCTGGCTTCATTACTGCATGATGCGGCAAATAAAAATGAGATGGTGACTTTTCAAATTTTGGAACTGCAACTTTTTCCATGTGACCAATTTGAGGTACTCATTCACCACTACTTTGTATTGCGTCTTTAATTCTGGATTTTTGTTCAATCGAGCTTCATTTCTAGCCCACTGCTTGAAAGCTATACCTCGAGAAAATCCAAGATTAATATCATCAGGGAATTCATTTTTAAATGGTAAGGTAACTATGTATCGACTTTTGTCATCGCGTTTTGTGGTTTTCTGATAGTTTTCCTAACAAAACTTATCGGACTGGGATAAAAAGTGTTTTTTAAGGCTGTTCCTCCAACTCCCAAAAACGTGCGATCTGTTGATCGATCGCAACTTCATTTGGTAGTGATAGCGAAGCATGATTGAACGTCATTGTTAGTGGACTGTATTTGGGTAGAATGGGATTGTGTGTTAGAGCCCGGGGGGTTGGGTCGAGAGCTCGACCTACTTGAGTCAACACTCGAAGTAGGGGATTGGGGTGGAGTCGAGTCTCGATGCAAGGAGTGTTATGACGTTGTTTGCACATCACACACGAATACTGACTCTTGCACTCTTTCACCTCATGAGAATAGGCTAGGCAATCGAGGCAAAACTTATTTTTGCGAATCATTGCTAGCCAATTTTGAGTATCCATTCTCAGAAAACGGGGACAAAAGCGAAGTGCGTGCTGTTCGGTAGAGCACAGCTTACAATTCGCTGAAGTAATTTTAACTTGGTAGTTATTTAATTTTTTACCAGATGAATTGCTCTGGTTTGGTTTAGAGTTTAGGAGGAAGATGTGGTGAAGTTTTGTCTAGGTATTGCGCCGCTAGAGCTGCGAATATCAGACACGGTTTCAAGAGTTTGAAACCGACTCGTGAGGAAGGAATCGAGATCAGCCCATTTCGGAATTTCGTTTTTATTCGAAGGAGAGCGTGACCTCTGGCAATCTTGTCGAACATTGGTAAACAAAGATTGCATCCCAGTTATTCTTCATATTAATGTTGTGAATTTATAGAGCTAAATACAACCATTGATATCTCTTTTTTAAGTTCTGTACCAGATTCTTTTGGCACATGGGGCAAATTAAATAATATTTTTTATTGGCTGTTGACCATGATACGTTTGTTTTCGTATCGGTCAGATAAATCTTGCCAAGCTTTTGCAAAACCATCATTAGTTAAAGGAGAATTCCTACAATCTCTTTTGCTTCTCCCCGTGTTTTAGTTATAGAAAAGAAACTAAAAAAATTATTGTTTGAAGTCTTTTTTACTTTCAAGTCTGGGCAATTTCGCACGGCTCTATAATGTCGTCGCCATAACAGCCCCTACATTTTCCGGTATAACCCGTTTGGAAACGCTAGCTAGCAATTGAACATGTCGTTCCGTTCCTTGTATGTGTGATGGAATTTTTGGATCACTAAACGGTGGATCATCTTGATTTAAATATTCTTTCAATGTATCGTACGGAATGCTTCGCGTAAATGGTGGTTCAAATACGTTATTTATGTCATTCATATTGATCATTTCCGTGTAACTTGTGCAATTAAACTTTATATCTGGTTTTTTATAAGCTCTAAGTTGCGTTGGGTCGTCAACATCTGTTCGATAGAGTAGAATTATGTTGATAGCACAGTCGCGCTTTTCTTTGCTATCATCAAACAACATTGGTAACAAGATATTTTCCGAATGCGCATAATATGAATTATCTGTAATTACTTGATTGACAATTTTGCGTAAACGAGGTTCTAGAAATCGTGACCAACTAATGAAGTTGAAAAATAATGCACTGCCGTACACGACAGAGCTGTAATACTTGATATTGAAGTTCATTGGCACATAACATTTAATTATAAATTCAACCAGAATTCTTAAATTTGCATCTGGATTTTCCGTTGTCACATATAATCGTAATAATCTAGCGGCCTTGGAGCCACCGAGAATGTACAATTTTCCCTGGTTTGATGTTAGCCAGATCCACCGAAACCACGCCGCTAGAAATTGCATGGACCATGTCGTATAAGTACTTCGAATCGGTGGAAAATTCAATTTTTTTCTGGAGCGGGGTCATATTTTGCAACTCAATTTTCTGGAAGCCGTCCACCAACTGAAAATGTATAATAATAAAATAATTAAAAATGGTTGACAATTATAATAAATGAGTGATAGCAATAACTTACCGGAAGAGTTTCACAAGTTTCGATTTGACGGCTCAGTTTTCCGGTTGCCGATCTTGGTCCAGTGCTGGTTGATTTGGTGCCATAAAATACCCACAAAAAATACCCAGGGGGTCTGCCACTGGCATGGGTGGGTCGGGCCTCCAAAGTTAGTGGGGGTCGGTCATACATTTGGACTCGATTGGAGCACTCTAAATGTGTCAAAGTGGGGTTTTTCAAAATTTGCCCCTACCCAAAAGTTCCACCCAAATTGGGGGACATCAGAATTCGTTTTAGAGGTATGGTTCCTTCGGCAAAGTTTCTTATTTTGATCCCTACAATACGATTTTCACAGAGCAATGGGCGATTTTTTTGCCTCAACACAAATCGACCCGGCCTAATATATATATATATGTCTATATATATTAAAGTAAAAACCGTAAAAAAAGGTAATAGAGAAGAAGAAAAAAAAATGTATTTAATGTGAATGGAAAAAAAAATTTAATTTTGAAAATAAAATTATTTTGTTTAATTTATTATATTATTGAAAACAGTGAAAAAATATATTTCATTTTTTTTTTATTATTTATTTTTAATTTGTTCAGTTAATTTATTATGTTTTTGTTTTAATCCAATAAATTTGTGCTTGCAAAATATCGTGTTAAGCCCATAGTGCAATTTTCGTATGAAAATAGGCTAAGTCATTTGCAAAATATCGTGTTTAGCCCACAGTGCAATTGTCCTATGAAAATAGACTAAGTCAATTTTGATTGTAAATTGATGCCTTAGTCCCACTGTGCAGTTTATTTATTCTCTCACTACAAGTATATGGGCATTTCCAAACTGGCATTAGGTACGGTTTGTACGAAAAAATTAAACAAAAAGAATGAATAAGTCTAAGTTTTCAAAACTTTTTTATATTTGCGTAGTAATTAAGTAGCACTATATTAAGTAAAAAAATTATAACAGTCGACTCTAAGAATTAAAAGATATAAGCAAAAAATGCACTGGCGTGACGTTACAAAAAACAGAAGTGGTTTGCGACTTAGATTAGAAAATTTGCAAAACTCTGCTAATTTGGCAAGACTTTTTATACAAAACTTTATTCGGAAGAATTTTAAATAATATTAGGCTAAGTCATCTGGCGTGACGTTACTGGCGTTACGTTACTTTAATTTCTATCGGAACATTTTAAGTTAAAATTTGCTTAAAAAAATATTTGACGTAAATAAACATAAAGTTAAGCTATTATATATTATATTTTTTTAACTCCTACCCCATCGACCATGAGATGTTGGAAAAAATTCCACTTAAATACCTGCAACCAAATTATGACACGAAATCAGGCAAATTTCGAGCAATGTAGCGTGACGTTACTCACTTTTCAAATTTAATATAAAATTAACGGTTTTTCTTCTTAACGAATTTTTTTAATAAAATTTACTTTACTTTATTAAAATGAATTAAAATGCAAAATTGCACGCACTTTTGAACGTCAGCTTTGAAAAAAAAGCACAACATTTTTTTTTTTTTGGCGTGACGTAACCTCAGAATAGCATTAAAAGCAAATAAAAATTTTACCGTTAATTGATATTTTTTCCTGTTTTGCATTTATTTTGCGGTTAGTTGTTGTTGTTGCAAAAGTTGTGCATAAGACTGCAATTAAACAATTACTTTTATAAATGGAAATTGTAACAGCTCATATGCTGTTGAAAATGCTGTTGTTGATGCCGCTGCTGTTGAAGATGCTGGTGTGGATGATGTTGTTGTTGATGCCGCTGCTGTCCAAGCTGCTGGTGTTGATGATGTTGCACTTAAGCATTATTTTTTTTTATGTTTATTTTCTGTTAAAGAAGCTATTTTTTAACTTTTTAGTTCTTATTTATGTGTTCCTTTTTTTTTTTAAAAAACTTCTTTTTTTACTGCACTTTTTTTTACAACTCGCGGCGGCTCGCGTGAATAATAGTGAATTTGTCAATTTGGTTTTTTAATTTAAACCCGGCTCGCGATGGACCATGTATTACATCGCAGTATCGAGGGGGAGGAATTTAACTTAAAGAAAACTGGGGAGTTACCGAAAAAAAATATATAAAAAAAAACTCGAAAGGTTTCAAAGAACTGTATCGACTGATGTCGCTTTTATTAGGGATCATCTTTGAACTAACAGAGTTTAATAAGAGCAGCGAGAAGCGCTGCTCAAAAGAAAATAAAAGAATAAGAGCCGCAGCTACTCCTTGAATACCGCTGTACCGACAATTTACAGGGTGTTCACCCATTCTGTTTCTTACATACTTACTTAGATGGCCAAGACAATCCGTGGACGGGTTACGGCCGACTTCATCAGCTCTCGTCAGGCGTCTTTAAATCTCTTTCGCCAAGCGCGGTTAGGGCTTCCTCAGCCTGGTCAATTTATCAGTGGCATGGTCTTCCTCTTCATAGTCGATCCTCGGCTTTCGCATCAAAGTCAATATCATTGTAGAGCTCCTACAGTGTTCGAATGCGATAGTCGTCGCCAACTCGAACAAGAACAAAGACTTTGCGAAGAACTTTCCTCTCGAACAACTCCCCAAGAGCGGGTGCATCAGTTTGCGATTCCACCCATGCCTTAGCGCCATAGAGAAGCATATAATAAGCGGTATAATGGCATAATAAGCGTCTTGTAGAGTGTTAGTTTTGTCGATCGAAAGAGGGCTCTGGAACCTAATTGCTTACTTATACCGTAGTTGCACCTATTAGCACTTATTATTCTTCGCTTAATGTTGTTGTTGCTGTTGACGGCGGTGCCAAGGTATGTAAAATCCTTGGCAACTTCAAAGTAATATTTGTCCGCTGTGACATGGGAGTCTATACGCCGCGCTTCCCTATCAGCAGACAGCATATACTTTGTTTTTCCCTCGTTCACCGTCAAAACCACTTTGGCTGATTCCTTGGTTCATACATATCTCTTGGTTCATATCTCATCAGCAGAAGCAAGGAGCTGGACACCTTTGTAGAATATGGTTCCATTGCGATGTGCATCTGCCTTTCGTAGGATCCCCTCCATGATGAAATTGAAGAGATCGCATGATAGCGGGTCGCCTTATCTGAAACCTCGTTCAGTATTAAAGTTTTCGGATAGGTCATTTCTTACCTTGATTGAGCTGCATGTATAGCTCAACGTCATCCTGGAGAGTCTTATCAACTTGGCAGGTAAACCGAACTTAGACATTGTTGCGTACAGGCAATCCCGAGTCGGGCTATCGAACGCAGCTTTATAATCAACAAAGAGATGATGGGTGTCGATTTGATTTGTGTGTGTTTTTTCCAAGATTTGGCGTAGTGGTTCCATAAGCGCAACCAAAGGGGGGTTCGGGGTTTAAGCCCCCCCCCCTCCCCAAAAATTATTGTAGTACCAAGCAAAATAGTATTCAATCAAAGTGAGTCACATGAAAAGCAATCACACGTTTTATGAAATGAGTGAAAACCCCAAATGTATATTTCAAATCGATTCTGGTTGATGCATAATCTGCTAAATTAGTCATATTTTAATCCTTTAGACTGCACATTAAGCCGGATCGATTTTGTACTTTTAAAAACTAGAAAATATTTTTTTTAAACACCTATAAAAAATTTATTTTTCTTGATATTCAAATGCATTTAAGATTATTGGAAAAGTACTGAGCTCTTCTATCTTTTAGTTTATCGTATAGTCTTGTTTAATCAAAACTGAGTACTATGAAAAATGCGTACTATTAGTTATAAGTAGGGCTCGAAAAAACATGCACAAAATTTTTCAAAAAATGCATGCAAAAATGCACGAAATAATGTTAAAATATGCATGGAAAAATGCTCAACAAATTCTAAATAATATGGGAATTTTGATGTGTTTTCCATTGAAAAACCCTTCGAGACTAGTCATTTGTGAATTTTCACAATTCAATGTCTATTCAAACTCAAATTGGGTAGTGTTCTCATTCTCATTCTCAACTCATTCTGTGTTGAGTTACTTAATATTGCGAATAGTGCTGCCACTCAATGCATTTTCTAAGTAGCAAAATATATATACGTATCAGTTATTTGGTACAATTCAGTTTATTCTTAAGGTGAAAACAGTCACGCACTGTTAAATAGAAATCAAAATTCATAAAAATGTCTAAAAGATCACAGTGAAAAATTAGCATAGCATAGCATGGCATAGCGTTCTATAGAATTTAGATTTCCATTGTTTGAAAAATTGCGTTATTTTCTCGCTGAGCTGGAATTTAATTTATTATTTGTTTTTCAAAAAAATAAACCACTATAATTTGTGGAAAATAATAATAATAAAAAATTAAAAAGAACAATTTTCTCCATGCTATCGCATGTCACGCAATGCGGTATTGTTTTCGGCTTTATTCTTATGGCAACGCTAATTGCGAATAAAAACTATCGATTGTGCCAACAGATAAACTTCTAAATCTCTGTTCAGACGGTATGAAACATGTTTCGGCAACGCGTAGTTTGTTAAAAATGTTCTTTACTTTTCTCAAAAAAGTCCTTCTTTGTTTTAAAAAGTAATATTAAGCAATTAAACGTTGAAACTGAAGAGAGATTGTCAAAAAATGCTCAAATTACTAAAAAATGCATGCAACCCCGAAAATCCGCGAAATATGCAAAAATGCATGCAATATGCAAATGCATATTTTTTCGAGCCCTAGTTATAAGTGTTAAAAAATATAAATATTCGAAAATCATGAATTTTGTACTGGAGCGCTATCTGACGCACATTAAACTAAAAACTGGTTAAAAGAAATCGATTTGCGTACCTAAAAACTCAATGTATCCACTAATATATATATGTATACCCACCAAAATTTGACAAAATCAAACAGTAATTATGGCAATTAAATAATAATTCAGCTGAAGGAAGCTTTTGAATATCGATTTCTCACATTTTATATAATTGTGGCACTTAGTTTTGGTAAAACCACACCATACGATGTATCAATGGAAAGAAGAGCTCAATAATTTTCCAATAAATTTAAATTCATGTGAATATCATGAAAAATATATATTGTACACGTATTTAAAACTACCTCTTTTCGAAAATGACAAAATATGGATTTTTTGGGGTCTCAAAAGGGTTTGTAAACACAAAAAATTTCCAAAATTTTTTTTGTGTACCATGGAAATCTTTATAGCATAATTTTCTATCCCTAACGAGCAACTCAACGAACGAGTGCTAGGCGAACGATGTTGTGATTGAATTGAAATCTGTATCTCTAACGAACTTGCTCGCCAACCCTTACAGCAAGCTTATGCTTCTTACGTTTTTTGAAACTGTTATACACAAACAGTTCTCAAATTCAGCATTACAAGATCAAAAATTTCCAAAGTTTTCTGAATTTTATCTTGTTTCTTAAAGATTTCTTAAACTTTTGGCTTTGTTTCTTGTTTGTTGGCAATCCCTTTGTTCAGTTTGTTTATATTTGTAGACAGCTGTTTTTGTTTATTATTAATTTTTGTTTGACAAATTATAAAAAAATTTCAAAAAATTGTGTATGTTTGTGAAAGTGTAGTGCTGTGGACAAAATTATTGCATCGATTGCAGTTCAATACGACAGAAATTCAGACTAAGCTGATGGAAGACCATTGAGGGTGAAAAGCTGAAGGCAACAAAAATTTTCTGGATCCAGCAGACGCTGAGTAAGTTTTTATTGCATATATTTGGAAGTGCTTCATTGTTTTTGGCCACTGCTCGGGGTGCTTTTCATTTATCGAGCACATCTCTTGTGTTACACGGAGTGTAGCACTGTTGATATCCATTTCCAACAAAATGTTTATCAACGAGCGCTACACAACGATAGCATAAAAGTGTTCGCTCGAAATTGAAGTTTCTCCTCGTCATTTGATTGACTGAGAGAAATACAAAGTTCGGAAGTTTCAGTGTTCTACGTCATCGTTCGCCAGGTGATCAGCTGTTATTATAACTTGATTCTGTTCGAATAACATATTTGATAACTACGAACGAGCAATGTTTTGAACGAGACGAGTGTTCGGATAGGGATACAGAATGAAGCTATTAGTTTCTTGCTTATCTTGGGTATGCATTCTGAAGAAAAAAGTTTATGCAAAAAAATTCGTTTTCTGCTGAAAAGACGTTCAGAAGAACCAAAACCGCTCCATGGGGATTTCTCCGATCCAAACAAAATTAAACAGACTTTTTTTATAAAATTATACATACTTTTAAGTCAGTGTCTAGTCAAATTTCAATTTTGATCCGGCTTACTACACATGTTTAATTTTTGTTTTATTCTGATTCTGACCACTTGAAGGGTTGTTGGCAATACTTCGATTTGAGTTATCTTTTCAACTTCTAGCATGGAGGAAACTCGAAGTATTTGGAAACAAATTAATTCAAAAGTAAGACATAGTAAAAATGCCTAAATTTGAGGAAGATCGGTTGAGTCACTCGCCACTTTAATTTTTTAAACATCGATAACACAAACTCTACAGAATAAAGTTTATAGTGAAGTCATGTGATTCATTATAAAAATAATTCCGATTGACTTCCGAAAGTGGAAAAAAAATTTACAATTTCTAATTTTCCATCGTTTTTTCCAAAATCCGTTTCATAAAATTTCTCAAAATTTTAAAATATTATCCGATATTAAGGAATTATGGTTTATTAGGTAAAAATATTTTGGTTTAATTTTTCTTCTGTTCGGCCATCCAGTGACATAATAAAGTTATACGCCTTATTCATAATCTTCCATTGGATTTTCAAAATCAGTTTCATGAAAATCCCTCAAAATTGCGCAAATATTAACCGATTTTGAAAAAGTGTAGGAAAGACCTATCGTTAAAAATATATTATTTCGATTTCGTCAGCATTTGCGCATTGGACAAGTAATACCAAACGATTTTGTCAAATTCAGAATCTTTGTTTTTCATCCCAAAGTGTCAGAAATTTAGCGGTTTTTACTTTCGGAATTGAGCATAATTAGTGCTCACTAAAGGACGAATTTTAATGCTAGTGCCAGCCATTTGGGTATTTTTACAACGAAGTGATGTATGGATGAAAAATGTTTACTGCACTCAGTAAAAAGTTTCTCGGAATAAGTAAAAAGACATAATATATAGAGAAATATGTTATAGAGTTTGCTCCAGAGAATGTTTTCCTCTAAATGTGGTACTAAAAAATCCCCAAAAATGATAAAAAGCTTCCATGAAAAAGGGAAATATATAAAAATATATCGTTTTTAGAGAATAAGACTTTTTATTTTTGAAAAAGATTTAATTTTATTGAAGAAAATACTTCGCACAATGAATTTTTTATCAAAATTTTGTAAAAATTTTTCATTTTCCTTAAATTTGTCTCTATAAATGAGAAATTTTTGTGCGAGAAAAATACTTATCATGATTAGAGACATTGAAATATTTCCATTTCCCACAAGTGAAGAAATATTTATTTGAAAATGTGAAAATTTGTTCTAATTGAATTATCGAAAATAGAGAAATTTTTTCTCGGAGAAAGGTAGGTATTTTTTTCTGAATGTGTGGGGAGAAAAATATTGAATTTTTGCTGACCTTATTGGGACCCGAGTAAAAATGAAAATATTTTAGCTCAAGCCTTATAACCTTCGAACGACTGCCAAACAAGAAAAAAATCCATTAAAAGGCCTACAACTGGTGCTTGCAAAATATTTTGGCCGAACAGATCCTAAACAACGTTGAAGCCAGTTTATTTTAAAACGACCGCTATCACTGCTGTCCACCTTCTGTACGGATAGAATGTCCTGACAGTGACCGTTTTAATTTAAAAAAAAAAAAAAAAAAAATATGGTGCTGGTCATGACTGAAGTTTGAACAAGGAACCATTAGTGCAAAAATTGAAAGCACTATTAAAATTGTTTTTATATATAAGTTGTACATTTGATAAAACCCCCCCCCCCCCCAAAAAAAATTCCTGGTTGCGCCCCTGAGTGGTTCAATCAGTGTTTTGGTATGCGGCTTCAATCTTTCACACAATACAACCTTGTACGCGATGGAAATAAGATTGATACCTCGGTAGTGGGCGCAGATTGTCGGGTCTCCTTTCTTAAGTATAAGACAAAGCACACTGAGAATCGAATCGTTGGGCACGCTTACCGCTAGCCATATTTTGCTGATGAGTTGATGCATGAACCTTATCAATTCAACGGTTTTAAACAATTCAGCAGCCAGGCCGTCAGCACCTGCTGCTTTGTTGTTTTTGAGTATCTGGATAGCACATCCAGCAACTTTAACCTCGTCACGGCTAGGTGGTGGAATTTCTTCTCCATCATCGTCGATTGGTGGCGTCGGACCGCATTCTCCAAAGGTGAATTGTTTGGATCGTCGCAACAAGCAGATTGGAAAAATGTTGCCTCCATAATCTCAATGCGCACTGCGTCTCTGTAACTAGATAACCATTTTCATCTCTGCAAATGGATACTCCGGGCTTGAAACCTTGGGTTAGACGCTTAACCTGTTGGTAGAATTTTCGAGCAACCTTCTTGCTTTGGTACACCTCTATTTTTTCACGCTCACGCTTTTCCTGCTCTCTTTTATGCGTCTTAAAAGCCATCTATCTTCCTTCCTCTTTTTACTATAGTTTTAACGCATGGCTCGCGTTGCAGCTGACTGCAGCGACTTTTTATATGCGGCGTATTTTGATGCTGTCGCCTCACAACACTTCTGGTCATACCATTGGTTACGAGGTTGCGGGCGCCAAAAACTAATGACTTCCTCAGCAGTAGTGTGCATGGAGTGTAAGGTTGGTTGAGTTAAACCGAGAACTAAGCGGAGTAGGCAAGAGAAAGGTTGGTTGAGCTTAACCGAGAGTTGAGCGGAGTAGGCCTCGGCGGTCCGTTGTGATAGCAGCTTATCGACATCAAGCTTTCGTTGCAACAAGATAATGGTCGGAGTCAATATTGACCACCCGAAATGTGCGCACATCCAGTACGCTTGAAGCGTGCCTTCCGTCGATCACAACATGATCAATCTGGTTACGTGTTTTATATCCGGGTACAGCCAGGTGTCCTTGTGAATATCGAGGTGGTGGAATCTGGTACTACTCACTACCTTGTTACGCGCCGCAGCGAAGTGTATCAGTCTTAGACCGTTGTTCGAAGTGGTCTCGTGGAGACTGATCTTCGCGTTAAAATCGGTGAGGACTTTTTGCACGTCATGGGCCGGGCAGTGATCATAAATTTCCTCTTGGCTCGCGTAGACGGCGTCCTTGACAGCATAGTCCTTTCCTCCGTTGAGGCGTGTGCGCTAATTAGGCTTATGTGGAAGAATCTCTTCTTTATGCGGATTGTGGCCAGCCTTTCGTTCACAGGTGTGAACCGGGAGCAAGGTGGCGTAATTTCAGTCTTGCGACGAATTTGCATCCAAATTCGCGCTTCTCCGCATGGCGGCTGTAGTAGTTTCGCAGTCTGCTCTCTTAGAGCAGCCTTGTAGTTTCCATCGCATCTCCCAGATGACGGTGATGTCAGCCTTTATTTTTACGAGGGCTTCTGCCAATTTGACAGAGGGACCTTCCGTATAAAGGCTCCGAACATTCCAAGTGCATATCTGTAAATCATTGTCCATTTTTCGTTTGCGGTTGTCGTCAATATTCCTATCCAGGGGTTCCTATCCGAGGCTGGTTTAGTTTTCATTTGGAAGTTATAATGTGGTGGGGACCCAAACCCTACGCAGTTTCAATTTTTAAGGTCTTGTAGAGACCCTTCATGTTTATAGTCTAGAGGAAACAGAGAGTTTCGACGCGCCTTGTCAGTGCCAGTTGCGGGCTTTGTGGTTTTTTCGCTCAAGACGCAGTGCAAGTACAGGAGAACGCCCTTCCACACCCTAGCTGGTCACCCGCTACTTGTCCGGGACCGCAAAATGCAGTTTACCTCAATATCTAGAGGCCGTCCACTATCCGCAACCTGTGACCCGTCCGACAGCTTGTAACTCAGCCCCCGCAGATTTCCCATTGAATCCACGGTACCCGTTATGTTTCTTATAAATATATTTCTACGTGTGGATTTGTGTGAGTTGGCGTCAAGTCGTATTTTCCATTTTATATACATTATCCTTTGCTTATTAAGCCGCTATATTAATATTCACGAAGAGTATATAATCCTTGTATTTAAAAAATGTATAACTGAAAGAATTTTTGAACATTTTTTTATAAATATGTTGACCAATTGAAGTTTTTGTTTTAATATTACAATAATTTATTTATTTTTTTATTTATTTATTTATTCATCAACGGAATATAAACTTCCTTACTGACTACTTGACTTAAAATAATTACATTTCTGAATTTTAAATATATGAATAAACGTATGAATACTTAGGTGCTAGAAGTATTACTTATACTATGAAAATAGGAAATCAAGCAATTTTTAAATGCATTTCTGCTTAAGCCTGAATTAAAATCAACATTCATGCAGACTGTATTCGCCAGTTTTAAACAACGCGTTATGGGTTCATTGCAAGTATAATTTACTCTGCAATATGGCACATGAAACAAATTCTGAGATCTGAGGTCCCGCGAAGGTACATGAAAGCCTATCTTAAGTAACAAATCAGGACAGTTAATGTTACTATATATAATGTCTCTGATGAACATGACAGCAAAATATTTGCGACGCATTTTCAAAGTGAGGATGCCAAGGAGTAGACACCTTACGTTATATGCCGGCATTTCAATTTTCCAATTTAGGCGCCCAATTGCTATTCTAGTGAAGCGTCTTTGAACTCGTTCAATTCGGTCAGATGACACTGAGTAAAAAGGATCCCATATAATACAACAATATTCTAATATTGATTTAACAAAAGCATTATATAGCGAAATGAGAGAAAAAGGATCATTAAATTCTTTTGAGTTTCTAGTAATGAAACCCAGCATGGAGTTGGCTTTAGAGATCATATAATCAATATGTTTAGAGAAACTAAGCTTATGATCAAGAAAAACACCTAAATCTTTCATTTCTGTTAATCTTGATAATGTTACTTCGCCGAGCTTATAGGGGTATAGTAATGGATTTAAATTTTTATGAAAAGTTAAACATTGACATTTTGCAATATTAAGTGGCAATAAATTATAACGACACCAAGTAGATAGTCTTTCTAAATCCAACTCAAGTTCTGAGCATTCGGAAGTTGATTTCAGACGAGAAAAAATTTTAATGTTATCAGCATACATTAAACACTGTGAAAACTTTAGAATTTTAGGTATTTCATTAACAAATAATAAGAACAAAAGAGGTCCTAAATGACTTCCTTGAAGGACGCCAGAAGTAACATAGATAACATCTGAAAGCTCATTGTTAATACGGACATATTGCGCCCGGCCGGTGAGTTATGACTTAGCCATCTCAAAATATTTTAATGAAAACCGATTCTTTCAAGTTTGTTTATTAATAAATTATGGTGAGCTCTATCAAACGCTTTGGAAAAGTCAGTAAAAATTACATCACACTGATATCCTTTTTCAAAATTATTTAAAATATAGTTACTAAAAATCGTCAGATTAGTAACGGTTGACCTACCAGTCACGAAACCGTGTTGAAAAGGTGATATAGTCTCTTTTACAAGAAAAGTAAGCCTGTTGTACACCAATTTTTCAAACAGCTTAGGAATTGCTGAAATTTTACAAATTGGTCTATAGTTGGAAACGTCGTTCTTGGAGCCAGATTTATGAATAGGAATTATAAAAGATTTTTTCCATTCAGGAAGAAATTCACCACTATTAAGTGATTGATTAAAAATGGTGACAAGAGGAAGAGCTAGCGCATTAGCGCATTTTTTTAGGAGAATTGGTGGAAAACCATCAATTCCGGGCTGTTTATCTACGTTTAATTGACTCAAACCTTCCACAACTTCAAGCACACTTAGTTGTAAATAACCTATGTTAATGGAATTATCTATTACTTCTAAAATTAATTCAGGTGGATTAGAATCTGGACATGCATAAACTGATTTGAAAAATTTAGCAAAAAGATTGCAGATCATGGGAAGATCAGATGTAGCATTATCAAGGTATCGAATTGTATTTGGAATCCCAGCAGATTTTTTTTTACTATTTATGTAGTGCCAAAAGCTTTTACTATTATTTGTTTTTAATTTAGATTCTTCCTGAAATATATAATTTTTGTACAGAAATTTATTCAAATGTTCGAAATTTTTTTGAAGACAACGATATTTATCATAAAGCTCCACATTGAGTGGGTCCTTTTTAAAAAGTTTATAAGCTTTATTTTTCTTATTATTTAAATTTATAAGTTCACTATTGAACCACTTGGGCTTTGATGACGTTTTCAAGTATATTTTTGGAATGAATAAATTCATCGCTTCATTAAGCTTACTACAAAAAAATTTAAAATTCGTTAACAAATTAGCGTTGTCCAAAACTGACATCCAATCAATATTGCTTAAATATTGAGAAATACTAATAAAATCGCATTTAGAAAAATCAAAACTTAAACTATTATTTTGATTAGGTTTTAAATAGCTATAGAATTTAAAACTAAGGCTCAGTACTTTATGATGGTTCGTATGAAGTAATGATGATGAATTAAAGCAATCGACGATAGCATTTATTTCGCTATCAACGAAAATCAAATCTAAAAGTCTATTGTTGTTGTTAAAAATACCATTCATTTGGTGCAAATCAAATTCCGCGAAACTATCCACAAGTATACTCACAGGTACTTGAGATATTAAATGGAAGCCATTTATGCTCATCATCATCATAGCTCCAATCAATATTGGGAAGGTTAAAATCACCCATTATGATTACATACTGGTTATCTTTTAAATTACTTAAAATACTTTCACAATTGTTAATATGCATTTTATACAATTCAAAAAGACTACCAGGTGGAATGTAACTTACAATTAAGAATAGTTCATGAATATTATCGATATTTATTTTAACAATTAATTGATCTAAATCAAACATAACATTCGACTCTGTTGGTTGAGAAGCAGGTAGATGAATTTGCATAGATAATAGGGCTGCACGGACAGCAATCAGTACACCGCCGCCTCTACTATGGCCTGACACATGAGCACAACGGACTTTACGAAACACGTTGTACAGCTGGGGATGAAAGAACTCAGAGTTATGATGATTCACAGACAGCCAAGTTTCTGTGAAAACAATGACATCAATTTGCATCGAAGATGAGAATAATAGAATATTCGTAGCTTTAGTTCTTGAACCCCCAACGTTATGATAGCATATTTGAAAATCATATGATAAAGATGAAGAGCTTTTTAGAGAATTTGTTATGATATCTCCGATAACGGAGTGCTGATAAAGTTTTTTGAATTGTTATTAATTTGATGAAACATCTTTACTCGTACGAAATAAGGCCAAATAGAGGCATCCATTACTCTATTCATTAAATAAGCTGGGAGACCAAGTTTAAAATTCATAAATCTTAGATTATTTATATCGGCATCTTTCTTAGCTAGCCTGGGGCATTTAAAAAGAACTGCTGGTACATTAAGTTTAGCAGATATATGATTTATAATGCTATCTGGGTTCGTATCAGTTCGGAATTTAGATATATGAATCCATTTCAGTTGAGGTAGAACATTAAGATCAGTACTTAAGTCTGTTCCGAAGATTTGAGATCATTTCGTGTGAGTTGTATGACCATGAGCAAATTTATTGAATCCCGAGTTCGAAGCAGGGCGCAGAGCAGCAGTCGATTCAATAGCACCTACTAATGAGGCGGAAGCAGCATGCAAATTATTATTGTTTTTAGTTGAGTCTTTAAGAGAATCGTGAACAGAATTAGATTTAAGAGTTGATGCGTAGCTTGATGTGTTAAGAGCATTAGTTTGAACCGCAGCAGTCATGACAGAAGCGCAGAGGCCAGTTGCAGCAGCATTATAAGATGACAAATTAAGAGTTTCAGCATAGCTTGTTGTTTTAGTATGATCAGCTGTTGAGACAGTAGCGCTGAGGCCATTTACAGCAGCATTAGAAGAAGACGCCAAAGAAGAGTTAGAAATAACAGCAACAGGCGAGGCGAGAGCGCGTGCGCGAGCACGAGTGCATATACCATTATCGACCATCGTTAGAGGGATGGGTGGTAAGGCAGAGTTAGTAGGAACCGGTTTTGTTTTTTTGCTATGAGATGCAATCGCTGCAGCAGAGTTTGCTTCATTTATTTTTGAATTGTTACAAAATTCAACATACAATGATTTAAGCTCTTTAACATCAAGAGTCAGAGCCGCGATATGAGCGAGCAAGTTATCACCAGCCTCAAGGCATTTAGCACATTTAAAAACAATGTTTTTATGTTTAAAAAGATGTTCTATGATGTTTTTATCGACTATGTCAATGCAGTTTTTATGAAATATATTTGTACAGAAATAACACGTAACCATTGAGCTAATTTCACCGCTTTGATTACATCTGAAACAAGTCTTTGACTTTAGCATTTTTATAAAATGAAAATAATACGCGACAGTGCGAACGAACCGAGTGCAAGCGCAGTCTGATAAGAACTGATATAATAATAATAATATTAATATTATAATAATATTAAGTAACAAGTAAAGAAAGTCTAAAATCGGTTGTTCGCTCAACAATCAATTCAAATAAATAACAGAAAACCACTTTGTTTTAAATTCTACTTAAAAATATTTATTAAACAAAAAGATATTAAAAGGAGTTACAATTTATTAAACTTCAAGGCAATATCACACGTCTGTTACAGTAAACGGTTGAAAAGCGACAAACTAAATAGCGGAGCAGCGTCAACTGCTTCAGCCCAAAATGTCTTGTACATACAGTACAAAGACAACAACAAAAATAACGCGATGAACAGTTTTATATTGTAGTTGTATAAAAAAATAAATTGTGTGCTGCTAAGAGCACTGTCGAATGTTATAAATATAACAAAAAAATGCAAGTTTGCATTTTTGGTATGACGTGCCTCAAAGTTATTTAGATTATTGACTGGACAGCCATCCGAAAAATTTGTTTCAAGTGACTGGATAGTCATGAAAGAATTAAACTTAATTATAACTTAATTATAATAGTTCGCATTGAACATTCCGCCCCCCAAGGACGATAGTTCTTCAAGTATGTGCGCAGCCAGAAAGATATGCTTAGGTAAGTAGACCTCAAGGATGAGGAGTAAGGCCGATGGAGGTTATTGATGAGTCGCCTGGTTGACTGGCTGCGCCTCGACTCGCAGCCGATGTGCCATTACTTTCATCGCTTTCTCAAGTGGAATCGTGGGAATCTATATTCGGAAGAAAACAAATTTTTCTGATTGGTCGTTTAAAAAATTTACCATTGCATTTTAAGGTAACTACGCGGACCAAGTTATCTTTGCCTGGATGAACTTCTGCAATGCGTGCTAAAGGCCATTTTCCAGGTGGACATCTCTCATCGTATAGTAAAACCAGATCTCCGATTCTTGCATTCGTGTGTGTAGTTGCCCATTTTGGTCTCGATTGCATTCGACTCAGGTATTCGGAGCGCCATCTTGACCAAAAATGTTGTTTCATCTGTTCTAGCAATCGCCAGCGATTGTTGCCGGTTGTTTTAAGATCGAGGAGATCCTCATTTGGTATGTTGATTGTAGGCTCACCAATTAGAAAATGAGCGGGTGTGAGCGCATCGCAGTTGTCAACATCTTCGTTAAGTGGACTTAGTGGTCGTGAGTTTAGACACGCTTCAATTTCAGCTAGAAGCGTAGCTAATTCTTCATAGTTTAAAATATGGTCCTGCATGATTCTTTTCAAATGATGCTTGGTAGATTTAACGCCTGCCTCCCATAAACCACAAAAAGGGGAGGTGCAGGAGGAATAAAATTCCAAGTAGTACCTTCTTCAACCAAAAGTTCTCTCAGATCCTTCGTTAACGCAGAAGTATGTTTTGCATGCATTTTTTGTAAAGCAGTATCAGCACCTACAAAGTTTGTGCCGCAATCTGAATATATTTGACAACATTTACCTCTTCTTGAGACAAATCTTCGGAATGCAGCAATGAAAGCCTCAGTGGAAAGGCTCGATACGGCTTCTAAGTGGATGGCTTTAGTAACCATACACAAGAATATACATATATATCCCTTTGAAATTTTCGAATTTCGAAGTGAAGACTGTCGAACATCGATGGGAACCCGCATAGTCCACACCGCTATGTAGAAATGGTCGAGCTGGCTTAAGTCGAATTGATGGCAAATTTCCCATAAGTTGCTCAGCAGTTTTGGCGGTATACTTAAAACATAATAAACAGCGGTTTCAAGATGTTCTGTACGATATGTCGAGCATTTGGTACACAGTATTTACAACGAACGAAGTTCAACATCAATTGAATGCCACCATGTAATGTTCTAACATGAGCATCTGAAAAGATAAGAAATGTAAGTGGATTTTTATTTGATAAAAGAATTGGATGTTTCATAGATGCCGGAATGTCTGCAAGTTTAAGTCTGCCACCAACTCGTAAAATTCCAGTTTTGTCCAAGAAAGGACAAAAAGATTTCAGGATCAGCAAGATTGAATGGTAAGCTTGATGTTGTTTTTAAAGGCGAAATGCTTTGATTTGGTAAATATGTTGATAAATTTGACAAAATAAAAGCTTCAACAGCAACAGAGAATGTGTCATGGTTTGAATATAGTCGCATAGTAGTGGACTTCCGTGCATAATTGACTTGACTAGGATTTACCCCATGAATTTTGAGGTGAGTAGAATGACAGCGAAGTTTGTATGTTTGCACAAACTGTTCAGTGATAAATTATCCTTGAGATCCTTGGTCTAGAAGTGCTCTTGCCCAAACTCTACCGTTCGGGGTTTCAATTTTCAGCAAAAGTGTTGCAAGTAAAATATTAGTTAAGTATTGCGGCTGATGCGCATCGAGAGTGGAAACGTGATGGTTTTGTAAACTGCTTGAGCTTTGCTTGACTATGATATTTTTAGCTGTCTCACTTGGAGAAGTATTATGTTGGAGAGTGTGATGCTTCTGATTACACACTTGGCAAGTAAAGCTTGATTTGCAATCACAAGCCTTATGTCGGCTACTTAAGCAATTCATGCAAATTGATTGGCTTTTCACGAACTTAATCTTATCTTCCAATGAGTAAGATTTAAATGCCCAACACGAATAGAGGGAATGAGATTTTTTGCAGCAGAGGCAAAGTGATGATTTGTTAAGACTGAATGTCTTAAGCTGAGAGCGCGGTGGCCCATTCATAGATTTCGGTTTAAAGGCAGCTTCAGCTGTGCCTAAGGTTTCTAACGTTCGGAAGGTACTTTCCAAGAATTGAAACAGATTTTCAAGTTCTGGAAGTTCATTTGAAGCTCTGAGAGTGTGCTCCCAATCTTTTCTAGTTTCTGTATCAAACTTTTGTACCGTAAGGTGTACAATCATTGGGTCCCAATTATCAGTAGGGATATTCAGATTAGCAAGTGAAGATAGACATTCCTTGGTAGTATCTAATAAAGTTTTGATCGCTGAGTGCGAAGGCTTACTACACTTAGGAATAGCGAAAAGCTTTTGGAGAAGCGTGTCTACAATAATGCGTTTATTGTGAAACCTGTCCTCCAATGTCTTCCAAGCTAGATCATAATTTGCTTCAGTTGCAAATATATGTCTTATTAAATGTTCTGCCTCTCCCTTGACGGAGCTCTTAAGATAGAACATTTTCTCAATTTTGTTCAATGACTTATTGTTATGAACCAGAGATGTGTACAGCAGAGGCGTTCCTAGGCTTGGTGTCACCCGGGGCGGATACCAATGGTGACACCCCTATAAGAAATTTCTAAATGCAATTAGAAACCAATTCGATGAGATTTTGTGTTTTTATTATTTCCTTTATGTTTTCCGAAAAAAAACAACAGATGACAAACAATAACAAATTGTTAAAAAAACAGAAAAATATTACATTTTGAAAAATTTTTGTTTTTATTGTAGTAAAATTTTTACTACATTTTAAAGAATTTAATAACTGTTATTTGAACTTTTTTGGTTGCAAACTATAGTAAGCGCCGCAGGCAAAAATTTTAAAAAATTAAAAAATCATTTTATTTATAAAAAATCGCCTGCACCGAAAAATTTTACCACTCAATTTGTAATAAAAATATTTTATTTTTTATAAATTAAATGATTAAAAAGAGGGTTAAAAGTTATTATTGCAGGCAAAACATTTTTATTGAAAATGTCGTGATTGTTAAATTTAACAAAAATTGCAAAAATGGTTGAAATTGGTCAGTTCCTAAGGGTACTTTCCTAAAGGTACTTGGGTACTTTTCTTATATTCATTTTTTACATTATTTTGTATGGGACATGCATGCCAAAGTTGGCCGATCTAAACACAATTTGGTCAAACGGCTGGCAATTAGAGAAATTGATGTGCACTGAAAATGGTAGAAATTGATAAGACCTTAGGGGTACCTCCCTAGTTTAAATTTTACATAATTTTGTATGGAAGGTACGTACAAAAGTAACCCGATCCTAACAAAACTCAGTGAGAATGCTAGACATATAGATAATAGATGTTTATTGAAAACTACAGAAATTTGTAAGACTTTATTTTTTATCCTGCATAATTTTCTTGTTTATGAAAAGGTGCAGATAATATTTTGAAAGTCAAAAGTAAATACTTCAAATAAAATTTCAAAAAAGTTTCGTTTAAATCCAAGAATCCGTTTTTTTTAAGATTTTAAAGATATATTAAAAAAATCTCTTAAATTTTATATAACTTAATAATTTGGTTCAATATCCTAAAATTAAGAAAAACAAATTTTGTAACTATTTTCGTATCATTTCGATGCATTAAAAGTGAGCTGTCCTAAATACTGGCATTTCTTACTTTAAGAGTTGCAATATTTGAAATAACCTCATCGAAATCAGTAATATTGATTTCAAGCTCGTTTGCAATAGATAAAAAAGCAAGATCGGAAACTCTGGCCTGTCCCATGGAATATCTTGGAAGTCCAATGGAAGTCCAAGTAAGTCTGTATTACTTTAAGCTTTGAAAAACTCCTTTCACATGAAGCTACTGATAAACAAATTGTAGTAAATAATTTAAATGCTAATGAAATAATTGGCGAAGTTTCCAAAAAGGACCACTCGACAATGAAAGTGAGCATTTCTAATGCTGTCTAATTGTTGGCGCTTTCGAAATGGATTTGTGCTGCATTTATGTGCCTACGTAGCATCGCCAGCAATTTCAACTAGCTCCTTTTCTGAAATTTCGTCGTAAGCTGCCGCCAAATTTTGAACACTTAACATGGACTCATTTTCGTTGTGTTACAAAAAGTTTTCGGATTTTACAGCTCCAAACGTTTTCGCAATGTTTCCTCCTCATTGCTTAGACTTGCAAGCTTACTTACTTACTTAGGTGGCCATGACAACCCGTTGACGGGTTACGGCCGACTTCATCAGTTCTCGCCAGGCGTCTCTGCTTCGCGCGCTCCGCCTCCAATCTCTTTCACCAAGCGCGGTAAGGGCTTCCTCGGCCTGGTCAATCCATCGGAGGCATGGTCTTCCTCTTCGTCGTCGACCCTCGGCTTTCGCCTCAAACACCTTTTTCGCTGGAGCTTCTTCATCCATACGAAAGACATGACCCAGCCAACGTAGTCGCTGAATTGTTATACGCTGGACTATGTCAATGTCGTCGTAGAGCTCGTACAGTTCGTGGTTCATTCGAATGCGATAGTCGTCGCCAATTCGAACAGGACCAACGATTTTGCGAAGAACTTTCCTCTCGAACACCCCAAGAGCGCCTGCATCTGTTTGCGATACCACCCATGCCTCAGCGCCATAGAGAAGCACAGGTATGATGACCGTCTTGTAGAGTGTTAGTTTTGTCGATCGAGAGAGGGCTCTGGAACCTAATTGCTTACTTAGCCCGTAGTAGCACCTATTAGCAATTGTTGTTCTTCTTTTTATCTCCAGGCTGACATTGTTGTTGCTGTTTACGGCGGTGCCAAGGTACGTAAACTCCTTGACAACTTCAAAGTTATATTTGCCTGCTGTAACATGGGAGCCTAGACGCCGCATTTCCCTATTTGCAGACAGCATGTACTTTGTTTTGCCCTCGTTCACCGTTAAACCCACTTTGGCTGATTCCTTTTCGATAGCGGCGAAAGCAGCGGTTACATCTCTCTTGGTTCTGCCGATGATATCAATATCATCAGCATACGCAAGGAGCTGGACACCTTTGTAGAAAATGGTACCATTTCGATGTACACCTGCCTTTCGTAGGATCCCCTCCATGATGATATTGAAGAGATCGCATGATAGCGGGTCGCCTTCGGGCGGGTCAACGTCATCTTGCAGAGCCTTATCAACTTTGCAGGTATATCGAACTCAGACATTGTTGCGTACAGGCAAACCCGAATCGGGCTATCGAACGCAGCTTTGTAATCAACAAAGAGATGATGGGTGTCGATTTGGTTTTCGTGGGTTTTCTCCAGGATTTGACGTAGAGTAAAAATCTGGTCTATGGTGGACTTGCCAGGACGAAAGCCACACTGATAAGGTCCAATCAGTGTTTTGGTATGCGGCTTCAATCTTTCACACAATACGCTTGAAAGAACCTTATATGCGATGGAAATAAGACTGATACCTCGGTAGTTGGCGCAGATTGTCGGGTCTCCTTTCTTAAGTATAGGACAAAGCACACTGAGATTCCAATCGTCGGGCATGCTTTCTGCTAGCCATATTTTGCTGATGAGTTGATGCATGCACCTTATCAATTCACCGCCGCCGGTTTTAAACAATTCAGCAGCCAGGCCGTCAGCACCTGCGGCTTTGTTGTTTTTGAGTCGCTGGATAGCGACTTTAACCTCGTCATGGCTAGGTGGTGGAATTTCCACTCCATCATCGTCGATTGGTGGTGTCAGACTGCATTCTCCAAGGGCGGAATTGTTGGTATCGTCGCCTGCAAGCAGATTGGAAAAATGCTGTCTCCATAATTTCAATGCGCACTGCGTATCTGTTACCAGATCACCATTCTCATCTCTACAAGTGGATAGACTTGCAAGCAGAATTTTATATATTGAAACATCAATTACATTTTTACCATAAAGTATTTTATCACTTTTTCTGTTTGATAAATAAAAAAAAAAACGAAATGGTGTTACCCCTAAAATGGTGGTACCCAGGGCGGACCGCGCCCCCCTCCCCCCCCCTAGGAACGCCTCTGGTGTACAGGTCTCGAAATGAAAACCATTCTAGGTAATCACCTGAAAATGTTGGAGCAGCTATTTTGGGCAGCCTTGTTTCTGCTCCAAAAATTGTGTCCTCTCGTTGCACATACACTCAGCGCCGGATTAAACCATGGCGGGGCCGGGGGCTTAAATTGACACGGGGCCACTCAAGGTCAGAGCATTTAGCTCGGATCTTTTAATGATCAAAATATTATTTTTTACACTTTTACATAAATTTTAATCAAAATCTGATCTAAGTGCTTCCGATTTGTTTGAAACTTGGTAGGTTAGTTTATTCACATTAAAAACATATTCTGTGTGTTTTATTATTGCGAAATTTTTTTCTGCAAAGTTATACACCGTTAAAAACATTAAAAATTACAAAAAAGGAGATGCATGTATTTAAACAACCCTGTAAGGAAATAGACAGTAATTCGCACAGAACATAAACACAAGTATATTAAAGTACCTTCAATGGATCTCTTTCGTGGTATCAATTGCTTGTAGTTCTTTTATGGAAAAATGTTTTTTTTTTCTTATCCCGAAATTTATCATCAAATTTTCCACAGTCAGCGCAACAACTTTTTCACTTTTTTCAGTTTATGATGATCTTTTTGAAGGAGTTACTTCAAACCAAAAAGTTACTAAATTTATAAGATATGGAACAATAACTTTTTTATATCAAAACAAAAAATTTTCGGTATACATTTAAAAGGCTTTTAAAAAATCATTAAAAATAGCAATCGTTGGAGTTCCAACTTAAAACTGTGCGTAAACCTTCAGAAAAATGCGTAAATGCGATACTATATTAAAATGGTGAAAAGTTGTTGCGCCGACTGTGAACAATATGATGGTAAATTTCGGGATAAAAAGAAAATGTTTTCCATAAAAAAAAGCTATAAAAATGACACCACCAGAAAGATCCATTCAAGGTACTTAAACTATAACCGAATTTCTTGTTTGTGCGACTTACAGTTTAGAAGATAGAGCTGTAATATGTACATAATTGTCATTTTTAATGTTTTTGAGAGTGTATAATTAGGCGGGTCACCAAAAATTAATATAAAAAGACACCCCCTAAAATGAAAGCTTACATCGAAAGTGTTTCAGCACTATAAAAATTTTTTTTTTGGGTGTCCCAAAAAACAGCCAAAATGGTCTTTTAGTTATAACATTAGTATTTTAAGTCCGATCATGAAGTGCAGCAAATCGTTGGATAGGTCTGAAAGAATACTACATCGTGTTCTTTGGTGTCGATGATGTCAGAGGTCATCTTCAAGTAGATATTTTGCAATTTTTATTTTTTTGCTCTAGGTACCCCATAACTTCGATTTAAAATTATTGTTTAAATAAACTTCATAAAAAATTAATATAATATGGTGAAGGAATTAATTTATTTTGTTCACTACAGAAAAAGTTAAAAAGGTTAGAAGTTTCAGTACAACTAATGTATTTCTATAATAGAAATATTCAGCAATTGAAATTTTCTCTTGTAGTAATATTAAATTTTAACGTGATTTCAGTTGGCTATAGCGTTCGCGGCTGTCGAGTTTTGCAAAAGCAGATTCAATCCCAACGTGAACAAAGCGCTCAGTGTTTTGTGAGAAGCAGAGGAAATCTGTAAAAACCAAATCATTGAAAAATATTTTTGTATAAAATCACATAATTATTCACCTGGAACTTTGAACTTACTTTACCAAAATGTTTCAATTTTGTAATTTAATTTTTTTAAAAACTATGACACACTCAAAAAGTGGAGCCAGCTCCCGATTTCGATTAAGTACTGAATATAACGGAACAAGTTTCTTAAAAGTCAATTGCAATCATTTTTGAATGTAGAAGTACCCAAAGGCAAAGTATTTTTGAGACGAGCAGTTATAGCGGAATCATGTAAAATTAGGAACTACTGAATATTTCAATAATAGAAATACAGTAGTTGTACTAAAACTTCTAACCTTTGTAACTTTTTTTGTAGTGAACAAAATCAATTAATTCCTTGACAATAGTATATTGATTTTGAATGAAGTTTATTCCAAGAATAATTTTAAGTCGAAGTTATGGGGTACCTAGAGCAAAATTAAAATTGTTAAATATCTACTTGAAGATGACCTCTGACATCATCGACACCAAAGAACACGATGTAGTATTCTTTCAGACCTATCCAACGATATGCTGCACTTCATGATCTGACTTAAAATACTAATGTTATAACTAAAAGACCATTTTGGCTGTTTTTTGGGACACCCAAAATAAAAAATTATTATAGTGCTGAAATACTTTCGATGTAAGCTTTCATTTTAGGGGGTGTCTTTTTATATTCATTTTTTCTCCCATATAAAGCGACCCACTCTAGTGTATAACTTTACAAAAAAAATAAATAAACTTGCAAAAAATAAGTACGCAGTTATTATGTTTATGATGAACTTTCCACCAAAAAAGTTTTAAAAGTTTCAAAAATAGTGATGTCAGAAAAGTGTGCCTTTTGACCTATATGTCTTAAAGTGAAACAATATCCACCAGGAAAAGCGATCATCCCAAGATAGCTTCTTATCACATACTTTTAGATTCGGAGGTCATGACCCTTTGTTTCCAAACGTCATACACTTTTTTGTATGATACTGCTACTACGGTGGTATTGATCTCTTTTTTACTTCCGTGCAGCAGTGAAGAAGTGATTAACCCAGAATTGTCGTAGCTTCTTTTGAAAATGAACGTGAGATTAGGATTTTTTGTTCCCACTAGAAAAAGCGATCATCCCAAGATAGCTTTCTGGCACATGCTTTTAGATTCAGAGCTCATGACCCTTCGTTACAAAACGAAATAAGAAAGGCTAAATAAACATTTTTTCAAAATGTCGATCATGCCTAAGTCCATATTATTTCTGTTTTTAAAAGTTTTATATCTATAAAAATAAATAAAACATCTCTCAGAGAGATCATTCAGGTGGAAGTTAATAATAAATTAAACCTCTCTCAGAGAGATCCTTCAAGTGGAAATTTATAATAAATAAAACATCTCTGTGGAAGTTTCATAAGAGGAATTAAGTGATTTAATTCACAGAGTAATTCCATTTGAATTTAATTTGGTTATACTTCAACAAGGAGTTTTACTCTCACTTCTAATTTTTCATTTTCAATATCCATTAATTTGCACAAGAATCCAAATAGTTTTGTTATGTGTCCATATGCCTCAATTCTTTTTCTCAATTCTATTGCTAGTGTATCAATTTAAGGCGGTCTTCTCATTCAAAACCCTTTTTTTGGACCCTTTTTAAAAAAATTCTTATTTGAAAACGCAAATAATAATTGAAAACTTTTTTTATTTATTGTATTACAAAAGTTTCAATGTAAATAAAAAAATTTTTTTGCCTCGATACGTGGGCTGGTCAAAAAGTAATGAGACTTCAAAGTTGGTGGTGAAAAAAAAGGTGTCGTCACGGCGGCCACGATTCCGGGTCTCCGGAGCGTCTGAAATGAAAAAAAAAACGGGGTTATAATCAGTATAGATGTAATTCTCGGGTGAACCTCAAGCTTAATTTTGTGTTTTTTTTTGACAAAATGGCGGCCATAAAAAAAAAAAAATTCAATTTCGGGCTTTTTTTTTGTAGTTTAGTGTAAAAAAAAATAGTAAACAATTTTTCAAAATTATGGTCGAGGTTCACCCGAGAATGGTGACAATTCTGCGTCGATTCCACTTTGTTTCATGAAAATCGGTTCAGTTGAACTGGAGATATCAAGGCCGCCAGTTCGAAAAACGTGGTTTCGAGATAAACGCGTTTAAAGTTTAAAATAGCTCATTTTGACGAAGACCTTGTTTCACAAAAAAGGCTGTATCTTCTAAAGTATTTCGAATTTCTAAAAATCCTTTTAGGGGCATATTCACAACTACCCAAGCTATAAATAAATGCAAAAAAAAAGTCGAAAAAAAAAGTTGCTCAATGAGAAGACCCCCTTAAGCATAAGGTTCCGATTTTGAATCTATCAGCACTAGTCAAATTGATTGTTTCGGGTTCTTTGTTGCTGTTTTTTTATAGTTATTTTTCTCTAATAGTCTTGGCAAATATATGGACTCACGTACTTAGCACTATTCTCAAACCCTGAAAATCCACTTCGCAAATCTGTTATGAATTCGATAAGTGAAGAAAGCAGCTATCCAATCAGTATCTACTTGTTTCAAATATTAGTTGATTGCATTGAAATGTGCACCTATTAATGCATTATCAACATCCACTAACAATATTGCGATCATTACCAGATAAATTCTGGCCCTATACTTAATAGAAATTTTAAGCATAACCATGATTTCATACAAATATGCTTTTTTAAAACTTTAAGGTCGATTACTTCGAAATATTTTTTTATGGCATGTCGTTTTTACAATAAGCACTGCAAATAAAGGGTGTTTTTTTATAAGGTTTTTTTTCAATATGGATTACTCTATTGTCTGACAGTTGTTTTGACAGTTTAAAAGTGTACGTCTCTACTCAGTATTGTTTGGCAAATCATCATGAATAGGTTAACTCCAGAACAACGCTTCTAAATCGTGGAAATTTATTTTCAAAAACAGTGTTCAATTTAAAATGTTTATAGAGCACTTCGTGAATTTTATGGTGCACATAATCGTCCGTCTGAGACCACCATAAAGAACGTAATTACCAAATTTCGGTCTTCATTCACTCTTTTGGAAGCCAAGCCACCGAGAAGAATGAGAAGAGTGCGTACAGAAGAAAATATTGCTGTCGTTGAGACCAGTGTCGAAGAAAACGACAATTTATCGATTCTTCGTCATGCGCAAGAAGTTGGACTTTGTCCATACAAAATTCAATTGGTGCAACAATTAAAGCCACACGATCAACAAAAGCGCCGTGAATTCAGTAATTGGTCGCTTAATCAATTAGACCTCCAGAATGACCTTTGAGCAAAAAAGTCGTGATGGCAATATGCCCGGAATTATATTTAATAAATGTTAAATGCCAAGGAATTATCTACCAAATAAAAAATTTTTTTTGGCCATTTCATAATTTGGCATGTGTTTTATTTAAATTTCAAATCAGCAAGCTCTTAAGAAAACACTCTTTATTTATAAGCTCCTGCGGGGCCCCTGTCTGCTCGGGGCCGGGGACTGCAGCCCCCCCTAGCCCCCACCTAAATCCGCGCCTGCATACACTGTGCTAGAATGGTGTGGTGTGCATGGATCTATAACGCCTTCAGTTTGAATAATGTCTAAGAGTTCTCCCTTTAATTCAAAGCTTAACTCTCTATAATGATAATATATATCTTCTGTAATGTATGGAATATCCTTTGATTCCAATGATGTTTCTTGAGCTATTTTTAATATATCGAAATGATTTTTCTTTACCTTATCAAAGTTGTTGCTCAGCTCATTAAACACGGTGGTAGAGTATCCTTTAGATTTGCTTCTTCGTTCACGTACCATCTTTGTTGTCATGCGTGACAAATCGTCAAACGCAACGCGTTGTTCTTCAATTAACTTTTCCATCGTTGTTGATCTTTCAGATACAAAATACAGTGCTGATAATCACTAGAGTTCCAAAGAAATACAGTAGAGCAGCGGCACAGCAAGATAATTGTAGCGCACAGCAGGGCAGCAAGGAAGTGCAAGATGATATTCCAATTAAATATAGCAGAGTTTTTATGAAGATGCAAACAAAAGCTTTTGAATGCATTTAAATTTCAGTTAAGTTCCCGGGTTTCGGCACCAAAAAATGTTCGCTCAACAATCAATTCAAATAAATAACAGAAAACCACTTTGTTTTAAATTCTACTTAAAAATATTTATTAAACAAAAAGATATTAAAAGGAGTTACAATTTATTAAACTTCAAGGCAATATCACACGTCTGTTACAGTAAACGGTTGAAAAGCGACAAACTAAATAGCGGAGCAGCGTCAACTGCTTCAGCCCAAAATGTATTGTACATACAGTACAAAGACAACAACAATAATAACGCGATGAACAGTTTTATATACGTTGTAGTTGTATAAAAAAATAAATTGTGTGCTGCTAAGAGCACTGTTGAATGTTATAAATATAACAAAAAAATGCAAGTTTGCATTTTTGGTATGACGTGCCTCAAAGTTATTTAGATTATTGACAGGACAGCCATCCGAAACCTTTGTTTCAAGCAGTGTTGGGCAAAATTCAATTGTTTTTACAATTAATGATTACAATTAATTAATTGTTAATTTTGTGCCCAGCAATTACCAATTAATCAATTGTTAATTGCAACTTTTGCAATTAACAATTAATCAATTGTTAATTGCAATTTTTGCAATTGACAATTAATCAATTGTTAATTGCAACTTTTGCAATTAACAATTGATTAATTGGTAATTGCTGGGCACAAAATTAACAATTAATTAATTGTAATCATTAATTGTAAAAACAATTGAATTTTGCCCAACACTGCTTGAAACAAAGGTTTCGGATGGCTGTCCAGTCAATAATCTAAATAACTTTGAGGCACGTCATACCAAAAATGCAAACTTGCATTTTTTTGTTATATTTATAACATTCAACAGTGCTCTTAGCAGCACATTTGGACCAAAATGGATGATTCTATGGCCAATCGGATGCAGTGGGATTATCTGAGGTCACAAGTGGGTCATTGGCACTTTAATGGGTTCCATGGAACATTTGAACATAATTGGATGATTCTTTGGTCAATCGGATGCAGTGGGATTATCTGTGGTCACAGGTGGGTCATTGGAACTTTAATGGGTTCCATGGAACATTTGGACCAAAATGACCATGTCCATGGCCATAAAATCATCCATTTTGGTCCAAATGTTCCATGGAACCCATTATAGTGCCAATGACCCACCTGTGACCACAGATAATCCCACTGCATCCGATTGGCCATAGAATCATCCATTTTGGTCCAAATGTTCCATGGAACCCATAAAAGTGCCAATGACCCACCTGTGACCTCAGATAATCCCACTGCATCCGATTGGCCATAGAATCATCCAATTATGTCCAAATGTCCCATGGAACCCATAAAAGTGCCAATGACCCACCTATGACCTCAGATAATCCCACTGCATCCGATTGGCCATAGAATCATCCATTTTGGTCCAAATGTTCCATGGAACCCATAAAAGTGCCAATGACCCACCTGTGACCTCAGATAATCCCACTGCATCCGATTGGCCATAGAATCATCCAATTATGTCCAAATGTCCCATGGAACCCATAAAAGTGCCAATGACCCACCTATGACCTCAGATAATCCCACTGCATCCGATTGGCCATAGAACCATCCATTTTGTTCCAAATGTTCCATGGAACCCATAAAAGTGCCAATGACCCACCTGTGACCTCAGATAATCCCACTGCATCCGATTGGCCATAGAATCATCCAATTATGTCCAAATGTCCCATGGAACCCATAAAAGTGCCAATGACCCACCTGTGACATCAGATAATCCCACTGCATCCGATTGGCCAGAGAATCATCCATTTTGGTCCAAATGTACCTTTAATTGTACCTTTAATATAAAAAAAGTTAATTGCCAACGATTTAATTGTATTTTGCAATTACTTCAGGTTAGTCTAAATAAATTAATTGCATAGTACAATTAATGATTAATTGCAATTGATATTAATTGCAATTAAATCAATTGCAATTAATTGCAATTAAATCAATTGCAATTAATTTTTTAATCAATTAATTAATTGATTAAAATTTTAATTGATTGATGCCCAACACTGGTTTCAAGTGACTGGATAGTCATGAAAGAATTTAACTTAATTATAACTTAATTATAATAGTTCGCATTGAACATCGGTACTTTTTCAAAACACAATAATAGTATTGAAAATGGTTGTTTGAAATACAATAATATAAAGTAACAAGTAAAGAAAGTCTAAAGTCGGTACTTTTTCAAAATACAACAATAGTGTTTATACTTTATGATATATATATATATTTTGTAGATTATATTGAATTGCACAGAAATAAAAACAACAAAAAGTAAACACTAAGCAATAAAACAATTTGTTTATAAAATCAACTGCACATAAAGCGCAGTTTGTTGACACCAGCATATTTGTAGGCCAACGACATGCATTTCATCATTGTTAAATCAGCTGAATTGCAACCAAAACAAAATTGTAAATTAAGTCACAAAATTAAGTGCAATAACCTGCGGTCAAGAAACTGCGTTCTTATAGTGCAATACAGCAATTTTATATTTGTTATTTTTATTATTGTGCAATGCAGCAATTTCATATTTTAATTATTCATATTTTAGTCTTAAGTATTTTCCTTTAAATACTCCTAACTTTAGTTTACCAGGGGTCAGTTCTATAAAAAAAGTTTAAGAATAAAGTTTGCATTTTGGAACTAAAAACTGTTGTGTGGTGTTTTCTTTGTGTCATTCAACTGAGTATTGGTTCATGTACCTATACTCAGCCAACATCTGATTTGGTTTGTACCTAATCAGTTAACAATTATTCATTGGTGACCGCGACGTGATCAATACGAAGGATAACTGGTTCAAGTGCCAAGTATCCATCAATCTATTGATCACTAATCAAACAATCGGCTGTAATAAAGTGACCCAGACGACACCAAACAAGTTCTCCACCAACATCTGATTAGAAGACAGCAATCAACCAAGTGATGGAGGAATTGTACACAGCACAGTCTCAGTTCGGAGACGAAATCGAAAGGATCATCCGGAACTACAAAAAGGATCCAGAAGTTCGGAGGGATCTTAAATATTACAAACTACGGCTAAGCCAGCTTGAAACCATACATGCCAAATTCAAGGCAAATCATGTAGAGCTTAGTAATACAAAGGATCGCAGTCACGAGTATTTTGTTAAGGACTACTACATGCAGCTGACAGTGCTTTGCGAAAAATACGTAAAGCACTTTAAGCAAGAAATCAAAACTTTGGATTCAGCGATTGATGAAGACAGTGGTGACGATAATATTCAGACACCGGAACAAGGTGCATTAGGCGAAGACATCTCAAACAAGGAGAATCTAACTAATGGCCTGATAAGAAAGGCCCACAGAAAAATGTCTCTCCTTGAGTCAAGGCTCTCTAACATTAGAGTCTTGGAGGGACAATCGTCACCGTATTATGACCTCAAGGCGGAATTTGTGAACCAACTATGGCACGACATAGCCATATTTGACGAACAAATTTGGGAGCAACACTCCAATCCAGTAGCTTTAGGCTATGATGCAGAGAAGTTTCAGTCACTTGAGCAAGAAGTGCATCTAAAATTAACAGAGATCACTTTAATGCTTAATCAACCCGTTCAACAGCATGAGTCCCACCCTTCAAAGGGCATTTTACCAATTCCAAAGGTACAAATTCCGAAATTTGATGGGGATTACTTAAAATGGAGCCAATTCCACGGCTTGTTTACTGAAATCATCCATAAACAACCATTGTCAAGCGTGGAAAAAATGTGGCATCTAAAAACACAGCTTACAGGAGAAGCATCAAGTTTAATCAGTCACCTAGCTACTACTGATGAAAACTATGTCGCAGCATGGAAGCTACTAGAAGGGCGCTACAACAACAAAAGAGTATTGACATCAACACTTATAAAGAAACTGGTAGATCAACCATCCGGAACTTCAAATATAACAGCAGTTAAACACCTGCACGACACAACAAGGGAATGCCTTCTTGCTTTAAATAATTTAGGCATCAAAACTGATTCATGGGATCCATTGCTGATTCACCTTCTCATCAAAAAATTCGATCGAAGCACATACATTCAATATGAACAATCAATTGTGAGGCCTAAGGAAATTCCTAAAATGTCAGAATTGTTGGCTTTCCTGGAATTACAATTCCAAACCATGGAAACTATTGGACAACGAGAAAAACCAAAGGCGCCAGCAAAGGTCTTAACATCATCAGCCGCACAAATTGACATCAAACTCTGTTTGCCATGTGGAAAGAAATTCCATCCGCTCTTTGCATGCGACAACTTTATAAAAGCTCAAGGTGCAGGATCGTATAAAATTTGTGCAAAAATGCAAATTATGCCTGAATTGTCTAAAGCCAGGTCACGCAGCAGTACAATGTGTGTGGCGACACTGTCCAAAGTGTTCGAAAAAACACAATTCACTACTTCATCTGCAGCAACAAGAATTGTCATCAAATGGAACAAGGAATGAAGCAAAGGAAAATTCACCTGCAACTCTGGCAACAACTAATCATGCAATGAAAAACAACAATTATGTACTGTTGGCTACAGCAAAAATTCGAGTTGCAGCAAACAATGGACAGGTATGCGAAGTACGTGCACTACCCAGCAGGAAATGGATCGAAACGTCTTCGAAGACGTCTTGGAGACATGTCAGTTTCTTGCAAGACGGATCGATCCATTTGCATGTGTGTCTTTGAAGACATTTTCAAACAAAATTCCACTTTGTCTTGCAAGACATGTTGTCGAAATGTCTTCAAGGACGGCATGAGTCCATGTATTGCAGAACGGATGCATAGTATAAACAAAATCATACGCTCTCCGTGCATGGTTATGTTTTTTTTGTGAGAGAAATTTCATTTGTTTGCTTAAAAATTATTTATTTATTTGTTGCTGACAATATAATGACTTGTCTTTCAGAACGTCAGCGTTTGCTCTGAGTATGCGTACTTGGTCTTCGAGACGGCTTTGAAGACTTCGTCTTTGAGGACTCATATTCCAACTGGGTACTGGATTCCGGTTCACAAATCAACATGGTGACACAACGGCTCGTCAACAAGTTATCATTAACCACTACAAGGTCCCAGCTTTCCATTGAAGGAATCGGACAACAAACTGGAATCTCAACTTCTAGAGTCAACGTTGCGATTCATTCACGAACAGAAGACTTTTCAACTAGAATAGAAGCCTTTGTTATGCCGAAACTTATTTCCTCACAACCAACAAAGGACCTAGAAGTCTCAAATTGGAACCTTCCAGGTCATCTAAACCTAGCCGATCCCGAGTTCTTCAAGTCAGGAAAAATTGACATGCTTATTGGTGCTGAGCTTTACCATAGTCTAATCCACCCAGAGCAGCTTACACTAAAAAGAAATCAGCCACTCCTACAAAACACGGTTTTTGGATGGATTGTCATTGGAAAAACTGAAGTGTCAACAGAAGCAACTGCAGCATGCGCCGTAGCTACCATAGAAGATGAAAACTTGGACTCTATTCTAGAAAGATTTTGGAGAATCGACGATTTGAACACAGTCAGCCAGGTCATGACCCCAGTTGAAAATTGGTGTGAAACCCATTTTGCCAATAACATAAGAAGAGGTAATGATGGCCGTTTTATTACCCGTTTACTGTTTTCTGAAAGTCCAACAGCTCTTGGAAAATCAAAGGACATGGCTATTAACAGATTTTTATCTCTCGAAAAAAGATTGCAGAGAGATCCGACCATACAATCGCAATACATAAAGTTCATGGATGAGTACGAATCGTTGAATCATATGGAAAAGATATGGCCGAAAGATATTCCCGATGTCCATTATTTCATTCCTCATCATTATGTGCTAAAACCAGATAGCAGTACACAAAGCTCAGGGTCGTATTTGACGCATCAGCCAAAACGTCAAGTGGCCAGGCTTTAAACGATATATTGCATAAGGGCCCTATTGTTCAAAGTGATCTATTTTCAATGCTGTTGCGATTTAGAACATACAAATACGTATTCACAGCCGATATTGAAAAGATGTATCGACAGATTGGCATGCATGAAGAGGACACAGCTCAGCAGCTCATTGTGAGGCGGAAGGACCCAAGTGAAGTTATTCAATACTATCGACTTAAAACAGTGACGTACGGAACAACATCAGCACCTTATTTGGCTACCAAATGTCTGCAATATCTGGAAAAACAGAATATGAGTAAATACCCACAAGGTGCACGAACTTTGCTTGAAGATTTTTATGTGGACGATTGTCTCAGTGGTGCCAATGACATCGCATCAGCTTTAGAATCTCAAACCCAACTTACACAAATTCTTCAAGAAGCTGGCTTCAAACTCCGGAAATGGTGTTCTAACAACTTAAGGCTACTAGCAAATATACCCGTGGAAGATCAAGAAGTTAATTTGGATTTGGATGATAAAGCTACAAAGACACTAGGTCTCATTTGGCATCCAAAAACAGATCAACTGTGCGGACGAGCAAACCTATCGCCAGTTCAACCGATTACAAAACGGGTAGTAGCTTCAGACTTAGCACGAATCTTCGACCCATTAGGAATCTTTGGGCCTGTAATCGTATCCGCAAAAATATTCATGCAAAAGCTATGGAAGCAAGAATATGGATGGGATGAAAGGCTACCACATCAAATTCAACAAGAATGGCAACACTTCAGAAAAAACATATTGGAACTCAATAACTTAAAGGTACCCCGACACATCCTTCATTCAAAACCTCAAGTAAAGGTTCAGCTACACACCTTCGCCGATGCCTCAGAACGAGCGTACGGAGCAGCTGTTTATGTGCGAACAACATACAAGGATCGAACCATAACATCGAACTTGCTCTGCGCAAAATCAAGGATAGCACCCTTAAAACTTCAAACGCTTCCTCGATTGGAATTGTGTGCAGCTGTTCTAGGAGTCGAGCTTACAGAACGAGTGAAGCAGGATCTGAAATATCAACATGTACTAGCATTTTTTTGGTCAGACTCAGAAATAGTTTTATCATGGATTAAAACATCAGCATCTTCATTACACACTTTCGTCGCCAACCGAGTAAGCAGGATTCAAGAAATATCACATATCAATCAATGGCATCATGTCTCATCAAAAGATAATCCAGCCGACAATATATCAAGGGGGATTAATCCTGAAAAATTCACCTTGTGTACCACATGGTTTTTCGGACCTTTGTTTCTACATGGCAGCCAAGAATCATGGCTCATACCAACACCAAAACCTGCCGATACACCCAATGACATCGAAAGAAGAAAACCGATTACTGTAGTGACAATGGCAGCATCATCGGAGGAGCCGGCTTATGAAAATTTTGAAATCTTCGATGACAAACAAGGAAGAGAAACGAACACTGCATCAATAGTAACTTCGTCGTCAGCATCATCGGAGGCGCTAATTTATGGAATCAACCACAAAAACTCATTTCGAGCTTTGCAACGCACAGTTGCCTACATGCTACGTTTTATTGAAAATCTTAAGAAACAAACAACAGCTCGGCCAAATCATCTATCCATATGTGCATCAGAAATGAATAAGTCCTTGGCAGTTATAATCAGGACTATTTAAATGGCAGATTTTAAAAGTGAAATTAAAGACTTACAAAAATACAAGCAAGTGAGCAAATCAAATCAACTTGCCAGCCTATGTCCTTTCTTAGACGATCAAGGTTTAATGCGTGTGGGAGGCCGATTAGAAGCATCATCATTACCCTTTGATGAAAAACATCCAATCTTGCTACCATACAATGATTCAATAGTAAAATTGTTACTTATCATGGTTCATCAAGACAACAAACATTGCGGCCCGCAGGCCTTATTAGCAGCCTCGAGGCAGAAATTCTGGATTGTAAGAGGAAAAACAATGGCACGCAATATTGTACAAAACTGTGTGCGTTGCGTCAGAGCAAAACCAAAGCTCTACAGCCAAATCATGGGCAATCTACCAGCAGATAGAGTAACTGAATCACGGCCATTTCTAACAGCTGGTGTCGATTACTGCGGTCTAATATGGATCCATTACAAAATCCGCGGAAAACGACCTCAAAAAGCATATATTGCAGTATTTTGTTGTTTTGTCACGAAAGCGGTACATATGGAGATTGTTTCGGACCTCACTACTGACGCCTTTATTGGAGCACTAAAACGTTTTATCAGCCGCCGTGGCAGGTGCCAGACATTGTATTCTGATAATGCAACAAATTTTGTGGGTGCAAAGAATCAATTGAGTGAATTGCAACAAGCTGTTTTCTCTAATTCAGCTCAAGAGAAAATTATTAAAACCTGCAGTGACAAGGGCATCGAATTTAAGTTCATTCCGCCTAAAGCCCCTCATTTTGGTGGACTCTGGGAAGCTGCAGTCAAATCTGCGAAGCATCATTTGTGTCGCAGTGTCTCTACTGCTTCTCTTACATATGAAGAACTAGAGACTGTTGTAGTTGAAATAGAGGCAATTCTAAACTCTAGGCCTCTCACCCCGTTGTCTTCAGACCCAAATGATATAGGAGCACTAACACCAGGTCACTTCATCATAGGAGAACCACTCACAACCCCAGTCGACTCAAGGGTATCAGAAACCAGAAGATCACTTAAAACAAATTGGAAATATGTGTCAGATATAAAACATAGATTCTGGACAAGATGGCACCACGAATACCTGCACGAGCTCCAACAAAGGTCTAAATGGAAGCATCCAACACCAAATGTAAAGGAAGGCACATTGGTCATCATAAAGAAGGATAACGTTCCAGTTCTTCAATGGCCCCTTGGTCGAATTATTCGAACCTACAAGGGAGATGATGGCTTTATTCGGGTCGTTGATGTTAAGACAGCTTCGGGCATATCCAAACGACCCATACACGAATTAGCTCCATTATTCACTGAAGAAGAAACAGAAAAAATAGAACCTGCAACAAGTGTACTGACAAATAATCACAAACGTAAATGGCCACATCCACATGAAGATATCTCAAAAAACAAGTCGACATCAAAGGGTCTTGCTCTCTCAGTAATGCTGGTTGCATTACTGATGTTGCCATTAGCAATGACCTCTCCAATAAATACATCAAGATTTCGTAACAAGCCTGGCATTTACTTCGAAGGAATAGGTGCCGCACGGCTATCAACAGGTATCTGGAAAATCATCATATACTATGACCTTGCGCCATTTCATTACCAAATAAATTCACTATCAGATGGAATCACAACACTCAGAAAGCTCTGCTTACACCCGACGTCGGACATCTCATGCAGTTCACTCATCGATTACTTTGAAGCTACTGTTAACAATCTGCACCAGGAGGAAACCTTATTGTTATCAAATCGTCCCAAAAGAGGTGCATTTAATGTCATCGGAAACGTGGCTCACACTTTGTTTGGTGTTCTCGACTCAGACTATGCCGAACAGATGTCAAACACTATAAATGAAGTCAAATCCAACGAAGAACATCTTTTAAGGCTGTTGAAGAATCAAACGTCAATTATTGATTCCACAATCAACATAATAAAACAAGATGAAGTGGATACATCCTCACGTTTGACTGAAATACAGCGTTTGATCAACGTGGACATAAACAAAATTGAAGACACAGCTGCTCAACTACGGCTGACTCAGCAACTGACAGTTTTAATTACTCAACTCTCTATGGTTAGCACAGATTTGCAGCACACACAAGCAGATTTGATAAACATCCTAACGCACACTAAACATGGAAAAATAAGTCCACAGATACTTACACCAAAACAACTTGCGAAAGAAATCCTGACTATCAAAGGACACTTACCTACTAGTTGGGCTCTGCCAGTCGAAGACCACAACCTGCTGGACCTTTATACCATTATGGGTGTTAAGTCTGGATTAACAAGGAATCACGTCATCTTTGAATTAGCTGTACCACTAGTTGATCATAATAAACTAGACCTATTTCTTATACACACGATTCCAATAACAGTAAATAACACGCTTGTGGCAATTAAACCCACCACCGAAATTCTAGCAGTCAGCGGCCATCGGGATCAATACATTGCACTTAGCCGAGCCGAGGTTGAAGCAGCAACATTGACTAGTGATGACATTTAATAAGCAGGAAGCAAGCTACCATTGGAAGGCAATCAAAGAAACTTGCTTGCGAGATTCAACTTTTTAACAACAAAACTTCCCAAACCTGTGACCTAACAAAGTACTCTGATCAGTTAACATTTACATCATTGCATCTTGCTAATAAATGGATTTACGCTTCGACAATTCCAACTGAAATCACAGCAGTTTGTAATCACGAAACCATTCAACTAACACTTATAGGGTCAGGAATACTCACAATTGACCAACACTGCAGCTTAAAAAATGATGACATCCAGATCCAAGGTTATATTGAATCATCCAGTCGAGTATACACATCATTTGCTGGTATCGGAAATATCTCGTCCATCAGTCAACCTAACGCACTACAGGGCTTATTAACACCAAACTTCAAAGATATTGAAACAAAACTAGAACAACTCACTGATCTTCAGACGAAACTATCCAAAGAAGATTTTGACCAGCTACCGAACCAACTCGAATCCAATAAAATCCATCATCATGTAATCAGTTATTCAGCGTTAATTTTAGCGATATTTGGTATCATAACCTACAGTACTTGCAAGATAAGAACACACTACCAACGAACATCCGCAACCAAGGCTAGCACATCTCCTCAACCGATGCCACGTCAGCACAAGTCACCATTTGATGTAGACATCTCTTAAGTTGAGTTAGACACTCAACGGGGGGGAGAATGTTTATACTTTATGATATATATATATATTTTATAGATTATATTGAATTGCACAGAAATAAAAACAACAAAAAGTAAACACTAAGCAATAAAACAATTTGTTTATAAAATCAACTGCACATAAAGCGCAGTTTGTTGACACTAGCATATTTGTAGGCCAACGACATGCATTTCATCATTGTTAAATCAGCTGAATTGCAACCAAAACAAAATTGTAAATTAAGTCACAAAATTAAGTGCAATAACCTGCGGTCAAGAAACTGCGTTCTTATAGTGCAATACAGCAATTTTATATTTGTTATTTTTATTATTGTGCAATGCAGCAATTTCATATTTTAATTATTCATATTTTAGTCTTAAGTATTTTCCTTTAAATACTCCTAACTTTAGTTTACCAGGGGTCAGTTCTATAAAAAAAGTTTAAGAATAAAGTTTGCATTTTGGAACTAAAAACTGTTGTGTGGTGTTTTCTTTGTGTCATTCAACTGAGTATTGGTTCATGTACCTATACTCAGCCAACATCTGATTTGTACATCTTTATTTAACATAACATCTTTATTTGTACCTAATCAGTTAACAATTATTCAAATAGTATTGAAAATGGGCGTGTCCGTGAGTGGTTGAAGCCCATATTTTATATATGTATATTTCAATTTTGATGAACAATTATACATACTAAGTTTTATTCCTGTAGCTCACATGTTAATGCTGTTAAAGTGTTTTCGCTATTGTACATTGTATGGGAGATAGGCGTGTTCGTTTACGGAATACTCCCAATTTTTGAACTGAGATGTTTTGGTATAAAATGCAAACATACAAAATTGTATCTCTGTATCCCAGTGGGAAAATCCATCCTTACATAATGAATTATTCTTTACTTATTTTTCATCCGCGGGGCATGAAAACTTCAATACCAAATGCCCATTACTTTTACACAGGCATGATCGCCACTATAAGTTTCCTTTTGTAATGTATGATATGCATCATACGTACTTACGTGACCCTTTACTAAAATAAAGTGCAGGGAATGTACACTCGACAATCGGAATCAATCGGGCTTCCATGCTTATGCACTGTATTTAATAAGCAGGATGTATGCATGAAAGCGTAAGGCACCCTCATTTATAACTTTTAAACCTTCTTCGCAACGGAAATTGTAAGCTGAGGCCTTACGTTCACCTTCTTTTGTAAGAGTAAACGCAAGCAGTGCTTACAATTTCCGTTGCGAAGAAGGTTTAAATGAAGGGTTAAATCGTACAATACAGAAGATATATAATTGTTAGACAACAAAGAAAAAAGTTGTTTGGTGCTTTTTGAAAACCTTATTTTTTATTTTAAAATTTCTAGTACTTACTTTTGAACCAATATACATAAGGCTATTGAACAGCAAAATAAATAAAAAATCTTATTTTTAAAAATCTTATTTCTTGCACAACGACGAATGATCTTACTACTCTGCCGTTCACCATAAGATTGTTCTTTACTCGTTTTTTCTTTTGGTTTTTTGCTTCACTTAAGATCTTCGTAACGAAAGTCAAATACCGTTATGTCATCATACCGTTGCATGTCTCTTACTTTACGAAATAATGTACATATGGAAATGATCACACGAAGACATAATCGGCTTCAACCTGCATTCCTTTTGCAGTTGCAGTCGTAAGCGAAGACGTAAGGTGCTCTTAATGTAACAAACAACATACTTAATTCAGTATGATCCTGTTTTCACCATCATTAGCTAAAGGAAAACATGAATTTTTTAGTAAGCACCTTACGATATTTCCGACTGGGATGTTAAACATAAGCTTATTTATTGAGTTTTTAATTTAAGGACTGTATTGGAGGTGTGCGTGTCCTTGGGCAGATGACGTCCATTTTTCAAAAACATTTGTGTTTTGTTATTAAAATCGAAAGTACCAACTTTTATCTTTGTAGGCTTATCTGAAGCTAATTTATTGAGTTTTCAATTTTTGGAGTGCATGCAGGCGTGGGTACAAGGGGGATAAAGGAGGTAATTACCCCCAAAGAACTTTTAAATACTTTACTTTTTAATACTTTATTTGGAGAAAATAATTGTGCCCACAGCTTAAGGGTACTTTTATGAATACATAAGCGATTCTGAAGGCGTTTTTTGAAAGAATACTACAAAAAAATGGTCAGAGACATTGTAAAACTCTAGTTTTATTATTGATTTCAACAATAATTAAAGTAGGGGAGAGTGGTACTAGTTGTCACAAAATTTGAATGAACCGCTGTAACTCCCACAAATCAAGCAATAATGGCACTGCAAAACTTGTAAACATAAATTCAATCTTTTATTCTTCAATCCTGATGTAAATAACATATATTATTTTAAAATTAATTAAAAAATTTCCTTGATAAAAAATTTAACTCGTCTGTGACAAGTTACCCCACTCGTGGGGTAAGTTGTCCCAATGCGTAGTCCCCGTTGTCACACTTCTTAATTGTCATTGCTGCCACACTCCGAAACACAATTCAAGCAGCAATGTAGGGGAAGAGTGGCATGAAAGAGCCAGTTTTAAAAAAGTTACAAAATATATAAAAATAATTAATAAAATTATAATACTTGTATCAAAAGTATTTTCTCATTCATTTATAAACGTAATACCATGAAATATTTTCCAAAATCAACAATATTCTTGGACCTGTAGCCATTTATAAAAAACATGAAATTCGGCTCTTTCATAACACATGGGCATTGAAAGAGCCAACCAAAGTTTTGAAAGAGCCATCTTCTTAGTACAAGACTTAACACGAAAAATAACGAATATTTTTTTAAAAATATTAATTGTTATTATAAAGAGTATTGTTTTTACAAAAACAAATTAAATAAATAAAAAAAATCAAAACTAAAAACAAAAAATAGTTAAAAAACTTAAAAATATTGTTAAAAAAATTAAATCGCTTTGAAAAAAATCTATAATAATAAGACCTATTCCAAAAACAAAATAAGAGGTTTAAAACACTTAAAAATATTTTTGACAAAAATAATTTAAACTTCCTTTACGCTTTTTCATATCACCGCAACCCAGCTCTTTCAAAACATATTGTCCAAAGAAACATAACCTCAAAAATTAGTATGAAATCAAGATTTTTCCGGCAAAATAAATATGTTATTGGTAGGCCTTATATATCCATAAAATTATAGTATAATAATATTACTGTTAGTTTTAAAGGTGAAGACGTCACAAAACAAATAAAATGTTCTGAAAAACTTAATTAATGATGAAGAAATCCAAAATACGATACACCAACGTCGTTTATTATCAGTGAACTGTCAAATGTTCGGGGGTGCCATATGGCTAGTATTGCTTCTTAAAAATTATAATTTAAGAAGCATTCGTATAAAAAATACCGCGTAAATCATGATGGCTCTTTCAAAACTTGGCTCTTTCATGCCACTCTTCCCCTATCAAACTAGCACTTTCAATGCATTATGTGCACAACGTTTGCATTTTATACATTGACGACAATTGTTATTTGATTTGACGGTCGACAACAATCTACACATAGTGAATCCACGTTATCTTCATTGATATTAGCTGTATTCGGCTTGCATCATGATATCTGAAGATGTCCGACCTCAGTTTGTAAGGCGTTTGCGATTTCTTGGCATATCTCCTTAATTTCAAATAAATCATAGAATACTTTCAAAATAGTTATATGAAATTATATGTGACAACAAGCCCCACAAGCGCTGTGACAACCTGTACCATTTGGAAAAAAATGTTAACAATGTTCTGTAAATTTAAATATAAAGTTTTATCTTAAAATTCATAAGTATTTGCAAAATATAATATAAATTGTATTGGAAATTTATTTAAAGTTGAATAAAACACACTTCTATTTGTTTAATTACAAAATTGAAAAAAATATAAAAATGCACAAATCCAACTTAGTTTCTTAAATTTCTTTTAATTTTTGCAAAACAAAACTAACGGCACTTAAACTTTCTTGGGATGCTAGACATTGCAATTGCGTATAGATGGCATTGATATTCTATTCGATAACTTGTTGAATCAAAAGATATCGGCGTTGTGACAACTAGTACTTGAGACAACGGGGACGAGTCTCCCCTATATAAAAAAAAATTCGTTTGTTTTTTGTTTTGTGCCGTCATTTGCGTGTAGGTGACTTTTTTATGGAGCGATGCGAAAAGAGTAGGACCATTTTGCTTGTAGAATAACATGATCTGTAGTCATCTGCAAAAAACACTTACGTCGAGGTAGTAACTTCGCCTTTTTTTTAAAATGAGGCTGAAAATAATGTTACAGCTCGTTATGTTCTCAAATTTACAGCCATTTTTTAAACAATCAACTTTAAAGACGCGTTATTTTCTTACAAATAAAAACTTAAAAAAAAACTTCAAGTCACTGCCTCAGCGTAAGTGTTTGCTTTATAAGAATTATATTTTGCAAAATATTAACGATTAGTTTGAAAATGTCCTATATATGAAATCATTGAGCAAGCAACATTGATTTTGATTTGTAATGAGCGCAATTAAGATTTTGGCAATGCAGAGCAGAGTTGCTACTTAAAATATTTGATTTTTCTATATTTTTATTGAAAACCTGCCAAACTTTTTTGCAACCTATGTACCAACGGATTTTACCATAAAAAAACAATACGTGCATTTTTATTTTTAGTTTTCACCTTATAAATTTTCAAAAAAAAAAGTTCAAACAATGTAAAATCCAAAAGTTTGTTTTTACTTCAATTATTCCATCATCAGTTAAATTATTTCTTGGAAATATTTCAGCTATAGTCCTTATGAAAATATTATATGCATCTGTAATACTTTTTGTCATATATGATATATAACAGGGTTGTTTTGAAGTGAATTAATGTTACGTTAAAGTTGCTAAAATTGTATCAACTGCGCAAATAATTTGTTGCATACAATTTTGAGTTAATTTTAAATTGTTTGGAATTCTGAAATTTTTCAAACCTACCTTAACTTCATCTTTATATAAATAGGCTTAGGGAAAACAGTTAAGAACCATTTTCTCCTGTGTTTTTCAACCGATTTGTGATAATTTTAATTTTTAAATGAATTAGAGTGCGGAGAAGGAGTGCACCGACTATTTTATACAACTAGAAAAAAACAAACAAAATTGGTCGATTTACGACCCCAGGCAGTACTAGTAATTATAATTGAAACAAACCAACAAAATTACCACAACCGACTTTCATGAAATAAAACTGCCACTTTTAGTCCACTTTTAGTAAGGAACTAATTCAAATTCAGTTATTTCATGAACTTCAAATTTGGCAGTGTAAACAGGCGAGCGTAACTAAGGTTAATCATATCAACGCCGTTTTTACTCTTTGTAATAATGACATTTTTCCACTAATTTCTAAAACGTTTGCTATCTTACCACGCGACGATTAAAAACATGTTTACGTTCAACTATGCAATAAGAACTATTGAATGAACTCGCATTATTGCATTTACTTAGAGACATTAAAATAAATATAAACGAAGTTATTGATAATTTTTCGATGATTATGTCATATAATTTTTTCTCTATCTTATGACTTTCTAATAAAGTGGTTAGAAAAAATAAAAATGAGACTGTAAGTGAAAGTGAGACAAAAAAATTTCTTATCATTCAAAACAATGCTGCTTCGGCAATAGTTGTTTGTCGAGTTAGTGAAAGAGCATGAAAATACTTAAGAGTTTTGGCAAAGCATGTGTTTCATGTGTGCCGACCACTGATCTAATAACACAGAGTAACAAAATTAAGCTTTATAAAAAGTGCAGAGATCTCGATAAACAATCCCGAATGCATTTTGGCTGCTGATTTCAATATGCAGCTTCGAAACTGTCGAATATATTGTTGCTGAATGTGCAAAAATTGAAAGGTCTAGTATTTTTTCGCTGAAATCAGTCATAGTTTTACAAATCGGTAGATCAATGTAATAGATTTAGCAAAATTATCAGAAAAATAACTGATTTTCATGTTTTTGCCTATAACTCAAAAACTCGAGCTGATGGAGAAAAACGGAGTCCATATTTGAAATCATGAAACCCAATTTGTCTATAATCAGCTGAAAAATCTCCGGCACCAGAACGTCCGTCGCGCAGTGTAATCAGTATTCATTTTGTATTGTTAATTTATTTTTCAAAGTGTACCCTATCATAGTCGTAACGTCACACATAGGGGTATTTGGCTCGGAAAACCGCTCAAAAATATTTGTTTGTCCTAAGTAAATGATACTTGTCTAAAAGAACTTGAAAAGGGCTATAAAGCTTGTTTCGACCAAATAAAGGTGTAAATTAAGTTTCTTAAGGAGGGACATAACATTCGCGGCAGAGAAAAAATACCTATTTTTGAAAAATTCATAACTCAGTCAAAAACAAACATTTTCCAAAATTTTTTTTTATAATTGTAGAGAATAGAACAAATTACAAAAAAAATATTCAAAAAATATATTTTTCACTCCAACATGATTTTGTAGAGCTCCGAACTGGCGGCAGAGAAAAAAACGGGACCTGCGGTTGCAGCGCTGGGAGTCGCAAAAATTGTCCGATCTGGAAAAAAATGACTTTTTTAAATTTTAACAAAATTTGTTATCGTATGACAAGAGTGTATGACTTTTTTTACATTTTTTTTCACTTATTGGTGTTCCAAATTTGAAAGTGTGTTTTTCGAAAAAAATATTGACTTTAAAATTCATTAAAAATCGAGGAAAAATTAAAAAAAAAGCTCGTGTCAGACGAAAGCGAATCAAGTTTAAAAAAATACAAAAAAAAAAAAATCGTCAAAAAATGAACCCGCTAGTGCCGCTACCAGAACGGAAAACAGGGTTTTGAGATAAACGCGTTCAAAGTTTGTGAACAAAGAAAAATGCAAGGAAAAATGAAAATGCGCTCTCACTAATCTGGCTGTAACTTTTGAGCTCGTAACAATTTCCATGAAATTTTTTTCTTAGAATCTAAAGAATATTTACTTTAATACAAAATAATAAAAAAAAGGCCAATGTCATGTCCTTTTTCTCTTTCATTTCAAATTTTCTCTTTCATTTCAAATTTTCTCTTTCATCAAACTAGACACCTATCAGGGACAATGAAATCTGGGGGAGGGGGGCGGTTTCGGGCAGCATTTATTTTTTGTTTTTGCTTTTTGACATCTTTCTTCATTAGCCTTTACCAAAAATGTTACCCAATAACACCAAATAATATAACAAAAGGTACATACTAAATAAAAAAATTATTAAAAAAATTTCCCATTTTCATACCTTCAAAACAAATTACATATCTATATAAATAAAGCTTCAATATCCATAAAAAAGTTGTATTTTAAAGTACATACCTGCAGCAAAATCTTCCATAGGAACAGACTTATTTCACAATATTAATGACAAAAAAAAATATTTGTTTAGGTGTGATCTTTTTCACTCAAATTAACTTAATAACAATACAAGCTTACGATCGATGACTTTCAACTGATGCTGCGACGAAGTGTATGCATTAAAATTAAAAAACAAACGGTAACTTATTTAATGAGACTTAACAAAAGCTAGAAAAGAATTTTACTTCTCAACTTTACATTTTGAGAAATTGATTAATGAGCGGTTTTTCGAGCCAAATACCCCTATGTGCGTCAGAGCAAAAAGTTTCAAACTCCTTTAATTTGAAATTTGAATAAATCAACCTTAATTCTAAAAAACGTTAAATTTAGAGTTTTTATTTACTTTTCGTTTAGATGGTATTCCAGATAAAGGGAGAAATAAATAAATACTGAAATGTGCGTGTATGTGTCTGGGAAAAATTCTTCTTAAACAATTCAATAATTTCAATTCAAAAATGTACAATTTGTCTATTAGTAAAAAGACAGAATTTTCTCAAATCGAAAATATGTGTCTTTGATAATTTAACCCCCCCAAGATTTTTTCCAGATCCGCCGCTGAGTGAATGGGAGGTGCGCGAGTCCTTGAGTGGATGACAACCATTTTTGAAGACATCTTTGTGTTGATATAAAAATCATGCGTACCAAATGTTATTGTTGTAGGTTAATTGTGAACTTATTTATGCAGTTTTCAATTTTTACGTTGTATGGGACGTATTCGTGTCCGTGGGCGGATTCCAAAATATTCAATAGTGTAGATCCTTGGGTCCATGTGACCATGTGAACCGTGTTTCATCCAAGTATCTCAACCCCTTCTTCTTATATTGTGTTTACGGACAACACACAAACGGACGGATGGAAGGACATGGAAAGCTCGACTCACGAGGTGACACTGATAAAGAATATACATACGTTTTTAGTTAATATACTCTGACTTTTCAGGTTTAGGTGACTTATGTCACCTCACTCCGACAACCAGAACAGAGGCAATCATTATTTTCCCTGTTGAATTTTTTAAGTTTAGATTTCAATCATTACATTGATATTTTTACGATTAATACTCAATTTTTAACATATAATTTTTGCCAGGTTTAATTTTATGTGTTTTTCGACTTTTTATTTCGATTAAATATATATATATAAACGGGCCCAAGTCCTTTAATTTTTAATTAACTAAATAAAACACCCGAAAATGACTGCCGACGGGAGTCGAAATATTGAAGATAATAAATCAATTACAACAAGGTGTTTTATTTAGTTAATTAGAAATTATAGACCTTGAGCCCATTTTTATATAAATAATTAATTTAAATTCCAATAAATTATTATTCCATTAAAATTATTTTTAGGTCGACAACTCTCCATGCGTTCTTGAAATACTGGATACTGCTGGAACAGAACAATTTGCTTCAATGAGGGACCTATATATTAAAAATGGACATGGATTTATTGTTATGTACTCTCTAACTAACCATCAAACCTTTCAAGTAAAATTGTATTTCTACGTTTATTTGAATATATAAAATTATTTTTAACTGTCTTTATTTTAAGGATATATCTGGCATGAAAAATGTAATCAGCCGTGTCAAAGGAGCTCAGCCAGCTCCAATATTGCTAGTCGCTAATAAGTTCGATTTAGAATGCCAAAGAGAAGTTTCAACTACCGAAGGTATACTTTATATTTTTTTCATAAATTACTTATAAGGTCTGGACCACCTGTCTTTTGATATCAGCCGCCAGGCTTTACTCATATTGTGCCTCAAGGCCGTGTTTGGTATATTATTCAACCCAACATGATTGGTTGAATCCAGAAAAACTTCACTGTTTAGTAATAATTCTAAGATTAATCAATTTATTCAATCTTCGGGTTTGAATAATAAAAGTATTGATTGAAAATAAACCTTATTTTCCTTTTCACTCAAAATAATTGGACCTATTCGACGCAATCTGTTATTCTGTTTCGCATTTTCTGTTGCCAATCATAAAAAATCTCAACCATAAAAGATCTGTTATAATTGGTATTAAGCACTTCTATCTTTTATGGCACTCTGTTATCAATGTTCGAAAATAAAAATCTCTTACAATTCTTAAGTTCCGTTAACTTGTGTTATGAAACAGCTGATAGCTGTCATAAAATTTATCAGTGCACATTAGGCTGGGTCGATTTGTATGGAGGCAAAAAATCTGATGTTGCCTGGGCGATTTTCGGTTCGGGCATGAAAAGTTATTACACAAAAACAAAAAAAAAGGGGGCTGGAGGTACACTTTACCCCATCGCACCCTCAATTTTGTGATTTTTTTTCTATAGGAATTTTTATCAAAATTTTTTTTATCAACCATCACGGCTGAACCACTGCAGCTATTCACCTTATATTCACACACTTATCGTTGTGTGGTGCTCCGGAATTTTTTGTTTTTGAAAATTCCTCCTAGGTGGCGCTGTAGGCACAATCTTTATGCAGTTTCATTACCGATTTATATGGTATACACATACTTTTATATATGACACCAAATAAGATATGGTACGAATATAAGGTGGATAGCTGCAGTGGTTCAGCCGTGGTGGTCACAATTACATACGCACCAACGATAAGAATATACTTTAAATTTAGTAAATTTTTTCTTTAGGAATTTGTTACGGTAAATTTGTGTATGATAACGTATACATGTTAGACCGTTTTTTGGTTGAATCGGGTGTGAGGATTTCATATCTGTCGTTTGTTTTGCCCTAGCTGCGCACGTTTTCAAAAAAAAGTTTTAACAAAAATTCCTATAGAAAAATTTCACAAAATTGAGGGTGCGATGGGGTAAAGTATACCCCCAGTGCCCCTTTTTTGTGTTTTTGCTTAATACCTTTTCATGCCCGAACCGAAAATCGCCCAGGCAACATCGGTTAAAAAATCGACCCAGCCTAGTGCACATAAATAAATAAATTATTATAAATCGATAAATAAATTTTAATGCAAGCCGAAAAAGGAAGTAAATCAATTACGTAATTAATTGCATTAAAAAATATAATTTTTTTTATAGGAAAAGAAAATCTGTGTTGAGCAAAAGGAGATCAAACTTTGTGTGTCTAAAAAACACATGCTCATATTTGTTAATTTGCCTCCTTTTTGAGGCATTTTTAATGAAATTCTTAAATAAACATCGATTTTTAAGAACAAATTTTTCAGTTTTTAAAAATTTGTTATGATAAAAGACATCTGTTATTCTTTTTTTCTTTTTTGTTGTTAAAAAAAAAAAATGCCTCTGTTATTCTGTTGTCATTCATAACAGATTTTATAGAAGATTTTGTTATGCCGAATATGAATTTTGGTCTCGTAGCAGATTTTTTGACAGCTCAAAAATTTGTATGGTAAATCATAACAAAATAACAGAATTTTTTCATAAAAGATTGTGCCGAATAGGTACAAATAATTCTTATTCAATTAATTACATATGGGCATTTCCACAGAAACCGGGACCGAAAAAAAAATTGTTAAATAAACAAATAATTTTTTTGTTATTATTTAAAAAAAATGCTTGAATTTTTATAATTTACTGCATTTACAACTAATTTCAGTTTTCATTCTGAGAAAATTGGCCTGATATCTGAGAAATATGTTTTTCTTGCTTTTAGCTGCTTTTAAGGCCTTTTTCTCTTTAGTATTTTTCGTTTATTTATCAACGTTATGTTTGCACTCTTCTTATAAAATTCATCTATAAACTACAAATAAAAAATAAAAAATAAAAAGATACCAAACAAAGCACGATTTACGGTAAATTTTTTATATTGCTTAAACTACTATTCGAATGTCGCGTTCTTGTACCTAAATCATCATATGTTATCACAACTTCGTGATCGTTCTTAGCAAGTGTCTGAAAATTATAACTTAAATCAAATTTGGTCGCCTTACTATAAAAAAAAAGTTACTGCAGGTAAAAATCATACAAAACATCTATTATTGATCATCAAAATGTGTCGCGTTCGCGATCATGCGCCGTATTTTTAATACACTTTGTATGGAAAGGTTTCATTCGATTTTTCTAAATTTTTTGCACAGTGTTAATAGTTCAAATTAAAGCTCATGAGCTAATTCTCAAGTCATTGGATTGATTTTTAGTAGATTTTTAAGAAATTTTCCAATTTGAGAACGTCAATTTGTATGGGAGGTATACGTGGTTTTCATCCTATTGGGATTATTTTCGAACATGATCTTTATTTTTACGATATAAGCTTAAATATCGAATTTCATTATTATAACTTATAATAACGGCTGTAATCATGTCAAAAGATGGGGGGACATACAAAAACAGGGATGCCATGGTTAAAACAACTTAGAAGGTGATACTGCAGTATAATATATGCACTTTTCTATATCTGCCACGCCTCTTTGTGGGCGTAAAAAAGTCTTCATAAAGTAAATAACCACATACGTAGGACGGGTGGTGTTACAAAGAAATATAATATTTTTTCTCACTAGCCTCTTTTGTATTTTTGTTTTTTTTTAATATTACTAATATAAAACTCACAAATAATATTTTTGGTAGGTAATGAAATATTTAGCTGAAATTACTTTAACTAATTCTTATTAAAAACGTGATGAGAAAAAATGTCGCGTGCTAGATGTCGCGTTCGCGATCAGGCTTAAGCTCAATAAAAAACAAACTAATGGAAATATGTCAAAATGACAAATATTTCTTGAAAGCCACATTAATTTTATTTAATTTACAATTAACCGCTTTAAAATATTATGTTACGTTTCGCAGATATTTGCATTTTTCTAGATGTAGTCGAAAACGAGTTCCATTTTTTGTCGCGTTCGCGATGCCATGTTTATTGCTAATATTTTGGAAACATAAAATCTAGAGAACCTAACTTTTTTTTCTAAATATAGTGTTAATAAAATGCTATCTAAAACTTGAAAAAAAATAAAATTTGTTTTGAGTTTTCTTTATTATTTTGCTCCTCAAAGGCGTACGAATGTCGCGTTCGCGACTATGGAAATGCCCATATACAAATAATTTAATAATCTAAATACATTGTAATACATTTATTTGTTATCTTGCATTTTACACATTTTGCAATTTTATACATCACAACCTTTTCAGGTCACAAAGTTCAGTACACTAATTTACAGCGATTCAGTCTTTCATAACTGATAGAACAGCTTCGTCAAATTGAAAGATCATAATTTTCAATAGTTTTTTGAAAATAAATACTCTTAGGCCTGTTAACTGATCTCCGAAGTTTAAATTCCTTAATCTCAGATTTCGTAAACAGAGTTTAAATTTTAAACTCAGTTAAAATTATTTTCGTAACTTATCTCATTTTTATCGGCAGTTTTCTTATACTCTGTTTAAAAATTTAAACTGAGATTAAAAAACATATTTGAGCGGCACTGTAGTAAAAATTCTACAACTTTGACGTAGAACATCAAAATATTTCAAAAATTTTTGATAAAATAATGCAAATTGTCAGTTTCATTGGAATATTTTTTTTTCAAAACTTAAAATATGTTTGTTTTTTGTTTATTGTTTTGATTTTTTTGAAGTATGATTTTATTATTTTTTATTTTTTGTTTATGATTGAGAATATTTCCAATGTTCTCAGAGAATTTTTGACAAAATCTAAGTTTAAATTTTTTAAACCTAGAATTTCTGTGTTTAAATTTAAACTTGCCTCACCAAGTTAAACTTAGATTTTTTGAGATGAGGTATCGGCGTTAAAATTTAAACTGAGGTTAAGGAATTTTACACTTTGTTTAAGCTAAACTTTGTTTAAAATTGAGATCAGTTAACGGGCCTTATTATATTAAAATATTAATGCTAGTGCTTGAAATATAATGTATAATATTTTTTTATGAGAACTGTTTCCATTGCAAAATTGTGTGATCAGCTATTGTGCTTGAAACTTGCTTGAAATTGTTTCCGTACTTTTTGATAAATTCTCTGATTTTGACATAATACTCTCACAGCTTGAATTTTACTCGAACTTTACTTGAAGTTTGTAAGAAAACAGACCTATTGATAACATGTTATTTTCTCATGAGCACGGTTGCCACTTTGGTCCAATTGAACTAAAAATGGGCCCATTTTTAATATTTGGTCCGCTGATCCGCTTAATTTTCATTAAGTCCCTTTTATGAAAAAATTAACGTTTATAAATAAAACGAATCGTCGGTTCAGAAGTAAAATTCATTAAGTAACATATTTTAAATTCTCAGTAAATTCTTCTAAGTAAATTCTCTAAAAATCACAGTTTCAATTTATAATATTCATATTTGATTGCTTTCAAGGTTGATGAGCTTTTGTTTTGCGAAAATACCTTAAATTATAAAATAAAGTAAAAACTTGTTCTTAAAATGGGGAAAAATAATAAATTTTTTTATAAATTCTGCATACAGCCATGGACACATAAAAAGCACAAATGATAACTTATTTATTAACTTCTCTTTTGACCATGGTAATGCATTCATCAACTGTATTATTTTTTGAGACTCCAGTGTAACGTTGTGTGAAATTCCGAGAGAGATGTTCCGTTACATACTTCTATTTGCTCAGGCTATCTGTTTCTGTATAGGCATGTACGATCTACAGTGGTCATATAAATAGCACACATGTTAGTTCTTGAAGAGGAGTCAACAAGATCGGGTGTTAGTAAAAATGTTTGTGATTTATTTAGTGAATAAAACCAATTCTGATTAAAATGCATAGTGAAAAACATTGCACTCCGGAAAAACGCTCAGTTATTCACGAACTTAGTCGAAAAGGTAAAAACCGTCTGAAACTAGAAAAATACTAGAAAAATTTCGTATAAATATGTGTTAAGGTAAACTAAACAACTAAAGAAGAAAAATGAAAAAAAAAATATATATTTTGGATTGGCCAGCTTAAAGTCCAGTTCAGTCCAGTACTGTCGGGATACAGTACCAAGTAGTAGGACATATTCGTAAGCACGTTGTTAAATAAAAAAATCACAATGTTTTTTTTCTTTTTTATTCAGAATCCATACTGTGCTATTTATACGTCTCCTAAGCAGAGGAGCAATTTCAGATTTTTGGATTAATTTTCATACGTTTTTTAAGTATTCACAAAACATGTACTGATTTTAAGTTTTTAATGTTCAAACTCAAATACCATGAAATAAATCTTTGTATCTTGATGTATTTTATTTTAAATCATGGGAAGTCATGTGTCCACGGCATTATATTTCTTTAAATAATTTTGTTAATCGCAATATACCTCTATTTAGTCAAATGGTTCTTGATTTATTCTTCGCTTTTGTCGAAATCTGACTCGCCGCCATTTTATTGAGTAGTTCGAAAACATCTGTACCAAGGGTGCAGCCCCTCTGGTATGAGCACAGCATTAACAAGCTTTATTAGGTTGCTCTTCTCTCGCAAGTATACGCAGCTTTCAAAGTGATTTTTTTTTACCTGGGACGACCTCTACCGCTCATCATCCATTGGTTGCATACAGCGATCGTCAGACATATTCTCACCTACAGCTCTCATGGTGTGGCTTACAATTGTGCAACGTGCTGACGATCAAAGTGTAGAGATTGTACATCATCTTAGGGCTAAGTCCCCAGTTCTTGCCGCAAATTCTTCTGCAGGTCCACAATGAGGCTGTTGATCTGCTGATGATGCGGTCTATGTGGAGGTTCCATGACAGTTTACTGTCCAGGATCACCCCAAGATACTTTGCTGAGTTGGAATGATAGGCATGTTGTGCCTTACAAAGTGGAAACATTGACAAGGCATTCTCCCTAATGTATTTATCAATGATTTTCTTCATGCTTTTCAGTATGAAGGACTGGTCTTTTTCTTTCTTTCCGGTTGTCAAAACGTTTAAAGACGACGAATTCATTAAAAAAAGGCAGACGTTGATGTAGATGTTCCCTCCGCCGCACCAGTTGTTGGTGACGCCATGGATATCAATACCGCGCTTCAAGAAGTGCTTAGAAGTCGTTGATCGCCGATGGTCTCGTATATGGTATTCATCAGGCATGCAAAGCTTTGGACAAGCGCCAAGCTGTGTTGTGCATTTGTTGTGTGGACCCGGTGAAATCCTACCGGCTGCGCCATAATGTTGTGTGGACCCGGTGAAATCCTACTGGCTGCGCCATAATGTTGCGTGGCGTTCTCCGTTGAACCCACACAACTCTGTTGTGTAACGTTAAATATTTATGTTACATCGTTATATTTATACTCACCAAATAATCCTTTCCTTTATCGGTGGAACCTGAAAGTTTAAAATTAAACTGCTCTACGTTATTGGTTAATTAACACTCTTTTTGTCTTTATTAATTCTTCTCTTATTTATAACACAGTTTTAACCTTAAAATCTACTTGGTCTTAACTTCCGCAATCAATCTTGATGACAATTGCATAAAAGTTACATATATACAATTAACCTAAAAATTGTTGCTAAATAGCATACAAATAAACGTACTCTGTATTTTAAATATACAAACTTACATATTAATATATTTACAAATATACATTCTTCGTTTGGTCACCTCGATATTTGACACCGTTGGTACCACGAATTGGCTTATTTCCGCGTGTTATATTTCGACACACATATTTTCAACAACAGCGCGGTTTATTAACCTAGAAACATACATACTACATTGCAATTCAACCCACAAGAGTTCATTTACTTCCGCGATCATTTTCGAGCTATGTTAACAGAAGCGCAGCTCAAGTAGCTGGTCCGTGCTTAATTGCTATATTAAGCTGAGCGTTGCACTTTTTAATTGTTGGGTGCTTGACGGTAAACTAAAATTGGCAAGCATTACAAAAACGCTGATCGCTTCATTATTCTTGAGGTAGGTCAGTGTTTGTAATTTATAATATAAAAACAACTCAACTTCGCTTGTGACGAATGAGTCACAACATTCCTCCCCCCTCTGACAAAGAAAAATTATTCTAATCATTTAGCAATAATTTTTCGTCACATGAATTTATTAGAATTTTGCATTATGTATGAATATAAGGTTCATTTTAATTATTAATACATTAATATTTAATAACTTTTTCGAATAAAGATTTCTTTGAATTTTATATGCAGTTTTTATATGCAGTTCTTTTTTTTTCTTTTGAATTTTTTTTGTGTTATAATAATAGTTCTCTTAATTTTGTTTTTTTTTTTTTTTTGGATTCGCCAAGGGAGTGTGAAATCTCATGAATACGTATAGCCCGTACTATACGCATGCACGACTTACATTCTACAACAGTCCGGATTAACCGGAAAGATAGAATGCACCTACGTACTAAAACACACAACCAGTTGGCGAAGTATGAATTTCCACTAAGCACATTAATTGGCTTTTCAGCGGAACTTACAAATTTTATACAGAAACACGAATTTATTAAGAATTTATGAATTTGAAAAAGTAAACAACATCAAATAAGTAGTAAACTTTACATAAAACTCTAAAACAAAGAGACCAAAGTAACTATAAATAATATGAATATTAGTAAGTTTGCGGCAGCTATCCAACCCAAGATCCTACGTGGAAAAGAGAGTAAACTCTTAAACACCAAACCAGTTCAAATTATAACGGAGATATATACGTGTTAATATGTACAAACATATATGTGTATATTAGACCGTATCACCTTGTATGGGAGAAAAATAAACCTATTTTGACCCCGCCTCAATCGGTAGATATTTGAAAGACATTTTCGAAAAAAATATTTTTTTTTTTTTTAAAGTGGTCCCTATTATGCTATTTTGGTTTTTTCGTTATATCTTCGGTGTTTCTTGTTCGATCCGGAAGATTTTATATCTGTGTTTTTGTTGGTGTTATCCAAATATTTTCTGATGTTTTTTTTACCTCAAATGTTTTTTTTCGACTGATTACACAATCGATCTTCGTTCCTACCATATTATCCTGCTCCAAAAAGTCCAACAAATTAAAGCTTTGAAAAAATCATTATAACCATGGGAAGAAGTGAAATCGAAAAAATGGATTTTAGAAGCACTTCCGACCTATTTTGCAAAGAATAGCACTTTGGATCATAATAATTTTTTTTTTTAACTTTTGAAATCGGAAATTCGGATTTAAGATCTCAGATTTAAGGTGGCTGTAGCGGTCACTTCATATCAAAAAGTCAATCGGTATTTTCAGTGATCAATAAAATCGAGCTTTAGTTCGGATGAAACGTGCAAAAATACTTAATTTAAACAAAATACATTTCCGTAAGCGCGACTTGAACAGAACAAAATTACCAACAAAACGAAATGTGGTGGAATACGCGTTGTTTCTTCAGCATAATTAAAAAGTCAAAAACATTGCATTCACAGAAAATATATACGAAGAAGTTTCAAGATTGTGTCATGGCGCAAAAATACCAATAGTGTCGAGAACCCACAATCGAAGCCAAATTCGGCAATTTCGTGGTCCGAACCACCAACCCCACATCAACTATAGCAGCACAACTTACACTGAAATGATCGACTGGTCAAGAGTTCAGATCACTGAGGAACCATGTCTCCAGTTTTACGTTTTATTTTCGACAGATTATCTTTGCCACTCGCAAAACACGGATCGTTTAGTTGAAATAGTACATAAGTCGACCACAGCATTCACTGACGAAAATCGATTGGGGCACATTTTCGCGAAACTTGACAGTTGCGAGCGTTACAGCCACCTTGAATCCCGAAAAGATTTCGAAAATTAAAAAAAAAATTTATTATGATCCAAAGTGTTATTCTTTGCAAAATAGGTCGGAAGTGCTTCTAAAATCCATTTTTTCGATTTCACTTCTTCCCATGGTTATAATGATTTTTTGAAAGCTTTAATTTGTTAGACTTTTTGGTGCAGGATAATATGGTAGGAACGAAGACAGATTGTGTAATCAGTCGAAAAAAAAACATTTAAGGTAAAAAAACATCAGAAAATATTTGGATAACACCAACAAACACACAGATATAAAATCTTCCGGATCGAACAAGAAACACCGAAGATATAACGAAAAAACCAAAATAGCACCATAGGGACCACTTTAAAAAAAAAAAAAATATTTTTTTCGAAAATGTCTTTTAAATATCTAACGATTGAGGCGGGGTCAAAATAGGTTAGTTTTGGTGATACGCTCTAGTGTATATATATACGGGTCACTATGTAATTTTGGAACACCGTGCTAATGTTATTAGTTGGATATGTATTTGGGCCAACGCAGGCATAAACTTGCATGGAAAAGAGATAAACTCTTGCGCACCAAACTAAGTAACTAATAAGTCAACTGAATAAGAAAAATTTTAAAATTTTTTGATTAAAAACAAACAAGTTAAAGCATACGTATCGTATTCGATGTTGTTTACTTCATCAAACGCAATATTATAAAGGAAAAACAACTGAAACGGTCTCGAATATATGGAATAACTTCAGCCAACATTTTAACAGAATATAACAATATTATTAACCGAGTAAATGTTTGAAACAAAATTCTAGAATGTATCAATTATTTAAATTAGGCCTGTGCGAGTAGTTAAATTTTCGAGTAACTCGGCTCGAGTCGAGTCGAGTTACTCGACTCGAAACTCGTATCGAATAACTCGTGTGTTCGAGTAACTCGAATTTTCGAGTAACTCGAAGTTTTTCGAGTTTTTGAGTGCTTTTACTTATTAGTGGAAATACCCAGTAGAAAATTTGTCTAACAGCAAGTCGTCTTTCACGTTCATATTTGGTGATTTGATGTGTTTTTGTAAGGGAGGAAGGCGGAATTTTTTTGGATTATGCCGAATTGCAAGATTAGAGTGCATATTCAAAATCAAGAATTATGCGCATAATTTCAAGTCGCAGTATAATTTTTTTGTTTGTATATTTTGAAGATATTTTACTGTTTTGGAGGGGAGTTAGGCGTGGTCAACCGATTTGGGTCATTCTCGAACGTGATTTTTATAAAAACTTATATCGAAAAGCTATAACTATACCAATAAAGCTAATTTTATTGCTATAGTTTCAAACTTCACCTGTTATCATGAATACAGACAGACGAACGGAAAAGGCTCAATCGAATAAGGAGGGGATGCTGGTGTAAAATTTTCATAGAGCGTTAGCTTACGTTCTATAGAAAAAATGCCGCATATAAGAAACCTCTGTGTACTTTATGGTAGTTTATGATTACATTTAAATTTTTATTAACATTATTTTTATTCATTTAATTTTTTTTACATTATTAATTTTATTTAATCCTAAAGCACTTCCCTTGCTTGAATTTCCATATTCCATTTCCATTTCCTAGTGGGTTTCAATATTGAAACACTCATAAATCAAAGCTGATTACAGTGTAACAATTTACAAATTAATCATTTAGATTTCATTTCCATGCCTTCAAGTAGTTCTTTGTATTAATAAAATAAAGTTTATGGCTTAGCTATCATAAACTATCATACATAATGAAGAGCAGAAAATTAAAAATTGACATATATAAATGTCATAAATAAGCGTTCACTCTCAGATTATATATATTTATTGATTTACACAGTAAAACACCTTCCAAGTACTTCGTTACATTAAAAAAAAAACATATAAATATGTGCATAATTTTTCCATATTGAAGTAAACATTGTAAGCTTTTAGAATATTTTACCATTAAAATAAATTACATGTATATATATTGAACATATATTTTATTATTCTACTAATATATTCATATTTGACACACAGTGCAATGCGTTCAAGGTTAACATCAAACTCATCCAATGAATAACGTTATTTGTGCTGAGTTATTTTTGAACAGAGTTGCCATGTTTCATTAGGAACATTACTCTTACATTGAAATAAATTCAGGATTTCACTCATGCTTCAACTTTTTCCGTTATTCTGAAAAACATTGATTTGAGATATAGAACTCATTTCGAACAAAGTTGTGTCAGATAAAGGTTGAAATTAGTTCAGTTTCATAAAAGTTTTGCAATGGCAGAATTTGAAAATACCTTTCATCCATGGCATTAAGATATCTACCAATTCCATGTACGTCAGTCGAGAGTGAAAGGCTTTTTTCTTCAGATGGCGATATTGCCAACGAAAAACGGTCATCTCTTATGCCACAGACGGTATCGAGTCTTATATTTTTGCATAAAAATCTGTAGTTTGTGTGACTTGTTAGATGTTTGTTTTAAGCTAAAAATTTCAATAAAATGCATATGAAAAAATGTCCTTGTATTGTGTCTTTTTCTCTCTACCTCTCTCTATCATTCTTTTGACTGATTGACTTAATATAATTCTCAGAGTAAAAAAAAATGTCCTTGGATGCCTTGACCTAAATTCTCTATACAAATTATAAGTACTTCCAGAGAGATGGCAACCCTTTTTCATTCTTTGAGTAATTCTTATGATGTCGTTCTGAGAAGATTGAGGAAAGCCCCAGTTGAAAATACGTTAATGAATCCAAGCACTAACTTCCTCAATGTTTCTTTCCTGAGTTATCCTTGCATTTTTTATTATTATATTTTTTATATATTCAACATACTTTTTGAAAAATTTTTGGGAAAAAAAAAATTCAGCATAATTTTTGAAAAATTTTTGGAAAAAAATAAATTCCAAATTTCCATGCATATTTTTTTTTGTAACTTTTGTCTCACTTGAAAAAAAATTAAACTTAAACCAGTAAAAATTATGGGTAATAAAGCTTTTTGTTTCTTCTGTACAGTTTTTAAAATTGCAATTTACAATGTTTTTACGTTTGGCCTTTGATAAATCGCCCTTGATGTTTGTTAAGCTTGATTTCCATTCTTAGATACAATAAAAATATAAATTTATTGCTCTATTTTCGCTAACCAAACCAGTTTGAAATATGAGTGAAATTTATTGCATAAAAAATAAAATTTTTGGAGTTTAAGTCGTTAAAATAATATTACTCTAGGATTGAGAGATGGTCGCGGTTATGATATTAAAAAGATATTAAAAAATTGTAAGCAATCATTTATATAATTTTATGCATTTATTTAAGATTGTACATGTCTCCAATGTTCCATTACTTTTATCTTCTTGTATACTTATGATGCCATAATTGCTACTGGGTATGTATTATTGAGAGTGAAATTGAGAACGTGCAAAAAAAAAAAAAAACTCGAGTAACTCGATAATTCTTCGAGTTCACTCGAGTAACTCGTAATTTCGAGTTATTCGAAAAACCGAGTTACTCGACTCGAAAATCGAGTCGAGTTGCACTACTCGACTCGACTCGAACTCGAAGCAACTCGCACAGGCCTAATTTAAATGTAAAATCATTTTCCGGTTCAAGGCATACACCGAATCACAAAAATTAATTAAGCTGTAGCTATTGTAGAAATCACTACACATATATCGTAAAGGGTCATGATTGGCAAAATTTGAAGTGCACTGGCTCAACTTAAAAAGCACAAAATGTCTAGATCCTCTTCTTGGGATGTTAAAGTTAAGAGATGAGAGAATAAATTGGGAGTCAATTTCACCACAAAGTAATTTATATAGGAAGGTGACATTAAGCACCATCCTTCTGCTTCTCAGAGAATGCAGTAAAATTTGTTTAAGGCGGGTTTCATACGAAGGAAGAACAATATCTGGGTTCCAACGATGATGACGTAAAGCAAAAAGTAAAAACTGTTTTTGAACCGATTCTATTGCATCAATGTGGACGTGATATTGAGGGTTCCATACTACGGAAGCATATTCAAGAATAGGTCCTACGAGAGATATATATAGTAATTTAGTTGTGAAGGCATCATTGAATTCTTTCGCCCATCTTTTAATGAAACCAAGAACACCTCTAGCCTTATTAACAACCAAATTTATGTGGAGATTGAAGCGAAGTTTTGGATCCATAATTACACCAAGATCAACAAAACTATGAACAATTTCTAAATGGATGTTATTTATAGTGTAATTTGTGCTATGAGCAGTTCTACGTGAGAAGGTCATTGATTTTCATTTTTTTATGTTAAGGTTTAATAGGTTGAAGTTACACCAATCCACTAGTCTGTTTAAATCAGATTGTAAAAGGTGTTGTTCGTCGAGTGACTTGAAGATAAGAAAAAGTTTCACATCGTCAGCATACATTAAGACGTCACAGTGTTTAATTGCCGTGGGAAGGTCATTAATAAATAGTAAGAATAAAACCGGTCCAAGATGACTTCCTTGCGGAACACCAGATGTAACCATAATATTTTGTGATAGAGAATTTTTATATAAAACTTTTTGAAAACGTCGCGATAAATAAGATTCTATCCAATTTAGCAATTTTACAGGAAACCCAATTAGCTTAAGTTTATTCAATAGAAGATTATGATTGACGCTGTCAAAAGCTTTGCTAAAGTCCGTATAAATAACGTCAGTCTGTTTTCCCAAAGTGAAACCTTTTATTACACGAGTTGTAAACTCCAAAAGGTTTGTTGAAGTTGATTTACCCTTTAAAAAACCATGCTGAGTGACAGAAATGGAAGATGAAACGAAGTGGGTAAGTTGTTCAGTTATGATTTTCTCAAATAATTTAGGGATTGCGCTTAATTTGGCGATGCCTCGGTAGTTAGTGACATCAATTTTGGAGCCAGATTTATGAAGGGGTATAATATACCCCTTCATATAATATATGAATCTTTCCATATAATGGGAAAATGTCCACTTTGCAGGGATATATTAAATATGTTTGATAGAGGAGCACACAGGTTGCTAGCACATTCCTTTAGAATGCAACTCGGAATTTCATCAGGGCCAGTCGAAAAAAAACATTTAACTTGACGAAGGTTATGCATAACAATAATTGAGTCTATTACTGGAGTTTCAAAAGAGCTAACTGGAGGTAAATAAGGATGCTCAGAACACATATTAAATGGTATGTTGGAGTAAGTTGATTTGAAGAAGCTTGCAAACATGTTAGAAATAACATTGTCACAAGACGATTCCTCTTGATTGAATCTCATAAGGGGTGGAAAGTTGGAAGTCTTACGTTTTGAATTAACAAAAGTATAGAAGAGTTTCGGATTATCATTAAATTGAGATTTGATGTTGGCTATATAAGCAGTATAACACTGTTTATTTAATAGCTGGTATCTGCAACGACAAGATGAATAACAAGCAAAGTCAGTATTAGAACCAGATTTTTTATATTTTTTAAATAATCGATTTTTTAAATTTTTTAGTGACTTAAGTTCACTTGTTAGCCAGGGTGGACTTAAGGGCTTAGAATTAATTTGCTTTGTTGGGACGCACAATAAGAAGCACCTTTGCAAAGTATCATTAAAAAACTGTACCGAGGTTTCGACGTCATAAAATGAATACGGTGGTTTAATAGATAGAATCGGTGACCAGTCAGTCTGCGAGAGTAAGGTGTTGAGTTTAACATAGTCTGTACTTTTGAAATTTTTTTTTTTTGTATTTCGCTTATCAGGTGTAAGTTTATTTTCATTTTTATGAGCAAGTAAAACTGTCTATTACTGGAGTTTCAAAAGAGCTAACTGGAGGTAAATAAGGATGCTCAGAACACATATTAAATGGTATGTTGGAGTAAGTTGATTTGAAGAAGCTTGCAAACATGTTAGAAATAACATTGTCACAAGACGATTCCTCTTGATTGAATCTCATAAGGGGTGGAAAGTTGGAAGCCTTACGTTTTGAATTAACAAAAGTATAGAAGAGTTTCGGATTATCATTAAATTGAGATTTGATGTTGGCTATATAAGCAGTATAACACTGTTTATTTAATAGCTGGTATCTGCAACGACAAGATGAATAACAAGCAAAGTCAATATTAGAACCAGATTTTTTATATTTTTTAAATAATCGATTTTTCAAATTTTTTAGTGACTTAAGTTCACTTTTTAGCCAGGGTGGACTTAAGGGTTTAGAATTAATTTGCTTTGTTGGGACGCACAATAAGAAGCACCTTTGCAAAGTATCATTAAAAAACTGTACCGAGGTTTCGACGTCATAATATGAATACGGTGGTTTAATAGATAGAATCGGTGACCAGTCAGTCTGCGAGAGTAAGGTGTTGAGTTTAAAATAGTCTTTACTTTTGAAATTTTTTTTTTTTGTATTTCGCTTATCAGGTGTAAGTTTATTTTCATTTTCATGAGCAAGTAAAACTGTTATTTCAAGAGTTGGATGATGTTCATCTTCCGGAAATGATACAGGGTTTGAGCGATTGAGATATACAGTAGTGCATCTATCTACAAACACAAGGTCCAGCGTTCTATGGTTTTTATTAAAAGTATTATTGACTTGTTGAAGACACAGGTCAGATAACTTATCTAAAAAATCATTTATCCAATTACTAGTGGAAACAGGTGTAAGAAATGAAGAGTCATCTGTCGAATTCCAAGACACAAAGGGTAGGTTAAAATCGCCCAACACAATAAGAACATCATTATTTTTTAACATATTATGAACTTGCTCGATGGCGTTTATATGTCTTAAGTAAATTGATATGAATTTGGAGGAATGTAAGATCAGGTAAGATAAGCAATGCAATTATTTAATTTAACTGAAACACAAATAAACTCCAGTTCACTAGTGTCGAGAATTGTTAATTCATCAGATGCAAACGAGATATGAACAGTAGGGTGGCCCTTAACTGTGAAAACTGTAAAAACTACAACATTTTTGCTGAGCGCAATGTTAAAAAAGTTTTTAAGAAATATTTTTTTTTTCCAAAAACAAATAAAATTAATGTAATAACTCAATTTCAATCAACTCGATTGATGAGCATAAAACTATTATTATTACTCGAGGAAATATTCCAAGGAAATGTTGTGTGTCGAAATGGGATAAATAATGCGAAAAATCAATATTTTTTGTGTAGCAAAAAAAACTATTTTTAAAAACAATTTTTTTCGAAAATACATATATAAAATTTATTATTTTGAAAAAAGTTTATGTTTTTAATTACAAATTGTACAAATTTTGTACGTTTCTAACACAACAAAATCAACAACAAATAAAATATTAACCACGAATCAATAGTTTTACTTGTATTTAAATTTAACAAAGCTTATTAATAATAATAATTATTAATAATAAGTTATTATATATAATTGAGGAGTTTACATTCAAATCCAGATGTCACAGGAAAAAAAATTTTAGCTAGAAATTACGTTGTAAAGCTAATGTTAAAATACATCGATCCATAAAATCCTCTTTGATAAAAATGATAAAAATCCTAGAGAAAAATGCATTAAAAAAATCTCCTTTTCAATCAAAAGCAGACATGACCACTGAAAATTTTGAATCAAAACCAGATAAGTCCAAGCAAGTTTTCATTTTTGTAGTTTTCATTAAAATTTTAAAAAAACTTTTTTATGTCAAAACGTTGGTATGAGTAATAAATTTAACATTTTAGCGGATTTGGGTATGCGTTCTGTAAAAAATTAAAAGTTAAAAGCAAAAAATATTTTTTTTACTTAAAAGGACCTTCAGGAAATTCAAAATTGCTTCGGCGGATTTCCTCCAATTTGAAAAAGAAAGTATGCAAAAATCATTTTAATGATTTCCTCCAACAAAACCAGAAATTGAAATTGAAAATACAAACTTTTTTTTTCACTATGAGACTATTATTTTTTTCGCATAATAAATCTATTCAAGTGGAGCATAATTTTGCATAATTGATTTGTTTATAAAAAATGTCTGTCAAAATTAAGACGTTTTTTTTCGATTTCCCAACAATTCGATCTGTATGATTTATCTGGTTTTGAATGTTAACTCTTCAATTGTTTTTAATTTAGTTATTGCTCATAGGGCCGAGATAAAATTTCACGACTGTATCCTGGATATTTCTTACGATAGTCCTGAACTATCTACATTTAAAAAAGAAAAATCATTAAAATCTCAATCAAATAATCAGAAATACATATATACTTTTAGGAGATAATCCTGTTGGCTTGTGTTCTTACTAAGGAGGCTATTAAAATCAGTTATTAATTTAACCGCACGTTCAGCTGTGTCTTTCACTACTTTAAGAGAAGTTATGATTTTCAGACCATCTGTCTTCCTCTATTCGGATTAGGTTCAGAGCATCCCTGTGTGAAATATCGAATAGATTGTCCAATTTATCGCAGAACAAAGTCTCCTTAATTCATTGCTTTTCTGTTGGGCGTTTTTGACTTCTTTGTAAATTTTTCCAACATTTGTGCAAACCTAAAAACTTTTGGACGCTTCGATGGGGAACTCTAGTAGGTATTCTTGTTTTCTTCCTAAAACTTATACATTCTTCTATAGTAAAACTTGCACTTTTGTTTAAAGATAATTTCAATGTTTTTATCTTAAAAAGGATACTAGAGGACATTTCTGTTAGAAGGTAACTTTGAACCAGTGATTTCACTTTTAGAATTTTCAATTAAATATATTTTATGTCTTAAATCCATTTTGTATAAAAAAGCAATTTCTCTTTAGCCACAAACTTGAAAAACTTATGTTCAAATAAAATCTGTTCACTGTTCACTAGACCGGATCGAAATTTAGATTCCGCCGGTCGGGGTCTCAAAAGTTAGAGGAACTCATTAAAATGATTTCTGCATACATTTTTTTCAAATCGGAGAAAAACCGCCGAAGCAATTTTGATTCTCCTGAAGGTCCTTTTTGGTAAAAAAAAACATGTTTTTTGCTTGTAACTTTTTATTTTTCACAGAACGCATGTCAATCAGAATTTTTCAGAATTTAGAATATTAGAGCGAAGCCAAGTCTCCGTAAAAAAAAATAATTTTTTAAAATAATAAATTAATAATAAAAATATTTCTTAATAGCACTTTGTATCTTATATTTTCCTTTTATACATTTATTTTTCTTATTTTTTACACTCTTTTCTATTTATTTGTTGTGTATATTATCTTAAATTTAGGATTTTTGATTATTACGTGACAAAGTTATTGTAGGTTTCCTTCCCCCATATGAAAGGAAATTTTTACCTTGAAGAGGTTTAATTTTCTTCAATCTTAAAGTACTTATATGTGAGAAGAGACAGGCATCATTTTAAAGTTAATTTTTTAAAATTCCTTGCATGTTTACATTGTTTAGTAATATTGTGTGCTAAATAAGTTTTGTATAAGCTATCTAATATTCTAAACTTTATTTATGTGTATCTGTTCGTGGGTCCTAGTAATTTTGATGATTAGTTATTCGATTTTCGATAAAGTTGTTCTTCTTCCTGTCAATATTATGAGGACTCTGCTGATGTTCTGTCTTTGATGATCATTTGATAACCGTTACTGACAAGTATATGTCACTTCTTTTCTTCTCTATTGAAGTATTTAAACTACTTTTCTTCTTGTGAAGTCTTGAAGTTGAAGTCTTGAAGTTGGTGAAGTCTTGGAGTTACAAAAAAAAGGCTGAATTTCGTTTTTATTTCGTGTTTTGTGTTGTTCATATTTTCGTAAGTTTATATTAAAGTTTGCTTTAAGTTTTGACAAGCTATGTTTGCTAGTGTTGTTAATTGGGAAGCGACTATTTAAATTTATCAAACACTTTGGTTTCGTTCTGGTTAAGCGTTTTGTTAGAAAGGTATGAACTAAATGCTGGTATTTCACATTATAGACGTACTTTCGTGGTTTTCTTAAACCAGAATGCATTTTGTAATAACAAATTATGCATATCCGAATTCATTCTTAAGCATTGTTCTTGTAAACATTTCAATCATAAAGAAATCTTACGACTTAATTGATTTTCTCGTTTAAATGGAAAATTGTTTGATTCGTTGTGTATACAATCTGTCGCTGTAATTTGAAATTTTCAATAACACTTTGTAACCTTCAACTCAACCTTCCACAAACATTTAAAAGCCTGTATATTTTCTTCTTGTTGTTTTTTTTTTTTTTTTTTTAACTGCTTTCGTATATGTTTTACTTGTAACATGTTTTGCTTCATTACTTAGCCTTTGATACTTTTAACTCTTTAACGTCTGAGGCCTCGAACTTCGTCAAAATAGCTCCTTTCTCTTTTATAGCGTTGTCCACCTGATCGACAACTCTTTTATTGCTGCTACGGCCAACTCGAACCAGAACTAGGACCACGATTATTGATACGGAAAAGTTTCGTGTAATAAATGTGTAGTTTTGATTTTTATAAAAATCTTATCGTAAATATTAATTTTTATCTTGTAGTATGGTAAATTAAATTTGTGAGTTTTCTCTTGTATAATTTTAATTTAATTTCTTAAATATCTCTTACAACTTTTTAATCTTTTGTATTTTAACCCTCTATTAACAAATAATTAGTTAGATATTGTTTATTGATTAAAACAATTTCTTTTCATTTAATGTTTGAAAACTTATTTTCAAAAATTAAAAATTTAATTTTCAAAAGTCTATGTTAAATTTTAAAAAAAAATAATGAATACCTTTGTCTCATCTAATTTAAAAATTTTTTTTTGTTTTTTTTTCAAATTCAATATCTATGTTTAGTAATTAGTTTCGCTTGAATTTATTTTCATATTTTTGGATTAATTTAATGTCAGAATTTAAAGAAATGTCTGATTGAATTTTTCATTTTAATTTAATTTAATTTTTACTTTTATAACATAACTTAATTACAGTGAAACAACTTCAGTAAATTGTTGTGTATTTGCTTAGCTTTTCCTTTTATTAAAATCTCAGTTGTAACCGAACTTTTTATTGCTATGACCTCATATGGGCCTATCCATATTGGTGAAAATTTATTTTTTCTGGCCTGATTTTCCATAAGTACTTTGTCACCAATTTAAAATTCTACAGGATTTAAAGAGTTATCATACTGTATTTTTGATAATTCTTTTGCTCGCTCCTGGTTCTGTCTCACTAGTTCGTGAGTTCGTTGGATTTGATATTTAAGGATTTTTGAAGGATCTTCGGTGTTATACACCGGACTACATTTACGTTTGAGATTAGTTGGCATTTCCGAATGGAACCCATACAAAGTTTTGAACGGAGTTTGTTTGGTGCTCATGTGCGGTGTGTTATTGTGCACATGCATTGCAGATGTTAACCACTGGTCCCAATTTGATCCATCCTCTTTTGCAAAACTTCGTAAGTATTCTGCTAATGGACGATGGCTTCTTTCCAATGAGCCATTAGCTTGTGGATGGTATGGAGTTATGTGTAATTTCTTAATTCCTAACATTTTACACACATCCGAAAATAATTTCGACACAAAATTTGATCCATTATCGGTAATCAGAACTTTTGGCGTATTGTGACGAGTTATAATTTCGTCGAAGAACGCTTTTGATACCGTACTAGCTTCAGCATCCGGTATTGCGACACATGCCATGTATTTCGAAAAATCATCCTGAAAAGTAAGTATGTATTTATTTCCTGACACAGTCTCTGGCAGGATACCCACTATGTCCATGTAAACTTTATCAAATGGACGCGTCGGTGTATCTGTTAATACCATGGGCATTTTTGTTAATTTAGAACTTTATTAACCTGGCATTTTTGACATTTCTTAACATATTCCTTGATTTCCTTTTGCATCCCTTTCCATTTATATTCTTGCCTTATTCTGAAATAGGTTTTTAAAGCTCCTTGGTGCCCACCTAGTGGTAGATCATGAAAATCTCTCAAAATTCTTTTAATGTCTTTTAGATCGGTTAGAATTACTATTTCTTTATTCTGTTGGTCTAACACCTCATCATATTGTTCACTAGATTTCTCTGCAGTTTCTTCCGTTTCAATTTTCTTTTCTTGTTCTTTAGCCTTTGACCTTGTTTGAACTATTACTATATCCTGCTCTTGTTGGGGTATCCTACTAAGCGCATCCGCATTTAAATTTCGTTTACCTGGTTTATATATAATTTCATACTCGTATTCTGAAAGTTTGTGCCGGAATCGTGCTAAACGCGATGTTTGGTCTTTCAGATTTGCTATTCCCCTCAATGGTTGATGATCCGTATATATCTTAAAAGGCCTTCCTAATAGATAAGCCCTAAAATTTTTCGTTGCCCAAACAATTGCTAAAAATTCTTTTTCTATTGTCGAATAGCGTTTCTCTGCGCTATTCAATGCCCTACTCGCGAATGCAATTGGCCTATCCTCGCCAACTTTGCCTTGCGATAAAACCGCACCTATTACCTCTCCACTTGCGTCTGTAGTTAATAAGAAAGGTTTTTCAAAATCTGGATAAGCTAAAACTGGAGACGAGGTAACTGCTTCCTTTTACGTCTGGAAAGCTTGCTGACAGTTATCTGTCCATTGAAACTTTACGTCCTTTTTAAGCAAATTATTTATTGGTAACACGATTTGTGACATATTTTTTATAAATTTTCTATAGTAATTTACTAAACCTAAAAATGCCTGAACTTCCTTTCTATTTCTCCGAACTGGTATACTTTTCACACATTCCAGTTTTTGTGGATCTAGCAAAGCTCCCATTTCCGAACATTTATGCCCTAAATATGCTATCTCACGACGTAAAAATTGGCATTTCTCTGTATTTAACTTTAAACGATTCTCCCTCAATTTCTGGAAAACTCTTCCAAGTCTTTCCTCATTTTGCTGTAAATTTTTACCATAGATTACAATATCGTCTAAATATACAAAACAATCTATCCCTTGTAGTCCTGTAAGTATGTGATTCATAAGCCTTTGGAATGTAGCTGGGGCTCCAGTTAGTCCAAACGGCATTCTGTTAAACTCAAAATGACCTAACGACGTACTGAAAGCTGTCTTTTTCTTAACCTTGCTATTCACTAAAACTTGATGATAGCCACTAGCTAGATCTAGTGTTGAAAAATATCTACAATGACCTAACTGATCCAGAATTTCGTCAATTCGAGGAATAGGGAAAACTTGTTTGATTGTGTCATCGTTTATTTTTCTAAAATCAATAACTAATCTCCACTTTTTCTGTCCGTCTTCCCCGGCTTTCTTTGGAGCAAGCAACATTGGTGAATTCCACGGGGACTTGCTTGGCCTGATTATGTCATCATCTAAAAGTTTTTCTACTTGTCTTTGTGTCTCCTCTCTATGCATTTGTGGTGACCTATACTGCCTCTGATTAATTGGAGCTTGATCTCTTTGCATTTGAATCTCATGCTTTAAAACTGAGGTGCATGACAATTTATCCCCTTCAAGCAAGAAAATATCATGAAAAGACGTTACTAAATTTTCTATTGATGCTCTTTCTTCAGTGTTTAAACTTTTGTCGAATTTAACTGTTTCTATCAATCTATTAACCCTTTCTCTCACGTCTACTTCCCTTGTACTATACGACGAGCTCGCATCCACTATGAACTCTTTAAAATTTGAAAAATTTGGTCTAAAATCTTTAGGTATGACACAGTCATCCTTATTCGCATTTAGCACTGTTGCATATGCCATTTTATTCTTCACATTTGCTAACGTTTCACCTAAATAAACCCCCGGCATAATCTCTTGTTTATTGATTACAACAACTGAAATATTTGTTTTTATCGGAATTTTAACCGTTTGTATTGTTCTTGCTTTAACACTTATCTCCTTATTGTAGCTTAAAAAACAAATCTCGTTTATTTGTTTTAGAGGTAATTCCACCCTAGTCTCCTTGTGTTTACCATAGACTGTTAACGTTTTATTAATCGCATCTATATCTGAATTATTCCACAAACTATCCCGACCTAAAATACCATCTGCAGGCAACCCTTGTTCTAGTGCCACTACGTGTAACTTAAAACTTAAGTTCTTTATCTTATCGTGTTGGATCTCTACAGACCCCAATGTATCTACAAAACCTCCAAATGCTCCACTCAAATGTTTAATTTCCCTTGTATCTTTATTCAAATTTTTCTTTAATGTATTCAGTTTAACTAAACTGGCTTCAGCCCCGGTTTCCACAAGTAAAATGAGTCCTTCTATAGAATCCTTACAGGGAATTTCTATGAACACATCATTGACTTTGCGAAAACCAAAACTCCTACCTTGTTCGTTCCTATTTTGAAATGTAAAATTCTTATTGTGTATCGAGTTTGCTAAATCTTTATCTCTTTCCTGAGAACTACTTAATACAGCTTCCTTTCCTACTGTATCCTTATCTGTTGATACTTCCGTCTTTGACCCAGTGGTGAGGATGTTTACTATCTTTTGCGACGTCAAACCATCCTCCACTATTTTTTCTTGCTCTGTTACCTTCAATTCTTCGATGTTTGAATAAAAATTGTTGAATAAAAAATTAGCCGTATCTTCTGACGTACTATCTTCTGTCGAGGTGCTTTCTGTTATTTCATTAGTTACCAAAACTTTAGTCTTATCTACCGATGTACGATTTTCTGGTATTTTATTCCCCATTTTCCTTGGTGTACAGATGTTTACAATCTTTTTTGACGTGAAATCATCTGTGACTACCCTACTTGGCCCAGTTTTCCTTAATTTTTTGGGTTCCCAGCTCATTGGCCTTGGCTGGGCCCTCGATAGTTTCTCTGTTTGGAATCGTATTCTCCCTTTGCAAAACAATCCTGCATTTTGTGTCCTAACCTTGCCCACCATTCACATTTGACCTCATTTTTCTTTAATACTTGAATCAAGTTACCATTCCTCTTTTGAATTATGTTATTATTATTCTGACTTCTGTCATAACTGCTTTGATTTCTGTTTGTTTCATTGTTATTCATATTTTTGCTAGCTGAACAGTTTAAATTATATTCGTGACCATAATCTCTACACTTCTGACAATAAACTTGATTTTTTACTGCGTAGCACTCATCTCTTGTGTGCCCTATTCTTCTATAAAATGAACATGTTAAGTTAACATTTCTAGACCTTCTATCCTCATAATTTCTTGTTATTTGAATTCCTGGCAGGTTCTCTGATGAAGAGTAAGCCCTTTGACCTGCCTCAACCTCATAATCAACCAATCTACATGCCACATCATTTTTACTAAAATTTATACCAAATGTCTTTTGATTTGGTCCCGTAATTTTCCCTCTTTCGATAAGCCCAAATGCACTTACCGCTTCTTCCACTACACTCTCAAATGTTCCTGTTTTAACGCTTAGCATATGTATTCTAAGAGTTGAATCCTGCAGACCAACCCTGAAAGTTGTAATCACAGTTTTATTTAATTCACTTAAAAGTGCGGACACACCGTCTTTGTATTCGTTATTAATTATATCTTCTGCTTAGAGGTGTCAAACCATCGATGGCACTATCGATAGTATCGATAGTTTCATATTTTTGTGACTATCAATGAGTATTGATAGTTTTTTTTTTATTATAAAAACTATCGATAGTTCAGTAGGACTATCGAACATCTCTACTGAACATTAAAAAATAACCAAAGCGCGGGTAAGTTGTTTTAGAGTAGGAATAATTAATTCTGCATCGTTAAGTAGATCGAAAGTATTAAGTTTTAAAAATATATGCTGTTATTTTAGTTGGTTTTTGTTATTTTCAACCCTCTAGCTTGCGTTAGGGCCTATGGCCCGGTTACAAAAATCGATTTTACCAGTATACGGCATATAATTTTACTATCATTGTGTACTAAAGGTGTGCTGGCAACACTATTCCCAACAAATTCTCTTTAGGTATCAAAGTGTTTTGACGTTTTGTTTTGCATTTACAGTCAGCTGATTTTGCAACTTCAACTTTTATGCACGTCAAATTATTTTGCTCCAAGCAACATTTTGATATCATAAAAAAAAACAAATCCACCCCAAAAAATCCATCGGGAATTTTGTTCTGTGTTCTTTTGATAGTGTTTTAGTGATTTATACACCCAACTACCGAAAGAAATTTTTTATATAGCCTACAGGTGAGTAAAATTGAATCGGTCCCATAGGCCCGATTGCCGGGTTCCCCTCGTGGTTTTTTCCATTGTTCTATTATTTACCTTTGTTTACGTGTTTTATGCATAGAAATGCATTGTCGAACTCGCAATAGCTTCAAGTTGAGTGAATTGATTCCAGAGGAGATTGTTGAATTCATGGATTCGGTCGAAAGTGACGATGATGGTGATTTTCATAGTGATGATAGTGTCTTTGACTCAGACTTTGATCCACACGGCGATGAAATCAGCTCAGAAGATGAGGCGGCGATCGAACAACACCTTGATTATGGCAAGACATCCCAATTTGGAGAGCTATTGGTCGGAGAATGCTTTCGGCCCGATTGCGAACACAATGCCAGTGAAACGATTCATGCAAATTAAAAACATTTGTCGTTTGAAGATGAGTCTAAGCGAAAGAAGAAAGGTGCACCAGGCTATGATGCAATTTTCCGAATTCGCCATATTACATGTCTTTTGAATGAGCGCTTCGATTCCATCCCGAAAACGGCACGGCTGTGTGTTGATGAGCAAATGTGTTCAACGAAGATGCGCCATCATCTGAGACAATACATGCCAAACAAACCCCATAAGTGGGGCATCAAATTGTTTGTTCTTTGTGACTCATTCGGCTACGCATGCAAATTCGAAATTTATAATGGGGCTGGTGATAACGTGATACTACCGAATTGCCCTGACTTAGGCGCAACTTCAAACATAGTCGTTCGCTTATCTCAAACAATACCAGATTTCAAACACCATATAATTTATTTCGATAATTTCTACACCTCTCTTCCGTTGCTGGTCTGTTAACGTGCAAGAGAAATTTATAGTCTGGGAACTGTTCGTGCCGACCGTATTCTTAATTGTAAACTTCCGACTGACAAAGCTGTGAAAGACGAAGAGAGAGGGTATTCTGTTGAATATGTTGGAAGAGCGTATGGTGTGGATATTTCCACTGTTTTGTGGAAAGATAACAAATGCGATCGTTTGGAATCACGCCTTTTTTGCGTGGTAATCCAAATTCTCAGCCAGCGAAAGCAGTTCGATTCGATCGGAAGAACAACCGCTATATTGAAGTCGATTGTCCTCAGATTAAATGAAAAATCCTTTTCTGTTTCCAATGGCTTTCACTTTGTTTCTGGTTTCATTTTTTAAAAGTCACATGGGAGGTGTTGATTTGATGGACGGACTAATGGGATGATATCACATCAGAGCTAAATCGCAGAATGCAATCGAGTTTTTTATCACTTGATTGATATGGCCATAACCAATGCGTATATTTTGTATCGACGATTGCAAGCGGAATTGTACGCCGAACAATGTAACAACTCGAGCAATGATGATGGTGTTCCAATCCCGAAACCAAAATTATTTGAGCTGCCTCAATTTCGGGACAGAGCTGCCGCTGGTCTCGTTTCATTAAGCCCTAAACGAGGCGTCGGTCGGCCACGTCCGGAAACCCCAACTACGCCAACACCTGTTACTACTTCCAAACATCTAGTAGAGGATCTGCGATACGATAAACTGGATCATACTCCCACGAGCAGACGTGATTGCAAATTGATTGGTTGCAAATAAAAACACAATTTATGTGTAAAAATGTAATTTACACATGTGTATAACCAAAGACAAAAATTGTTTTGAAGCTTATCACACTAGACGTTAGTTAGAGATATCTTTTCATCTTTTTTTCATTTTTTCCATCTTTTTTCTACCTGAATTATCAATAAATACATATGAATAGCACGAAATTCCATTTTTGTTACCTTTCGGTTTTTTTACACTTCAACCGGCAACCGGGCCTATGAGCCCGACTTCATTTATCGTACCTGGCGGCTACCTGGTACATTTTTTTTCGATTCTTACAACATATTTCGGTTTCTTGGACCTAAATTAGCCTAGAAAAATATTCCCGATAAAAAATTCGCATTATTTCGATCTTGCCAGCTAGAGGGTTAATTGTTTCCTTTTTTAATACTGTTACCAGCGACTAAAAATCCGATAGTGCCATCGATAGCGCTATCGATGGTTTCTTTTTTTTTGAGACTATCGTGAGTATTGATAGTTTTTTTAAAATAGACGATCGAGATAGACGATCGAGACCATCGATAGTTTGACACCTCTACTTCTGCTGTTGTTTTTAGAGCACTTAACCGTCTTGCATATTTTCGTATTTCTTCACCAGGTTGTTGTAATGTCTTCTGTATTACCTGCCATACTACATCTAATTCTTTTCTTTTCAAATACGTTTTCTTTATAAGTACGATAAGTATTCATTAAGATTATTAAATTGTCTTGGTTTTACTAATTTGAAAGCATCTCCATAAAGTCTTAGTTTCACACATTGAATAAATTTTTTTAAATTCCATTCTCCTACTACTTGGAAAGCTAATTCTGTTCCAAGTATAAACTTATCCACTTCCTCATGTAGCTCAACGGAGTCTGCTCCTGAAAATAGAGGCACAAGCTCCGATACTATTTTCGCTATCTCGCATATGTTCATTCTGAAAATTTTTTTTTTTTTTATAATGAAGCTATATTCATCATCTTTTCGTTGTCTCTAAAATTTTTCTTTGTGTTCTACAACAATTCTCTCCCTATACCATAATTTCTCTTGGAATCTAATTTTGTAATCTAATCTACAAATTTTTATTGTTTTATTGGTTTTACACCTTTTTAATCATATTCTGGAGGGTCCGGTCAACTACAAGGAATTGGCTACGGAGTCGCAGAATCTTTGAAAAGTTATTCGTTATTGGTTAATTAACACTCTTCTTGTCTTTATTAATTCTACTCTTATTTATAACACTGTTTTCACCTTAAAATCTACTTGGTTTTAACTTCCGCAATCAATCTTGATGACAATTGCATAAAAGTTACATATATACAATTAACCTAAAAATTGTTGCTAAATAGCATACAAATAAACGTACTCTGTATTTTAAATATACAAACTTACATATTAATATATTTACAAATATACATTCTTCGTTTGGTCACCTCGATATTTGACACCGTTGGTACCACGAATTGGCTTATTTCCGCGTGTTATATTTCGACACACATATTTTCAACAACAGCGCGGTTTATTAACCTAGAAACATACATACTACATTGCAATTCAACCCACAAGAGTTCATTTACTTCCGCGATCATTTTCGAGCTATGTTAACAGAAGCGCAGCTCAAGTAGCTGGCCCGTGCTTAATTGCTATATTAAGCTGACCGTTGCACTTTTTAATTGTTGGGTGCTTGACGGTAAACTAAAATTGGCAAGCATTACAAAAACGCTGATCGCTTCATTATTCTTGAGGTAGGTCAGTGTTTGTAATTTATAATATAAAAACAACTCAACTTCGCTTGTGACGAATGAGTCACAACACATTTTGGCTGAGTCTTTTGACGAACCCCTATACAAGAAGCTCGTTACAGCTCTCTGGCATGAACATCAGATTCCACTGATCCGTGTTGATTCTCACAAGAAACTGGGTGAATGGTCCTGTTTGTGTAAAATTGATAAAAAAGGCAAACCACGCAAGGTGTGTGGCTGCTCCGTTGTTGTCATTAAGGATTTCGGTGAAGAAACAAAAGCTTTGGATGTTGTCAAGGAGCATCTTAGGCAAAACAGCTAAAAAGTGTGATTTTTCAAAAAAGTGACAAAAGAAATGCAAAACAACATGCTTACATGAAGACTTGCGAAATTTTTTGTAATAAAACTAAAATATTTTAAAACAAAGAACATAAGGCTGATGGGTCTGAAAGATTTTGGATAACTCTCCGAGCTTCTGCCAGCCTTAGGAAGAAATTTTACAATCACTTTCCTACAAGTTTCAGGTATGTAGCCATAGGCTAGACTGCAGCTAAATTTCTGATAGTAGGGGTGTTAGATGTTCTGAACCGTGTTGCAGAAGAGCTGGAAAAATACCATCTCCACCAGCAGATTTGAAGGAGTTAATGGCCCATTTAACTGCTGATGCGTTGCATATTTGTTTACATAATAACCACTTTCCTCTACTTGGCAGATTTGTCTGTTCGTAGTGGTAAGAGTTGTTTGGGTGGGGACCGTTCTGAATGACGGAGCCCGGGAAGTGAGTTTTGAGAAGGAGTTCTAGTGTGTCTTTCTTGGTTTTTTTCTGGCGACAGTTATCCTCAAAAGATTGGATGATGGATGATTGGATATAGTCTGCTGAGTATCCCAATTTGCCTACGGTATCAATTCTGAGGGGAAGTTTATCGAGGATGAACTGACCAAGCTGCTCTTTATAAGAGTTCCAGTCAGTGTCTTGTTGTCTGCGATAGAAGTGATTTGTTCAGAAGCTGACTTTATTTCAAACCTAATGTGACAGCAATCTGAACACGAAGGTTCTTTTGAAACATACCAGTCCGCTATTATGTCATTATGAATGGATGTTGTAAGAGTGAGGTCTAGAACCTCTCTTCTGTTTACGGTAATAAATGTTGGTTCATTTCCAACGTTACATAAGTAAAGATTGTTACAAATAAGAAAGTCTAAATGGTACTCACTAAAGCGGGTCACCAAAAATGAATATAAAAAGACACCCCCTAAAATTAAAGCTTACATCGAAAGTGTTTCAGCACTATACAAATTTTTTTTTTTTGGGTGTCCAAAAAAACAGCCAAAATGGTCTTTTAGTTATAACATTAGTATTCCGATCATAAAGTGCAACATATCGTTGGATAGGTCTGAATGAATACTTTATCGTGTTCTTTTGTGTCGTTGGTGTCAGAGGTCATCTCAAGTATATATTTTACAATTTTTATTTTTTTGCTCTGGGTACCCCATAACTTCGATTTAAAATTATTATTTAAATAAACTTCATAAAAAATTAATATACTATTGTTAAGGAATTAATTGATTTTGTTCACTACAAAAAAAGTTACAAAGGCTAGAATTTTCAGTACAACTACTGTATTTCTATTATTGAAACATTCAGCAATTGAAATTTTCTCTTTGTAGCTATGTTCAATTTTGACGTGATTCCAGTAGGCTGAGGCTGCAATGATTTCCTTCTGGTCATTGAGCTTGATCAGGGCCGCAGTAAGGTCCTGGTTGATGAACTCTGTCAAGGGAAAGAGAGAAATGTTATTGTTGTAGACCAGCGGTGGGCACACACATACTATCACATTCTTTGATTGTGTGTAAAGCAGAGAAAAACGAATATAAATTTTACGTATTTTCTCGCTATATTTTAAAAAATTGCGCAAAGAGATGTTATTCAACAAATGCTGAAAAGCACCTGACTTGATTTGCTGCCAAAATAAAAACAAAGCAACAGCCGAATGCACACGATCGTAAGCCACACGAAGTAGCTTACACTGTTCATGTGTCGATGTCGCGCAAGCAGCATTTTGCTTCCAATCCAATGGGATAGGAAATTTATTTTGTGCCCTTCTCTGTTGTAGACAATACAGGTTCTGGGCCTAGAGGATGAATTTGAATATAAATTCTACCTGCACGGCTTAGACCCAGGATGTTTTCAGTTGTGCTGGCCCAGGATTCTTGCACAAATGCAATGTCGACTCCGTCTCGGAGCATCGTCTGGACCTGGACTGCAGAGGCTGCTTTGGCGTGGTGAAGGTTGATTTGTACAGCCTCCACCATTAGTGCCTCTTCTGGGGATCCTTACTGAAAGAGTCCCCTTTTTTACCTCCCCGTTCCCTACTATGTTGTCCCCGATTACATGTGTTTGGTAGGCGGTTTTAGGTGGAAACTGTCTGACCCTCGCTGTCTCGCTGACTTGCGGTCATGGGAAACAGGCGGTCTGACTGTCTTCGTCAGTTTGAAGTCGGGTTTTTGCCAGCTTGCAGTTCAGAGGCAGGTCTACCTGTCTCTGCACTCGTTCTTCCCTCTTGGTCCACAGAGGCTACTAGTGTTGATGTGGACCTGGAGCAGGAAGGGCGCTGGTCATCCACCCTGAGTCCAAGAGTCTGGACTATAGTATTAGTCAGTTGAATCGTTGGAACTGAGGGTAGGTGATCAGCCCCTTCCATCCCAAGACCCCATTCACCTTAGCCGGGGGGGATGGACGAGAGTACGGGTTCCGCTTGATGCGAAACTGGACCCAGTTCATGTCATAGAACAGATGATCTCATCCATCGAGAGCGTAAGGGTAGTGACTTGAGGATTCACTCCGTTCCTAAAGACTTTCCTGTCTTTCTCAACCAGTCTCGTGATGCAACGTCTGCACATTTGACAATCATCCAACCCGGTTTGAATGAGCAGCCCAGAAATCTGATCTGTGAACCACCGGTTGGGAGCTTGTCCACTTCCTTTACGATGGTAGTTTCCACTGCTTTTTGTTCATACTGGGTTAGATGACTGTCCGGAAAGTCCAGCGGAACCACAGCCGCCTGGAGTACACCTGCCACCTCAGCGAAAGAAGGTTTTTCTGGCCTCGACTTCTTTTTCACTGTGATGACTGGTGAGTCGTCACTAGGCATTCTTCTCTTTCCGGAAGGGACAGATGCACCAGGTGACGGCATCGCCAGGACCTTCTCCAGTGCTTCTTTGTGGAGGGAATGGATACATCAAATTTTTTGTAAGTTTTTGCGTGATGTAGTCTACGGTTTTGGGTATTGGAGGAAAGAGTGTCCTATTGTACCTCCCCTCCATTGAGAGGTGGCTTCCAGACGTATCGCCGCGTTACCAGCCATCTGTTTTGTTAAGATATCAAGTGGTATAAATTGGAGCATTGTGTCGAGTGCATCCGTAGGAGTGGTTCTTAGTGCTCCGCTAACGCACAGCTCAGCTGATCTTTAAAATGTAAAAAAAACATTTTCTTGAACCTGCTCCCACAAGGATAACATTTTAATATGTTGTAATTTACATATGTTTAGGTGAAAAAAAATTGACAACCTATTTGGATGGTTGCAAGTATCTGCCAGAAGGCAGCAAAGTTGTCATCGGGATGGTAATTCATAACCTGTTTCCGACAAGGGTGGTATTTTAAGGGTATATTCTTTCCATAGTTTTTAAGTACATCTTAACAGCCAGCCTATTTTGATGGTTGCAAGTGTCTGCCAGACGAGCATATAATGGCTATGACGTTTGATGGGAGTGCGAGCACAACAGGCTTGTGCGAGTTCCAATGTCAAAAATAGAGGATGCATCTATTTTGAAAGTGCTATGTTTAGATTTCAGCCAAATGATCACTCAACAGTAGTACACTTTTTATTTTTAATACTTTAGTGTTGCTATTAACAATATTTCATTACTGCTATCCTACATTTCTTACTAAAAGCTTACTATTTCCATGTCAAAACGCAAATGTTGTTAATAATATAATAACGCAACACTTTTGATTCATTGTGTTCTCTCTAATGGTGTTGAAATAAGAGTGTGGCTCGAGAAAATAAATTTTTTTGTACAGCGTACTTCTCGTTAGCGATAATGTGTTAAAGCCCTGGTCGAAAAATTTCATTGGAACCCCACAAAACAGTATGCAGTTGTGAGGACTAACACAAGATCTTAATTTTTTTAAACAGCCGGGTGTCCTAAATTAATTATTTTTGTTTACATGTCTTTTTTTCATAAAATATACTAAAATTTGTTAATGCCATTTGATAAAACATTAAATTTAATGCATTTTTACTTTTCAACCATTGCACAATGTTCATTATTAGAATTTAATTTAATTCCCTCTCATATGTCAATAATAAATTATAGTTTTTTTATTTTAAAAAAAATATTGTAAGCAAACATAGTTATTGCAACATAATTTTGGACTTCCTGTTTTTTAAAAAAAAAACTAAAAAATTCAGATCTTGTTACAATTCCCAAAACTGCATACTTTTTATGGGGTTCTCATTAAATTATTTATTTATTTATTTGACCAAACAAGGCAATTACTTATTCTAACTTAATTTAATCTATCTTTTGTTAATTTTTTATTAATTTTTTTTTTATTAAGGATTGAATTGCAAAGAGGGCGTATCCGCCCTCATGATTAATATTTTGTTTACAAAATTTTGTCATAAATAAATTCTACGCCTGCTAGAATCAGAGGGGAGAAAAGGACTTGGGGAAAAATTCACTTAGATGTGTTTTAGGCATGGGTTCGTGAGTATTCAAGATGATGATGGAGATGATAAATGAAAGGAAATTAGTAAAGATGAGATAATTATAAACGGGAAAGAAGGTTATTAGGACGGAAATAGGAACTTCTAATGATTTGTTTTGAAAGAGAATTGAGATATGGATGGATAATAGCTATCGCTGATATTATTGAATTCTTTAACACATCTATTAATTGGCCCATTATTGGCGTATATTTTATGGTGCTGATACTCATATAACATTCTTGTGTGTCTTGTACGTCCTGAGGATTCATTGAATTTCATCGTATATGATATATATTCTCTGTCTATAGCTCCGTTAAGAACATCAAATGTGAAACATGAGGTGAATAGTGTTCTTCTGGTTGATAGGGGCATTAAATTAAGCAAGCTAAGCCTATGCACATAGGATGGCAGGGTATTGTATTCACGGGGGTTGTAGGTGTTTCTTTGAAGTGGGCGTACCTACTAAAGAACCAATACATTTTTGAAGTCTTTTGCGTGTCGTTTTATGAAATCAAGTTGTTTACTGGCTCTTGATAGGATTTTATCATAATGCAGATTAAATCTTAAATTATTATCTAAAAGGCCTCCAAGATCAACAATTTGATTGACATTTTGAAGTTCTTTACCATTAAGTGAATAATTGCGATTAGTGATAAGATTTTTCGGGAGAAAGTTATTCTATAGCATTTGTTAACGTTTAGAAATAGTTTATTCTGACTACACCACTGCTCTAAAACAAATAGTTTGGATTGTAAAAATGTTATATCAAGTTCAGAGTTGATTACATGGTAGACAAAACGTAGGATATGTCTGATATAAAAATATTGAACAGAAGTGGCCCAAGATGACTTCCTTGTGGGACAACGGAAGTGACCGAAATCTCCTTGGATAGGATAACTTGAAATTTAACAAATTGGGATCTACCGTGAAGATAAGTCTTCAGCCATTTGAGAAGGGAGCCTGAGATAGCAAATTTTTCCACTTTGTTAGCTAGGATATTATGATAAACGCGATCGAAAGCCTTGCTAAAATCAGTGTAGATTGCATCAACTCGATGTCCTCTTTCTATTTTGCCTAATACATCAGAAACCATAATCATAAGATGTCAACACTTGTTGACAACACTTTGCGTCAAGTCGTACTTTTGTCATTCGCGATATTTTAAATGTTTCTATTAAATTTGTTAACTTCAATTTAAAAATTTATTTAATTAAAGAATTTAAATTGAATTTGCCGTGGTCTCCTGAATTTGCTGAACAATTTTTGATGAGATTCATCAAGAAAGCGCTAAAATAATCCTTTTAAATTATTTGCATATTTGCTTTTATTTATTGCTTTTAACTTGTCCACATAAATTGTTTTTGCGTTAGTATCAACAATTTCTTGTATTAACTCGTGAAGTGAGAGCGAAGTTTCTTTTTCATTTCTTGTCATTTTCTTCATTGTTTGCTTTTGCTGATTTTTGCACCACAGCGCTTCTCAAACTGTTTAACGGTTAGTTTACGCTATCCTAAATCCATTCTCGTAAACAGGGTTGCCATTGATTTTTTTTTTCTATTTAATTATTTAGTTTTAAATTTATATTTATTCTTTTAACTTTTTATTTATTTATTTATTTTACTATATAAATGTTTGCAATTTTCGTAACTGCACATTTAAGAGTGAATCAGATAGGCTTTTCAATTGCTGGTTATGTGAAGCATTCTTTCATATAAAGAGATCAGAGTTGACTGCGAAAATGATTGATCCACTTATTGAAGGTAAAGGACTTCGATGGTCGTGCAAAAATTGGTAATCTATCGATGTAGATATTTTAAAGCTTTAGCGGCGACTCAAGCCAGATTGGCTGACTTTTAAGACTTATTTAAGAAGTTTAAAATAATGTATGAAGCCTCTGTTTCTCCTAAACGAAAGCGACCATATAAGAATCTTTGAAATACCACAAAATCTTCTGCTATAACCATACCTCCGTCTACTAACAACGGTTACATCTTGCTTTCACCTAATTTGAACGTAGAACAAGAAGCGCAGTCATCTGAGTCTGTCAGTGATGACAAAATACTAATAAGATTGTTTCTTATATGTGCCTGCGACATTATTTTACAAACAGCTGAAGCTCCTAAAAAGGCACCAGTGGCGTAGATATGGGGGTGGTCCACGGGTTCGGACCCCCACCCCCAAAAGCCATCAGCCAAATATGAAAGCAGTTGTCAATTGATTTTATTGAGTTAAAAGTTGTTTTGCGATTTTCGAAAGAATTAGAAAATATTTTAGATATGTTTATACCCCCACGCGTACTGTGTAAGGGGTATATTAATTTTGTCACGACGTGTGTAACGCCCATAAGGAGGCGTGTTAGGTATAGAAAAGTATATATATTCTTGCTCAGCATCACCACCTGAGTTGATTTAGCCATGTCCGTCTGTCTGTCCGTCTGTCTGTGGACATGATTGCGGCCGTTATTTTGAGGCTATCGTGCTGAAATTCGATATTTAAGCTTTTTTCAAAAAAACTGAGATAAAGTTCGAGAATGATCTAAGTCGGATGAAAACCACGCCTTCCACCCTTACAACCCCAATAATGAAAACTCCCTAAAGATGCAAATATTTTAGCTAGAAAACTTAAATTCGGTATTTGTGTAACTTATGTCAAAACCGAGGTGTGTTCGAAAAATGGGCGTGATCCACTTACTAACACGCCCACCTCCCATACAACTCTAATATTGAAAACTATATATAGAGGCTTGTGTCGAAGCTACAAAAGTAAAACTAGATATTTATGCGTTTTATATAAAAAATAAGACATGATAGAAAAATGGACGTCATCCACCAGCGAACACGCCCACCTCCCACCTCCCATACAACCCCAAAATTAAAAACTATATAAATAAGCTTCTGTCAAAGCTACATAAGTAAAAATAGATATTTATTGTTTCTATTAAAAGTTAAGACGTGTTAGAAAAATGGGCGTCATCCACCCACGAACACGCCCACCTCCCATACAACCCTAATATTGAAAACTATGTATAGAAGCTTGTGTCAAAGCTACAGAATTATAATTAGATATGTATTCATTTTATATAAAAAGTTAAGACGCGGTAGGAAAATGGGCGTCATTCACCCACGAACACGCCCACCTCCCATACAACCCAAAAATTGAAAACTATATAAAAAGGCTTCTCTTTAAGCTACAGGAAAAAATTTTATATGTTTGTATTTTATATCAAAACTAAATCGTTGAAGAAAAGTGGGCGTCATCCGCATACAAACACACCCACCTCCCATACAACCCATAAAAGTGAAAACTGTAAAAAGGCTAATATTTAAGCCAGTGGCGTAGCAAGGGTTGGTGGCACCCGGGGCGGAAACTAAATTGTGCACCCCTTAAGAAGGTTATAGTAAACCTCATGTTTAAAAAATACCACGTAATTAATATAATTTTTTAGATAATAGTTTACTGTCATGATTAGTTTGTTAAAGTGCAAATAAATTTATAAATATTTTAATTATTTGTATAGTTTATTAAATTCGGTAACAATAAACAAAATTTAAAAATAATCTCATCGATATTAATATATTTGATATCATTTGAAAGATATGTAATTTGGCTACAATATGACAGTTTTTGTTGGTTGATTTAATCATAATAATGATTACTTTAGTATAGTTAAGGAGTCAGAAAACCATCTTGAGGTTTCAGTAGTCATCTTCAAAATAAAATAAAAAAAAACGTCAGAACGCCTTAAAATTGTTATAAAACGCCATTTATTTAATTTAAATAAAAAATGTAATGCATTTCAATCATAATTTAATTTTTTAGAAAATTTTTAAGCATGTAATTAGTTGAGTATTGATTTTTAAATTGTTTCATGTAACAAGATACCCAAAAACATAACTATGAAAAATTGCATTTGCTTGGCAATTAACCGATAAAAAATTAACCCCTTCATTTTGTATCACGAAAAAGCACTCTAACGATCAGCAAGACACGATAAGCAATAGATTTTTGTATGGAATAAAGTCGTGCTTCTCGTGTCTTGCTGATCGTTGGTGTGCTTAATCGTGATACAAAATGAAGGGGTTAATAAATAGCGGTGATGAATGGTTATAATCCAGTGGTGAGTTCGTTGCATTTAGTGATGGATTTGGTCTTTTCGAAATCTAGTTGTTATATCTGATGGTTGTAGTTGGTGGTAAAAGCTGATAGTTGTATCTGGTAAGTATAGTTGGTAGTTATAGTTGTTAAATTAAACCTCCAGTTGTTGCTCCAGTCACAGATTTGAAGTGGATTTGTTATTTATTTATTTAATATTTATTTATTCTGTGGATTGGTAATTTAAGTGGTGCAAATGTTGAATTCGGTTTGATTCGGCTATCCGCTTCGAAGGATGAATTGCAAATATTCAATATAGGACGATTTGCACGACGGCAAACTTGATGTGTAGGCGTATGTTTGGCTCGCCTAAGTTGCCTTAGTCAAAACAGCAGTGCAAAAATTTTGATGATGAAGCGCTATAATAGGTCGACGAAAAGCGCACAAAAATTTTTCTTCTGCGTGAATAGTCAAACAATTTTAAAGTTGCGTTATTAACATAAAACTATGTTTCTGATTTTTTTCTGTTTTTCGCTTCTTATAAGGTACTTATTTAATTGTAAAATTTACACGTTGGGCGCCAGTTAATATACAAATATTTGTTATATAAAAGTTTTATTGTTCACTTTGTGAACTATTTGAATAAAATTTTTAAACTGAAAATTATTTTTGAAAATTGAAACGTAACAAAGTAAAAACAAATGTAACAAAGTTGTAAAGGACAAAGTAAGTCTCATAAAGAATTATAAAGTATCATAAATGTTATATTGTAAATTATACAAGCCGTCCACTATATAGCGAATGATAGATTTTGTTCATATGTATCCCAATGTTGCGAATTTTTTCATGTGCAGCACATACTCTTGAAAAGTTTCGATTTTCGACTACTTCCTTTCACACAGCTTTTTATGTTTTTCTACACTTTCATATGTACGCTTAAATTCCGTTACCAGCGCTGTCTTTAGTTCTTGGTATGTGGTAACCAACACCGATTCCAGAAATAATTGAGCTGTTTTTATTATTTTCCCGCGAGCTTGTAAATATTTTTGCTTATCTGTTAATTCATAAGCGTAAACGTTATGTTCGAAATTAGAAAACCACTAGCACACTTTCACCACCAAAACTCGGCACAGTTTTTGCAAAATTTTCTGCTGCAATTTTTCGTTCATTTTGTCTTATTTCGTCAGCTTGTATTTTTAATGTCAACATTTGAATGATACTTTGTAAACTTTGAGTATTTTCCATGAACTTCGCTCACATTTTTTCAACATACATATGTACTTGCTATTGCTAACTGCGATCTTGTATAGTGTTGTTGTTTTTTTTGCTCTGCTGACATGTCGGTGAAATTTTTGTTTTAATTGTAAATTGTAAAACTCACAAGTAAAATGGGTTAATCCACTTGTATTATTAAATCTATCATAAATTCATTGTGCAACAGAAATCACAAAATATGAGGTTTGATTTGCAGCTTCAAGCTGAAAAATTTTTTTTAAACTTTTTCCAATAAAGAAAGCAATCAGCATTTATACATAGTCGTGTCTAGTAGAAGTAACTTTATTCTAAGGTGATCCTTTACGAAATTATTTCGAATCATATCAAAAAAAGCTCAAATGATCACAAGTCAAGATCAAATTTTGTAGACCCAATCAAATGTTTCAGACTCCCTGCTTCCATATCTCTACAAAACTCCTTTTCAATGTGGTACATGGTGAATTTTTTTTTCCAAATTATAATTAAAAAATTATAAAAAAGCAAGCAGTTTCAATATCGGCTCATTCAATTCGATATTTTCTTGTAAACTGAATTATGAGTAATAAAATGCATTTGAAAAGAAATTGTTTTGTATATTTTATTCACGTTTTTTAACTATAAAACAGTTCTACTACCTATAAAAACTAAGAAAACAAATTTATATTATAAATTGAAAAATTTAACTCTAGCTACGCTAACAAACTTGGAATAATGATGGAAAAAACAACCAGATGACAACAAATTCTGTATCCCGGGAATCAATCTCCAGTCTATAATGTGTTATGTTACATAACTCGAAAAAAAAACACTAAAGAGCAAATATTGTTACCCATAACACAGTCGTAATATGATATCAACCTGATTTTTGATGTAACAATCTGACACAATTTTTTTAAAATTAAACTTAAGTTTTTTGACATAGGTTAGGTTAAGTAAGAAGGGTGGTGCACCTATGAGGTGCTTCCGTGGGGGCCTATTGGTCCATTACGAATTCCTCATTTGTTATATTTAACCCATTAAGGTTGTGGTACACAATAAACCAAGTTCCTTTTTGTTCCTATTAACCTAAACCATCCTGTGCTCTTTTTCGAACCTCCATATGTCTAGCAGTGGTTTGTTCACGAGCTGCTCCAAATCTTTGAAAAATATGTCTCCTATAAATCGTAGTCGACGATTCTGTAGATTTGGGAATTCACACAGAAATTGCATAGACTTCTGCCTGAAAAACACTGCAGTGATCAGGAAGTTTGTACGACTCCTTGATCTATAGCGTTTCGCAATACACCCCTGACCCTGTTCATTTCTCCATTTTGGAGCCATCAGTATAGAATTGGAGATAACCATAAGGTTTTATTGTCGTATCTTCCCATTTTTGTCTGAATCCCACCGTAGGTGTGATGTAGTCGGTTGTTCTTTTTGATTCCTCAGTTCCATAGAGATTCAGAATAGTTGCATGTCCAAAGGTGTTGTTTTTTCAGGCTTGTGACTCTCTGAGATGAATAGCGCTCTTGGTTGCTGAACACTTAAGGAACTCTTCTATGGGAAGAAGATGTAGCATAATTTCTAGACTCACCTGTGGCGTAGATCTCATGGCTCCTGTTACTCCAATGCAAGCTAGCCTTTGCTCTCCTCTTAGAGAGTCAAGGTAGCTCCTTTTGTGCACAATTGTCCACCACACAAGAGATCCGTAGTTTTGAATGGGTCTGACGATCGCTGTACACAACCAATGTATTTTGTGCGGTCTCAGGCCCCACTTCTTACCAAAGGTCCTCTGGCATGCATAAAGGGCGCATAGTGCTTTTTTCCTTCTCTCTGTGCTGCGTTTCCAGCTGAGCTTGTTGTCAAGGACAGTTCCAAGATATTTAGCTTCAGTGGAGAGCTTTAGAGTAACACCATTTAGTTTCGGCAGTATGAAGCTGTCTACTTTTCTTTTTCTTGTGAACAGAACGAGTTCGGTTTTGGTTGGATTCACACCCAGGCCGTTCATTTCTTCCCACATTGATAGCTCTCTTAGTGCTCCCGACATTAGATCACTAATTTTTTGCAGGAATTTTCCGCACTTTAGGATGGCAACGTCGTCGGCATATGCTACCACGGCATATGCTACCAGCTTTAAGTTGGAAAGGATGTTGTCAACCACAAGTCTCTTGTGGCCACTTTTCTAAGCCCTATTTGTGCATTTATACGTCTGCTTTTCAGCATTTTATAAATCCTTTGGGTAATCATGCTGTTAACTCTTTTTTCCACTAAAGAATTTTTTATAGATTCCGTATTTACTTTGTTAAATGTGCCTTCGATATCTAAAAACGTTGCTAAAGTTTATTCTTTGTGATGAAGGGTTCCTTCTTTGACCGAAACCACATCGTGCAGTGCTGTCTCCACAGATCTACCTTAGAGGTAGGCGTGTTGTGCACTACAGAGGTTAGTATCGTTCAGAGATTCTCTTATGTGAAGATCTAATATTCTCTCCAGCGTTTTCATCAGGAACGATGAGAGACTGATAGGCCTGTAATCTTTTGGTGTAGCTTGTATCGGTTTCCCTGCCTTGGGAATGAATACTACTCTCACTTCTCTCCAGATTTTCGGAACATAGCCTGTCCTAAAACAACCGATGGAGATCGGCTTAAGCCAGGGTATGATGCTGGGAAGGGCATGCTGCAACATTGCCGGCAGGATTCCATCTGGACCCGCGGATTCCTAGGGTTTGAATGATCCTATCGACCATTCTACTGATGACCTAGTGATAATGCTGGAGAATTTCTGCAAGGGTTCTGGGAAGGATCTGTAAAGATTCGGTATCGATTCAGGGTAACTGGTAGCTCCGTTGTGATCCGGATCTTTGCAACCCTGAAAATGAGTTTCCATGAGTAGCGATAGCGTTTCCTTGCTGGAATCTGTCCATGATCCGTCAGGCTTCTTAGTCTTTGGATAGCGTCTTACGAAGCCTGGCCGCTTCACTTGTGTCCTCAATGGACTCGCAGAAATTCGTCCACGATGTTCGCTTTGCCATTCTTACATCTTTTGTGTAGGCATTCAACTTGGATTTTTATTTTATCCAGTCTTGCTCTAGCTTGCTAAGAAGTGCTTTCCGGTGAAGTTTTCTGACCTCCGTTCGTGTCTTCTTAAGATCACTTGTCCACCAGCTTGCACTGGTAGGCTTGTGATATTGAGACTGTGGGTAGAATTTCTTTAAAGCCTTGTTCATTTTTTCATGACAAACTCGACTGCATTGTCAATAGATGCGTCGTGGGAGAAATATTCTGGGTCTGGATCTGCAACATTGTTGGCGATCCAGACTGAATAACTTTTCCAGTTTGTTCTCACGGGTTCCTAAATTGTTTCCTTATATGAGGGTCACAGTTAATTGTAAAGAGAATCTTATAGTGGTGAGAAAACGATTCCTTTTGTGACACCTCCCAACCGTCAACTGTGACCTCTTCCCTATTGCTCACTAAAGTTAAGTCGATTATCTTTTGCCTGGCTCTATTCTGGAAAGTTGGCCTATTGCCCCTATTACATAGAATAAGATCTGTGGAAAGGATAAATTCGAAAATAGACTCACCCCTTTTATTGATGAATCTTGTTGTTGACGATCCAAGGTTCCTGTTCCCTTGGACATGTACTGCATCAAGTCGTCGGTCGCTGCTTTGCAGTGATGCAGGTTGATTTGCACCACTTGCAGCTTCCTCCTTCTATAAGCTATTGCTAGTTCTGCCCCTTCACCTTAATGGTACCGAGGCCGAATTTGAGCATGTCTGATTGCTTTTTTAGCCAATTTTTGGTCGCAGCGTCTACAGAGAAGAGAAGAAGAAGCTTCCACTCTTGGATCTTTGCGTCTTTATTCTGCACCGCCAAAAGTTTCTGAATAGATGTATCCTCATGCAGAGTAGGAGGTGGTATCCATGCAGATATTTTATGTTGGAGTGGAAGCGCGGACTTAGAGATCACATTTATTGAAGCTCTCTGCCAAATTTCACCAAGATTGGCGATGGTTTTGGTCAGAAACTCCAGTGACTTCTTCGACGACTTTGATACCCTTTTGCCAGCCGGCACCGTCGCACTTGTAATCCTCGGATCACCGTGTTCGACACTGACCATCATGGCTTTGAGTATTTCATTTTCTACAAGAAGCCATTTCTCCCCCGTCAACGAGCCGTCCGGGTCCGTCTCGTCGATAATGGCTACTTGCAGATCTTCCGGTGAGTTCTCGAAGCTACACTCCGCTTTGCTGCGTTTCGAGCAACTCGCGACTACCTCGTCCGCAGATCTTAGCAGCTTGGCATTGGAACCAGAAGTGCACCAGAAGAGCTTCGCGTGAGACTGGTCGTCCCTCGGTTGGTCCCTGTTTGAGGTAACCTTTGGTTGACCTTGTCTTGCCCAACTTTATCCATACGATTGCTGGTACCTTTTCTTGACTCATGTTTGCCGCCTTTTGCTACACTGGAGTAAGAGAGACCTACCCTAGCCGTTTCCGTCCTGTCCTTGCTGGCACCCTTTCCGCACTCCTGTTTGTCGCTTTTGGTGGCATTGGATTGGGATGGTCTAGTCCTACCAACCTTGATATTCCTACCTCTCTTCTTCTTCCCATTTCAAACTCCCGTGTGTCACTTTGGGCGACATAAGAGTTTGAAGGACCTGCCTTGCTCAGACCCTGATCCGTGGAAGCAGGTGGGGCAGCGGCACACAGTACTTTGACCAGTGGGAAAAAATCAAAAATTTTTATGTTACAAAACCTGACGAAATGTATATCATAATTCAGATAACACTTTCACTAAGAAGAATCCAAAATATCAATGCAAAATATTTAGTTTAGTGTGAACTACAGCTCATTAAATTCAACGCTTTTAATGATTTTTTATTGTCGCGAACTTTTCGATTTTGCGGGGCATCGTAAGAAAAAATGCTGTAACCACATTTCTTACACTATTGCTTAAATTTTTTTTTTTTTGTTTATTTGAAAAAGGAATGAACTTAAACAAGTTTTATTTATATTTTCAAGAAAATGTAAGAATATAATAAAAAATTAAATTAAAATTATCAAAAAATTTTTTAAATGTATCGAAAAAGTTGCTGTTTTCAGCAGTCAATTAAAAAAAATGTCCACGAGTGTCACATTTAATTTTGATATATGTCATTGTATGTTTATTTATCTTTCAGGAACATAAAATGTTTTGTCCAACTTTGAACCACTTTTGGAGTTATCGCGTTTTCAAAAAAGGTCTAAAAGTAATTTTTTGCAAATATTAGCTAAACGTTGTTAGTGTGTTATAAAAAAAAAAAGTAAACAAACATATTCTTTGTACTCTACGCCTAACAGAAGGGCATATCAGTTTATAAAAAATAAGCTCTTGCGGAGAATAACAAAACTGTAATTTTTTACAGAAATTTAAGAAATTTATTCATAAAATGTTACTCAAATATAAACTTTAAAGAAAGTTTGAGTAATCGAATTGAATATTAATAACTATTTTCAATATTACTTAAAATTAATTCATAAATTGTTAAATGTAGCGTACTCTCATATTCTTTCAAAACTACCCTAATTTTACCGTATTTTTTTTAACGAAAACTGAGAACTTGCAAAAAAGCTGAAAAAGTTAAATTCTGGTTGCACGTGCATTGAGAAAAAACATAATATATTATTTTTTATCAGAAATGTTAATAATTTTAACTAATAAGGATTTATTTAATTGCTGGATTTTTGCTGGTTCAAGAGATAAATTTTTGATTTTAAAAAGTTTTGTTAAAGACAAAATTGGTGAAAGACTGTTTAATGAAGCAACAATAGAAAACATATGGATTTTTCAGGTTAAATAAGAAAGCAAGTGCAAGGAGTGCCACTACAATACAAAATTGTTTATAAATAAGTATGAAAACTGGTTAAGTGTCCTAGCTTTTATTATTCATGGTCCAGATGATGTAAGTAACAATAAAGTTAGTTTTTATACAGTATAAATAAAATGTCACTTCTTAGCAACCTAGCAGGGGGTTATTTTAACTTCAGCCAAGTCGAAGATATATCTCACTAGTTTTTATTAAGATTTATTTTCTCCTATTTACTTGATTAAAAAAAACAATAATACGAGTAATATTTTTTTGTTTTTGTAAAAAATATTTTTGTACATGTAGAGTAGCATTTTTGTCCAAAGAGTGGATAGGAAACTATATGCATATCTTTTATTCAAAAAAATATATTGCCAAAGGGTTTTAAGTATTAAAAAGTGAAAGCCTTAATCGTTTAAAATTAATTTATTACATTAAAAATTTTTTTGGTTGTTTTTTGCCAGTTCTAAAAACTTGAATATTAAATTTAATGTAAGAACATTTTTTATTTATTTTGTATTTTTAATTTAATATAGGAACAACAAAAATCTAATTTTTGGCTCAAATACTTGATTTACTTAAAATCTGATTCAAAATTTGAAATCAGCAACCTAAAATTCATAAACATGCAAAATTTCATAAGAATCGAACGACTCCTTGTATTTTTTCCTCACTTTTGTATGGGCTCAAAGTACTGTGCGGCATCCCCAATCGCCGACGCCTTGGGAGCATAACGACGTTCGAAGTATGCCACGGTCTTCGTATGCTTCCTGATGAGAGCCTCGTCCCTGGAACTGCAGGTAGTCGGGTCTCTTTTTTCCATTTTTGCCAAGTGGTTTTTGGCTGTCCTGTAGAATCTACGTTGTTTCATTTCACTGAAACAAGTAGATCCACTTGTGACCACCAAACCACCTGACTCAATGACTGTCACGTCTGAGTCCGAGTTAAGTAGCTCGTCTTCGGTTTCCGGACCGGGAGCGTCAGGTTGGACTTGAGAAATGCTAGGTTCTTCCGTGTCGCTTCCTATGCTCAACCTGTCTAGAAACTTCAGAGTTGCCAGGTATATGTCCCCGCCCTCGTCGGCCTCGTTAAGCTGTCTCACCAAGGTAGGTGGTCCTGTCCTGTGCTCGTCACTCCCTAAGCTTATTCTTGGTTCCGTCTTAGTTGCCGTTATTGTTGCTATTTAAGTACCTGTTATAGTTGCGGTTGTTGTTGTTGTCGTTGTTTTTTTTTTTTTTTTTTTTTTTTTTGGATTCGCCAAAGGAGTGAGAAATCTCATAAATACGTATAGCCCGTACTATACGCATGCACGACTTACATTCTACAACAGTCCGGATTAACCGGAAAGATAGAATGCACCTACGTACTAAAAAACACACCCAGTTGGCGAAGTATGAATTTCCACTAAGCACATAACTGGCTTTTCAGCGGAACTTAAAAATTTTATACAAAAACACGAATTTATTAAGAATATTTGAATTTAAAAAAAGTAAACAACATCAAATAAGTAGTAAACTTTACATAAAACTCTAAAACAAAGAGACCAAAGTAACTATAAATAATATGAATATTAGTAAGTTTGCGGCAACTATCCAACCCAAGATCCTACGTGGAAAAGAGAGTAAACTCTTAAACACCAAACCAATTCCAATTATAACAGAGATATATACGTGTAAATATGTACAAACATATATGTGTATATATATACGGGTCACTATGTAATTTTGGAACACCGTGCTAATGTTATTAGTTGGATATGTATTTGGGCCAACGCAGGCATAAACTTGCATGGAAAAGAGATAAACTCTTGCGCACCAAACTAAGTAACTAATAAGTCAACTGAATAAGAAAAATTTTAAAATTTTTTGCTTAAAAACAAACAAGTTAAAGCATACATATCGTATTCGATGGTGTTTACTTCATCAAACGCAATATTATAAAGGAAAAACAACTGAAACGATCTCGAATATATGGAATAACTTCAGCCAACATTTTAACAGAATATAACAATATTATTCACCGAGTTAATGTTTGAAACAAAATTCTAAAATGTATCAATTATTTAAATGTAAAATCATTTTCCGTTTCAAGGCATCCACCGACTCACAAAAATTAATTAAGCTGTAGCTATTATTGAAATCACTACACATACATCGTAAAGGGTCATGAAGGGCAAAATTTGAAGTGCACTGGCTCAACTTAAAGAGCACAAAATGTCTAGATCCTCTTCTTGGGATGTTAAAGTTAAGAGATGAGAGAATATATTGGGAGTCAATTTCACCACAAAGTAATTTATATAGGAAGGTGACATTAAGCACCGTCCTTCTGCTTCTCAGGGAAGGTAGTAAAATTTGCTTAAGGCGGGTTTCATACGAAGGAAGAATAATATCTGGGTTCCAACGATGATGACGTAAAGCAAAAAGTAAAAACTGTTTTTGAACCGATTCTATTGCATCAATGTGGACGTTATATTGAGGGTTCCATACTACGGAAGCATATTCAAGAATAGGCCTTACGAGAGATATATACAGTAATTTAGTAGTGAAGGCATCATTGAATTCTTTCGCCCATCTTTTAATGAAACCAAGGACACCTCTAGCCTTATTTACAGCCAAATTAACGTGGAGATTGAAGCGAAGTTTTGGATCCATAATTACACCAAGATCAACAAAACTATGAACAATTTCTAAGTGGATGTTATTTATAGTGTAATTTGTACTATGAGCAGTTCTACGTGAGAAGGTCATTGATTTGCATTTTTTTAAGTTAAGGTTTAATAGGTTGAAGTTACACCAATCCACTAGTCTGTTTAAATCAGATTGTAAAAGGTGTTGTTCGTCGAGTGACTTGTAGGTAAGAAAAAGTTTCACATCGTCAGCATACATTAAGACGTCACAATGTTTAATTGCCGAGGGAAGGTCATTAATAAATAGTAAGAATAAAACCGGTCCAAGATGACTTCCTTGCGGAACACCAGATGTAACCATTATATTTTGTGAAAGAGAATTTTTATATAAAACTTTTTGAAAACGTCGCGATAAATAAGATTCTATCCAATTTAGCAATTTTACAGGAAACCCAATTAGCTTAAGTTTATTCAATAGAAGATTATGATTGACACTGTCAAAAGCTTTGCTAAAGTCCGTATAAATAACGTCAGTCTGTTTTCCCAAAGTAAAACCTTTTATTACACGAGTTGTAAACTCCAAAAGGTTTGTTGAAGTTGATTTACCCTTTAAAAAACCATGCTGAGCGACAGAAATGGAAGATGAAACGAAGTGGGTTAGTTGTTCAGTTATGATTTTCTCAAATAATTTAGGGATTGCGCTTAATTTGGCGATGCCTCGGTAGTTAGTGACATCAATTTTGGAGCCAGATTTATGAAGGGGTATAATATATGAATCTTTCCATATAATGGGAAAATGACCACTTTGCAGGGATATATTAAATATGTTTGATAGAGGAGCTCACAGGTTGCTAGCACATTCCTTTAGAATGCAACTCGGAATTTCATCAGGGCCAGTCGAAAAAGAGCATTTAACTTGACGAAGGTTATGCATAACAATAATTGAGTCTATTACTGGAGTTTCAAAAGAGCTAACTGGAGGTAAATAAGGATGCTCAGAACACATATTAAATGGTATGTTGGAGTAAGTTGATTTGAAGAAGCTTGCAAACATGTTAGAAATAACATTGTCACAAGACGATTCCTCTTGATTGAATCTCATAAGGGGTGGAAAGTTGGAAGCCTTACGTTTTGAATTAACAAAAGTATAGAAGAGTTTCGGATCATCATTAAATTGAGATTTGATGTTGGCTATATAAGCAGTATAACACTGTTTATTTAATAGCTGGTATCTGCAACGACAAGATGAATAACAAGCAAAGTCAGTATTAGAACCAGATTTTTTATATTTTTTAAATAATCGATTTTTTAAATTTTTTAGTGACTTAAGTTCACTTGTTAGCCAGGGTGGACTTAAGGGTTTAGAATTAATTTGCTTTGTTGGGACGCACAATAAGAAGCACCTTTGCAAAGTATCATTAAAAAACTGTATCGAGGTTTCGACGTCATAATATGAATACGGTGGTTTAATAGATAGAATCGGTGACCAGTCAGTCTGCGAGAGTAAGGTGTTGAGTTTAACATAGTCTGTACTTTTGAAATTATATATTTTTGTATTTCGCTTATCAGGTGTAAGTTTATTTTCATTTTCATGAGCAAGTAAAACTGTTATTTCAAGAGTTGGATGATGTTCATCTTCCGGAAATGATACAGGGTTTGATCGATTGAGATATACAGTAGTGCATCTATCTACAAACACAAGGTCCAGCGTTCTATGGTTTTTATTAAAAGTATTATTGACTTGTTGAAGACACAGGTCAGATAACTTATCTAAAAAATCATTTATCCAATTACTAGTGGAAACAGGTGTAAGAAATGAAGAGTCATCTGTCGAATTCCAAGACACAAAGGGTAGGTTAAAATCGCCCAACACAATAAGAACATCATTATTTTTTAACATATTATGAACTTGCTCGATGGCGTTTATATGTCTTAAGTAAATTGATATGTCACAATTTGGAGGAATGTAAGAACATGTAAGATAAGCAATGCAATTATTTAATTTAACTGAAACACAAATAAACTCCAGTTCACTAGTGTCGAGAATTGTTAATTCATCAGATGCAAACGAGATATGAACAGCTATTAGAACACCACCACCGATCTTATTATAACGGTCTTTACGGAAAATTTGATAATTTTTACACATTATTTCAGAATTTAGAATATTAGAGCGAAGCCAAGTCTCAGTGAAAATTAAAATGTTATATTCGAAATCAAAACTGTTAATGAACATTGCAGAAAGTTTGGAATTAAGACCCCTTACGTTTTGATACACAAGTTCTAATTTAGACTTACGATTTGTTAATCGTTTTTTGGATGAGATTGCGGGCTATTTCGCGGGCGAGGCAAGTGTACAACATTTACTAATCGCGGATTATTTTTGAATTCGAATTCGCGTACGATTGTATTTCGTGGCCAGAAACTTACATCAACAATAGCATTAAATAAATTTTCTGGAACTGTCAATCTAAAGGAAGTAGTCAGACGTGCGTTTACATATTTGAATTTATGAATAGAAATAGAAAGAGTCGATGAACATTTCAACTTTGATTTAATGAAAAAATCTATATCATTATCTGTTGTATCAGATGCTAAGCGCGAAACAAAGATTGATTTAGTTGGAGGAATAGCAATCAAAGGTTTAGGATCAGAAATGTCAGAAGTAATTGCAATTTGTTGGACATCAGCAACAGTAGGAGCCAGAGAAGCAGCTTGTGCATACGTTATTTCAGGCAAAGCGAGAGGTGGAGCTGATAATGGAAAAGGAGCAGACATAGACAAATTTGCCGAAGAAGAAAGAATAGGAGGAGGAGCATCCGTGTCCATGTCGTCAACGTTGTCTTGTTCTATAGAAGGTTGTGTTGGTGTCGAGTCAGTTTTCTGTTTGCTTCGAAGGGTCATATGTTTCTTTTTTCGCTTTGGTGAAGGAATTGACTCATCAATATATTTAAATTCGTTGAAATGAGTTTGATATTTTAAAAATTTATCAGAAAGTGAAGAAAGTTCTCTACTTATTTCCGAGAAACCTTGCTTCGTTTGCTTAAAAAGCTTATACAAGTTAATGTCGGCCAACCTACACTTCTCACAAGACCAACGCAACCCTTTACCTTCTTCAATGGCATCTGCCACTCGACCTGACACTCCTGCACACTTGATGTGAACGATATTGTCACATAACCAACATGACAAACATCGTTCATTTTCCCCTTTAGTGGAGCAGCCAGGCTTAGCACAAACCATTGTTTTTTTTTTTTTTTTTTTTTTTTAGTTTAACAATGTATTAAATTTAAAGAAAGAAAAAGAAAACAATAAAGTAAAAAGATATGAAAATAAATAGTGGCGAAAGTTTAAAAACAAAGAGATAAAAACTCTGAGACACCCTGTGGGAATAGCTTAAAGAAGTGCCTACAGGTATGCAACGCTATTTTACTTAACTTAAGAGAAGCTAAGAAAAAGAAATAAATAGCGAAATGTCAAAAAATAAAAAGAACAACAAGAACAGAATTTAAAGAATAGAAATAAAGCACAACAATGTTTGTATGTTTTTGTTTTGTTGATTTTTTTTTTTTTTCACTGCTTATAAAAATAAGCACAAGTGTCAAGCACTTTAAACTTATGCACTTATATATATATTTTGAACGCGCAAATTATCGCAATTCGCGGAAACTGTGCACAATTATTGAAGGCACAGAACACTCAATTCTATAAACGAATTAAAATATCGAAATAACGTATTTAAACCGTTTATTTAAGAACACAAATCACAAATTGAAAAACAATTAAAACACGAACAGAAATTTTCGATGCTGATAGTTCGACGGAGTTGCCAGACTGTTGTTGTTGTTGCTGTTGTTGTTGTATTTGTTGTTTTTGTGTTTTCTTGTTTCTAGGCGGCCAGGTATCAGTGAGGACGCCGCTCCAATACAACCGGTATTACCCTCTGGCTGCAAACCATTCAAAAGGCACGGTTCGACATGACACCTTGGGTTATGGAGGGGACAGCTCTTTGTACATTGCTCCACAATAGTCTGTATGACATTGGTGACCCTACCAGGAACTTTTGCTCCAGTCATCATAGCCCATTGTGTCCTTGCAACCTAAGCCTCTGCACCGCGCGGCTAAGGTCAATTCTAAGAAATCTATGTCAATTAAATAAAAATAATCCAAATTTGGTCAAAAAACCAAAACAACATCTCAATGACATTCAAATCCGTCAGTTACCTCACCAGGTGATTCCCTTAGAATATTTAAAATCAAAACGTTAACATGTCCCTACTTCGTGTTCCAATACACCAATTGAGTGGCTTACAACAATACCAATAAATAGTTGAATATCCCATTGAATATCAGTCAAATAAAACAAAAAGGCATTTTCACAAAATGGTTAACCGGCACCGAAAATGAAAATGTCTATAAACAAATTATTTTTTTCTATTATTTTTTAAAAAAATTATTGAATTTTTCAGCTGCTGTTATTTTGAGAAAGTAAGTAAGTATTCTGAGAAAATTTGCATGATAACTGAAAATATATTTTTCTTGCCTTTAGCTGATTTTAATTACTTTTTTCTTCACTATTTTTCGTTAATATATGCACTAAGGCTTTCAATCCCGGGATTCCCGATCCTTCTCGTTTCTTCTCGTTTTATTTAATTGTTGCTGGCTGATTTTACTTATAAGCTTCCAAAAAAAGTGAATGCTGTCGAAAAACATGAGTAAATTTTTGTTAAATTTATTAAACGTTTCGATTATACTGATATATCCTATTATAGGTTCGACTAGATGCAAGGAAGTGAAGTTATTTCCCACAAAACAAAAAAAATACAAGGAATCCGTGGGGTATCCTTTTTATACCCTAAACCTGAAAGGTCAGGGTATATTAACTTTTTATGCAAACGTTTGTAACGCATAGAACGAAGCGAGTCCGGTATAGAAAAGTATATATATTCTTGATTAGCGTCACCACGTGAGTCGAGCTATCCATGTCCGTCCGTCCGTCCGTCTGTCCGTCTGTCCGTCTGTGTGTTGTCCGTATACACAGGATAAGAAGAAGGAGTTGAGATAATTGGATGAAACTTTGTACACATGGTCACATGGACCCAAGGATCTGCACTATTGAATATTTTTGGAATCCGCCCGCGGACACGCCTACCTCCCGTACAACGCGAAAACTGAAAACTGCATAACTCAGCTCATAATAAGCGTACAACAATAAAATTTGGTATGTATGTGTTTTATATCAACACAAAGATGTCTTTGAAAAATGGACGTCATCCGCTTACGGACACGCCCCCCTCCCATACAACCCAAAAATTGAAAACGCAATAAATTAACCTCTGTTTAACCTACAGAGCTAAAATTTCGCACATATGTTTTTTGTAACAGAACAAAGATGGTTTTGAAAAGTGGACATCATCCGCCCACGGACACGCCTACCTCCCATACAACGCGAAAATTGAAAACTGCATAACTCAGCTCATAATTAGCCTACAACAATAAAATTTGATATGTATGTGTTTTATACAAACACAAAAATGTTTTCGAAAAATGGACGTCATCCGCTCACGGACACGCCCACCTCCCATACAACCCAAAAATTGAAAACGCAATAAATAAGCCTCTGTTTAACCTACAAAGCTAAAATTTGGCACGTATGTTTTTTATGACAAGACAAAGATGGTTTTGAAAAATGGACGTCATCCGCCTACGGACACGCCTTTTTCCCATACAACCCAAAAAGTTTTAATCTCAATAAATAAGGTTATGTTTGTCATAGAGAAATAAAATTTGGTATGTATGTATTTTATACCAAAACTAATGTGTATTCAAAAATTGGAAGTAATCCGTCCATGAACACGCCCACCTCCCATGGCGAAAGCACAACAAAGGCATTAACTGTGAGCTACAGGAATACAATTTGGTATGTGTAAATTTTTCATCAACATTAAAATGCATATAAAATATAGGTTTCATCCGCCCTTGGAGACGCCCATTCACAATAACAATTTTTTTGTTTTTGAAAAGTGGGTTTAGGGTATTTCATAGTCGGCCTAGACCGGCTTAAGACTTTCTTTACTTGTTAATTACTGCTAATGGCGGGTCCACGGCAAAATGCACGTCATCCAAAAAAATATTGAAAACTAATGGAGGCTCCACCAAGGGACTTTTGGTGCACTTAAAAGTAAGTGTATGAAAAAGCAGCTCAAAATACTAAGATCAAAACCAAGTTGCTTTCGATTGCTTATATAATTTTATTTTTCATGGTTCACAATATTGAACTGGAACGCAACATAAAGGATGCTCCCCAACCAAAAATGAAAAACATATCGACATATTTTTCTTCAAAATACGATGATTCATTTATGACTGCACTTCATGGTCTGCCAATGTAACTTAAAAGTTTGTTACATCGGTGAAGCTAAGAAAATCACTTCAATCTCGTGGCTTTGATGTGCTTTAATCTGAAGATGCAAGATGTTTATACAATCAGCAATTAGATTGATTAAGATAGGCACATGTTACACGATGTCCGTTTGTCCGACGGCAATGTTCACTTTTTACTCTCTTGTCCGCTAGTTGGTAACACGACAGAAAATTTAGGACGGACGCATTTATCATATCATTCAGTTTGAGTACGTTTTTTCTACTGCACTTTATTTCGTGCCCTTTGAAAACAATTACTTTTAATAGCAATGTTGTGCAGATACAAAAGTGATTGAACGCGGTATTTGTTTGTTGCTTAATCAACATGGGAACCGATTACAACTTGGTAGCTTTAAATGGTTCAGTGAAATAACGTCTAATGAAATAACGCCCAAATAAAAAATGAAATAACGCCCAAAAAATTTCCATACAAATTTGGGCGTTATTTCATAATGAAATTTCATTATGATATAAGACCCAAAATATTTTATATGATTTTCTTTGAAAATATTTTGGGCGTTATTTCATTTTTGATTTGGGCGTTTTTTCATTTATTTTGGGCTTTATTTCATTTATTATTTTGGGCGTTATTTCATTTTTTAAAGCCCAAAATATTTTGGGCGTTATTTCATTTTTTATTTTGGGCGTTATTTCACTGAACCGCTTTAAATATTATAAAATATTTTTTATTAAATAAATAAATGAATTCCATTAATATGTTAATAATATTCTTAACCGATTCTTGCAACACCACTTTCTTGTCAATATTTTTAATAATATATTCTATCAAAAATAAAAGTTAAAACAACTATTTTTTCCTTTATCTTGTAGTAGGAAAGTAGTACTTTTCCTTAAAAAATGTACTTTTAAGCTGCTGAAGCGTATTAAAACTTATTTCACCACATCGCCACACTGTCCTGATCGTTGTCTGCTGACATGAACAGCATTAAAGTTCATCCGCTCTCATTCTCACTGTTTTTTTACAGTTTCACATTGAAAGCAACAACAACGGTCGAACAAACGGACATCGTGTAACATGAGCCATATAAGTTAAGGGAGACAAGGGGGTGATCTTCACATGGCAACGTGTCTGATTGCCTCAACTTGATGAGGCCAGCATTATCCATTTCGAAATCGTCTCAAGTCGACTCAAAACCTCCAAGTGGTGTCTCCTGGACACGGCAAACTAGCACCCGTTTAGTTGTCGGCTAATTTGAGCGACGATGTGTCCTCTAGACTATAAACTTGAGGGGTCTCTACAAGACCTTAAAAATGGAATGTGCGTAGGGTTTGGGTCCCAACCACATTACTAATTTCCCAATCAAAACCAAATCAGCCTCGGATATGAACCCCTACTACGTTGACGACCACCGCAATCGAAAAACGGACAATGATTTACGGATATGCACCTGGAATGTCCGGACCCTTTATAGGGAAGGTGCCGCTGTTCAACGGGCGGAAGCCCTCGAAAAAATAGAGGCTGACATCACCGCCATCCAGGAGATGCGATGGAAAGGGCAAGGCTGCTCTAAGAGAGCAGACTGCGATATCTACTACATCTGCCATGCGGAGAAGCGCGACTTTGGATGCGGATTCTTCGTAAGTCGGAAACTACGCCATTTTGTTTCCCGGTTCACACCCGGTTCAACGAAAGGCTGACGACAATCCGCATCAAAGCAAAATGCTTCCAACAAAGCCTTATTTGCGCACATGCCCCGACGGAGGAAAAGGACGATGCTGTCAAGGACACCTTCTACGCGAGCCTAAAGGACGTGTATTATCGCTACCCGGCCCACGACGTGAAAATAGTTCTCGGAGATTTTAACGCGAAGGTAGGAAAAGAAGGCATCCTTGGATCCACTGTCGGTCGCGAAACATGGTAGTAAGTAGCACCAGATTCCAACACCTCGATATCCAAAAGGCAACCTAGCTGTCCCCGGATCAAAAAACAGGAAACCAAATTGATAATGTTGTGATCGACGGAAGGCACGCTTCAAGTGTAATGGATGTGCGCACAATTCGGGGGGGGGTCAATATTGACTCCGACCATTAATATGTTGCAGCAAAGATCCGCATGCGGATGTGCAATGCAAAGAATGAACGCACAGGTGTGATACGAAAGCTTGATGTCGATAAGTTGCTATCACAACGGACCGCCGAGGCCTACTCCGCTCAACTCTCGGTTAAGCTCAACCAACCTCACTCTTGCCTCGACGACGCTGGCGGACTTTGGGCGCATATATCCCACTCCATGCGCACTGCTGCTGAAGAAGTCATTGGTTTTCGGCGCCCGCAACCGAGCATCCTTCTACAACGCAAGAAGGATGCTCGAAAATTCTACCAGCAGGTTAAGCGTCTAACCCAAGGTTTCAAGCTCGGAGCATCCACTTGTTGAGATGAGAATGGTTGCTTGCAGACGACGATACCAACAATTCCGCCCTTGGAGAATGCAATCCGACACCACCAATCGACGATGATGGAGTGGAAATTCCACCACCTAGCCATGACGAGGTTAAAGTTGCTATCCAAAGACTCAAAAACAACAAAGCCGCAGGAGCTGACGGCCTGACTGCTGAATTGTTTAAAACCGGCGGCGGTGAATTGATAAGGTGCATGCATCAACTCATCAGCAAAATATGGCTAGCGGAAAGCATGCCCGACGATTGGAATCTTAGTGTGCTTTGTCCTATTCTTAAGAAAGGAGACCCGACAATCTGCGCCAACTACCGAAGTATCAGTCTTATTTCCATCGCATACAAGGTTCTTTCGTGCGTATTGTGTGAAAGATTGAAGCCGCATACCAAAACATTGATTGGACCTTATCAGTGTGGCTGTTGTCCTGGCAAGTCCACCATAAACCAGATTTTTACACTACGCCAAATCCTGGAGAAAACCTACGAAAATCAAATTGACACCCATCATCTCTTTATTGATTACAAAGCTGCGTTCGATACCCCGATTCGGGATTGCCTGTACGCAACAATGTCTGAGTTCGGTAATCCTGCGAAGTTGATAAGGCTTTGCAAGATGACGTTGAGCAATACATGCAGCTCCGTCAAGGAAGTGACCTCTCCGAAACCTTTAATACCGAACGAGGTTTCAGACAAGGCGACCCGCTATCATGCGATATCTTCAATTTCATCATGGGGGGGAGATCCTTCGAAAGCAGGTGTACATCGCAATGGTATCATTTTCTACAAAGGTGTCCAGCTCCTTTCGTATGCTTATGATATCGAATTATCGGCAGAACCAAGAGAGATGTAAATGCTGCTTTCGCCGCTATCGAAAAAGAATCAGCCAAAGTGGGTTTGACGGTGAACGAGGGCAAAACAAAGTATATGCTGTCTGCAAATAGGAAGCGCGGGGTCTAAGCTCCCATGTTACAGCAGGTAAATATAACTTTGAAGTTGTCGAGGAGTTAACATACCTTGGCACCGCCGTAGATAGCAACAACAATGTCAGGCCGGAGATAAAGCGAAGAATTACAATTGCTTATAGGTGCTACTAGGGGCTAAGTAAGCAATTAGGTTTCAGAGCCCTCTCCCTATAGACAAAACTTACACTCTACAAGACGCTCATCATACATGTGCTTCTCTATGGCGCTGAGGCATGGGTGGTATCGCAAACAGATGCAGCCGCTCTTGCGGTGTTTGAGAGAAAACTTCTTCGCAAAATCTTTGGCCCTGTTCGAGTTGGCGACGACTATCGCATTTGAATGAACCACGAACTGTACGAGCTCTACGATGACATTGACTTAGTCCAGCGTATAACAATTCAGCGGACTACGTTGGCTGGGTCATGTCTTTCGTATGAATGAAGAAGCTCCAGTGATAAAGGTGTTTGAGGTTTGAGGCATTTTGGAAACAAAATGCTGCTTGCGCGACGTCGGCACATGAACACTATAAGCTACTTCGTGTGGCTTACGATAATGTGCATTCGGCTGTTGCTTTGTTTTTATTTTGGCAAAAAATCAAGTCAGTTGCTTTTAAGCATTTGTTGGCATAACATCTTTTTGTGCAATTTTTTAAAATATATCGAGAAAAAACGTGAAATTTATTTTCGTTTTTCTTAGCTTCACACACAATCAAAGACTTTAATAGTATGTGTGTGCCCATCGCTGCTTTATATTGATAATAAATAAATTATTTGTGAATTCTGAGTTGGGTTTGCAAATTTCTTTTTAAAATAAAAACAAACTAATTTAAGTTAAAAAATTGTATTAAACAAGGAACATAAATCAAAATCCCGCAAATCCCGAAAAATCCCAGGATTTTACAAAATTCTTCGGAATTGAAAGCCTTAATATGCACTGAGAAAATTGTGCTCCTCTAACGTTAATTTTCGTTTTAAAAACGGACATTTTAAAATGAGCTTCTAAAATGTTCGTTTGATTTGCTATAATAAACATTTTAACATGAGCTTTTAAAACGTTTGTTTGATATTTTAAAATGATTATTTTAAAAATTGTTTTTAATTCTTCTAAAATGTGGATTTTAAAATATCAAACGAACGTTTTGAAAGCTCATTTTATAATGTTTATTATAGAAAATCAATCGATCGTTTTAGGAGCTTATTTTAAAATGTCCGTTTTTAAAATTAAAATAAACGGTACAGTAGCAAAATCTGTGTTTAACGTTTTCAAAAGAAGCTAATTTCCTGCTTTTCGTCCTACGAAACATTTGCACAGTTTTCTCTGTGTGTATGTCGCTACACTAATATAGAAAGGCCTTAACTCATTTTTTTTCCAAAATCGATTTTTTTCAGATTTCGATAAATTATCCACTAATACACCGTTGAATGAAATATAAAAAGTGGTCCGATTGAAAATAACAAAAATACAAGCAAATGAAAAAAACCGTTATTCATAGTTATAATAATTATAAAATTTTATTAAGTTTTTTCCTTCTCCTGTAAAGTAATAAAAATGGTAGTTAGGTCCTTTTTATATAAGTGTAGCGATATACATGTTATGTTTGCACTCTTCTTATAAAATCCTTCTATAAACTACAAATCAATAATAAATAATAAAAAGATACCAAACAAACTTCGACTTACAGTAAATTTTTATGTTGCTTTAATTACTATTCTAATGTCGTGTTCTTTTACTTAAATCGTCATTTGTTATCAGTACTTTGTGATAACAAGATAAGCAAGTATCTGAGAATTGTAACTTAAGTCAAATTCTTCACTTTAACCCTAAATCCGTCCTCGGGGTACAATTGTATCCCAAACCACTTTTAACACAACTAGAAGCGGAAAAGCAGCGAAAAGAGTTCGCCATTGTCACTGACAGAAATTAAATTTTTTTCTCCTCTTTAGATTTATTTGATAATATTTTTTTTTATAAATGAAGGCATTCAACTATTTAATTTGGATTTGAATTCAGACGTTTTTTCATATAATACCAATGGGGTACAATTGTAAATCTGAGGGTTAACGTATTTTTAATATCTGCTGAGTTCAAGGTTAAGGCTTTCAAAATGGCGGTCAAAAATTTGCAAAAAAATCGTTTTTTCGCAGTAACTTAAATATAACGTTTTGAAACATACACAAATTCATACATCAAATGAAAGGTATTAAAATTTCACGTCGTTTGGTATCCATTTTGTTGGACAAAAACTTGTTGTTGTTTTTTTTTTTTTGTTGCTGTTGATTTTAACAAATTATTGCTCATATTGTATAGATTACGTAACCGTTTCTTTACTAAACTTCTGTTTGCAATATTGAGAATTGAATAATTTATAAGCTTATTTAAGAAAAAAAAAATAAATATAAATACGTAGAGTTATTAAAAATGAAAAGAGAAACATTTTGAATCTAAATTAAAAAAACTTTTTTTTTTAAATTTAAATGGAGCTAATCCATCAGATATTGAAAGAGTTATTCATTTACAAAGTTATCATTTTGATTTTAGGCTAGATTTTACTTACTTACTTACTTACTTAGGTGGCCATGACAACCCGTTGACGGGTTACGGCCGACTTCATCAGGTCTCGCCAGGCGTCTCTGCTTCGCGCGCGCCGTCTCCAATCTCTTTCACCAAGCGCGGTAAGGGCTTCCTCGGCCTGGTCAATCCATCGGAGGCATGGCCTTCCTCTTCGTCGTCGACCCTCGGCTTTCGCCTCAAACACCTTTTTCGCTGGAGCTTCTTCATCCATACGAAAGACATGACCCAGCCAACGTAGTCGCTGAATTGTTATACGCTGGACTATGTCAATGTCGTCGTAGAGCTCGTACAGTTCGTGGTTCATTCGAATGCGATAGTCGTCGCCAACTCGAACAGGACCAAAGATTTTGCGAAGAACTTTCCTCTCGAACACCCCAAGAGCGGCTGCATCTGCTTGCGATACCACCCATGCTTCAGCGCCATAGAGAAGCACAGGTATGATGAGCGTCTTGTAGAGTGTTAGTTTTGTCGATCGAGAGAGGGCTCTGGAACCTAATTGCTAACTTAGCCCGTAGTAGCACCTATTAGCAATTGTTGTTCTTCGCTTTATCTCCAGGCTGACATTGTTGTTGCTGTTTACGGCGGTGCCAAGGTACGTAAACTCCTTGACAACTTCAAAGTTATATTTGCCTGCTGTAACATGGGAGCCTAGACGCCGCACTTCCCTATTTGCAGACAGCATATACTTTGTTTTGCCCTTGTTCACCGTCAAACCCACTTTGGCTGATTCCTTTTCGATAGCGGCGAAAGCAGCGGTTACATCTCTCTTGGTTCTGCCGATAATATCGATATCGTCAGCATACGCAAGGAGCTGGACACCTTTGTAGAAAATGGTGCCATTTCGATGTACACCTGCCTTTCGTAGGATCCCCTCCATGATGAAATTGAAGAGATCGCATGATAGCGGGTCGCCTTGTCTGAAACCTCGTTCGGTATTAAAGGTTTCGGAGAGGTCATTTCCTACCTTGACGGAGCTGCATGTATTGCTCAACGTCATCTTGCAGAGCCTAATCAACTTTGCAGGTATACCGAACTCAGACATTGTTGCGTACAGGCAATCCCGAATCGGGCTATCGAACGCAGCTTTGTAATCAACAAAGAGATGATGGGTGTCGATTTGGTTTTCGTGGGTTTTTTCCAGGATTTGGCGTAGTGTAAAAATCTGGTCTATGGTGGACTTGCCAGGACGAAAGCCACACTGATAAGGTCCAATCAGTGTTTTGGTATGCGGCTTCAATCTTTCACACAATACGCTCGAAAGAACCTTATATGCGATGGATATAAGACTGATACCTCTGTAGTTGGCGCAGATTGTCGGGTCTCCTTTCTTAAGTATAGGACAAAGCACACTGAGATTCCAATCGTCGGGCATGCTTTCCGCTAGCCATATTTTGCTGATGAGTTGATGCATGCACCTTATCAATTCACCGCCGCCGGTTTTAAACAATTCAGCAGTCAGGCCGTCAGCACCTGCGGCTTTGTTGTTTTTGAGTCGCTGGATAGCAACTTTAACCTCGTCATGGCTAGGTGGTGGAATTTCCACTCCATCATCGTCGATTGGTGGTGTCAGAATGCATTCTCCAAGGGCGGAATTGTTGGTATCGTCGCCTGCAAGCAGATTGGAAAAATGCTGTCTCCATAATCTCAATGCGCACTGCGTATCTGTTACCAGATCACCATTCTCATCTCTATAAGTGGATGCTCCGGGCTTGAAACCTTGGGTTAGACGCTTAACCTGCTGGTAGAATTTTCGAGCATCCTTCCTGCCCTGGTACACCTCAATTTTTTCTCGCTCACGCTTTTCCTGCTCTCTTTTTTTACGTCTGAAAAGGCATCTCTCTTCCTTCCTCTTATCGCGATAGTTTTCGTGCATGGCTCGCGTTGCAGCTGACTGCAGCGTCTTTTTATATGCGGCGTATTTTGCTGCTGTCGCGTCGCGACACTCCTGGTCATACCATTGGTTGCGAGGTTGCGGGCGCCGAAAACCAATGACTTCTTCAGCAGCAGTGCGCATGGAGTGGGATATATGCGCCCAAAGTCCGCCAGCGTCGTCGAGGCAAGAGTAAGGTTGGTTGAGCTTAACCGAGAGTTGAGCGGAGTAGGCCTCGGCGGTCCGTTGTGATAGCAGCTTATCGACATCAAGCTTTCGTTGCACACCTGTGCGTACATTCTTCGCATTGCACAATCGCATGCGGATCTTGGCTGCAACAAGATAATGGTCGGAGTCAATATTGACCCCCCGAAATGTGCGCACATCCAGTACACTTGAAGCGTGCCTTCCGTCGATCACAACATGATCAATTTGGTTTCGCGTTTTTTGATCCGGGGACAGCCAGGTTGCCTTTTGGATATCGAGGTGTTGGAATCTGGTGCTACTAACTACCATGTTTCGCGCCGCGGCGAAGTCGATCAGTCTTAGACCGTTATTCGAAGTGGTCTCGTGGAGACTGAACTGACCGACAGTGGAGCCAAAGATGCCTTCTTTTCCGACCTTCGCATTAAAATCGCCGAGAACTATTTTTACGTCGTGGGCCGGGCAGCGATCATACACGTCCTCTAGGCTCGCGTAGAAGGTGTCCTTGACAGCATCGTCCTTTTCCTCCGTCGGGGCATGTGCGCAAATAAGGCTGATGTGGAAGAATTTCGCCTTGATGCGGATTGTCGCCAGCCTTTCGTTCACAGGTGTGAACCGGGAAACAAGATGGCGTAGTTTCCGACTTACGACGAATCCGCATCCAAATTCGCGCTTCTCCGCATGGCAGCTGTAGTAGATATCGCAGTCTGCTCTCTTAGAGCAGCCTTGTCCTTTCCATCGCATCTCCTGGATGGCGGTGATGTCAGCCTTAATTTTTTCGAGGGCTTCCGCCAGTTGGACAGTGGCACCTTCCCTATAAAGGGTCTGGACATTCCAGGTGCATATCCGTAAATCATTATCCGTTTTCGTTTGCGGTGGTCGTCAACGTAGTGGGGGTTCATATCCGAGGCTGATTTTGTTTTCATTGGGAAGTTATAATGTGGTTGGGACCCAAACCCTACGCACATTCCATTTTTAAGGTCTTGAAGAGACCCCTCAAGTTTATTGTCTAGAGGAGACATCGCCGCTCAAATTGGCCGCCAAAGTTTATCGGGCGATAGCTTTTGATGTTTCCAGGAGACACCACGCGGAGGTTTTGAGTCGACTTGAGACGATTTCGACATGGATAATGCTGGCCTCGCCAAGTTGAGGCAGTCAGACACGTTGCCATGTGAAGATCGCCCCCTTTTGTCTCCCTAGATTTTACTTATTTTTCGTAAAAAAAATTAAATTTGTAATATTTGGAAAAAAATTCAGAAAATTTATTTAAATGATATTTGCAATAAAAAAAAATATGTTAACAATAGGTAATATTCAGATTTACATACATAAAACGGTACATACATAAAATGACTTTTGTATGGCAGCCCTATAAAATAATAACATTTACCGTTTCATTTTAATACAAAATGTTAACTCTAAAAAAAAAAATTTTTGGTACCCATATTGTATACTTTATTTAAAATAATAATGAAATTTTAACAATCAATATTAACACAATTGTGCATTTGTTAAAAATTAATTAAATTTTTTTGAGCAATTCTATATGAGCAATAATTTGTTGAAATCAATAGCATTGGTTTTTTGCTCAACAAAGCAATAATGTTTTTTGATCAAACAGCACAATTCCTAACATTTTATTCCGCTCTCTTTCTTCTGCGTGGTAGTGATTGTGCTTGTGGTTGAGTGAAGAGTGGAATTCGGATAAAGCCGAAAAGAGATTCCGCTCTCTCGAGCCGAATAAAAAGGAACCGTTCGTTAAGGTTTTTTTCAATTCCCTGGTTTGAACTCTTCCGAAACGGCTGGACCGATTTTAATGACCTTTTTTTTATATTTGGTAGGTATGAGAATAGGTCGTTAAGTATTTTTCACCCTCCTACCCAGGAGGGGCGTGGCACTTTTTCGAGAACACAAGTTTTCGGTTTTACTTTCGTCTATAAATCACACATCAATGAAACTCGGTACGAGCTTACTATTGAGTCGTGACCTTCGGCTGTCAAATTTGAGCGATCTTTGGAAGGGGAGCATGTTACCGCCCATAAAATTCAATTTTTTGATATCGCATGGGTGTGGAACTAAATGTCGTTTTACAATGAAACTCAGTATGAAGTAACTGATTGGCCAGGTCTGGAAAAGTGGAAAACGGGGCGTCGCTCCACCCATACAATTAAAATTTTCGACACAGAATAGCTATAGAAGTAAAAGTCATAGAAGATTTAAACTAAGGATGGAGATACTATTGGATGCTGTCCTGCTACTGGAACGGCCATTGTACAATGGTTGTGGATCCAACCACATAAAACACATTAAAGAAACTCGGTTTGGTGTAACTTTTTGGTTATATCCTACTACTCGGACATATTCGCAAAGTAAAACGGGTAGTATTGAAAAATTGGTGTGGTTCCGCGCATGACAGACAATTTTTTAAATTTAATAGCTTTGGAAATAATGGTAACAGAATATTGAATGTCAGAGTGGAGTTACTTTTTGTTGATGGCCATCCATTGGCAAACTGGAACCGGCATTGGACAACGACGGCAGCAACGCGCCGGGTACCAGCTAGTTTAACGTATAAAAATAAATAAAGGAATGATTCCATAATCTGATGACGACTACCGCAATCGAAAAACTGATAATAATTTACGAATATGCACCTGGAATGTCCGCACTCTAAACTGGGATGGTGCCTCTATCCAGCTGATTGACATCTTGGAATGATATAACACTGATATCCTTGCAATCCAAGAAATGCGATGGATGGGACAAGCATCCTGTGATATCTACTACAGCGGCCATTCGGAGAAGTACGAGTTTAGATGCGGATTTATAGTTGGGAAAAGAATATGACATCATGTCCTGTGAATCACTCCTGTGAGCGAACGACTTACCATAATCCGCTTCAAGGCTAAATTTTTCAACATCACCCTAATATGTGCGCACGCTTAGACAGATGAAAAAGATGACGAGAGCAAATAAAGTTTCTATGAACGCTGCCCCCGACATAACATAAAAATCGTGTTTGGTGACTTAAACGCCAAGGTGGAAAAATATATTTGATTCAACAGACGGAAAGTTCAGCCTCCACGACAACATATCCGATAACGGAATGAGGTTGATTGACTTTGCCGCAGCACGAAACATGGTCGTTAATATCACTAGATTCAAGCATCTCAATATTCATAAGGCCATCTGGCTGTCCCCTGATCTAAAAATATGCAACCAACTTGATCACGTTTTGATTGACGGAAGGCACACTTCCAGTGTACTAGACGTACGCACGATCTGTGGTGCTAACATAGACTTGGATCATTTTCTTGTCGCAGCCAAGATTCGCACACGTCTGTGCGCAGCTAAGAATGCTCGCAATCTTACACAGAAAAAGCTAGACGTCGACAAGCTACTCGACTCCCACTCATGTTTCAAGAAAGCACTCCTTCGATCAACAATATATGCGCACAGTAGACTCACATATCCACCTCAAGAGATGTGCCGTTCCGAACCTGTATAGTTCACGCAACTATGTTCACAGTCAGACATAGTTCCAATCGTTCCTTCGATTCATTTTTAGCATGTTCAAACAGTTCCGTCTGAAATGATTGTTTTTTTTTTTTGTTTCGCAATACGAACATCAATACAAAATCTCTTTCTTGCATATTAAGTTTACACGATTTTTGAGATCGACTACAAGTGCAAAGATGATATTTGTGATCCCAAAAGGTGTTGTGATTGCTGTTTTGTGAACATCTTCTTTTGCCATGGGAATCTGGTGGTATGCACGCACAAGGTAAATTTTAGAGAAAATTGTTTTGTCCTTTAACTCTATACTGAGATCGTGAATGTGTGGTAGTGGATAACGGTCTGGAGTTGAGTCTCCTTTAATCTCCGCATAGTCTCCAGTCATTTGGATCCTTTTTGGGAACCAAGTGATGAGGAGACGAGCCAGGGGAACTCGAAGGTCTGCAAACGCCTATTTCAACAAGATATTCGAATTCTGTTCTTGCGATTTTAAGTTGGATCTAAGCGACGTGGTCGTGAGAAAGGTAAAACACCTTTAGTTTCAATTCTATGAATTGTTGTATGTTTCATCGGTTTGGTGTAATCTGGTTCAGAAATGATTGAAGGAAATTGACCAAGATCAGTGCATTTGTTTTAAACAAAAGTTCATTTCAATGAATAAATGTCGCAAAAGCCTGAAGTTTCTGAAGCCTTGAAATTGGTTTTGACGTCAACAATTGTTCTATTCGTCATATCAACAATTAAGCTGAACTTTTCTAAAAAATTTGCACCTATTATTGGGGTAGGAATATTAGGTAAAATAAAAGGAAATTCTAAGTCACGATGTACGCCAAAGTCAATTTTGAGTAGTTTTTCTTGAAAATTTTGAAATTTTGAAAAAGGAACAACTGAAACTGCTGCTCCAATATCGATTAAGAAATTGAATTTGTTGTTCTTGTCGAAAATGGCGGCGTGCAGGTTTAATGTGTTTTCCATCATCAGCCACCGTTCTGGTGCGGTATTTTAGTTTAAATGATTGGAATTAGAGTTATTGTTGTTAAAATTTGAATAATTATTAAAACAACAAGGTTGAATGTATTTGTAAGTATTTTGACCGAATCGTTGATGATACCAACAAATGTTACAGTAACTTTGTTGTGAATTTCCTGAGACTCTTTTTTAATGTTGTTTATATATTTTTGAGAAAGGAGAAATTACCTTTCAGATTTTAGTTCGGAAATTTCGACATAGATTTTGTCAACATGTTGAAAAAGGTTTGTTGTACGTTCAGTGAGATTTTGTTTACATTGTTCGATCGGATTTGTTGTTTAACTTGCAATTACCGAGTTTTGTATGTTACTTGATGTAGGTTCATAAAGTTTATCAGAAATAATGAGTTGTTCATCGATAATCTTATCAAAACTTGACGTTAGATAAATTTGAAGTTGTTGTAGTAGTTTTCGAAACCATAACTTAAAAACAACTTCGCGATTTATGGTTGATTCAGAACTCACCAGAGATTTCATGTTTACGATCCCCTATTATTCTCTAAATTATTCTAAATTATTCTCTAGGACTTGATTGCTGGTGCTGGTTAGTTTATTGGTTTCCAATTAAATTGGTTGGTTGATATTGATGAATTTTTTAATTTCGCATTTATTTGTAATTTTCAGGTACTCTTGTTTAGTTTTTATTTTTGGTTAAGTTTAGTTTATTTTGGTATGTATTTAATTAAATTATTTTTAAAGAAAAAAAAATTTTATAAATTATTTTCTATACGTCTGAATTCTGCCTTTTAAAATATTTTTGATTGAAACATTTATATATACAAAACTTAAAATAAATTAAAACACAGTAGAGTTACATAAAGAAGAAACGATGTCACTACAGTAATATAAGTTTTTATTTTACATTTTTATTGTTCATAAGAATCAAATCAAGTCTTTTGCGAAAGAAAAGATAAGAACGAACAGGCTACAATAAAAGCAGGTAGGCTCAAGACTGAAAGTGCAACCGTCGAAACCGTCACAGCAAAACTGATTTGGACACTTATGGCTATAAGAAAGAAAGCAGAGTCAGTCGTGAGCCTACCTGTTTTTAGAATACCATGTAAACATAAGTATTTCGTTTTTTATTTGACAGTTTCGGCGGTCGCGCGCTCAGTTGTGGACCTACCTTCCTTTTATTGTACCATATCTGCAGCGCTTTCGAGCTGTATAAAAGCAAAAACATTCGTGCATTATGCCCAAAAACGTGGCAAACAAACGAACACATAATTTGTAATGAAAGAAAATAATAAAAATTAAGATAAACTTCAAAATGAAATGAGTAAAAGACTGCGAGAATTCCAGTGTAAAAACGACCTTAATATTTTCTGCTATGTGTGCGGTGAATTTACTTTCGAAAAGAATCGACTAAATTTTACGAATTTATTGCAAATGTTATATCTTCAGTATCTTGGTATTGCGGCTGAGAATATTGGTGAATCATGGACGCCAAGTATTTTGTGTCAATCATGCTAATTAATATTGTCGGAATGGAGCTCGGGTGAAAAACGATACATGAAATTTGATGTTCCGATGATCTGGAGACAACCATTTTGACACCTAATCGATTGCTATTTTTGTCTGGCCAAAGTGACTGGCGTTGGAAGACACAAACGAGTGATATACGCCACTGTCCCGACTGTTTCATTGCCAGTATCTCATGCTGATGATGTTCCATATCCTACTTGTCCTGGTTTAACACATAGAAAAATCGAAAATCCGTAGATTCAGTGCAGTCGGAAGGAACCACAGATGGTAGTACTATTACAACTGAAAGCAAAACTCACGTTTTATCGCAAGCGCAACTGAATGATTGGATAAGAGATTTGGAACTGTCAAAGGAAAAATCGGAATTGCATGCTTCTCGTATGCAACAATTCAACTTTTTGAGACCTGATGATAAGGTGACATACTACAGAAATCGTGAAAAACCGTTTGCTATACACTTTGCTAAGAAGGACAATATCTGTTATTGCGAAGATATTCCTGGCTTATTTAATACCTTCGGTCAGCCATACGTTCCCAAAGAGTGGCGTTTGTTTATTGATGGCAGCAAACTAAGCTTGAACGGGGCATACTGCATATAGGAAACAAAAAGCCATCGATTCCGATCGCACATGCAGTCAACACAAAGGAAGCGTACGAAACAATGGCGAAGCAATTGACATGTATTAAATATGAAAAACACAACTGGAAAATATGTTCTGATCTCAAAGTCGTTGGTATACTTTGTAGTTTACAGAGTGGCTACACAAAATACTGCTATTTTCTCTGCAAGTGGGATAGTCGAGCACGTGAACACCACTATTACAAAAAGGACTGGCCAGAAAGAATTGAGTCGAAAGTTGGAGAGAGCAACGTCAAAACCGTTCCACTCGTCAAAAAGGAAAACATAATTATCCCACCGCTGCACATCAAACTTGGACTTTGTCAAGGCGTTACACAAAGAAAGCGAAGCATTCACATATTTAAAAACAATTTTTCCAAATCTTTCTGATGCCAAGATAAAAGAAGGTGTCTTCGTTGGACCGCAAATAAAAAAGGTGTTAAACGACGACCTTCAATTCGCAGAACTATTGTGAAAGTTAATCTTACGCGAAAAAAGTCAATGAGTTGCTCAGGAACTATAAAAAAATGGGCGTAAATATGTCGCTGAAATTTCACTTTCTGCACTCCCATTTGAATTTTTTTCCGAAGAATCTCGGTGACGAAAGTGACGAACATGGGGAAAGATTCCACCAACAGATGAAGGCAATTCAGAATCGGTACCAAAGATTTGGGAAGAAAGAATGATGAGCGACTATTGTTGGTTTCTCATCAGAAAAACCGATCCCGAATTGAATAAACGACAAAACAAGAATCCTAATCATTTTGAATTTCGGAATGATTAGTTAATGAATGAATAATAATAAACAATTTGAATAATGTAAAAATAGTTTAAATTATTAAAAGAATAATAAAAATTAAGAATAAAAGATTTTATTACAACAAAACAATAAGTTCTCATTTATTTCTATGGCAATGAAATAGGTCGAAATGCATAAATAGATAATCACACAATTTGGGTTTTTTCGTTCCATTAAACACAACTTTTTCATTTCTCAATAGATTTTCTTCAACAATAGCTTAGTTTTTTCGGAACAATAAGTAAAAAAATATCAAAAGTGACTTAATATCTTATTTATTAACAAAATTACTAATATTCTTTTTTTTAAGAAATTTTTCTGAAAAACAAGAAAAATCCCAGAAAACTGAATTTATTCCGCCAAAACTAACAGCTCGACCAAAAAGTGATGTTGGCATTGTTTGTAGGAAATTTTATTAACTTTTATTTGATATATCATATGTTTGTTGTTGGTGTTATACTGTTGTTTGTTCTGGAGATATATGCAATTAAGTGGAACATACTTTTTTTTCGTTGAAAACCCTACAGTTGGCAATATCTCGAAAACTGAGTGAAAGAAAAAAAAAGAAAAATTTTTTCGGAACTAGCGACCGATTTTACATGAGAAAAATACAGGGGCATTCATTGTACATATTGGCTGTAAACCAGTGTAATATTTAATTATCTTTGGTACCTTATATAAACAAAAATACTTCTTATTATACTAATAATACAAATACTTATTATCTGAATGATCAAAGACCACAATGAAATCTTTGATCATTGGTGAATAAATAAACCTTTTGACCATCCTGCTCCTAAGAAATAAGTACTGCCTGGGTGCATGTACGACGAAATCAATTCACCAGGTCATATTGAATTAAATATTTACTTGCTCCCTACCTGTAATTACACTACTCCACAAATTTACAAAAACTTTCACCACAACGAATTGCGATAACATTTCCTGTAATAAAATTTTCCATAGAATCTGAATATCGTAAAAATTTTTTTTCGATTGGCCCCAATTTTTTATATAAATGGCAAAATTAAAAAAAATCCACTATTGGGAACACATACTTCACATAAATGCTTGTAAAAACTTACATGTTCAATCAAAACCTTGTTGAGTAGTGTTACCGCTGCCCTATCTTAAAATCAACTCTGGCTTCGGCCCTGGCTTAAGCCAATGAAAATATATACTCTTATATTCGGCCCAATATAAAAAAACCAATGAAATTATGTCAAAATGACAACTATCACTGGAAAGTCACATGCATTATTTTTAATTTACAATTTCCGCTTTTAAATATTATGTTGCGTTTCGCAGATATCTGAATTTTTATAGATGCAGGCGAAAGCGAGTGTTTTGCTAATATATTAGAAATATAAAATTTAGAGAACCTAACTTTTTTTCTAAATATAGTACTAATAAAATGCTATCGAAAACTTGAGAAATCAATAATAAATTTTTTGCTCCTCCAAGGCATTGGAATATCGCAGTCGCTACGATGCAAATGCCTATATATTATTATTAAGATAATAAACATTTTAATTTAACTAAACAGACATCACATTCAACCGCTCACAAATAGTAAATTAACACTTGACTAACCTACTTATAAACATTACTTTAATACCTGTCAAGTGGCCATCAGTGCAGTTTTCAGTAGTGTCAGTAAATTTAAGTGCAAAATTTTACAGCTCTGGCAACATGTCGCGCCAAGTCGGTCCTGTGTGTTTAGGCTTACATATCCATCGACAAAAAGGCGCCGACAAAAAACATTAAACCATGCATGCAAATCAGTTTAAAAGATCAATCAAAAAGATTAAACATGGCAAAAGTATTCATAATGATGCTTGTTTCAATCCTTTCAATTATAAAATGAATAATATGATAATAATAAATATTTAGACTGACATAATAATGACACAAAAAAAATTTACAAGTAGAATACAAGTAGAAATAATCACTTTAAAAAATTTTGAAATTATAATAGAACTTCAAAAGTACTTGTTTAATGATTGCAGTTTTGAAAACATCAGCAACATTTATGTTTGTTACATTTTAGTATATGTTGCTATTAGATCAAATGTTGTCAACTCAATTTAATATATTTCATTACCTTGTTTGTTCCCAAAGCCTTCAACTATCAACCTTTCAATGTGAACAAAAATCGCCCAATCTTTAAAAAACTTATTTCAATACAACTTGAGAAATAAAAAATAATATAAATAAAAAATATCAACTAGATTTTATAAATAAGAACTAAAACTTTATAATTTTAATAATATATTTACTCTGGATTTGAACTTTCTTCAGAAGAGCTTTCATCTGAATAAGATAACATATTTGCAGCAGTGTCTATGTGTTCTATCCCTTTAATATCACTTTTAAGTAAATATTTAAATATGTATTTATCATTCATTACTAAATCTTCATTCATTATTACTTCAGACATTTTTTTAACTGACAGTTGCACATTTACTTCTGGTTTCCACACGATTTGTAAAAAAAAATTTTAACAAAATTAACCCTTTAATGCATATTTTCGATATTAATTACACTGTACAACAATACTGAGGTTTTTTAAAATCCCAAGAGGTTTCACAACGGTTATTTAAGGTTTTGGTTCCGCTGAATCCGAATCTGAAGTCAAAATGTTTGGGTCACCCTAGGTTATCGTACAACAGAGGAGTCAGAACCCTAACCCCCACTGTATATAAAATCAATATGATGGACCCTCATTACTTTTTTGAAAGGAAAATTGTTTTCCCTTGGAACCCATCCCCTCCGACCCCTCCGTATGGGGGATCCCATACAAATTTTATAATTTTTGTATATTTTTTAGACGCAATTAGCACTTGCAATTACTATTTTAGCCGTTTAGATTAAAAGTAATACCCAAAAAAAAATTTTTTAAAATTTGAATGTTTTAAAAATTTATGAGCGATTGTAAATTTCGAGTACTCTTTTTAAAACTGCAATATATCAGCTAATAATTGCTTTATTTCATTGAAGATGGGATTCTATCTTAAGGAAATAAACCGCTATAGATACCAAAAAATGTAAAAAGATATATTGAAATCCAGTAGTCGATTTTACGCGGCCGACTTAAGAAATTTTGACTCCTGAGTAGTTGAAAGTCTATACTAACGATATTTGAAAAAAATGTCACTAATTTTTACTATGATTTTAAGTTTTTTTCTTAAAAAAATTTATCATTTTATAGATTATTTAATTAAAAAACCACCATTTCAGTTTTTTTTACACAATTTGTGATTGTTTATTTTTTTATCAAAAATTCAAAAAACCTAAATTGAACTTAAATTTGAACTTTACAACAGTATCACATTTTTCATTTTATCTTTACAATTGTATTTTTGGCATTTTTTTCTTTCTTACCTCTTTGCCATGACGCGAAAAGGCTTAAAATCTATAAAAAAATTTCAAGTTTTAAAAGCTAATTTCTGATCATGCGTGCTTTATCTTTAAAATTTTACCAATATTTCCTTTTTGCAAAAAATTTTGATTTTCGTCTGTGGCGTCGCGCACAGTGTTTCGTTTCATACAAGTTAGCAACAACATTATATAGCTCCCATTCATAACATATTTAAGGTACTATTACAGTGTGTAAAAAATGAAAAATAATTTTTGTTTTTTTTAGAATCTGGTTCCTTAGAGTCTTAAAAATGCGTATATGAAATTTTAGAAAAAATATCAAATAAAAAAAAATATCACATACATTATTTTCGTATGTCGCGCATTTATTCATATATTTACGTTCATAGAAGAAAATCTAATTTCGTTTTTCTCGAAACAATTTTTTTCGAATTGGTTTCTAAGATATCTCGAGTTCTGCTTGATCGTTTTCGATGAATCTTGATTCATTGTGATCTTCATAGACTCTGTTAAGCACTCTTACTATAAAAAGTCGAGAAACTTTTATATCTTGTTTTTTACAGCTTTCAAGAATTTACAAGAATTTCTGCCAAAAAGAGGGGTTTTTTCTAAATTTGTTTTTCAACGCATGCCATTTGTTTTTGTTTTTTTTTTATTATTTGCATAGGTAGAGTGCTCAACTACAACCCTTTACTGAAGAATGCACTTTGATTTTTTACTTTCCGACGCCTTGAAAATGCTGGAGACGAGAAACTAACTTACAACCTTTTTTTATACACGCCAACTTCAACGATCTCTAGAAAATAAACAACAAATATAAAAACAAAAAAAAAACTTTTTTTTTACATCTTCAACTTAAACTACTTAATGTAAATAAATTTGAATTAAAGAATTTTATAATACTATGTAAAATAAATTAATAAAAAAGGTGTTGTTTTTAATAGCTTCACACTGTAATATTACCTTAAAGTCTTTTATTTCGTTAAAGAAATTATATTAAAATTAATTTGATTAAAAATCCACTAAATAATTTTCTCCGCCGGCGTAATCAAACAAATTGTAGCATACGCCAACAAATTGTTCTGCTGTTGTTCAGCAGCACTAACATTCGCAACATAAGGTACGGATTTTTGATCAGGATAAAAAAGCACAACAAAGCAAATAATGTTTTTTGATCAAACAGTACAACCCCTGCCATTTTATTCCGCTATCTTTCTATTGCGTGGTAGTGATTGTGATCTGTGTTTGAGTCGAAGAGCCAAATGCGGAATAGAGAGAGACAATGTTTTATATATTGTATGTTAAGGAAATTTGTTATAAATAGAAAATCAATAAATATTAAACACTAGCACAAATTCAAATAACCATTAGTGCTAATTATTTTAGTAAGCAGTTGATTTATGTACTAATTGCTATTTTAAACAAAAGCTTTCGGTGATTTCACCCAAAGCAACTGTTCGTCATTGAATTTTGGTGGATTTCGGTGTTTCAACCAAAACTAAACATTAACATTTTGGTGACACCTTGCAGGACACACTTCTTTCAGTAAAACGGGTAAAATTTTAAATCGTTCAAACGCGGTTCGAAAAGTTCAGTGCGATCCCAACTCAAAGCAAAGAAAAAAGTGCAGCATCATCATGGCTACTTTCAGTGGGCTTAAAGACATTCATAAGAACACGGGTGACGTAATTCAACGTCTCATCGTAAACTTCAAGAAAGACTCTGCACAAAGGCAATCATCTATTGAGTACTTTAAGATCGACTCCAGAGACTCGATAAGGCTTGGGAACGTTTTGAACAGAATAACTTTAGCTGAAGTCCAGCGACTTGAGTTACTAGGCAAATCTCAAGCAGCAGCCCAACAGGGGCCAGCAACAAAAATTCCCTGGCAAACACCGAGACAACGGCCACCAGAAGTCTGGAAAGTCGGCTCTACCCATTGATTGAAAAGGCGCTGTGCATTAAGGCCACAATAGGTTGATAATAATTCGCAATAGGTAGGGAATTAACGCCGTGTGAATTATTGCCATAAAATTCTTTGTGGCAATAATTCACACGACAAAAGGTATTAATGAGGTACCCATAAAGAGGTTATGACAATAATTCACATATAAAGTGAATTAGTGCTATAAACTGGCAGAAATAATTCTTATGGCAATAATGCACATAACTGCATGTATTATTGTCATTACACTGAGAAAAATTAATATCATGCAGTACCAGGGCTGTGCATTTACGTCACGGGATTTATTATCGCTGTGGCAATAATACATATTAGGTAGAGAATAAACGCCAAGTGCATTACTGCCACCGAACCGGTGTTATTGTTTTGAATATTCCGTACAACGGCAAATGACTTTATTAAAAAAACACACCATTCGGTACCTTAAACGATACCACCGATTTTGTGGCAATAATTCATATGATGTTAATTCACAACTTAATGTGTTCTATTGCCACAGGTGATAATAAATCCCATGACGTACACGCACAGCCCTGGTACTGCATCACATTATTTTTGCCAAGTGTAAGGGCAATAATACATACAGCTTTGTGTATGCATTATTGCAACGAGAATTAGTTCTGCCAATTTATGACACTAATACACTTTATAATGGCATTAAAACCTTTTGTCGTGTGAATTATTGCCATCAAGAATTTTATGGCAATATGGCATAACCAATTTGCTGGCAATTATGCACATTTTTATGGCAATAAGTTACATCCGAAGAATTTTTTTATTTTAACACTGGTAATTGTTGAGTCTGCTTTCTAGCATACAAATGAGACACAAAAGTTCTAATAGCACTCGCTTATTTAATAAATTAAAGGACTTGATTTTGTATTCACTTTGGCTTAGGGCCAATTCTTTATTTAATCAAATTTTATAAAAATGTTCTCTTAAGAGTAAAGACGCTGCGATGAGCTTTAAAAAATAATTGTGTTTAACTTTCGTGTACTGTACTAAGACTGACTGCAAATATACTTTAAAACCAAATTATATATTGACTCTAACTGTGAAGAATTTCTGTTGAAATTATTTACTTGCAAGTTTGCGTGTTAAATATATGTACATTTATTGCGTATTCTTGCAGTCTCTATGCTACTGATTTAATGTAAAAGAATAACAAAAAACATCATACGAGAAACAGTTACATACTTGAGCAAGTGATTTTCACTTCTCAATCTAACTTAGTGATTTAGTCCAATCGAGATGAGCTTATGTTCTTAAAATCGCCGACATCTAGAACCGCTAACTTTGCTGTTGGTCTCTCGAGGATTGCGTTTTTAGTTATGACCGTTGCTCTGCGTACTTGGCCGTCCTTTGCGGTAACTAAGGCCACGATGACACCTTTCAGCCAACAGTTACGCGGTAGATTTTCATCTACGATGATAACTACATCGCCTAATGCCAAAGGGGGTTGTTTGCAAAACCATTTACTTCTACGAGCTAAAATTGGTGCGTACTCTTTCACCCATCTTTGCCAAAAACGATCGGCGAATGCTTGAGTTTGTGTCCAACGCTGACGTAGGTTTGCATCGTCGTTACACATCGGCTTATAACCACTGGATGACCCAAGAAGCAGATGATTAGGTGTAATGGCTTCATCGTCGCAGCTTTCTAGAGAAACAAAAGCCAGAGGACGAGAGTTTATAATAAACTCAATTTCACATAGCAAGCTCCGTAAGCTCTCGTCGTTATAATTCATCGACGGGCTCATGGCATACAAAATTGTTTTAATTGATCGTATAAGCCTTTCCCAGGCTCCGCCCATGTGTGGTGCAGAAGGAGGATTGAACTTCCATTTGATGTCATCGTATTTAGACACGATTTCTGAGTATTTTATATTCTTGTACTCTTCTCGTAAAATTTTTTCAGTCGCTTTAAAGTTTTTGCCATTATCGCTGTAAATTTGTCTAGGTGTACCCCGACGTGACGTAAAGTTTCGTATGGTCATTATACAGGAACTGGTGTCTAAGCTGTGAGCCACTTCAATATGAATGGCACGGACTGTTAAGCAGGTGAATATTACACCCCACCTTTTTTCTCTCCTCCTGCCGACCGCTACATACAATGGACCGAAAAAGTCAATTCCCACGTAGGTAAATGGACGCTCGAAGCTAGCTAAGCGCGCCGCCGGTAATGGAGCCATTTGCGGCACAAGTGGTTTGGCAGAGTTGTTTTTGCAGCGTTGACATAGTCGCCGAACTTTTTTATATAAGACGCGCAGCAATGGTATGTAGTATCGACTTCGAATTTTGTTTATCACAGCTTCATGTGACATATGATGAAAGTTTTCATGATGAAATTTCACTAATAAAAATGTTATATGATGTTTATTTGGCAAAATTATCGCATCTGTGCTATTAAGAAATTCTGCTCTACCACAAATTCTCAGTAGTTGCTGGTCATCTATGTAAGGATTGACGGAAACTAATTTTGAATTTTTCTCAAAAGTTTTACCACTTTTTAGACAGTTTAGCTCTTTAGCATACTCACTCATTTGCGCTTGTTGCATCAGTATGATTTTTGCTTTCTCAATCATCTCAAATGAAACATCTTGAGGACGTGTTACTAATTTGCTTGCTGCTTTCAGCTTATCTAAATAAAGCAAAAAATTGGATACTGCTCGATAAAGCCTTCTCCAGTCAGAAAAATATTCCACATTTATTGCATAAAGAGGTCTTCTAATTTGTTCGGTGATGAAAACGTGATGCCTTAACGCGCTGTCATCCTTTGTACACAAATCTTCGCAGATAGGCCAGCAGTCTACGCAATCTTTTAAGAACGGTGGTCCTGTAAACCACATCTCGGTTTCCCAGTTGGACCGAATTTTAGTGGCCAAGTCAGCTGGATTCATTTTTGATGGCACCCACCTCCATTGCGATATATTTGTGGTTTCTAAAATTTCACCTATACGATTCATTTCGAACTGTTGAAATTTTCTTGGATCCATGCGAAATCTTTGAAGGTTCGTTTTCGAGTCCGTCCAATAATACTGTGAATTTGTAGGAAGACGTTGAACTTTTAAAATAGTAGCTGCTAACCTAACGCCAATAACAGCCGCTTGTAGCTCCAGCCTCGGGATTGATAAAGCCTTAAGTGGTGACACCTTTGACTTTGCAGCAACAATATTAACAACAACATGATCTGCGTAGCATACACGCAGGTAACTTATAGCAGCATACGCATCTCCTCCAGCATCCACGAATGTATGCAATTGAACATCTATGGCTTTATTCAAACATGGTGCATAGCAGCGTGGAATCTCGACAAGTGCTATTAGCGGCACAATAGTTTTCCATTGTTGCCACTTGATGCGGAGTTCATCTGTTAACTCGTCATCCCAACCGATGCCTTCTCGCCACACATCTTGGAGCAAAATTTTTAGACTGATGGTGAAGCATGAAAGAAAGCCCATGGGGTCAAAAATAGACATCAAGACTTGAAGAATTTCTCTTTTGGTTGGCGTTACATTCTCTACAAATATGTTGCGTCGAAGTCTTGCAAATCTGAAAACGTAATGGAAGGTGTCGTTGTTAGGGTTCCAATACATACCAAGAGTTTTTTCCGATGGTGCCAGTTCAATAAGAGCCTGCTCGTTTGTTGAAGTGTTACGTAAATGAGACAATACGTTCATTGAATTTGAGGCCCAGTTCCGAATGTTGAACCCACCATCTGCGTGAATATGCTTCACTTGTTGTGCCAACTCAAGAGCCTCCGAGCCGTTGTCGACGCTATCTATTAGATCATCCATATAATGATATTTCTGGATGGCTTCAACTGCTCTAGGATACTGGTGACGAAATCTTAGTGCATTTTTGTCACTAACGGAGAGTGCAATGCAAGGTGTGCAACGAATTCCAAACACTAAGGCGCTCATTTCAAAAACACTTGGTTTTAAAATTTCGTCGTCCTTGTCCCACCATAAAAAACGTTGTACGTGCGAGTCACTTTCTCTGACCTTGATTTGATGAAACATTTCTGCGATGTCGCCGCAGATAGCTACTTGGCCTATCCGAAAATTTAGTAGCACGTCTACGAGTGAATTCAGCAAATCTGGTCCGCTTAGCATAAAATCATTGAGGCAGACACCTTGAGACTTCGCTGCCGCATCCCAAACTAGACGAACTTTGCCAGGCTTGTAAGGATTGAGAGTAACAAATATCGGCATGTACCAAACTGGGCCATTCGGATTGTCGATTTCTTTGGCGGAAAGTTTTTTCGCGTATTTTTTTATTTAAAAATTGTCGACTTGCTTTTGGAGTGTTGATCGCAGTTCTGGATCTTTGCTGAATTTTTTGTTAAGACACATCAATCTCCGTAGTGCAGTTTCAAAGCTATTTGGTAGTTCAGGTTTTGTATCTCGCCAAAGTAGACCGACTTCAAAGTGGCCGTCACGAAGATGACAAGTACGTGTTAAAATTTCTAATGCCTTTGCATTATCTGCTGATATCAACGACTTCGTTGCTGCTGATTCTAAATTGAAATTTTCTTTTACCAGCTCGTGGAGTTCTTCATAACGTTTTTTACACTCACACGTGTGCACATTGAAATGAGCTTTTGTACCTATAGAACCGCAGCCTTGTATTGACCAGCCTAGGCGAGCTTTTGACGCGATAGGCTGCCGCCATGATCCCTCACGTATCTTAAGTGGAATAGCCAGTTTCCAGTTATCTACACCAACCAGAAGAGATGGCTTTGCATTGGTATACGACTGTATTGGTAATCCTGCAAGGTAAGGATATTTCGCCGAAATATTACTCATATTAAGCGTTTGTTCAGGCAGGCCGAGGCTTTCCACCGTATGCACTCCTTCCAGCGTATATTTAGAGCCATTCTGCGTATTAGAAATATGAAGAGAGGTTCTCATGGATGAATTTGTGTCGCCGGTCCATCTTAGGCAGAGGGGATCTTCAACACCTTTTAAACCTAGTTTTTCAAAGATTTCTTTCTCTATGAGAGTTACAGATGAGCCCTCGTCTAAAAAGGCAAAAGTGTCAATAAATGTTGTTTTGGAATGTATGCGTATAGGTATAATCCGAAAATAAGGTCTTTCGACTTCTTGGTCGAAGCTATGTGAGTTAATAACTTCACTATGCTCTTGATTTGTACTTACGGTTCTGCCTTTGTTATCTTCTTGCTGTGGACTTACTTCGTACCTGTGAAGAAATTGGTGATGCTTTGACTGGCAATTGTTTATTCCGGAAGTTTTGTTTATGAAGCATTTACGACGATGTGCATTTAAGCATTGGCGGCATAAGTTATTTGATTTTACTGCTGCCCATTTTTGATCAAGAGAAAGATCTTTGAAGACATGACACTGCGCTACTTTGTGTACACTAACTTTACATATAAGGCATTTTTTTTCTGCTGAAAGTTTTTCGCTTAGGTGTGTGTTCATCGATGCTCCTTTACTGGCAGGCGCAAATGGCGTGACTTGACTAGCGGCGTCTGCAATTTTTAATATCCAATCACTAAACACTTTGACTATAGGGATTCGCTCATCCTTCAAATGCATAGCCCAGTTGAGCTTATATTGATTTGATAACTTGTCAACCAATTCCTTAACAAGCATTGGATTGTTAAGGTGCGCCTCCAAATGACACGCTTCCATCGTTGAACAAATATTTTTAACACGTAATGCGAAATCTATGATGGCTTCTAGTTTGTCTTTTGGCGGTGCCAATTGCCTGATTTTCTCTACCTTTCGCTCAATAATGTGTTCAGGCCTTCCAAAACACATTCTCAGTGTCTGAACAATTTCAGGTACCATCGCCGGCAACATCAATTTGGCTTTTACCATTTCACGTGCTCGCCCCTTTAAACAAGATTGCAGACGCATCAAATTTTCAGCGTTCGTATAGCCAGCGATTGATGTGCTATTCTCAAAGCTGCTGATGAATAATGGCCAGTCTTCAGGGTCACCGCTAAAATGCATCAACTCCTTAGGGATCACTTGTCTTGCTGCGATTTGAGCAGCTGTTGGACCTACGTTAAGCTGTCGCCTTGGCATTTCTGCAGCGCTTTGGCATCTTATATTGTTAGACGGGCTTGGAATAATCTGTTGCGAATTTACCTGGTGTGATGAGCTTGACTCACGTTGAGACAGTATTAAATACTTTTTTTCCAAATATTGCTGCTGAATTTTGCGTTCTTCCTCTAACATTTCTAATTTTAACTTTTCGTTCATTCGCAAATTTGATTGTTGGTTTTTATCGAATGCATCAGCAAGTGTTGCCTTTTGTTCGTAACTTGCAAAAGGGAAATTTAAATGATCGCTATAATTTGCACTTTGCGTAGTTGAAGTATACGTGGCAGCTTGATTCACATTAGTTTTCAAGTACGTTGTTGTACTGTACGGTGTTGCTGTTATTGTGGTTGATGACACTAACTGTGGCTGTCAGACATAAGATATTTGTATAAAAATTTGTTGGCGGCTGCATCTGCGATTGCGTTAAAAAGGCATCACTACGAAATATTGCTATTGGCGCTGTTGTAGAACATTAACCCATAGCCGTTGCGACTTCTGCCGACGATGATGTAAGCCCATCTGTCGACAACATATCCCTACGATACTCACGGCTTGGTGACGACGCAGACCTCGGTAGTTCTGATGGAGCTACTGCGCTCAAGGTGGTAGCTTTATCTTGAAAACGACAACAGTCGCAATTCCAGCTCAAGTCCTCGATGCCGCTATTCACTCCAACGCAGTCATAGTGAAACCATTGGTCACATTTATCACACTGAACCTTGTGATCGTTGTCTAACAAGTTGCACTTTTTGCAATTGTAGTCGTTGCCTGTTTTGTCGTCAGACATTTCACTCAGTTTTTGGTTTCTTTATTTTAAAGTATAATTATTTTTTAAAGATTTGTTGAGTCTGCTTTCTAGCATACAAATGAGACACAAAAGTTCTAATAGCACTCGCTTATTTAATAAATTAAAGGACGTGATTTTGTATTCACTTTGGCTTAGGGCCAATTCTTTATTTAATTAAATTTTATAAAAATGTTCTCTTAAGAGTAAAGACGCTGCGATGAGCTTTAAAAAATAATTGTGTTTAACTTTCGTGTACTGTACTAAGACTGACTGCAAATATACTTTAAAACCAAATTATATATTGACTCTAACTGTGAAGAATTTCTGTTGAAATTATTTACTTGCAAGTTTGCGTGTTAAATATATGTACATTTATTGCGTATTCTTGCAGTCTCTATGCTACTGATTTTATGTAAAAGAATAACAAAAAACATCATACGAGCAACAGTTACATACTTGAGCAAGTGATTTTCACTTCTCAATCTTACTTAGTGATTTCGGCGGTAACAGTAATAGTCAAGAAAGATAGAAACAAGACAGCGCAAAGAGAGCATAAAAAAGTTGCACAGCTCTGCGCATCTCGTCACGAAATACCAAGAGCTGCCTGTTTCATATTTGTGTGATTCTGTGTTTGCTTGATTGTGAGAGAACGAAATACAGCTGAATTGTACATCAGATATGTTGTGACGTAGCAATTTATGCGCATTTCGCAATCTGTTATTTATCATTCTTGGGTTATAGTGCTCACTTGCTTATGGCAATAATGCACATGGCAATAATTCTCCACTCCATTGAAAAACAAAAACGATCAATTGACGTAGCGAACAAAGTGATACCCCAAGTACTTAATAGTGTGTCACACCAAACGTCACACTATTACGCAATGCAGGTGAAGATAGCAGAATTGCATTGGAAAGCCGCCCAAGAGCTGCACCAAAAGATTGGGCTATCTGAAGAGCCTGGCGACTACGGCTACGAGGGTTTTCCCCTCAAAGCGAGCAAAAAATCACTGCGCAGGTCAGGCAGCTTAAAGACATGGCCCAAGAATTGGCCTTCACGGCATCTGCAGTCAATTACGAAGCAGCTTGGAAGGTAATCAATGAGCGGTATAAAAATCCACGGATGCTGATTAATGCATAATTAAAAAGTGTAATGCACATGTCGCTTAACTGACCTATGTCAATTGTCACATCGTAACATACAAAGCTAAAAACGATTTGTTTTGGTTTCACTGCATGCTTGCGGTAAAACCAATGCAAACGTAAACAGAACAAATTTAAGTGCTACCAGCGGCGTGATTCATGTTATACATTGTGTAAGCAGATCGCTGCCAAAAGTAGTACACTTGAGTTTGTGACCTGTTAGTGGGTTATGATGGGTACGATTACAGATGTGCAAGCAGAATATTTATGACACACAGATGTGTAATAATTGTAAGCAGATTTAGTTTAAGTTATTTTTGTATATGTTAAATGTATTGAGTAAAAATTATTAATTTGAGTGAAAGTAAAATGTTGTCACTTTTCACTCAATAGTTTTATTATAAAAACCTTTGCTGGGAATTAAATAAAGGCAGTTTTTTTAATTACATCTTAACAACAAGTTCTTTAAATTCAAACCAAGCCTTGTGGCTTGAATGATAAGAAAAATACTGCCTCGAGGCAGATCAAATGAAAAGAAGCCTTGCGGCTGATCATCAAAAGGCCTTGTGGCCCAAACAATTTCCCTGCCTGAACTTAGAACTAAATTATAGAAAATCATAACATGGCGATCCTGCGGACCAAACCTGCGATCTTGCTATAGATCCTGCGGACTAAACCTGCGATCGTGCTACAAAAAAAAAAAAAAAGTGCTAAAGATCCTGCGTAAAAATTATTTAAAAATCCTGCAACTCAGATGTCGGAAGAATTCGACAGAATAAAGATATTAAATTCAAAATTAAAAATAAAATAGAATAAAATTGTAAACAATATGTCAGAATATAAATGTTGCTTTATTTGTGAAGCTAGAATAAACATAAAATTTTTTTTTAAAAGACCATTGTAAAAATCATAAAAATATTTTTAAGAATATAAATTGCATTATAAGAAAAATAGATAAACAATAAACAAAATTTAAATTACTAATAGAAATTATCGTTCAAAATACTCACCTCATGAGTAAAGAAGTTCCAAAATTATTTGTTAATATTACTAATCTAAAAGAAACAATGGTTGCGATAGGGCAGGAAACGAAGATAACGGAGAATATTGCCATAAATGGAAATATTTCTACCAAACAAGAAATGTATATAGATATGTTTGTGGTAATAACCTTAATTGCATTGCTAATTTTCATTTTCAAAAAAGTAAATCAATACTATAAGCAATATGTTGTAAAAAGAATAGCAAGTGCAAATATTTAAAAATAATTTCATGGATACATTAAAACTATCATTAAATAAACTTAAACATAGTAAAACAAAAGCACCATCAAGGAAATGATGGTACTTTTGCTAGAAAAAGCACATTGCTCGAAAAACAAAATTTTTGTAATATCTTAGAAAATAAATTAAAAACATTTGTAAACTCTCCGCAACCAGATTATAAAAATATATTAGAATGTCAGAAATTATTAAAAATCATAAAAGAATTAATACAAAACCGACTAACTTCATGTGACACAGAAGAATTAAGCAGTGAAGAAGATAATAACTATAGTGATAGCCATAGCGATAGCAGCACAGATATAAAGAACATGGCTAACTTTGAAATTACTGTAGCATCAAAAATCATTGATGAATTCGATGGAGACAATAGAAAATTATCAACATTTATAGGCACAATTGAATTTTATGCGTCAACATTAAAAGATGAAGCGCAAAAGACTCAATTATTAAAATTTATTCTAGCAGCAAAGGTAACAGAAAAAGTAAAAAATAGATTACAACCAACTGCAATTCCAGATTCAATTGCACAATTAAAAGATATATTAATAAAAAATTACAAACTAAATAAGAATCCTCTAAAATTGCAGAATGAACTGCATCAAACAAAACAAGGATCACTAAATGTTACAACCTTTGCTACTAAAATAGAAACGATAATAGCAGCTCTGAATGATATTCAGATATCAACTCAAGGAGAAAATAATAAAGAAATAATCATAAAATTAAATGACCAATTAGCGGTCAATGCGTTTAAAACAGGTTTAAATGAGCCTTTCAGAAGTATAGTTCTTGCAGCTCAATCTAATACGTTTTCTAAAGCATTAGAAATAGCGTCAGAGGTAGATGTTCATCAGAATAACCAAGTAAATACAAATTATAATGTAATGTCTTTAAGAAATAGGAGCAATTATAATAGAAATTATAATAGGGATAGAAATAATCAAAATAATGCCCATAGAAATAATAACAATAATTTTAGAAATAACAATAGATACAGAAATAATAAATATGACAATAGAAATAATAACAATAATTTTAGAAATAACAATAGATACAGAAATAATAACTATGACAATAGAAATAAAAGCAATAATAACTTTAGAAATAATAATAGATCTAATTCGGGAAACGTAACAGCCCCCGGAAACCGGGGTTAACGCAATTGAGCATAAGAAAATATAAAATAAGTTGTATTAATAGTACATTTAATACAAATATTATAAAAATAAGAATAGGTAATAGGAATACTATACTAACATTACTTATTGATACTGGTGCTGATATATCGATAATAAAAAATGAAAAAATAAATGAAAATGATATAATTTCGTCAAATAAAATCCAAATCACAGGTATAGCAAGCAAACCGTTAACCATTCAGCAACAAACGGATATAAAAATAAAACTAAATAGCGGAGAAGTCTCACACAAATTTTTTGTTATAGAAAATGATATTGATATAAATACAGATTGAATTCTTGGGAGAGATTTCTTAATGAAATATAATTGCAAAATAGACTACGAAACATGTGTTTTATCTGTAGATACTGCAGAAACCAAAGAAGATATTCCAATATACATTACAATACCTACTACGATATCAAACATTAATGTACCGAGAAGAAGTGAACTAATAACAAATATAAAAGTAGACCTGAAGGAAGACAGTGTAATACATGCATCGGAGATAAGAAAAGGGATATTTATAGCAAATGCAATAATACCAGCATATGGAACAAAGCACGTGAAAATTTTGAATACAACAGAAAATGAGATAATTTTAGATAAATGCGATATAAATATAGAGCCACTAAATAATTTTAAAGTTTTAAATTACATTGGTTCAGACCAAAATGATGAGAATTTGGAAATACATATAGATGGAAAAGATAAACAAGCCAAGCGACAAGTAATCAACTTATGCAACAGATACAAAAACGTTTTCCACAATGAAGGAGATAGATTAACAACAAACAATTTTTATAAGCAACAGATAGACTTAATTGACAACTCGCCTGTTTATATAAAGAATTACAGACTTCCGCAAACACAGATTCAAGAAATAGAAGACCAAGTGCAAAAATTACTAGAAGAAGATATTATTGAACCATCATTTAGCCTATACAACTCACCACTCTTAGTAGTACCAAAAAAATCAACAGATGGAGCAGCAAAATGGAGACTGGTAGTAGATTTTAGGGCACTAAACAAGAAAATAATTAATGATAAATTTCCGCTAACAAGGTTAGAAGATGTACTAGATAAACTTGGAAATGCGAAATATTTTTCTACGTTGGATATGACAAGTTCTTTTCATCAAATACCACTCATCAAAAATTCAAGAAATTTAACAGCATTCTCAACAAATTCAGGGCACTATCATTTCAAACGCTTACCATTTGGGTTAAAAATAGCAACAAATAGTTTTCAACGCATGCTTTCAATTGCATTAAGTGGACTACAGGAATCAGCATTTCTTTATGTAGATGACATCATCGTTTTTGGATCAAACCTTAGACATCATAACACAAATTTGGAAAAAGTGTTGCAAAAACTACAGAAATATAATTTAAAATTAAACCTCAAAAAATGTGAGTTTTTAAAGACAGAAGTTGTTTATTTAGGACATCTCATAACATCCAAAGGAATAACAACTGATCCAGCTAAACATAAAACCATACGAGATTTCCCAAAACCAAACAATGCTGATGATACCAGAAGATTTGTAGCATTCTGCAATTACTATAGAAAATTTATTCCAGATTTTGCAGAAATTGCAAGACCACTAAACCAATTGCTAAAAAAAGGACAACTTTTCAATTGGACAGAAACATGTGAAACAGCATTCAACACGTTAAAAAAAAACTAATATCTCCACAAGTACTAGCATATCCAGATTTTGATAAACCGTTTATACTGACAACAGATGCATCACAATTTGCTTTAGGAGCAGTACTATCTCAAGGTGAACCAGGACAAGATAGACCAATTGCTTATGCAAGTAAAACATTAAACAAGCATGAAATAAACAAGGCAATAATAGAAAAAGAGTTATAAGGAATTCACTGGGGAATCAACTACTTCAGACCATACCTATATGGAAGGAAATTCACAGTATAGACCATAGACCATTCACAGACCATAGACCATTAGTAAGTCTGTTTACACATAAAAATCCATCATCAAAATTGACACGAGTACGACTGGACTTAATGGATTATGATTTTGATATCATTTTTAAACAAGGAAAGATGAATACGAATGCGGATGCACTATCTAGAATACAATTAGATAGCAAACAATTAATAGAAATGATACCTAAAGAAGCAAATATACAAGTAATAACAAGGGCGGCAAATAAGAAAATAAATACCGGTAAAAATAATAAGAATAATGATAAAAAGGAAGAAAATGCGCATAAGAATAACCTGAATAGTAATGATAGATCTCAGCGAGTGGAGCCTGATCAACTTCATATATGGGAAGCTACATCATTTTCAGAAGTAAGACGTCTAAAGAAATTAAAATTTATATATAATGAAAAGGCCAAAAATATAAATAAAAATGGAGCAAACAACGTTCTTAAGATGCACAACGAAAAATCTTTACCAGAGTTAAAATTGGTTCAGAGGAAGTTTACATCAAAAACACAAGAAAACAAAGATAAAATAATAATAGCCCAGAATAAAGTTCATGCGATACTTAACGAAAAATCTTTACCAAAGGTAAAATTGGTTCTGAGGAAGTTAGTATTAGAAGCAAAAGAACGGAATATAGAAATGTTAGCGCTAGGAAAAGATGATATCATATTTAATATAATGAAGGTCGACCAAATGAAAAGAATATTTAATGAGATACAAAACAATGCAAAAGAGAAATTAAAAATCATATTGTATCAGCCCCCGAAACAAATAACAAATAAAGCTGAGCAGCTGCAGCTAGTTAAAGAATATCACGACTCAATATTAGGAGGACATATAGGTATCAAAAGATGTATCGCGAAATTAAAACAGAAATATATATGGAAAAATTTATCAAAAATGGTTAAAAAATACATAAATAATTGTAAACTATGTAATGAAGTAAAAATAACAAAATATACTAAAGAGAAAATGTGTGTGACAAATACACCAACAACATCATTTGAAACAGTAACAATGGACACAGTTGGACCAATGAGACCCTCTAATGGATACCGTTATATTCTAACAATACAGTGTGAATTAACTAAATATTTAGTAGCAATACCTTTAGAAGACAAAACAGCAATTACAGTATCTAAAGCTATTGTAGAACAATTTATTCTAAAACATGGATGTTTTAAAATACTAAAAACAGACAAAGGAACAGAATTTACAATTGAATTACTACAAAATATTTGTAAAGAATTACACATAGACAAAAGAACCTCTACGCCGTATCACCATGAAACTGTTGGGACAGTTGAACGAAATCATAGGGTATTGAATGAGTATTTGAGAGGAATGCAAGAAAATGATAATTGGTCAGTTTTACTACCATACTACACATATTGTTACAATACAACTCCACACTCAACAACAACATATTCTCCATTTGGACCATTTAAGGGACCATATGATATAATTGAAAGAAAAGGACCAAATAGTATAATAAAGTTAGAAAACAAAACCTTTGAAGTTCATAATAATAATATAGTATTATCAAGAGCATGAAATATGAATATAAGAAATCTTAAAAAAAAAAGAAAAAAAAAAAAAAAAAAGATATTCTTACTGTTAACGTCAAACCAAAAGAAAAAAAGAATCCATTTCAACATAATCTTTATTCATATTCAAGAATTATAAATAAACATTATTCATTTTCAAAAGGGGAAGGATGTAATGCACATGTCGCTTAACTGACCTATGTCAATTGTCACATCGTAACATACAAAGCTAAAAACGATTTGTTTTGGTTTCACTGCATGCTTGCGGTAAAACCAATGCAAACGTAAACAGAACAAATTTAAGTGCTACCAGCGGCGTGATTCATGTTATACATTGTGTAAGCAGATCGCTGCCAAAAGTAGTACACTTGAGTTTGTGACCTGTTAGTGGGTTATGATGGGTAGATTACAGATGTGCAAGCAGAATATTTATGACACACAGATGTGTAATAATTGTAAGCAGATTTAGTTTAAGTTATTTTTGTATATGTTAAATGTATTGAGTAAGAATTATTAATTTGAGTGAAAGTAAAATGTTGTCACTTTTCACTCAATAGTTTTATTATAAAAACCCTTGCTGGGAATTAAATAAAGGCAGTTTTTTTAATTACATCTTAACAACAAGTTCTTTAAATTCAAACCAAGCCTTGTGGCTTGAATGATAAAAAAAATACTGCCTCGAGGCAGATCAAATGAAAAGAAGCCTTGCGGCTGATCATCAAAAGGCCTTGTGGCCCAAACAATTTCCCTGCCTGAACTTAGAACTAAATTATAGAAAATCATAACAAAAGGTTACTCACGCAACTAACATCGAACACTGAAAGTGCAGCATCAATCAAGCTGCTCCACAATACAACTATGGAATGCGTTCTTAGTCTACAAAATTTGGGCGTAAACACAAACAATTTGGGCACAATCTTATTGTACCTTCTGACTCAGCATCTCAGCAAAAGTACTCACGCATTTTGGCAATAATCATTGTCGCAATCAAAAAAGATGCTTACACTAGACACGTTTCTAAAATTCTTGCGAAACCTGCGCTTTCAATCACTAGAAGCTCTTGGTGCCAGAACAAGCAAGGACAGAACTGATCAAGTACGCAACAAGTCGTATCAAGTACTAAGCGTGTCAATATCGATGGATCAAAAATGCATCATCTGTAAATAAAATCACATGCCTCTCAGATGTCAAGAATTCCTTAAAATGACGCCAAAGCAACGCCTGGATGCTGTCCAAAAAGCTCAACGTTGTGTCAACTGCTTCAAAAACGGCCACAATGCCAAGTCGTGCTCATCAGGTACATGTATAAATGTGATAAGGAGTTCAACGCTAGTTCATCATCTCAAAACCTGGAGTCGAAATCGACTCAGAACAAAAACAAGACTAATACATAGTCACTCCAAGATATTCCAGCCTCATCAACTGTACTTCGAGATCGTTCATCAAACACCACGAAAGCACTTCTCAGCACTATTTCTGTGACCATAAGTGACAATTGGGGAAAACAGATACCTTGCCGTGCTCTTCTAGACAACGTGTCGCAAGCCAATTTCATAACGAAAAGATTTGTCAAAATGCTTGGTCTGCAGAAAAACGAATGTCTCATCGGAATCGAAGGCAAAACTCAAAATCATACTGAGAAAGATGGTATCTAAACAACCACCCCGTAACATCAATGTATTCAAATGTAACCTGCAGTTGCCCGATCGCAATTCCCATGAAGCTGGAACCATTGACCTATTTATCAGGGCGGAACTATTCATTTCCACACCAAGCAGTGGAATATATCACTGGGTGACCAATCCTGCAAAATACGTTTTTCTGATGGATCATAGGTGGAGAATACAATCAATACAATGAAGACACAGCCACTAGATATCAACCGTGGTATATGCACAGAAGATGAATCACTTAACAAGATTCTGGAAAATTTTTGGAAGTTAGAGGAATGTAAGTCTCGGACCAGCGAACTCACAGCTTCCGAGATGCGTTGTACAAACCACTTCATAAGCAACGTACGGTGACATCAGGGCGGCCGATTTATTATTATTATTATTATTAAGAAATCATTGGTACAGTAAGAACTTAGTTCTTTTATAGTACTACATGAAGCATAGGCTTAATCATTAAAATATACTATATTATATTACATAATTATAACAACAAGTACAATAAAGAAAAAATTAAAAAACAAACAAAATAAAATATTTGGAATAACACACAAAAAAATATTAATAATTTATAAGGTTACGGCTAATATTAATCTTAATCTATTTCAAATTAAGCTTAAAATATGAGAAACTTAAGAGATTTAAAAGACTTGTTATAGAGATGAAAGATAAGAATAAGAAAAAGATAAGCAAGACTTAGGATAAAAAAAATAAGATAAGATAGATTGTCTAAAAGTACCTCTCCTATTGATTTCCCTTATCCTACGAGGCAGGCTATTCCAAAGCTTTATAGCGTTAATGAAAAATAGACGAGACGAATTTAACGAATTATACCTAGGAACTATTAGAACATGACTCCTTCTAGATAATGAAAAGTGAAGTTTGTCATACAGGTAGAAAGGAGTTTTCATATGAATGATCTTATGTAGATATATACAGTTAAGCGCGTTCAGATATGCTGTTAGTTCACATCCAACTATTGCATTTCTGAAGGTAGATAGATGGTCAAATTTTCGTAAGCCATATAAGTAGCGTGTAGCATAATTAAAAGCAATTTGTAGTTTTAAAAGAGAAGATGAGTCAAGTTTACTATATACTATTTCTGCGTATGATATTATAGTTAAGACCAGTTGCATTACCAGTCTACGTTTTATTTCTATAGGAGTAACACAAGCGGACATTCTTAAATTGCGTAGGACATAATAAACTTTTTGGACAACAATATTAATATGATCGACACAAGATAAAGAAGAATTAATACAACCTAAATTTACTATTTTCGATACAACAGTTAGCTTACTATTTACAATAAACAGATCAGGGACGTCATTAAGACAAGTTTTACTCTTACAAATAGGTTGAACATATGATTTAGCTGCATTTAGTTGCAGACCATTACTTTTAGACCACTCATTAATACCATTGAGGTCATCATTTAATCGGCAACATAGGTCATCAAGTAGTCCAGTTTGTCTAGAAAGATAGAGCTGGACATCATCGGCGTAAGCATGAACAGATGCATGTTTGCAGACGCTGAATATGTCATTGATGAACATGGTGAACAGCAGAGGACCAAGTATGGAACCCTGAGGAACTCCACATGAAACATTTTTATAAGAAGAAAACTCGTGGTTAACTTTAACTCTCTGCATTCTATTACTTAAATAACTAGACATAAGATTAACAGCACTATCACAGAATCCATAGGAAAACTTAAGCTTCTTACACAAATATTCATGGTTAACTTTATCAAAGGCTTTTGAAAAGTCAAGTAAACAGAGTAGAGTCATAGAACCAGCATCAAACTCGGGTCGAATGTCATCCATCACCTTTACTACTGCAGAAGAGCATCCATACCCTGACCTAAAACCAGACTGCAAGGGTGATAATAGTTTTTTCTCAAATAAATATTTGCTAATTTGTTGAGCCATAAGTTTTTCACAAATTTTAGACAAAGGTGATAAAATACTTATTGGCCTGAAATAATTCGCCCCTGAAGGAAATTATTTTTTATCTACAGGATGAACGATGGCAACTTTCCGAATGTTAGGAAATGATGATGTTGTTAAACAATTGTTAATGATATGTGTAAGTGGACTTATTATATGAGGCAAAACAAGTTTAATAAACTTTATTGGAATGCCATCATCAGAAATTGCATTTGATTTTATCTGCGAAATGCAACTTCCAACATCAATTTCATTAACTGTAACGAATTGGAATGATTGTTGCATATTTAGATTGTTACGAATGCACAAATCATCATTAGAGACAGTAGCAGTGTTAACAAAAAAATTATTAAGAATTTCAGGGTCTACACTACAAGCAGGAGTTTTTTTAGTACATACCCCAAGTCTATTTAAGTTCTTCCACAGCATTTTGGTAGGAAGGGAGAGTTTAAGCTTGTCAGAAAAATACCGTGTTTTCGATTATTAATAGAACAGCTTCATTTCTGGCAAGTCTAAAAACTTCCCAGTTGCCTGATGATGGACTTCTTTGCCATTTTTTGTGAAGTTTATTTCTTTTTTTAATGCAACTTAAAACACTCTGAGTAAACCAAGGACAAGATACATTCTTAACATTTAACGTACGAAGTGGAACATGTTTATCATACAAATATTTAATAGGAGCTATGAAAGAACTTAGCTTGTCATTAACATCATGATGCAACCAACACTCATTAAACGAAAGCGTAGACAAACCATTGTACAGAGACGGATAATCAATATGTTTGAAATAAAATACGATAAGAAAAAGAATTTCCTGTTACATTACAAGACAAGTTAACATTTAACGAACAAAAAATTAAATCGTGATCAGAAACAAAGTAAAGCTGATCAAATAGAGCGACAACTGAAGGATTAGAAACAATGAAATTTATTTATTTATTTATTTATTTATTTATTTGCTAAGCCTTAGGCTTTCTAGCACTATAATAAATTAAAAATACAAAATTTCAATACTATTGTATAAAGCAAAATAAAATGAGGATTAGTGAATTATCAAAAGAATACAAAACACATTAATAATAGTATATAATATTTTAAAATTAACATTATAATATGTACAAATAAATTTTAAGATATTTTAAAATATTGAACACCGAATAACATTGTGGTTTAAGGCAAACATGGTTATGTTCGCCCCCACTTAAAATAGCATGGTCTCGGCCTAGAACGGTGGGAGGTATCGAGACAAACAAGGTCTGTTCGCCACACTGATAAGCATTTGCATATATATATGAGCGATTCCATCAATTATTGGTCAACTGTGGAGCTCACCATCTAGGATGTTTTTGTAACTTTTCTAATTTGAAGAGAATGGTGAAAGATGTGTAAAAAATTTTTTTTTTTTTTTATCTTTTTTATTTCAGATGTTATCGATTGCGTTATTTCTTTAATAAGTTGTTTTAATAATGTTTTCTTTTATTTTTCATGGTTTGTTGTTGGACTACAAAAAAAAAGTAAAAACGTATTTTTATATAAAAAAACATGAACTTTTTGAAAAAAATAGTTTCTCATTAAAAATTTTTGAGAAAGGGTCTTAAAAACAAGTTTAAAAACTAAAATATAATTTTAATGCCCTTGCCCCCATTTTGAAAATTGTTTTCATATTTTTTTTGAAAAGCTGAATAAATTTTATATAAATTGCGTAAATCTTGAGATGGGTTCTCTGTTAACACAGCCAGAATAAATAAAATAATAAATAAAGCACTGTTGTTAATTTTACGTTTTTTTCTAACGTAAAGGCGAATGAAATACGAACAAACAAAAAACGAACGCGAACGCGAACACGAACATTGAAAGTATTATAAACTGCAAGAAACTGTTCGTAAAAAATTATTCATCGATCTATTTCAGCTGAAAATCACAAAAAAGTTTAAACATATACCAATTGCACGCTGCATTTAGTATTTAGTTATTTTGAGACTTTATTTTTATAAAAGTTCAGTATGAATAAACGTAAGAGGAAGTCAAAACATTGTTTCAACCCATTCAAAGACTCAAAACCATGCAGTAAGTACATGGAAGTAAGAGGAAGTCAAAACATTGTTTCAATCCATTCAAAGACTCAAAACCATGCAGTAAGTAATTTGATAAATGTTTCTTCTATTTATGACTTTCATTAACATAACCTATAATGGTCACATAACCTATAATTATAATCAGGCAATAAAAGTGACACTGATCTTCGTCCGTTCCCGGAGAAAGATATTTGGAAGTTTCCAGGCGCTCGTCGATTTGCGTCGCAGGTACTGCAAAATAAAAAACAATAAACCCTTATTTAATATCTTTGCTATTGTTGTTTTGAAACAATATTTTGTGATTTTCAGCTGAAATAGATCGATGAATAATTTTTTACGAACAGTTTCTTGTTTCGTGTTCGCGTTCGTTTTTTGTTTGTTCGTATTTCATTCGCTTCTATGTTAGAAAAAAACGTAAAATTAACAACAGTGCTTTATTTATTCTTTTATTTATTCTGGCTGTGTTAACAGAGAACCCATCTCAAGATTTACGCAATTTACATAAAATTTATTCAGCTTTTCAAAAAAAATATGAAAACAATTTTCAAAATGGGGGCAAGGGCATTAAAATTATATTTTAGTTTTTAAACTTGTTTTTAAGACCCTTTCTCAAAAATTTTTAATGAGAAACTATTTTTTTCAAAAAGTTTCTGTTTTTTTATATAAAAATACGTTTTTACTTTTTTTTTGTAGTCCAACAACAAACCATGAAAAATAAAAGAAAACATTATTAAAACAACTTATTAAAGAAATAACGCAATCGATAACATCTGAAATAAAAAAGATAAAAAAAAAAAAAAATTTTTTTACACATTTTTCACCATTCTCTTCAAATTAGAAAAGTTACAAAAACATCCTAGATGGTGAGCTCCACAGTTGACCAATAATTGATGGAATCGCTCATATATAATATAAATCGTTCTGTCATTGCTAAAGCCAATGAAAACCTGGCTAAGCCAGGTGGTATTTCGACAAACTTGGTCATATGTACCACACCAATTTCACTATATACAACGAAATGGTAGAGAACGTAGGCACTAAGACAACTAGGTATCATTGGCCAGTAATATCAATATATATACAATACAAATCGTTCTTGCATGGTTTTAGGAAAAAATCCAAAATGTACAACCAGTGCGGTACACGCAAAGAAATTTTTCGTTTACCGTAACTGAAAAATGCACCAACTATACTTCGTTTGCGAACTGTATTTGCTGCAAACGAGTATTCAGTTGTCATCAACTAAAAAATATTCTTGCTTGAAACGAAAAACCTCGAACTTAATGAAATTTTGTCATTGTTTAAGAAGTTCAAGTTTAGCCGAGCGTGCTGGCGTTCGAGTCTAGGAACTTGTGTGACCTGGGTTCAATTCCTTACAGGAACACCGAATATTTTTTTTTTTCAATTAATGTTTTTTATAATTTATTTTTATTATTCTTATTTTGACGGTTATTTTTGACGAAGCAGTGAATGAAACAGAACTACAATTTCAATAATTAAATTAAAATTTTTGATACTTACACAGCCAAGAATCGAACCCACGTCTCCCGCGTGGCAGTCTAGCATGCTTTCATTGAGCTATTGTGAGATATTGTGTAGATTGAATTTTTTAGATTACAAATGTGTATGTCATAAGAAATGGATCTTTTTTCTACAAATGAAGTTTTCAGTTGAACAAAATAAATTAAGTCAAAGTGCAAAGGTAAAAGCGAGATGCCATTTGTGTGGCTGCGCTTACTTAAACTGTAACACATTCTTATTTTTTCGTTTATGGCAAATATTTAACATTTGTCATCAACGAAAGCGACCTGTGTAGCAGTTGTGTGACTGCGCATGTGATTCACAGTTGTGTGTCTGTTTGTTCACAGTCTTAAAATACTTCCTTTTCGTTGATGGCAAATATTAAACACTTTTCATCACCGAAATCAAGCAAATTTTTTTGTCAGTTGAGAACTATTCGCTTATAACAAATTCATTTTTTTTCCTGCAAACAAAGTTTTCAGTTGGAAAAAACAAATTTTTCGGTTGCTGTAATTTAAAAATCACTGCCGTTTATGACAAACAAAATTAATTTCTTGCAACTAAATCACGTGTTTCCCGCAACTAACCATTATTATGCCAACTGTTCAAACGTTTACAAACAATGATTTGAAGCACGACAAACGAAGATCGTTTGCAGCAAACTGGCGATAAACGTTTTTTTTCTCTGCGTGTACGGCTGAAAAATGAATTAACATTCACCAAGCATGTTCGATAAGAATAATTGAGGTCAACAGGTTCAGGTCCATTCATATTAGTGTAGTTTAATGTAGTTTTATATCCATCACTAAGTGAAAATTATGCATCCTTGGAAAAAGCGTGATCAGACTCAGCGGCGGTACTGCAGGTAATCTATAATTTTATGTTTCATTGAGTACATGGATTCATTTAAAGAAATAACATCTGAAACGAAATTAAAGTCTCCGCAAGCGCTTCTTAGTGGTTCATTTTGCAAGTAATTAGTTCTACAAAAGTTCATATAAAGTAGCTCAAAAGACCTTCTAGGACAAAGAGGAACATTAAATAAAATTTTACTAAGTAAATATGGACTGTTAACATATCCATGTAAAAGTTTTATAATCCAACTAACATTTAGCATAATTCTCCTATTTTTTAAAGAAGGAAGATTAATAAGCTGCAATCGATATTCATAAGAAGGTAAATTAAAGTTTGAATTACAATATAGATCGCGTAAGCAGAATAGAAGAAATTGCTTTTGAACAGATTCTATATCGTCAATGTAACACCCATAACGAGGGCACCAAACAATTGAAGCGTATTTAGAATGGGCCTTACTAACGATGTGAATAAGGTTTTTGTTATAAAAGGATCATTAAACTCTTTAGACCATCGTTTAATAAATCCTTGAGTACTATTAGCTTTGCTAAAAGCTTTATTAATGTGAATGTTAAAGCGAAGTTTGGTGTCCATTGTTACTCCGAGATCAACGAAAACCTCTAAGAACTCAAGTGTATAGTCACCTATTTTGTAATAACTTCGAGAAGGTTGCCTCGGAGAAAAAGTCATTTGTTTACACTTCTACAAGTTGAGCTTCATGCAGTTAATTTCGCACCAGTTACAAAGATGGTCAAGATCGGTTTGAAGGAAAAAAGAGTCGTGCTCATTTTGATAAGAAAGAAAAAGTTTAACATCATCAGCGTATAGCAAGATATTACTATGCTTTACCACAGATGGTAAATCATTAACATAAAGTAAAAACAATAAAGGACCAAGATGGCTTCCTTGAGGTACACCAGAAGTAACAAGAAACTCATCAGAAATTACGAGGTTAAATATAACGCATTGCATTCTATTTAATAAATATGATTCAATCCACCGCACCAAATGCGTTGGAAAACCAATAAGAGACAGTTTTTTAACTAACAGCTTATGATTTACAACATCGAAGGCTTTACTAAAAAAACAAAAACAAATTGGCCATTTCAGCCCTTGAAAGGACTTTGACCGAGCTTCTTATGATCAATTGTGTTGTGTGTGTTATTAAATGTTTGCACACAATTGACCGAGAACTGGACCTACATGTTTTATGCCGACTCCGAACGGCTCATGTTCTCAAGAAGCTTTACATGGCATTATTTACTCTCTGAGGTTTGACGCTTTACTAAAGTCTGTATAAATAACATCTGTTTGTAGACCTTTTCCAAAATTTTCTACAGTTTTAGATGTAAATTCTAGAAGGTTAGTAACAGTAGATTTCCCAGATAAGAATCCATGTTGGAATGGAGTTATTAAAGATTTAACGCTGTGTGATAATTGTGATGAAAGATGATGGAGAACCTTGTAGGCATAGTTTCGTTTACAACTGATAACCCAAGTGTCGATAACTTATCAATCTTCAGTTCTTTTCCAATTTCATTGGAGAGAATATTGATGTTAAAGTCACCACATAACAACAATAAGTCGTAGTCAAGAACACAACTATTTAATACAGAAATTAAAGGATCAACAGAAAAACATTTATTGGGATTATAAACACATGTCAAAAGAATTTTCATACTATTATCTGATAAACATATATTTATGAATTCTATTCCAGATCCACTAGAACTACATATCATTTTAGAAGTTAGAGTTTTTTACAGACTGATCGTTCCTATACATTGTATAATTTTTAATGTCACAAATTGCATCACATAACCACATAATCACTACAAAACCACGTTTCAGAAACACAAATAACATCAACTAATGAATATTCGAAAACATATTTTATAAAATCAAGTTTTGGCATATTCAAACTACGTGCATTAAAGTGCACGACATTTAGTCCACTGCGCTGTTTGCACAGAATCTGTAATAAAATTTTCGGAATTTCATAATTACTAGCCTAATATAGAATAAGGATAGAATAATAACAGCCTCACATAAGAAGAAAAGATCTGTAGGAGATTTACTTCTAGACAGGAGATAAAAAGTATGAGAATGAAGAAGAAAATGAAGATATAATATTAAGATAAAAATAAATATTAATACAATCAGCAGAAACAGAAACTTATCCGTCAGGTACAACAAGATCATCAGCATTATCGTTAGATTGCCTTTTCAAAGTGACCCCAGATAGTCCGGAGAATAAAGAGATGTAACCTTGCAGAGATTCAAGGCTATTGAACGAAAGATGAACAAAAATTCAGCGTAAAAAATGCAATACGTGTCCATTATGCGCGAATAAGAGAAGCTCGGTCACATCGAAGAAATATCGCCAACTGAAATCGAAGGAGCACAGTACTTTCTTCCACGTCATGCAGTTTTCCAGCCAGACAGTTTGACGACAAAATTAAGAGTGGTTTTTAACGCCTAGGCTAAAACATCTATCAATGTTTCACTGAACGATTTGTTAGCTACGGGTCCTACTATCCAGGATGATGTTTTCTCAATTCTCTTGCGATTTCGTAATCATTGTTTGTTTGAAAAAAAACACTTGTAACATCGCGGTGAGCGGTCGCATTTTTTCTTCCAATATAAGGAGCTCTTCCAATATCAACGCAAAATACACTAAAACAATAACATGCTCTACCGCTATCGTGGTCCATTTATTTTTATCAACGCTGTGGATCCTCTCTCATTCGTAAAACTGCTCAGTTTGGTATACTCATGACGCCATCTCCTATGCTGACGCGCCAACAGCGTGGCAGCAACAAAACTGAAAACACACCGAACTTGGTAATCAGCAACTCAGGCCTGTTATCTGCTCAATTGAGTGCTTTAGAAGAACGACTCAAAGCTATACCAAAGAAGAAATAAAACAATTAGTAGACCGTCTTCGGCAGCATTCCGACAGCTTATTCAACCGTCTCTCTGTTGACATTGTAAACAGGTTTAACGTATAGAGACTGAAGTGGAGTCAACTCAAGAGAAATGGAGTCAAAACCTGACGAACTTTGACAAGAAAATTCTTTTGCTAGAAGATCAGCTAAGTGCTCTTAACATCCACTGCAACGAGCTTTCAGAGCAAGTAAGCAAAAATAAGAACAGAAGTAGTGCTAACAATAGCAACTGCAACAGCAACAACAACAACAACAACAACAATAACAACAACAACATTCCGGACTATTCCTCTGACGTAGTTCTTTTTGGAATACCATTTTCACCGGTGGAGAACCTTAAGAGCATATTTAATACAATCTGCCGGTTTATTGAATTTTAATCGCCTTCCATAAGAGATGTCTTTCGTGTAAAGGCAAATTCCAATAACATTAACCCGGTAGTAGTTGTTAAATTTTATACACCCTACGATCGTAGCCGTGTTTTGAAGGCCTTTGGAGATTTTCGGAGGAAAAAAAAACGGTCAATCTGCGCGAAGCTGGTATCGACTCTGATAACAATGTTTTAATACATGAGAGTCTTACCATTGAAACCCAAAAATACCCCAAGCTGCCATCACTCTTAAGCGTCAGAAAATACTTTTTAACGCTTTTACTCGTCGGGGTGTCGTTTACATCAGGCTTCTCAAAGGTGGTGAAAGTCTTCAAATACACAACAACGAAGAACTCCAAACAATTGTTGGTGCTAGTGATGGAGATGGCTTATAATGCAACTGTCTTATTTTTGTATTGTTTTTTAATATTTTTATTTATTTTTTTTTATGTTTTTAAAATTACTTATATACTTTATGTTTATTTTTATCTATCTTTTTACTTTCTTGTCCTCTTCTTTCCTTCTACGCTTTTCTATTCTCTACCGTTTCGTATTTATAAATGCTTTCAGTTCGGTTTATATATACCTCTTTTACTATTACTTTTATTACTTGTATGTCTGTTGTAAATTATACTGATTTCGACGTTAAAGACAATCATAAAACTATGATTGAAATTATGTGTAGGCAGCATGAAGGCCTTCAAATCGTTCACTTCAACGCAAGAAGTTTAAATGATTTTAAGTTGGACTGTGCAAATCATGTATTTGCAAATTCCTCTGTTGATATAATTTGTTTCTCAGAAACATGGTTCCATGAAGACGTGATTGACTTTTATCTAAATATATCTAATTATCAGCTTTTCCGCAATGATAGATTGGATAAGAGAGTGGAGTTGAAATCTATTGTAAAAACCATCTTAAAGTTAATACCCTGGATAAATCTAGTCAATCAGATATAGAATTTATACACATAGAAGTTTTAGGCAATGGCGCTAAAGTTTTTATCTCTTGCGTGTTCAATCCAAATTGCAACTGCAACTTGGATCCCCTATTCTCTTCATTATCAAATATTGCCATATACTATGACCATTTTATTTTAACTGTTGACTTTAACTTAAATCTTTTAGCCAATAGCAGTTCTACCAGCATCTTCCTAGATCGAATATCTGAAGTTGGCCTCACAGTCGTTAACACTTCTATGCCAACTAGGTTTTCGAACAACTCGCCACCGAGTCTACTTGATATCTTCATTGTCTCCGATGTTTCATCTTTACTGTTTTTTGACCAAATATCGTTCCTATCTGATCATGATTTGATTTTTCGCACTTAAAATATCGATCTTGCACCCATTGAACCTGAAACTTATTTCACATTCCGCGATTTTAAGTCAATTGATAAAAACTTGCTGTTTCAAAACTTAGCTCTAATTAACTGGTCAGATTGCTGGTTTTTACAATCAGTTGATGACAAGTTAAATTTTTTCATCGATAAGATAAACTATCTTTTTGATCTTCATGTTCCCATGCATACGCGGCGCGTCTTAAATAACACTTGTCCCTGGTTTATGCAGTTAGTCAAAAAAACTATTAAAAATCGCACGAAGGCACATAGGAAATGGAAACGCAACCCCACTGCTTTAAACTGGAGTGAGTACAAAAATGCTAAGAACGAAGCTTCTTCTACTGTTAGGTTGTCCAAATAGCATTTTTAAATCCAAATTGAACCCTGCACTCAAAGCAGTTGTGAATCCGACCAAATTCTCACCAATGATGATGATAGCACGCCTACAATATCTCAAAACGAATTTCAATTTGATGCAGTGAATGAAATAGATGTGGTTCGTTGCATAAGGAAAATTAAATCAAATGCATCTGGTGTAGATGGAATTTCCATTAGGTTTATAAAACTTATTTTACCACATGTCCTTAGTCCGATTGTCCACATCATCAACCACTGTTTTACAACCTCGTGTTATCCGCAAATTTGGAAGGTATCGACTATAATTCCTGTAGCAAAGAAAGTTAATGCCTGCAACCCATGCGATTTTCGTCCAATAAGTCTTTTGTCTTCGGTGTCCAAGATATGTGAGTCGTTAATGGCGGAGCAGATATCCCATCACTTAAGTGTATTTAACCTCATGTCACATCATCAGTCTGGCTTTCGCCCTGCTCACAGCTGTTCCACTGCTGTGGTCAAAATACTCGATGACATAAGAGTACCTTTTGATATGGACGAATTGACATTGCTCTGCTTGCTGGAATTTTCTAAAGCTTTCGATACCGTCAGTCACTCTATCCTCTGCAGGAAACTTGCTCTTAATTTTCGTTTTTCAAAATCTGCGGTCTGTCTCTTACGAAGCTTCTTGGTAGGTAGGTCTCAAAGAGTACTCGTTGGTCCAAATTTTTCTATGCTAAAAAGCACTACTGGTGGAGTACCTCAAGGCTCAGTTCTTGGCCCTCTGATGTTTACTATGTTTATTAACGATATTTTCATACATATGCTGATGACCTCCAATTGTACTTGTCCAGGCCCTTAAGCCTAGTTGAAGATCTATGTGCTAGAATTAATGAGGACTTAACTGTGATATCCACATGGGCGGAAGAAAAGATGCTAAGGCTGAACCCGCTGAAATCATGTGTTTTACCAATATCTAAAAAACCATTTTATTATGAAGATGTACCAACAATTCTTCTGAACAACGTGCACCTGAAGTTAGTTAATACTGTCACCAATCTTGACTTTCGAATCAACTCATCTTTATCGTGCTGTGATCACATTAATTCTTGCATAAAAAGAATATACTATGTGCTCCGTAATCTTCGAATGACATCAAGTTTTGTGCCCGTTGAAACAAGGAAAAAACTGGTATTGCAGTTTTTGATGCCTATAATAACTTACTCTGAAGTTGTGTATTGCAATCTTGATTCACGGTCGTCCCACAAGCTCCTGGTTGCCTTTAATAATGCTGCTCGATATGTATATGGCCTAAGAAAATTTTATCATATCTCCATTTTTAGCAAAAAGCTACTTGGCTGCCGCTTACTGAAATACCTTGAAGCGAGACATTGCATTTTTCTTCACAGGATTATCTACACTCGTAGTCCTACGTATCTTTTTGAAAAAATAAAATTTTGCAGATCCAATAGAAGAACGAACCTCGTGGGCCCCAGATATAATTTCTTTAACTCTAGTAGATTGTTTTTGGTGAGTGCTATAAGGTCGTGAAATTTACTACCTTATAGTATCAAATCCGTTTCCGACAAGCAAAACTTTAAGCATTTAATATTCGAATACTTTTCTTAACTTCCTCTTTTTGCGCATTCTTACTATTCTCTTATTTTTAAATAAAATCTATATTCCTTGGTCTTGTAATAATTTTTCATTGTATAAACTTGATTCATATTAAGTTTCTAAATTGTAATAATTTTTAATTTGTTATTTTATATTTTTTATGTTGTTATTTCCATCAAGCGGCAAGCAAAAGATTTATTCTTATTTGTCAACAATTTTTGTTAAATAAACATAAACATAAACATTGCTTCATATTTACAGCAGACATCGACAAAATGTACAGGCAGATCTGGATCAACAAATATGACCAGAGATACCAGCTGATTTGGTGGAGAAAGGATCCGCTCCAGCCCATAAAGTATTTAAGACTTAAAACAATAACCTACGGTACAACCTCTGCTCCCTACCTAGCCCTTCGCTCGCTGCAAGCACTAGCTGAAGGGCAAGCGAACAGCTTTCTGCTGGCTGCAGAGTCCATCAAATGCAATTTGTATGTCGATAACGTGCTAAGTGGTCATATCATGTGAGTACCACCATCGAACTACAACATCAACTTCGGCTAGGCTTAACAGGGTTTTACCCCCGGAAGTGGTGTGCAAATCATCCGAAATTATTTCAAAACATTCCAGTTGCAGACGTTAAGGTTTTCTTCGACAAATCAGGAAATGAAAGCGTAAAGACAGTCTCACATTACTTCAAAACATTCCAGTTGCAGGCGTTAAGGTTTTCTTCGACAAATCAGGAAATGAAAGCGTAAAGACAGTCTCAAATGGAATCCTACAATGGATGAATTCAAAATTAAAATAACTGAAATTTATTTATTTTCAGATTGAATATATAACATTCTTACAGACTAACTTTTACAAAACCAATGCAATTTAAACTAGAAATATAACAAAATACATCCACAGAATGCAAAATAAGTGGAATATAAAACCAAAAACAGTATAAGATATTAGACAAAAGTTTTTTAAACTATATTTGGCAATGAAAGATAAAAACAACTTAAGTGACAGATCATTAAAAAGAATTAAAGCCCTGGTTATTGGCTCATTTCGAGCATAATGGGTTCGAACTTGTTAAATAAAAATATCTTTGAAATACAACAACTGCCTAGCAGGAATATTAAATTCAATTAACTGCAACAATGCTGGGCAATCAATTTTAAAAGAGATTTATATGAATATGAATAAATAATAAATATATTATGAATAAATAATAAAGATTGGACATTTCTTCTCGATTCCAATGATTTCAAACCCATAAGGAAACAGCGCTCAATGTACGAGGCTAATGGTGTATAGTAGGGATGCCCATTAAGGTGGGTCACCACATATGGAGAAAAAAAAAGTTTGGATTTACCGCCCCTAATATGAAAGCTTATGTTGAGAGGATTTCAGAACAATAAAAATTTTTTTTTTTGGCGAACCCAAAATCTGCCCCAAATGGTCTTTTTTATATAACTTCGCCAGTTTTAACCCGATCTTAAAAAAAAGTATACCGTTGAAAAGGTCTCAATTAGTGCAATAACCCGTTCTGATAAAAATTATACCTAGGAATTCATCTTTGACCAAATATTTCAATTTTTCGTCGTATTTCCTCAGTACCCCCAAAACTTTAAACTTTTTTTTAAGATAATAAAAGTTCATACAAAATCATTAAACTTTTGTGAAAGAACTATTAAATTTCATTCGTAGGAAAAAAAGTTACAGCGAATCAAAATTTCAGTGAAGTTCGTCTTCGCTTTTGGACTTAAGCCTTCGGTTCATCTTCGTATCCCCTCGGAATGACTTCGCTCAACTTCGGTTTTGTTCGTTAGTATTCGATTCATCTTCGTTTGGGTTCGTTTTCAAACCAAATTTCTCTAAAATCGGTCCAGTCGTTCAGGCGTTGTTGAGCCATATATATTTGATTACTTTAAGCGCCCTCTATCGAAAGTTTTTATAACTTCTAAAAGTTTATCTTGTATTCCTGGTTCAGAAAATCTTCGTATCATCAAAATCGCTCTAGTCGTTTAGCCAGAAACATATTATTACATGAAAAACAATGCAACAATCAAAGCAGCAACTATAGGAAAAAGCACACAACCTCACACACTGTGAACAAAATATTATCAGTACTAAAAACAAACTATCTGCTATTCCTAAAAAATGCTTTTCGTGAAAAGTAACACAAACTTTGCTAAATCTAAATTTTGCTAAATCGATTATATTGATCTACCGATTTGTATTACTATGACTAATTTCAATGAAGAAATACTAGACCTTTCAATTTTTGCACATTCAATAACAATATATTCGACAGTTGCGAAGATATCGACGTTCAAGGTCGAAAAAATTTCACAATTTTACGTAGGTTGCTCTTTTGAAACCCTTGTATCTTTGATATTTTTCAACGAACTTACAAAAACTTTTTTTACTTGGTAGAAAATCTCTGAAATTCTAATTAACATTTTAGTTTTTTTTTATTATCAAATATTATTTTATTTTATTATTTTATATTTTCAAAGAAATTGAAAAAACAAATAGTTTTTTACTTTCCATTTTATTAAAATTCACTTCAAAAAGTACGTAAGTAGAAAAGATTTTAATATAAAAGTAGTGAGCATTTTAAGAAAATTGATTGTACAAAACTATATGTTTTTTCAATTTCTTTGAAAATATGCAAGATAATAAAAAAACTAAAAACGAAAATGTTTATTAAAATTCCAAAGATTTTTTACCAAGCAAAAAAAAGTTTTTGTAAATTCGTTGAAAAATATCAAAGATACAAAGGTTTCAAAAGAGCAGCCTACGTAAAATTGTGAAAGTTTTTTGACTTTGAACGATATCTTCGAAAGTGCCAAAGATATTGTTATTGAATGTGCACGAATTGAAAGGTCTAGTATTTCTTCGTTGAAATCAGTCATAGTAATACAAATAGGTAGATCAATATAATCGATTTAGCAAAATTTTCAGAAAAAGAACTGATTTTCATGTTTTTGCCTATAGCTCAAAAACTCGAGCTGATGGAGAAAAACGGAGTCCATATTTGAAATCAGGAAACTGGATTCAGCTGATTATAAATATTTATATAAGGAAAATATTTATAATCAGCTGAAAAATCTCCGGCACCAGAACGTCCGTCGGGCAGTGTAATCAGTATTCATTTTGTATTGTTCATTTATTTTTCAAAGTGTACAAAGTGTACATATCATAGTCGTAACGTCAGAACAATAAGTTTCAAATTCCTTCAATTTTTTTTTTATTGAAAAGAACTATGTTTTTTCAATGCACATACTTGAAAATATAATTGTGCAATTTTTTTATAATGGAATAAATATGAAAAATTTGGATAAATCAACCTTAATTCTAAAATAAGTTTAATTAAGAGTTTTATTTACTTTTCGCTAAGATATTATTCCAGAAAAAGGGAAAAATAAATAAATACGGAAATGTGCGTGTATGTGTCTGGGAAAAATGCTTCTTAAACAATTCAATAATTTCAATTCAAAAAATAGGTACAATTTGTCTATTTGTAAAAAGACAAAATTTTCTCAAATCGAAAATGTGTGTCTTTGACAATTTATCCCCCCCAAGTTTTTTCCAAATCCGCCCCTGCCTTCCACAAAGTCACGTCATGTATAAACTGGTAGGTTACTCTACCGTTCTGACTGCAACTCCATCTAGATTGCCATCTTTATTTAGCGCACAGTTTAGCATAGCTTTTATTTCAATTGAGCTCAAATTCCTACCTAGCACATCCGGAGCCCAATCGGGAGCCAACCAGGGCAAACCCCTACGAATTCGGTATGCAATGCTGGTTTGCATTACCAACATATCCAAATGCGGTTCCCCCATCAACACCTGAAGTGCATCCGTAGAGACCGTACGGCACACCGGTATACATCCAATCAAGATAACTCTCTGACATGAGAGTATCTTGCGGTAGCCAACAACAGAAGTGACTATGTCGCCCCACACAAGCGAACCATAAGTTGCATAAGTAACAAACAGCCCACCATACATGAGACGGACAGCCCGCCTACTGAGTCCCCAGTCACTCCTCATAATCCTTCGTACTCGCCCTACCACAGTCAACAGACGCTCTCTTAACTTCTCTAGGTACACCAAGAAAGTCATCCTCTCTCTCATGTGGATCCCTAAGAACTTGACCTCTGCCACATACCTGAGGCCCTTACCCTCCAAGCTGACAAAAGGAGGTCGACCTCGTGATAATGTGCCCTTGAGCAGCATCATCACTGTCTTATCCCTTGCCATAACCTCACTTGTCTTGGTATCAAGCTCAGCACGAGAACTACCTTCCACCATCACAAGTAGATCATCAGCATACGCACAGCACTTAAACAGATGTTCAAGCCGCCGCAATAGGGGATCCGTCATAAGGTTCCATATGAATGGACCACAGATAGAACCCTGCGGCCAGCCACGAACAACATCTTTCCCTACTGTTTGGATTAAACCTATCACGCATGCTTTTCTACCCAAGAAATAGCTCTGCCAAAGCTTAATTTCCCGGCAACCCACCTCACCTAGCCTGCCTATCACCTTTTCCCAGCTAAGATAGTCAAAAGCACCCATAAAATTAATAAATAACCCCAAAACGTATTTGCTACTCTCATTTACGGTACTTCTAACGTACAGCCAGGCATCTTCGACACTCTTTCCCTTACGGAAACAAAATTGCCGCTCGCAAATTTGTGCACCCACGCACTCCTGGAGCCGTTCCACCATGACCCTCTCCATTACCATTCCAAGCACCGGAAGGAGACTGATGCCCCGGTAGGACCTCGGATTGCTCCTCAGCCTATCAGGTGACTTCAGAAGCACAAAAACCCGTGCCTGTTTCCATGCTTCAGGGAAGATGCCTTCGCTTAAGCACTTACCATACAAGGCTTCCAGGTACTCAAGAATGACCTTTGAGATGGTCGTGCACATCTCGCCAGTCATACCATCTTTACCCGGAGACTTTTCCCCCTGAGTTGCATTATGCCATGCTCTACCTCAAACACTCCCATAGCCGGGGGATCAACCACCTCCCTATAAAGAGAAGAGGCCTCACCATCCGTCCTCAGAAAAAATGAGTTCAACAGAGCTGAACATAATCCCGCCATTCTGTTAAAACAGTACCACCTTGGCTGATACCGTTAACATTAACAGAGCGACTCTGGCCACGACATATTTTATATGCCGTACACCACGGGTTATCTCTATTGCCCCGGACAAAATCCCTCCAATCTTGTTCATTTATGCGGCCCAACAACTCCTTGTACTCTCTTAAGCTTGCTCTGTACCTATCACTAAGTTGAGACCACTGGCTTTCTCCAGCCGCCCTGGACCTCTGGACTCTGATCCTGAGACGCCTGAGTAACCTTCTTTTTAACGTCAGGTCACGTGTCCATCACTTCACCCTACTACGATTTATCTTACGACACCTCGCAAGCAGAGTGTCGTTGACACGTTCAACCCACTCACCTATCAGAGCAATCTATCGACTAGTGTCTAGGTTACGAAACACGTGAACCGGGAATACAATTTAAATGCTTTACTAACAGCTATTTAAGTATTGCACTTTAGTGTTTAATTTGTGTTTAATAGAAAAAATAGTGCTGCCACCCCGAAGATTTTTCTTTAAATATTGAATATTTAAACATTTATTTTGTAAATATTTTTATAAACTTTAATTTAAAAAAAAACTTAATATTAAGAATTTTAAGTGCACTCAAAATAAAAACACTGTTATTGATAAATTCCTATGCGTTATTGATAAAATCGCTGTCAATACACGTCTAACAAAAATTTATGTCAATGTCATCAAAACGCTGTTGAAATAACAAAACCGCTTTGTTATTTTGATAATGCAATAATCAACATGCAATTTGCAAAAATGGCAATTAATTTTGTTGATTTGATTAAATTTTTCACATTTAATAATATTTGTTCTTAAATTAATAAAACTTTTTATCAATATGAATGTTGATATGACAAATGTTGTTGATATGACAAATAATTTTTTGTGGTTTTGATAAAAATTTTTAATTTTTTTGATAATTTTTTTTTGTTATATATGTTGCTTTGTTCAGATTTTTGATAGAAAATTTTTAATTTTTTTTGTTATTTTGATAAAAATATTTTGTTATTTTTATAATTATATTTGTCAATTTAACAAAATATTAAAGTAAAATCCTAAAATTGCTGGTATTCACCAGGCATTAAAAATGCAGCGAAATTTTCTTAATCTCTATTTTTCATTTGCTTCAGACTATGAAAAAACAAACAGCCACCGCGGCAGCCAGCGATCGCATTTTACAGCCGTTTCTCCTTTGCTGCTTTATTTCTGTTACATTCACGAAGCAACAGCAGCACCGAACGAAATAATTTTGTAGCCGTCTCATCGCTGCTGCTGTCTCTTTATAGCATTATCAAGCATTGGCAGCAGCAATAGAAAGATATGTTTACATGCGGTGCTGCTTTGTAGAGGTGGGTAATGGCACAATTTTTGGAGTGTTGACACACTAGCACATGTGCACCCATGTGTGTCAACACTCTGTGTTAGCACAATTGTGCCAAGACACATTTAAAAAATTCCTTTAATAATGCCGTTCAAAATATCAATACAATATAAAGTGCTAACAACCATCGCTACTGATTTGTGAGATGAGTTTATTTGTTAGTAAATTTCTAAATAATAGTACACTCAAAAGTGTCAAAATTAGATTTATGAAATTTAATGTAAATTAATTTTTGTTTATATTGTATCTTAAGATATCAATTTATTGATATCTATAAATATGCATGCAATATATACATATACCAATATGCAGAAATTTAAGCAAATATTTCTTACTCATAGAGTCGTATAGCAACACAATCAGCAATGTATTGCACTGCACAATAATGTGCTAGCGAAGTTGATAAGCACAGTAGTGTGTTATATATCCCTACAGAACACAAAAGTGCTTTCACACTCAGTGTGTCTTGTTGTGTGTGCGTCTAAGCGCTGCTTCCATTTTGTGTGCTACTGTGCCACTGTGTGTGTTAACATAGTGTGCTAGCACACTAGGCACACTACTAAGCGTCAGCACAGTGTCGAAGCACAGCACAGTGTTACACACCTCTACTGCTTTGCTATTTTCAGCATTTGACTGCTGCTGTTTGCAGTTGCTGCTGCTTTCTGTTTGCGGTATGTCTGTGCTATATACAGCAATCAGTAGCTGCTGCTTGTGGTCGCTGCCGCTTTTGTTTGTTTTTTAATCAGAAGCGGCAGTGAGTGTTCGGATTTTGCAGTCTTTATGCGTCATTTGTTAAGCTCGTGTTATTTTGAAGGATACCGTTCTCGTTGAATTTTGTTTTTTGTTAATGATTGAATTAGTTTTTATTTATTTTTATATTAAAAAATCTAGTTTGCTCAAAAAAAATTCGCGATTTTTTAATTCTGTCAAATAAAGCTTCAACATCATATAAAATATTGCAATTAATTGCAATTAATTTCATTGCAATTAATATCAATTGCATTCAATCATTAATTGTACACTGCAATTAATTTATTAAGACTAACCTGAAGTAATTGCAAAATACAATTAAATCGTTGGCAATTAACTATTTAAATTAAAGGTACAAACAATTAAAAATAGCAATTAATTTGTCCACCCGATGAGCTGTGTTTGATTGCATTAGTGTGGTAAATTTTTCGTACTGTACGCATAAATGTGACGACTTCACTTGTATGTGCATGTCACATTTCCCGCTGCTTGCTTCACCTCCTTTGCCTAAGAAAACCGGTTTCACGAAAAACCACTGCGTAAAAAAGAATCATTCTGATATGGCAAGCGCCTGCGTGGCGTAGGTCAGAAAAAAGAACAGTTTTGTTATTTTTTTATTTTGCAGCCCAGCAAGTGCATTTTTTTTTTGTCTGTCTGTCTGTCTGTTCCGTATAGGCTCACGCACCGTTTATCTGATTGCGCTGAAATTTGGACACCGAGTACCTTTCGTAGTGAGAAAGAACATAGGGGGCGTAAAAATGTGAGCGGAAGTATGTGGGCGTGTTACTCTATAATAACTTCTAAGCGCCTGAACCGATTTCCATGACATTTGGTATGAAGGTTCAACTGCTCCCAAAATAAAACATAGGCAATAAAAAATTCCAAAAACTTCCGCAAGAGGGCGCTTTAAGTAGTGCGTTCTTATTAAGACTTAATAACTCCTAAACTCCTGGACCGATTTCAATGAAATTTAGTATGAAGGTTCAACTGCTCCAAAGATAAAGAAAAGGTTAAAAATTTGGCGGAAGTATGTGGGCGTGGCACTCTATAATAACTCCTAAACACCTGGACCGATTTCAATTAAATTTGGAATGAAGGTTCGACTGCGCCCAAGATAACATAGGCTATAAAAATTCCAAAGACTTCCGTAAGGGGGCGCTTTAAGTGTACATTTTAAAGACTCAATAACTCCTAATCGACTGAACCGATTTCAATAAAATTTGGTATGAACGTAAATGACTTGATCGATTTTACTAAAATTTGGTACGTGAAATAACTTGACTCTGCAACAGAATTGAGGCTATTTAAATTTCAGAAAATTTCCATGAGAGGGTGCTTTATTCTCTTACATGGATATGTCGACAGTCCATATTTACTGAGTAAAATTTACTTTAATGTTCCTCTTCGACCTAGAAGATCTTTTGAGCTACTTTTTATGAACTTTGGTAGAACTAATTACTTACAAAACGAACCACTAAGAAGCGCTTGTGGAGACTTTAATTCCGTTTCAGATGTTATAACATTAAATGAATCCTTGTACTCAATTAAACTTAAAATTTTAGATTATCTGCAGTACCGCCGCTGAACTTGATAGCGCTCTTTCCAATCAACACAATTTTCGCTTGATGATGGATACATAACTTCATATAATCTGAATGGACCTGAGCCTGCTTGGACCTCCTCACTTAATCAAATCGAACATGCTTGGTGAACGCTAACTCATCTTTCGGCCGTACCGTGCTGGATGTATATTTTTTCTTCAACCATGCACGAACGATTTGTATTGTATATATATTAATATAACTGGCCAATGACACCTAGTTGTCTTAGTGCCTGCGTTCGCAACCATTTCTTGATATGGAATGAAAATGGTGTGGTGTATATGACCTAGTTTGTCGTAATACCACCTTGCTTAGCCACGACTCCGTTGGCTTTTACAAGACAGAACGATTTATATTATATATATGCATATGCTTATCAGTGTGGCGTACAGACCTTGTTTGTCTTGATACCTCCCACCGTTCTATGCCGACACCAAGCTATTTTAAGTGGGGGCGGATATAACCATGTTTGCCTTCTTACCACAATGTTCTTTGCTGTTTCATATTCTTAAATATCTTATATTTTTATGTACATATTTTAACGTATATTTTAATTTATTTGTACAATTTTAATTGTGTGTTTATATTATTAATGAACTTTCTTATTTTAATGTTTAAATTTTGTATAATGCTAAAAAGCCAAACAAGGCTTAGCAAATAAAATAATAGTAATAATAATTATTCAATCAACTATGTTTGGCTCATTCACGTCAAAACGGATGAACCAATTTTGGTGAAACTTGGCAAGCATTTGTATCTGTTACGGAAATAGATCCTATGCTTTTATAAGTTCTTTCGACAAAAAACAAGAAATGAGCCGAAGGCAAACGAAATCAAGAACCAAAGACGAACGAAAAAAAAGAAGTTTAACGAATACCAGCAAAAGATATATAAAGATGAAAAAAAATTAACCGAACAATATCCATCAAAACCGAAGTTAAACGAAAACAATCCAAAAATCGAATGGAATTTATTTGAGATAAAATTGCATATTAAATGCATGCTTAGAAAAACTTTAAACGCATTTTTCTCTGCATATCAAACTGCACTCAGAAAATAGTTTCTCGGAATATGATAAAACAGGCATCATATTTAGAGAAAATTGGTATTGACCTTGCTCCAGAGAATGCTTTTCTCTAAATGCGATCCTAAAATTCTCTAAAAATGATAAAAACCTTCTATGAAAAAGAGAAATATATAAAAATAATTCGATTTTAGAGAAAAAGACTCTTTAGTTTTGAGAAAACATTTGTTTTTATTGAAGAAAAAACTTCTCATAGTGAATTTTTTATCAAAATATATGAAAAAATTTTCATTTTCAAAAAATTGTTCTGTATAAATGAGAGACATTGAAATATTTCCATTTCCTAGAAGTGAAGAAATATTTCTTCGAAAATGTGAAAATTTATTCTAATTGAAGAAAATATTATTTGAAAAGAGAAAATTGCTTTTATCGAAAATAGAGAAATTTTTCACCGGGGAAGATATGTGTTTTTTACTGAGTGCGGGTGGCCATTTTCCTCAGAAACCAGACGTCAGATCGAGACGTTGAAGATGTAATTTTTTGTTTTAATCATGTCTGGCAGGTACAGTTTTACAGGAGGGGGCAAAACAGCAAAAAACGATACTTAAAAAAATTTTAAAATTGAATTGATAATTTTAAAAACGTAAAAATGAGAGCAGTTTTGAAAATCGTCCTCTTTCTGTGCTCGAGGCACAACCCCGAGTAACACCGGGTTACATCCGCTAGTATATGAAAAAAACATATTTATGTGTGATATATTTATTGTTCAAGTTGTGAGGAAAGGAAGCTTACATTTGGGCGAATTTTTTAGCTTTTTATGCTTAAATAAAACTCCAAATTAATTTTGATTCTACTGGATACTCAAAGTTGAATATTATATAAATTTTGAAGCAAATATCTACAGCTTTTAAAATGGAAAAAAAATTTAAATGTAACTCCATCAAAGTATAGCACAATGTTTTCTGGGTTCAACTCGCTACCAGTAAGTTTAATGAGAGGTTGAATTGATATCTTCTTTTCTAATTTCTGTCGGAGCTCGGCTTCTGCTTCTTCCACTGTTCTGCCGGCTGTCATGAAAGAGTTTTGAGAGTCTTTGATAATGTGCTTAATGTGCACTTCTTTCCTTTTTCAACTTTGACAATCTTGGATGTTGGAACAAGGACCGCATGTGATAAATATAAAATCGTTGCATATCGACATATGATGCATTAATAAAAAAAAAGTTAAAGAAAAAATTATTAACTTGAAATGCAAATTAATAAAAAATAATTCTGCTTACTTTCTGTTGGATTTTGTATTTGTTGCCACTCTTTAAACAAAGAAAGACTCTGTTGCCCTTTATTTTCTGTTCAATTATTTGAAATGTCTTTTCAGAGAAATTTTTAAAACATTCAATGAGGCTGGGCGAATTAGGGTGCAAAACTTTAAAGTCGCAATCAATCTATCATAAATAGTACAAAATCAATAGAAAACAAGTACAGAAAGTCTAAAGTCGGTCTAGGCCGACTATGAAATAGCCTAAACCTACTCTTCCAAAAAAAAATATTATTGAAAATGGGCGTGTCCGTGGGTGGATAAAGCCTATATTTTATATGAATTTAAATGTTGATGAAAAATTTACACATACCTACCAAGTTCTATTCCTGTAGCTCACAGTTAATGCCTTTATTGCGCTTTTGCTATGGGAGGTGTGCGTGTTAATGGACGGACTACTCCCAATTTTTGAACACACCTTAGTTTTGGTATAAAATACATACATACCAAATTTGATCTCTCTATGACAAACATAATCTTATATATTGAGTTTTAAACTTTTTGGGTTGTATGGGAGGTAGGCGTGTCCGTGGGCGGATGACGTCCATTTTGCAAAACCATCTTTGTTTTGTCATAAAAAACATATGTGCCAAATTTTATCTCTGTAGGTTAAACAAAGGCTTATTAATTGCGTTTTAAATTTTTGGGTTGTATTAAAGGTAGGCGTGTCCGTGGGCGGATGACACCCATTTTTCGAAAACATCTTTGTGTTGACACAAAACACATACACACCAAATTTTATTGTTGTAGGTTAGTTATAAGCTAATATATGCAGTTTTCAATTTTTGCGTTGTATGGGAGGTAGGCGTGTCCGTGGGCGGATTCCAAAAATATGCAATAGTGCAGATCCTTGGGTCCATGTGATCATGTGTACCAAGCTTCATCTAATTATCTCAACTCCTTCTTCGTATACGGACAACACACAGACTTTTGGGGGGTTTTATGTTTTTATTTTCAGACTTATTTTAATTTGTTATTCGTTAAATAATGTTAAGAGAACAATGTCTATTTGTCTTTTATTTTGAAATGTGCACCTGAAATGTTTTTGATATTATTTCGAGACCCCTACGAACACTTATCAGAAGTAGACCGTTTATTAACCCAGTTTGCCCAGTTTAATTAACCTGGAACCAGATCCAGTCATACGATATTAAAATTTCATACATGATTGCATGATCGATTGCTGAGATATTCATGGCGTATTTTTCAACCCATTAGGCCATCGAGATAGCTTTTCGTCGAATTATTTTAAAATAATAGCAATGCGTTTTTGCAATCGAAGGCAAAACTGCTTATCGAAATGTGCACCGATTATTTCAGCGGTGGAGAGCAAAATTAACACCTGAAAAGCTGATTTGGTAAAATAATACTCAAATCAGTTAATTACCTATTACTTTTTTATTAGTAATGCGATCGAGCCAAAGTTGGTGTCGATGAAAAGGCTAGATAAGAAACTAAATATTTCTGTTGTGCTTTGATTTATTTTCTATATTTTCTGCTTTCCACTGCCACTATTAACACCACCGGAGGTGGTGGTTTCGTAGTCTGGTAACTCTATTCAAATAGAAGAATTTCAAGGATACATCTGGTAGTCTAAGAAATTTTGATCTATTACCTAACCATCCTAACCATCAAAAGTATTGCGATATTTCTTACCTTAACTTTTTAGTGATTTTTTGAAAAAAATTATTTTCATTGGTATTTTTCTTTCCAAATGGGTTTTCCAATGGCATATGGGTTAATTGGATATATTTTGAGGCTTTGTAGCCTCGAGCCTTGTACATAAGCCCGGGTCAATTTTTGTTTTAAAAAAATCGTAGGCGCGGAAAATGTTCTACGTAAAATTGTGACCATCTTTTCCCAAAAAACACTTAGCCTAAAATCGATTTCGAGACTCCGGTTTTTCGAAAGAAAGTTTGAATTTGTGTTTTGCTAAAAAATGTGAAGAAATTGAAACAAAGAACCAAAAAAGTGCTGTACTAAAGTACAAATTGACGTGGTTTCGAACATAAAGTTAAAAATTATTAATTTTTTTATAAATTTCACGTGTTTCATCACGTGTCAACAAAAAATAAAAAATTTTCAGATTCATTATAACATTAAAAAAATATTTTGAAAATTTGTTTAAAATAGAAGAAAAACATTTGAAAGCTAGATTTGCTTGTATCGTTTCATTATTTAATTTTGAATTTCATGAAATCTATTGTATAATTCCACTTGCTAGAAAATATTTTATTTTGATGAAAGTTAGTAAATAAATAAATAAATAAGTCTACAAAATTCATGCCATATTCAAGGAACTGAGAGTAATATTCAACTTTTGGCCAGTGTTCGAAGAGTTCTGTGTCGACAAGGAATAACCGCTAAAGTCAAGTTAGGACAAATTGAGGTTAATACTTTCTTTGCGTTTTTTCGCAAGGAAAAACACTAGTACGCAAATTTTTATGGTTGTTCCTTCAAAATTTAATATTTAAGGCCATTAAATCTAAACAACAAAAGTCACGGTACCCTGATATAAGGGAGCAATTTTAATCTAAAAAATGCTCTTCTGAAATTTTGAAAATGAGTTTAGCTGTTATTCCTTGTCGACTCAGAGTTGTTGAAAAAAAATCAACAGTTATGGAGGCTTTCTAAAACAATCTTTTCAATTTTATATTGACTTAAGCTACATTCTTTTTGTTCTTTTTCTATAAAACTTTTTGTAACTTTTACTTTATTTTGTTTTGTTTATTTTACTATTGTTTTTTTTTTATGAATTTATTCATTTCTTACATTTTTTTGTATTTTATCGCTTTTAATTTGAATTTGAATAATAGAAATTTGTTTTTTTTATTTGACTTCCGGCTTTCACTAGATTCATAATAAAACTATAAATATGACACAATTTTTCTTAAATGAGGACATTCAATGAAGACTTTTTACCGAAAACGAGGAAATTTTTACCCTAATACATGTTTTTTGGATGTTTGTATACATTTTTCACATACTGAAGTAAAACACAAATGCAAACTTTCTCTCAAAAACCCGGAGGCTCGCAGTCAATTTTAGACCAAGGGTTTCTTAAGATCTGTTTACTATTTGTTAAATTTTTTCCACCCATACAAATTGGCCCGCCCTATTGTATACATGTAAAATCTAATAATATTGTCGAATTGTCATGTTTTTGGTGAAAAAAAGAGATGGATGCGTTAGTTATGCCATCCTCAAACTTCTCTACCATCATTACAACTTTCAAAGTCGTATACATTGATCAATTTTTAATTACAGTTGATTAGAAATGAGGAAAAAATTAAAGAAAAGTTACAGCGTAAGACCATGTCTTGCCCGGGATTTAAACGCGGTGCCTGGAATGGTGGTCAAACACCATTTCCAATCGACTTCCGAGTTCGTTTTATGTTTTTGATTCAGTGCTTTTTGATTTTGTGGCAATACTTTTCTAAGTAATGCTTTCTACAAATATTAAGCGAAAATTATTAAAACAATATATAACACAACAAAAAATAGCTTAAAATAAAACAACTGATATAAAATACTTCATAATTTTTATCGTTTTGCTTTTCAAATTTTATTTGTCTTTCATTTGATTTTAGACTGGAGTTCTTTATGGAGAGCATTGAATTCTGTGTTTTAGGATCCTTTTATTGTTTTAAATAGTTTTCATAAGAAGTTTTTTACTCTAAGTACTTTACTCAAATCTTTTAATTTTTAATCGTTTTGCATTATATATTGTATTTTTGTTTATTTGGGGGAAGGGGGGTTTAACCTCAAAAAACCCCTGCGTTCGCGCCTGCAGGTGGAGTATTCCACTGAAAATGGTAATTTTCGACTCTGTTTCATTGTTTTCCATAGTTTGACGTTAAATTACGTCTTATAGCGCGGTTTGTATGGGGTTGTTTTAACCATTTGTTTCAAAGCCATGATACTTTTTTGACCAATACTTTAGGGTATACCTACAGCCTTTAATACTCATCGTTCAAATAAAATATATATACTAAAATATCAGATATATCCTGCTTTAAAAGAAAATCTAATTTTGGATTTTGTCACTATTATATTAAAGTCACAAAATCTAAAAAGAAAAATTAATGATTTTATATAAGAAAATCAATCATCAGCTGCTTTTGTTGTGCTTGCTGTTTTCTTTGTTTTTGTTTCGTTGTTTTCTTGTGTTGTTTAATTTTTTTTTGTACGAACAGATTCGCAGCATTGGGTCTCTTCTCCACGTTAAAAGGGTTCATTGGGTTCTTGTATGTAATACTTCTTTAGTGTACTGAGTGCTCTATTTTAACACAAGAGGTCAATCACAAACTGTTTTCAACTCGGTCAACAAACTCAACTTGTCAAACTTAACAAGTTTATTTATTTATTTATTTATTTATTTATTTTTTTACTAAAAAAACATCATTTGTATAATAAAAAAAAACAATTTCTTTTACAATACATCAAAAGTTGGTGTATTTATTTATTTATTTACTAAAAAAACATCATTTGTATAATAAGAAACAATTTCTTTTATAATACATCAAAAGTTGGAAAGGTTTCAAAATATGAGTATGTACTTAACATAAAAATATTAAATGATTTTGATTAAATGAAATAGAAAAACGACAAGACTAGAACTTATGATTATCTCAAAGTTACTAAATACTAAAAATATAATTAAAATTATTGAAAAGAGCAGGTAAGAGATAAAAAGTTGGAAAAGGAAAATTTTCTCTATGTGAGCAATAAGAAATAGAATAGAAAAAAATATTGGGGCGTAGGAGGCATAGAATGAAAACAAGGGATAGATGAGAAGATTGGTTACATAGTATGTTGATTTGAAAAGTAGGCAAAAATTGTTTCCTCTAAACATTCTAGTTCTATTAATAGATTTAAGATGACTTGCTAGACTATTCCACAATCTAATTGCGTTAACGAAAAATAATCTTGAGGAATACAGAAAATTAAATTTAGGGATAGTAAGCATGCGACTTCTTTGTAGTTGACTGAATTGTAGTTTGTCATATAGATAAGATGGTGATTTCAAATGGATAAGCTTGTGCGAGAAAATGCAGTTTCTGAAATTTAGGTAGTTTTTTAAATCGCAACCAAGAATGCTTTTATTGTACTGAGATATTTCTCATTTCTCATATTTCAAATTTCAAATAGTGTACAAATTTGTGAAGGCCATATACATAACGTATGGCGTGATTGAATGCTAGTTGAAACTTTAGTTGAGAACTAGAATCCAGCTAACTGTGAACTAGCTCCGAATTAGTAATGTTAGGAATAATAAGTTGAATTACTAGTTTCCATCTGGTGCTGGTGGGTATAAATCTGGTGGGTATGCTGGTGGGTATAAATCAGCAGCCACTCTCAGATTGCGTAGAACATAATGCACTTTTCGTACCACAATATTAATGTGGTCAGCGCATGTCAGTGTAGATTTTATATAAAAACCAAAACTTTTTGTACATCTCGTTAACTTTTATTTCTCAGCGCCTATAAATAAATCAGGGACATCCTCGTAGTAAATGTTATCTTAAGCAATAGGTAGCACAACAGATTTCAGAGCATTAAGCTTTAGGCAATTCAAGATAGCCCATTTATTAATTGAGTCTAAATCCTGATGAAGTCTGTAGGCTAAGTCTTCTAAAAGACCTACTCTATTGGATATATAAATTTGCACATCATCTGCGTATGCATGCATTGTTGAGTATTTGCAGACCCTAAATATGTCGTTAATAAAAATTACGAACAGCAGGGGGCCTAGAACCGAGCCCTGGGGTACGCCACTAGACAGAATTTTATACTAAGAAAATTTATTACCAACCTTGATTCTTTGAGCCCGATTTGACAGGAAACTTTTTAAGAGGCGTATAGGACTATCACTAAAACCGTACATATACTTAAGTTTCCGACATAGCAAAAAATGATTGACTGTATCGAATGCTTTAGAAAAATCCAGCAAGCAAAGGAGTGTGAGATGCCCTTCATCATAAAATGATAATAATATCATCAAATATTTTGACAGTGGCAGTGGCACAGCTGTGATAAACCCTGAAACCCGACTGCATTGGTGATAATAAATTGTTAGCATTAATATATTTTTCGATTTGATCTGCCATAAGAGCCTCACACACTTTTGCCACACAACATAGGATGCTGATAGGCCTAAGGTCATTAGGTTCATTTGCAGTTGGTTTCTTTGCCACCGGTATAACAAGAGCAACTTTCCACGAAAAAGGAAACACAGACGTAATGATACAGTGGTTTACGATATGCGTAATGCGGCTGAGGACGGCACAAATATAAGTTTTATGAATTTTATTGAAACATGATCCTCACCTATTGCATTCGATTTAATTTTTACTATTGACTTTTTCACATTATTTGCACTTACTGTGGAGAATAGAAAATATTACTGTTCAGTATTATCAGAGAAAACAGAGTTGTTGCTAGGAATAGGCACTGTGTTGGACAGAAAGAAATCATTTAAAGTATCTGAGTTTCTGAGTATCTGAGTGAATATTGCATTCATCAGAAGGTTACTCACCAATACTGAACAAGTTGCAGTTGCAGGTGATGACTCATCTGTGTGCGCTTAGGGAAGACCGAGCGGAGATGTTGGTGCACTTTGTTAATTTATGTTTTTATTTGTTGCGCTTCGCAGATTTTTTGTTCCTGCAGGCTCGACATGATGAATTTTATTAAGCGCGAATAAATACTAATACTAATAAATATATTACAAATTATAAACATCATCTGCCACGGCAGTTCCGAGATTTTACTTTAGATGGAAGCAGCGATAATAATAAGCACGGCTTTGAAGTTTAAGCGAGATTGACGAGAAATATAGCGTTAAATTACAGACGCCATCGAAAACACGTCTATTCAGTTTGCATATCAAACTATAGCTGATATCTTAGTTTCGATCTAAGTTGATCGAAAGAATTTGACATTTTGCTTATTTGTTGTTGCTTGCTTTATTTATCATGTGACATGAAGTACATAACTTGAGTGTTATTAATTTATTTGTTAATCTTTGGAAGATAAATAAATAAAAAAATGTGCAAATTGGTCCAAACAATCGGACTAAAGAGACAAAGTAAAAAAAGTTACCACTCAAACGGTATTCTACGTTGTAACGAGTGTTTTTGTTTCGAAGGCTGAGGTATGCTCAGCCGCTCCAGGGTCCGTCCAAGGGATCTCGCAACCCTTGGGCAAAAGTTAATTTTTCTTAATCAGAAATTGAATAGATTAATTAATCGCAGAATTAGTCACGGTTGACGTAAAGGTCAACACAATCACTAAACCTCAAAGGTTTTAGCTCGGCACGATAAATAATCTATTTTGATCCCTTTTTTTATATTTATTCTTTCTTTTTTTTTATATTAAATATTTATTACAAACTTAGTGAATACCTAAAATTAGTTCATATGCGGTATAAAAATTAGTGGCAAAGTGCGCACGGCGGCAGAGGGCCAACTGATTCAGGCATACTTAGTATATACTTAAAATTAGTTCATATACGGTATAAACATTAGTGGAAAAGTGCTCACGGTGGCAGAGGGCCAAGCTGATTCAGGCGGTAGACGGCAGAAGGCCGACTGCAAAACAGGCCTTCACAACGTAGACCTACTTAGAGTACGGTGGGTTGCTGAACCCGAAAAGCTGAAGCTAAAGTTTGACCGGAGTCGAAAAGCCGGAGCTTGAATTTGACCGGAGTCGAAAAGCCGGAGCTTGAGCGTGACCGAAGTCGACCAGTTACTGAGTTACTGTGGTTAGGTGGCTTGATTACAGAAATCTGTAATCAATGTTATATCCCTGGCCTTATCAACACCTGAAAGTTGACTTACAATTAAAGATTTTAATTGACGTCAACTGAAATGTCAAGCGAACTCAACATACCTATACCAACATTTTGCGCACTACTTATTCAATGTTCACTGCTAACTGCATGTGAATCATATCATTGTTAGCATGTCAACAAGTGCTACAATGCAACGTTGCTATAAATAGCCTGGCTGCTTACATTGCTGCTAATGCTGCTAAACGAGTTTTTTGTGTATGTGTGCTGCACTGTGTTTGATACATTAAGCAGCCTTCACTGCGGTTAGTACTTAGATGGGGGACCACATTGGATCCTCCATCCGCATTATTATTTTTTTTTTTTTTTTGTTTTTTTATATTCTACGCTACTTCATTTATTAATTCTTCTTTTTCTTTTTCTTTTTCTTTTTCTTTTTATTTATTCATTAAACAATTATAAATTATAAATTAAATGTTGCCGTCGGCTTTTAAAATTATTATTATTTTTTTTTTTCTTACATTATAGGAATCTATATATTTTTATTTTAATATTTATTTGTAACGACTTCAGTCGTTACAACGTCTACACTTACACTACTATCGTAACTGTTTTTTTTTGTTTTAGTTTTAATATAATAGCTGCGTTCGCCAGTGCCAAACTTGCTTGTGAAAAAAGTCTACTCATATTGCTTTTATTTGCTCAATAGTTGGCAACACTTTTGCTATGACGACCACATCAATAAATAAATAACAAATTTTTACCTGCCAAAAAATCAATCGACACAAGACATTTTGAAAATAAACAAGCAAAGAAACCTCAAAGTCGGTCTAGGAATACATTAAACTTGGGTCCATTTTATTGTATCATGCAATTATCTCAACTCCTTCTTCTTATCCTGTGTTGACGGACAACACACAGACGGACGGACGGAAATGGATAGTTCGACTCACAAGGTGACTCTGATCAAGAGTATTTGTACTTTTCTATACCAGGCTCGCTTATTTCTAGGTGTTACAAACGTTTGCACAAAGTTAATATACCCTGACCTTTCAGGTTTAGGGTATAAGCAGTTGACTGCTTGAAGAAATTTTATTATTGTTTTTGTACTCACATCACATTTTGACAGAATCTATGACAGTTTACTCTATACCGTATACAAACCAACTAAAAAATAAGAACTTGGCAACACAACTTTACTCAACTCCATAGGTAGTTGACTTTCTCTATGCTCAACTAGCTGGAGACTTTGTTGTTGTTTTCTCATACAAATTTTGAAATAAGCGACATTAAGCGAGTATAGGCTGGCGAATCGAACGCAGCTATTGTAACATTAACCTTTACTACACAAATCGATTTGTTTGTAAAACTTTAATTTGAGCTTAGCTTTTTACAGCTGAAAATAAGTGCCTTAGTCTTCTTCCTACTACATCCTTTACAAAGGGGAACAAAAAAACATTTTTTTTTGCGTAATTAGTTTTTGGAGTCAAGTATAATTCACATTGTTTGAATTGACTCTGGTTCTCGCGATAAACATTACTTACTAACTTACTTAAGTGACCATGACAACCCATGGTTGTCGTCGACCCTCGGCTTATGCCTCAAACACCTTTTTCGATGGAATTTCTTCATCCATACGAAAGACATGACCCAGCCAACGTTATACGCTGAACTAAGTCAATGTCGTTGTAGAGCTCGTATAGTTCGTGGTTCATTCGAATGCGATAGTCGTCGCCAACTCGAACAGGACCAAAGATTTTGCAAAGAACTTTCCTATCGAACACCCCAACAGCGGCTGCATCTGTTTGTGATACCACCCATGCTTCAGTGCCATAAAGAAGCACATGTATAATGTCTTGTAGAGTGTTGGTTTTGTTGATCGAAAGAGGGCTCTGGAACCTAATTGCTTACATTTTTGTTGCTGTTTACGGCGGTGCTAAGGTATGCCCCTAATCCTAAGGGTTATTCAATATCGAAATAACTTTTGTGTGAAAGAAAGTTTTTAACAATTAACTTTCTAATTTCTTCACAAACCGCTTTGCTACGTGCCATAGTAGAAAATCATTCAAAAAACAACTGGTATAAAATCAAAGAGTGACCGAAATTTTCTCAAAACATTCCCAATTCATTCTCAATACATCCTCAATTGATATACAAAATCAGCAAAAAAGAACTTGTCCCGTTATCCTTGTGCACACTCGCATTCTTTCTATCGAACGAATTGAATATTGTCAGTTTTTGGATTGCATTTTATGACTGTGTTGGTTAATCTCGGTATTAACGTTGTTGTTTTTGTAATGTTTTTTCATTTCCTATTAATTCTAAAACATTAAATTTCAAGCTTTTAAGGATACTACAAACTTTGTATCAGAAATATTTGTAGTATCCTTATTATAAAAAGAAGTAGAAAGTGCTAATATTGTAAAATATGCAGCCGCACGAACTGATTGTTGTCGGGGTAGTACTAGAGGATGCTTTAGGCTTGAAACCTTGGGTTAGATGCTTAACGTGCTGGTAGAATTTTCGAGCATCCTTCTTTATTTATTTTCACGCTTACGCTTTTCCTGCTCTCTTATTTTGCGTCTGAAAAGCCATCTCTCTTCCTTCCTCTTTTCACGATAGATTTCGCGCATGGCTCGTGTTGCAGCTGACTGCACCGTTTTTGTATAAGTGGCGTATTTTGCTGCGACACTACTGTTCATACCATTGGTAACGAGGTTGCGGGCGCCAAAAACCAATGACTTCCTCAGCAACAGTGAGCATGTAGTGGGATATATGCGCCCAAAGTTCGCCAGCATCATTGAGGCAACAGTAAGGTTGGTTGAGCTTAACTGAGAGTTGAGCAGAGTAGGCCTCGGCGCAAAGTGCTTTGTTCCATAGGCAAAATTAAAATAAAATTGTAAAGCTAACAAAGTACCTTAAATAAATTCGTTAATAGAATTTATCATCTCGTCTTTTTGTTAACAGTAGAGGGCGCTAAAGTCAGAAAACGTTTGAGGTAAAACTGTTGAACGGAAAAACTGTTTTTACTGTGTTACAAATTTTTTTTTAAAAATTTAATTTTTTATTGTATTCCTTTGAAACTTAACAGTTTTGTTCATAACTATAGGTACAAAAAAGCAAAAATAATTGTTTGTAAATATTTTATATAGAAAAGTTGTTTGTGCCATCGAAAACTTTTGCGATTTTTTTATTTGGAATTCCCAAAATGCAAAAGTTTGATAGAGTGAAAATTTTTTTTTTGGAAGAATAGGTAATTTTTTATTTTTGATATTAGTACACTTGAAAGGGCTTAAATGGAATATGTGAACAAGTTTTAGATTTTTCACCCGGAAATGTAAAAATGATATGAATTTTTTGAGACATATATCCTAAGTTTCAGAAAAAGTTGCAAAGACCTAAGTTTATGGTACTGCCAAAATTAAAAAAAAAAGTTTATACAATTTTTTTGTTTTTATTACTATTAAAAATGAATCAAATTTTGATGTAGTGTATAATTTTTATTAAATAGTGACAAAAACTTACCAAAAATTGAAAGAATATATTTATTTTTTTTGGCGGAAATCCTAAAGTTTTGCAAACTTTGAAAAAATTAAAAAATTATATAAATAAAAAGTAGGCGATTTTTTATTTTTCATTTATATACTTTGTTAACAAATCTAACCACTAGTAAAAAAAAAATTTAAGATTTTTAACCGGAAATTGGAAATTTTGTATTTTTTGAAAACATCTATATTTTTGAGTTTTACAAAGACCAAAAATATGATTATATAATTTTTTCCAAGTTAAGGGCTCCAGCGACGTTCAATGTTCAATTAAATTTTTGCAAGCTGTGCAATTTTATTGACTGTAGGTCTGTTTAAGAACTTTTCGAGTTAAAAATATAAAGTAACTTTTACTGGGAGAGTAAGAATGATTTTACTCTCTCATTAAAAAATATCACAAAAAGTAAACGAACGACATCCAGTAAAAAGTATCAAGTAATCAACATTTGTTTGTAAACAGCTGATTCATGTTTTCCTTTTTGCTTTTCGTTTCATTGGTTTTCCTATGTTTCAACTCATTTACTCCGTGAATTCTTGTTATTTACATTTTGCTATTTTCCGTTATTTTTTATATTTGAGCAAGAGATGAGAGCGTGTTTATTTCAGTTTAACGTGATTATTTTCTAATAGTTTGCGATTGTTTTGAAGTTTTCACCATTTTTGTATCAATAATATTTGAATTAATTGTGGAATAAACACTAAAACATTAAATGAATACCTAGTCAATATTGAAATAACCTCGTGCTGCAGTAATGATTATAATCTAATAGTGAGCCCTCGTGAGTTAAATAATCTCACTGGTTCATCTCTATATATGTATATGCATAATAAAACTATTCTGTCAAATTTATTTACTAGTTGTGAAGCAATATTTTTCGATAATGACAAATTGTATTATTAATTCCGATATAGTTGATTTTTGGTTATCAGTGTCTTCAAAAAATAAGAGCCCAGAAGTATATAAATTTATAAAAGGCAAAATTGGGGATTCAAGTCTTGAAAATGAAGTGTTGTAAAGAAAAATTAAATTGTTTGACAATAAAATAAAAAATATTGGAGCGAGAGTAGATCCAATAGACAATTCTTCGATAAAAAGTATTCTAAGTGGTTGAATTGGAAATTTTTCGACCCAGACAATGTAAGTTGTATATTGATATTCTTTTTAATCTAAGTAAAAAAGTTAAACTTTAAAACTAAAATATTTAGTTGAGCAAATTTAGAAACAAATATATTTATGACCTTTTTTAAGAGAATATTAAATTATTTGCATTCTGATCACAAATGTAGCTAAAATAAGTTTTTGGTAAAAAGGATATATGGGAGATGGGCATGTCCTTGTATCGAATGAAGCGAAAATTCTTAGAGAGCCCAAAAATATAGTTTTATAAGTTGTTGTAAGTTTTCAGTGCATTCTGATCACAAATGTAGCTAAAATTTAGTTTTTGGTAAAAATGATATATGGGAGATGGTCATGTCCATGTATCGAATGAAGCGAAATTTCCCAGAGAGCCCAAAAATATAGTTTTATAAGTTTTTATAAGTTTTCAGTACATTCTGATCACTAATGCAGTTACAATTTAATTTTTGAGAAAAATTATATATGGGAGGTAGTCATGTCCTTGCACCAAATGAAACAAAATTAACTACTAAGCTAAAAGACATATTTTAACAGATAGTTACCAACTTTCGATTTATTCTATATACAATTATAGCTAAAATTTAACTTTGAAATTTAAAGGTGTATGGGAGGTAGTCATGTCCTTGCACCGATTTTTCCGAAACTTCGAATTTTTCTTAATTAACATATTTTGAACCAGCACACCAAATTTCATTTTTCTGCGATAACTTCTCTAATTTTGCCGATTCACTATATGGGGACAAAGCACTGTGCGGCGGTCCGTTGTGATTGCAGCTTATCGACATCAAGCTTTCGTTGCATACCTGTGCGTATATTCTTCGCATTGCACAATCGCATACGGATCTAGGCTGCACCAAGATAATGGTCGGAATAATGCAGCGTGACTTCCGTCGATCACAGCATGATCAATCTGATTTTGTGTTCCTTGATCCGGGTACACCCAAGTGGCCTTGCGGATTTCGAAGTGTTGGAATCTGGTGCTACTAAATATCATGTTTTTCGCGATATGCCGTTATTTTAAAAATTAAGGAAGTTATAGGGTATTCTACACCCCCATCCTCAAGATAAAAATTATTTGATTTTAAGATAATAATTTTTTCAAAAATTTTCTTATATTATACAATTCAAAAGATAAATGTGAGTTTAAAACTTACTTACAACTAGTTATACAATTCAATAATAGTATTATGTACTATATATGTGATACTTTTACATTGATTATTAAATTCATTAAATCCATTTTTTTAATAAATTATTATGATATTCTTTTATTTTTCCATTTACATCTATAATTGAATTTACTCCATTTTTATCGACTATTCTATATGGACCATGATAAGGTGGTTGATTTTTCTTTCTATTCATCTTTTTTATTATTACATTATCACCGATCTTTAAATTTAACGGGTTAAAATTTTCATTATTTCTTATTCGATTTTCTTTTGATATTTTTATTAATTCTTCAGTCTTTTTTAAAGAATATGCTAATCTTGCTTTTAGTTCTTGCGCATAGTTATCTGTATTGTAATATTTTGAATTTACTGAATTATCATTTGGAAGGTTCGCTAACCTGCCAAAAATGAGTTCAAATGGCGTGTAATTTGTATCAACATGAGGTGTAGTGTTGTAAGCAAATGTGAAGTATGGTATCCATTGATCCCATTCGTCACCTTTACAAAAATTTAATAAGTATTCATTCAATACTCTATGATTACGTTCTATCGAACCAAGTGTTTCATGATGGTATGGAGTACTGAAAATTTGTTTTATCTCTAATAAGTTGCATATCTCTGATAGTAATTCGTTGGTAAACTCTGTACCTCTATCTGACTTTAAAATTTTAAAATGACCATATATTAGAATTAAGTTTTCGATAATAGTTTTTGCGACTGTTTTCGCGTCTTTTGTCTCCATTGGACAAGCAATTATATACTTTGTTAATTCACATTGCATTGTGAGTATGTATCTGTAATTATTTGTTAAACGTAAAGGGCCTACTGTATCTATCGATACGACTTCGAAACTAGTTCCTGGCGTGTTTGTTATTGTAAGTTTTTCTTTTGTATGTTTTGTTTGTTTATTTATTTTGCATTTTTCGCAATTATTTATGAACTTCTTTATCATTTTACACATATTTTTCCATATGTATCTTTGCTTTATTTTTAAAATTGTTTTTCTAATCCCCATATGACCTCCGTGGGTCGAATTATGATATTCCTCTATAATACTTTTCTGTATTTCTATATCTTTTACTTTTTCCGGTTCTCTATAAATCAATATCTTTAAATTTTCTTTATCTCTTTTCAAACTATTATAAATCTTTTTGAATTTTTCTTTCTCTACCGTTTTAAATATTATATCATTCGCATTTAATGCTAATTCTTCTATTCCTAACTTATGCATTTTTGACGACAGTTTCTCCAGAGTCAGCTGTGTGAACAAAGGATTATCGCTGCATCTTGCAATGACTTCATTATCTTCTATATATATTTGTGTTCCCTTAAAACCTTTTTCTGTTATAAATTTAAGCTTTCTTATTTTGTTTACATCCGATATTGATGTGCATTCCCAAGCAATTAGTTGATCAGACGTTTTGCTGGAAAGACATTTTTTGTTTTTAAAATCCGAGTTTTTTGTATGGTTATTTTTATCCATACTCCTTGTTATTGCTAGTATTTTCTTGTCTTCAGGTTCCAATCCAGTTGGAATCATGGCTTTAAGTGAGTTGCTATTTAAAATTATGCGCGACAATGCGTCTGCGTTGGTATTCATTTTGCCTGTTTTATATATGATCTCAAAATCATAGTCGCATAGGTCTAACCTGATTCGTGTCAACTTCGACGACGGATTTTTATGCGAAAAAAGAGACACTAATGGTCTGTGGTCTGTTACGACTGAAAATCTGCGACCGTAAAGATATGGTCTAAAAAAATTAATTGCCCAATGTATAGCTAGTAATTCTTTTTCTATAATTGGTTTATTTAAATCATGTTTTCCCAGAGATTTGCTCGCATACGAAATTGGTAAATCTGATCCGATCTCACCTTGCGATAAAACTGCGCCAAGTGCAAAATTTGAGGCATCAGTTGTTAACACAAAAGGTTTATCGAAGTCAGGGTATTGAAGCACCGGGGGATTTAGTAGTTTAGTTTTTAATGTTTCAAATGCATTTTGGCATTTCTCAGTCCAGATAAATTTTTCATTTTTCTTTAAAAGAGAATTAAGGTCTTTGGCTATATCAGCAAATTTTGGTATGAAGCGCCTATAATAGTTGCAGAAAGCAACAAATCTTCTAACGTCATCTGCGTTTGTTGGGGTTGGGTAGTTTTTTATTACCTTATTTTTTGCTGGGTCAGTTCTTATACCCGTAGTGGTAATAAGATGGCCAAGATAAATAACTTCCGGTTTTAAAAAAGAGCATTTATCTGGATTCAACTTTAAATTAAATTTCCTCATTCTTTGAAATATTTTCGTTAGATTTTCATTGTGATGCTTTAAACTGCATCCAAATACAATTATATCGTCTACGTATAGAAAAGCCTCCGCATCTAAACCACTTAAAGCTATTGTTAGCATGCGCTGAAAGCTGTTTGACGATATTTTCAGTCCAAATGGCAAACGTTTGAATTGGAAATGTCCATTTCCTGTTGAAAATGAGGTCAGAGGTCGTGAGTCTTTGTGTAGGTCTATCTGGTGGAATGAGCTGGTCATGTCCAATGTCGAAAAGTATTTAGCTCTTCCAAGTCTGTCAAGTACGTCTTCTATTTTGGTAAGTGGGAATTTGTCACTCACGATTTTCTCGTTTAATTTTCTAAAATCGACGACGAGTCGCCATTTTTTTTTATCATTTGTTGATTTCTTCGGTACTACGAGTAGTGGAGAATTATAAGGACTGACTGAATGTTCTATTATGTTATCCCTCAAAAGTTGGTCAACCTGTTCGTTTATTTCTGTCATTTGTGTTTGTGGCAGTCTATAGTTTTTTATGTAAACTGGGTTTGAATCTGTTGTTTGTATTTGTTGCGTATAAAAATTGTTGACGCTTAAATGTTCTCCAGGGAGATGAAAAATATCCTGGTAATCTTTAATGATTTCTATTATTGAATTTCTTGCTTCTGGTCCATTGCATCCAATGTCCAAATCGCTTAAAAGTTTGTTGAGCCTGTCCTTGTTGACTGATTTGTTTCCTTTATATTGGAAAACATTGTACTTTTTTAAAAGTTCAGTTTTTACATTTAAATTTTTCAGTATTAAATCTTCCTCTGTTGTATTCAATACTTTAACATGTGCCACGCCTTTCGCGGGTATTATGCTATTTCCTAAAAATACCCCTTTTGCTATTTCTTCATTCAAAACTATGCTATCATCCATAACTTTAACGTTTATGGGTACTATTGACTCAGACCGAGCTGGTATTAAAATATTTGTATTATATTTATCTTTTAAATTTATTGGTATGATTAATTCTTTTTCATTTATATTAAAACTAACCGTATATGTTTCAAAATCTATTTTTGACATATATTTTTCTAAAATATCTCGCCCTATGATTCCATCTGTTGCGATTGGAAAATCATCTTCAACTATATAAAAATTGTGCACAATGATTTCTGATTCTACCATTAATTTCAGATTAGTTGTGCCAATACATTCAATTTCTTCTCTTGTTATTCCTGTAAGTGTTAAAATATTTCTTGTATTAACTTCATCTATATTATTTAATTTACAAATGGAGATATCAGCTCCAGTATCTACCAAGAATTTTAAATCTTTATTAGTATTTTTACATTTTAAAATTATGTAATTTGATAAATTTTTCGATATTTTGTACATTAGTTTTGGCCTCTGCGGGTACCATTCTCTGTTACCCGGCCATAACCGTTTCCCTGTGTTCTGAAATTTTGATTTGAATTTCTATTTGTGTTATTATTGTTTCTGTAATAATTTCTTTGATTATTATTTTCATAATTATCGTTTTTAAAATTGTTGTTGTAATGGTTATTGTAACCATTATTTCCAAAATTTTGGCTGTAATTGCCATTATTAGTATTTCTATGTGAAAAATTATGGCTTTGATGGCCATAAGAGTTGCCCCTGTAATTGTTGTTTTTATTATTATGATTGTTGTTATTATTATTATTAAACTGGTTTCTGTTTTGGTACCTTCTATTTCCGATACCAAAATTATTTCCATTCCGAATATGAAAAATTGCGTTGCTGTCTGTCTCTAGACTTCTTTCGACAGTCATACACCTTTCTACGGCCTCATTAAATGTTTTTGGTGGGTTTGACAACAAAATATTTGTATATTCCCTATTTACGCCTTTCAAGAAAATATTCAGAGACATACTCTCATTTACTTTATAAATTGCATCTTTTTCTAATTGTTTTGGATTATTTAATGTTTTTATTTCGAAATAACTTAACTGATCGGAAAGTTCCACTATTTTCTCTCTAAATTCTGATATAGTCAATCCATTTTGTTTAAGTGCACTGAATTCACTTAAAACTTGCTGTAAATTCTTTGGATTAGGGTAAGCTTTTTCCAACGAATTCTTCAGCTCTAAAAATGTTGCAGGCTTATTTGAGCGTCCAAGTATGCTGCGAACTTGGGCTGATAATTTAAAATTATAGACATATTTTATAAAAATAGGTCTATCTTCATCTTTTACAAGATCATGCAATAACTCTGATTGCGTAATAAAATCCTCTAGTTGATTAAAATTACCTTTAAAAACTTGTAGGTTTTTACCTACCATATTAATATCAAAATTAGACATTCTTGCCAAATTTTATTTTTTCTAAATGTTGCAGAAATTTACATTTTCAAAATTTATATCTAAAAAAATTTTTTTTTTTTGTTTTTTTTTTTTTTTTTTTTATATATTTTCTCTCATAATTTAGATTATTTCTTAGTTTTATTACTTCTTCATTTGAATTGACGGATTTTCTATTTTAAAACTCAAGAATCTACTCTAATTTCAATTTTTCTAATTCAAATTTTATATATATATAAGTTAAATATTTTTTTAAGTGTTCACCACTGTATTTTCTATTTTTGTTTAATTTTATTAAATTTAAATTTTTCCAACAAAACAATATTCGTTTCATGTAAATTTACCACATTAATGTTGTATTAGAACATCATACATATTTAGTGTGTCTGAAACACCCTCTGATTCTAGTACTAATCTATTACAAATATATATGCGAAAGATGCATAAAGCAACAAGTGGTTGACTGACGTTTCAGTCAATGAATGAAAACAATGCCGGTATGCGTAAATTTTTCGCGAGTGCTTTTAATATAGCTTTAATTGTTTTAAAAAAAGTGAATATATAAAAAAATTATTAATAAAAATGGTTCTAATGAACTACATATAAAATAGTTTTTCATTTTGATAAATATAAATATAAATATAATAGTTTTATTTTTAATAATAATAAAAATATTATGAACTCATGTGGCGTGTGTGTGTGTGTGTGTGTGTGTATGTTTATTATTAAAAAAAATGCATTAAAAAGAAAATTCAGCTATGCTTTGATTTTTGCGAATGTATATGATGCATGGATATAATTTTTGTATTGCTATTTTTTTTTTTTTTCTTTTTTTTTTTTAGATTTCATATTTCTAAATTATTTTAATTATAAATTGAACTATTATTTTCAAATTTAAAGGATTTTAAAATTCAATTAAATTAATTTCTATAAGAAAATTAATCTGAGCTTTGCATATAAAAAAATGATTGTGTTGTTGTTTTTGCTGCTGCTAATTTTTTTTTTGTTTTTTTTTTTTTAATTTTTATCATAATTTGTTCCGGATCTGTGCGCGCTGGCCTGTAACTGTCGCCTTGTAGAAATTTGTCTGCTTTCCAGCCGGTACGTCCATAAAAAATGGTACGACGGTGCAACGTTTGCTTTTGCCGTCGGTAAAACGCTCAATGGTGCAGGATCATCTGCCAGCGTATCAAAAAATCGGTCCGAATCGTGCAGGATCGCCATGAAGTGTTCGCAGTTTATTTTTAATGTTTGATTTTTGTTTAAAAATGTTTTGCGCGAAATTTTTATCGCTTATTTAAATTTTTGACGAGTTTTAAAACGCGGTGTGTTTTTATTAGTTTGTTATAAGGCCCTGCCTAATAATTTGCCGGCGCTTAAAAACGCCACTGGCCTATTTATTTATATTATTCAGCCTGAGCAATTGAATGCTCAAAAGGCTTTAGAATTAAAAATTGGCAGATGAATGCTTGGTACTGAATGTTTATTTTTGAGGATTGCACCTCCTTAAAAAGCAAACTAACAGTATTTTGATAATGGTCAAATTGAGTTAAAATTCTTAATATATAATAACTTAAAATAAATAAATAAAAACATAAACAAAAGTGTTATACTTCTTTGAGTTAAATCATAACATAGTGATGTGCTTAAAATTAGTGCGATAATGCAGGCGGTTATAGGGTATTCTACAACATATTTTCATCCGAATCATACAAAAATCCGAAAATCCGCATCTAAATTGCCTCCAAGTTACTAAACCTGCACTGTTTTTAAAAATGTAAACTTTTTTTTATTTCATAATTCATGCAAAATCAATATAAATTCATAAGAAATCAAAAAATTTAGATGTTTTTTATCAAAATGAGATAACATCATTAAATGTGAATTAAACCAAAACATGCCAATGGAATTTAATGAAATATGGCTAATTATTTTTGCAGCCTGTGTGTGTTTATAACTTAATATCAAAAAAGAGCTATTTAGACGTTTTTGATTTTTTATCAATTGTTAAATAAAAAAAAAGTTTAAATCTGCATAAAAAAATTATTTTTTCAGAACTCCTCTCGTCTAGTGATATGAAACGAAAATGAAATAGCCGCTGCGGTGAAAGAATTTTACTTTCGTACGGCTATTGTTTATTCATGCCCTGGCATGAATGGCACAATGGTCACTTGAATAGATGGGAAGAAAAAAACGTTTCAAAAACATTGTCTCACAATGTTTTTACGAGAAGCTTTTTCTGTTTTTAAGAAGAGTTTCCAGATAATGGAATAAAGTTTTCCAGTTTCTGCGCATTAAGGCCTAAAAATGTTTTACTGCTAAAGGACACTCCATTAGAGCAGTGTTAGTGTATAACGCATACGAATATTATCCTTAAACTTTAATGTTTTAATAAAAACTATGATTGGCCTTACTGGGACAACATTTTATGTGATTCGGCGTTGAATTCAAATTGTTGGCGAAATAGTTGTGAAGAATGCAAAAATGGAAGCAAAATACAACTACCTGATAACTCGGCTAAAAAAGTTACCAGGAAACTATGGAAAAAAGAGACGATGAAAGAATAAAATTTAAAACAGACGAAATTAGCTTGGGCGAGCTCCATGAAAACTTAGTTTCAGAGTAACTTGGAGTTTTGTATCATGTCAATACAAGAAAAAATTGGTAATTTGTTCTGACACAAAGCAAAAAGATAAAGACAGTAGTTTTAAATTTGTGACATCTTTATATGAGAGAATTTTTGATGCTGGGGAAAAAAACGAAAAAAAATTTTGAAGAAATCATTTGGAGTGATGAAACTTCCTCAGAATTTAAAAACAGATTCATGGTCATGTTATTGATTTTCCTTTTTAAAAAATACAACAAAAACTTTGAATGGAAATACTTTGCCACTTCCCACGGTAAAGCCTTCCACTCTGTTCGTTTGCTTGAAATGTTGCTGTCAACATCCATTGGTTGGAAAGTAGCAGAAACTCTTCTACTTATGTCTGAAAAGAAAAATTTGGTCGACCAACTATTGAAGAAAAACTAGCCGAAGAAGCTCCACAGACTTCCAAGATAATGTACTAACGACCACCTAATATTAAATATATCTCCTATTAGGGTAGGAGAGTAACTACGGACTCTGATCAAAAAAAATAATGGATTCGTGTTTTATGACCTGGATTCAGTTTAAAATGTAATTTTATTTTAATGTATCTTTTCTATGCATTAGAGTGTTAACTAAAGTGTTGCTAGTGGTAGAGTTATGGCATTTTATATCTTCTTATTTATAAAATCAAATGTTTGTCTGTCTGTCTGTCTGTTCCGTATAGGCTCACGCACCGTTTATCCGATTGCGCTGAAATTTGGACACCGAGTACCTTTCATAGTGAGAAAGAACATAGGGGGTAAAAAAGTGGGCGGAAGTATGTGGGCGTGGCACTCTATAATAACTTCTAAACGCCTGGACCGATTTCAATGAAATTTGGTATGAAGGTTCAACTGCTCCCAAAAAATAACATAAGCCATAAAAAATTCCAAAGACTAACGCAAGAGGGCGCTTTAAGTAGTACATTTTTAAGACTCAATAACTCCTAAGCGCCTTGACCTATTTCAATGAAATGTGGTATGAAGGTTCAACTGCAACCAATATAAAGCATAGGTTATTAATGTGGGCGGAAATATGTGGGCGTGGCACTCTGTAATAACTTCTAAGCGCCTGAACCGATTTCCATGACATTTGTACCGATTTCAATGAAATTTGGTATGAACGTTCAAATGCACCCAAGATAAAACATAATATATAAAAAATTCCAAAGACTTCCGAAAGAGGGTGCTTTAAGTAGTGCATTGTTAAAACTCAATAACTCCTAAATGACTTGATTGATTTTACTAAAATTTGGTACATGAAATTACTTGACTCTGCAACAGAATTGAGGCTATTTAAATTTCAGATAACTTCCGTTAGAGGGCGCTTTATTCAATCAACTATGTTCGGCTCATTCACGTCAAAACGGATGAACCGATTTTGATGAAACTTGGCAAGCATATGTATCTGTTACTGAAATAGATCCTATACTTTTAAAAGTTCTTTCGACAAAAAACAATGAATGAGCCGAAGACAAGCGAAGTCAAGAACCAAAGACGAACGAAAAAAAGAAGTTTAACGAATACCAGCAGAAGCTATATAAATATGAAAAAAAATTAACCGAACAGTATCGACCAAAACCGAAGTTGAACGAAAACAATACAAAAATCGAATGGAATTTATTTGAGATAAAATTGCATATTAAATGCATGCTTAGAAAAACTTTAAACGCATTTTTCTCGAAATGACTTTTCAAACTGCACTCAGAAAATAGTTTCTCGGAATATAATAAAAAAGGCATCATATTAAGAGAACATTGGTATTGACCTTGCTCCAGAGAATGCTTTTCTCTAAATGCGATCCTAAAATTCGCTAAAAATGATAAGAACCTTCTATGAAAAAGAGAAATATATAAAAATAATTCGATTTTAGAGAAAAAGACTCTTTAGTTTTGAGAAAACATTTGTTTTTATTGAAGAAAAAACTTCTCATAATGAATTTTTTATCAAAATATATGAAAAAATGTTCATTTTTAAAAAAAATTTTCCGTATAAATGAGAATTTTTTTGTGCAAGAAAAATATTTGTCATTATAAGAGACATTAAAATATTTCCATTTCCTAGAAGTGAAGAAATATTTCTTCGAAAATGTGAAAATTTATTCTAATTGAAGAAAATTTTATTTGAAAAGAGAAAATTGCTTTTATCGAAAATAGAGAAATTTTTCACCAGAGAAAGATATGTGTTTTTTTTCTGAGTGCGGGTGTCCATTTTCCTCAGAAACCAGACGTCAGATCGAGACGTTGAAGATGTCATTTTTTGTTTTAATCATGTCTGGCAGGTACAGTTTTACGGATATTTGACTAAACACTTTCGACGGAAGGAGGGGGCAAAACCGCAAAAAACGATACTTAAAAAAATTTTAAAATTGAATTGATAATTTTAAAAACGTAAAAATGAGAGCAGTTTTGAAAATCGTCCTCTTTCTGTGCTCGAGGCACAACCGGTACTCGTACACCGGGTTACATCCGCTAGTTGTTGATAAAAGAAATCGAGAATATATTACATATTTCTGCAGACCCTCCATGCAGAGAATGCAGAATATATTACCTTTAATTATGGAAAAACGAAATTTTGCATAATTGTACTTTAGGGACCACTCACCTCTATTTTCTTCGAGTTGGATTTTTTATACTTTGGCCTCCTTAGCCCAATGGGGTAAAATAAAGGTTGCTCTCTTATGGCTTAGGAGATAAAATTCATCAAAGTTTGAAAAATCGCTAATAAAAATCTGTCAAACGTATATTCACTATTTATCAACAAATTTAAACAGTAAACTTACTTTAATTATTTACTTATTTTTAAAACAAATAATTTCCGTTTTAACTAAAGTGACGAAATTGAAGAAGGCGCACAGAGGGGTATTGAGTTGGATTTTTGGCTTAAAATTAAAAAAATCGAATAGAAGCTACGAATTTTTTTTGGATACCGGTTTTAAGTTAATAAAATTCTACGTGAGTTACAAAAAATGAATGCTTTAACTTACGGTTTGTTCACAGAGTTATAAATTTGCTTATAACGCGTTACATCTAAAACCAGCTATAAAATAAAACTTCTTATTAAGATGTTATAATTTTTTTCAGTTTGTTCATTCAATTTTTTTCTTTCGATTTGTAACGCGTTATTAACTGGTGAAATGCTTTTATAACGTGGTGAAAAAGTCAAAGCATCAAAAATGTATACATTTTGTAGCGTTATCATAGAACTGACTTTTAATTCATAACCAGACTATAATACTCGTTACAAATTTAAAACACATTTTGTGGCGTTTTAGCACAACTGAATTTTTATTTATAACGAGGTTTAAAGTTCGTTTCAATATGATATATGACGAGTTCTAGACGGCGAACAAACCGATTAAGTCACGAAAAGAGTAACAGAATAAGTTTTATATTTATAACTCCGCGAACATACCGGCCGTAAGTGTACTAGTTCAAAAGTTACTGCTGTGGCGCAGTACAGAATCGTAATTTTTTAGCACTTTTATACAAAAGTTTTATTTAAAAAAAGTCTTTTGTGCAAAATTGTTTAATGGAACCTTCAACTTCAGGATACTGTTCTTATGCCACAAAAATTGATCAGATATAGTGTTGGAAATAATTTGTTTGTATTTATTGAAAAATGTGTCGAAAAATTCCGATATTTCGATATTAATGTGAAGGTTAAATTTATTTTATTGTGTTCCGTTTGTCATTTTAATATGATTTTATATTAATATGTACTGTTGTTTAGTGCTTAAAATTTTGTTGTGCACTCTTATGCACTTTAGACAGTGTTAAGCTTTTTGCAAAAGAACTGCGGTCGGTATTATCAAATTAAGCAAGTGCAGCCAGGAAGAGTGTTTTTGTTGTTTCTACGCTGCTTATTTTTGTTGTTGTTTTTTGTTTGTGTTTATGTTTTGTTTTAAATTTCTTTCCTTATTTTGTAGCTATACCCTACAGTCTGTTTATTTGAGTTTAAAATTTTCATGGTAAAAACTTAAATGTTTATTGATGAGCTAACATGATATGTCACAGAAACAATTTTCCTTATTCGTTTTTTCTGAAATCGTTTTCCCTATTGTAAGGTTCACAACCGTAACACTTTAAATGCATGACGTGACAAATTTTTTTTAATGTTGGCACCTCAATTATATAATAAACTTTTAAAAATTCTCCGATTTTTAATGGGGGACATTACATTCGTGGCAGAGAAAACAGAACTTTATTTAAAAATTCATAACTCAGTCAAAAACAAACATTTTTCCAAAATTAAAATTAAAATAGAACAAATTACAAGAAAAAAAATTAAAAAAAATATATTTTTCACTCCAACATGGTTTTATAGAGCTCCAAACTCGCGGCAGAGAAAAAAACGGGGCCTCGTGGTTGCAGCGCTGGGAGTCGCAAAAATTGTCCGATCTGGAAAAAAATGAAAATTGGCTATCGTACGACAGGAGCTTTTTTTAAAATTTTCTTTCAAGTTTTGGTGATGTTCCAAATTTGAAAGTGTGTTTTCTCGAAAAAAAAGTTGACTATTTATATATATATATATATATATATATATTTATATATATATTTATATATATATATTTATATATATAATATATAAATAGTCAACTTTTTTTTCGAGAAAACACACTTTCAAATTTGGAAATATATATATATATATATATATATAATATTGACAATATTAAAAAATATTGAAAATATTGAAATATTGACAAAAATTTATAAAAAATCGAAAAAAATTTAAAAAAAGCCCGAATCAAAATCGAAAAAAATTTAAAAAAAGCCCGATACGATAGCGAATCAAGGTTAAAAAAAAAATTTCGTCAAAAAATGAACACGCTAGTGCAGCAACCAGTACGAAAAACATGGTTTCGAGATAAACGCGTTCAAAGTTTGTGAACAAAGCAAAAAAAGTTACCTTCAATCTGCCATGCCTGCTTCGTTCTGTATGCCTTCGTTATCTTGTGTTGAGCTATTTTATATACGTGAAGTGAATATTGAAAAATTCCGTGATTTTGCGGAATATGCCCCCAACTGTGAATAAGATTTTAATTAATGGGCCTGAAGTCATCAAATACGCTTTATTGCCGATTGGTCAACTGTCCGAGGAGGCGCAAGAAGCTCTCAACAAAGACTAAAAAACATGCAGCAAGCATTTTTCACGAAAAATCAGCCGAGAAAAATCGCTCGAGAATATTTTCAATAAGTTTTTGATAACTTCTGATCCTATTATTTCGAGCAAAATGAAATTACCTCAAAAGAAGTTACAAAAGCTGTCACAAACTGCTGTAGATTTGATTGTAGAACCATTGGTGCCAACAAATGAAAGCTACGGTGAAGACACTGATGAAACCGATCAAGATAACGAAGAGGAGAGTGGTGACATCGATTTTCAGGATCCATACGATGGAGTTTTATCAAGAGGCTGTGATTAAAAATTCATATTTAAAATATAAAAATAAATCAAAAATCGCTACTTCGGAAATTATATAAAAAAAGTGTTTTTCTTAAAAAAAACAAAAAAAAAATCAACCAAAGGATATCAACCGATGGTTTTTTTTCTTATTTGGACCAATTCTAACTAAAACAAAAGCCAAAGTTATCCTCAGTCTTCAAAGTGAATTGATATCCATTTTCAGGTAGAATACCCCACTGTGCGGCGTGCGCGAAACAGAGGCGAATGACGAGAGCTGATGAAGTCGGCCGTAATCACGGGTTGTCATAGCCACGCTAGTTAGTAAGTAATGCAGCTTAACTACTTTAATCTAGAGGTTTTTCTCGTAACACCCGCCATAATATATGTAACACCCGTCACTCATTAAGATATTTACTAAAAAACTTTCTGTAATGTATTCATAATTTTTTAATGCAGAGTTAATCTGCATTTATTGCCACCATTATTTAATTGCCAGTAATAACCTTTTTTATAAATTTTAGTTTGGCTGAATTTCACAAACATTCAGAGTGAAGTAAGATTTTTCAATGAGTACTCGTAACACCCAACACAGGTACTTTTATGAAAATGATACAACCATTCACCTTGATTTAAAAAGGTTTTTCATTGCTAGACAACCATTAAACTTATTTATGATAACAGGAAAAACTTCAAGTAATTTTTATGTTTGCTTGCATATTGATGTTTAAAAGCGTGTAAATGAAACACCCGTCACATTGAAATTTTCAATATATATATAAAAAGTTAGGACTTGCAAGGAACAAAAAATAATAAGAAATTAATCCATTAATATTTAAAAGAGAAGTACATAGCTTAGCATTTCGTTTCAGGTTTAAAATAATATTTGAAGAATAAAACACAATTTAAATGCTTTACTAGCAGCTATTTAAGTATTGCACTTTTGTGTTTAATTCGTGTTTAATAGACAAAATAGTGCTACCACACCGAAGATTTTTCTTTAAATATTTAATATTTAAAATTTATTTTGTAAATATTTGTATAAACTCGAAGTTAAAAAAAAACTAAATATTAAATTTGTAAGTAAAGGAGAGGTCCGTAAGTTGAATACATCTCGCTTTTTTTGGGAATAACTTATCTCCAAATAAATATATTTAGCGTGTTAGAGCCGTTAGATACCGTTCGAAAAAGCATGTCAATAGCTACAACTTTTCTGAAGAAACTGATTGGATTACTTTCGAATCAAAACAAATATGACCATTCTTCTGGAAAGCCTGAAACTGGGACATTTTTTGTGCGTAAGTTGAACATTCCATAAAAATTTAAAAAAAAAAACATGCAACTCCAAATAAAAAAAATGTCTGATTGAAAGAGTTTATTTTTAAAAAATTAATATTTACATTATATTTCATTGTTTAAATAAAAGGTTTTCCATCAATTTTGATTGCTCTGATCGCATTGAGCAACGTCTCAAAATCGTTTGATCCACATTCGGTTGTTCTTTGTTAACGACTTATCATGCAAAAAATAAAAAATAAAAACAAAAAATCAACTTATATACTGTGAAAGTACTTTAAAATTGATCCCATGTCAATATCAAACGTCATAAAATCAAGAAATTGTTTCGGAGTACGGACAAAAGAAGAAAAAAGGTGTTCAACTTACGGACCTTTAATGTGTTCAACTTACAATTTCAACGCCATATTGAAATCAATGAAGAAACAATTTTTTCCACGACTTGTTTGAAATCTCTATGGAGCATTATAATTCAATAAAAAATGGTTTCGAAACAAATATTTAACTTACGTTTTCGCTGGAAATTATTAAATTTATCACCTGGAGAAAAATCACTATTTTAATTTTTTCACAAATTTTTAACACAATACCCGTAGTGTGGTTGTCACTTCAAGACAATTCAGGCATTTACTAACATTTTGTGGTGACGTCGACGTGTAATTGATAATTTGAAAATAATAATGCCATCAAGAGATTTTTTTCATTTTCCATTTAAATTTGTTTTAATTTCAACTCACAATTTGTGTTAAAATATGTTTTTTGAGTCGGATTCCAGTGAAAGTTGAAGTTCAAGCGATAAAGACAGAAAACAGATCAGGCCTTAGGCTTCAGAAAAAAAGTCAAAGAAAGTTGTGAATCGTTTTTATTTTGCTCGATATATTTTACTAATATCAGAAAATTTTCAAAATGTGATAGAATATGGTATTCTAAGTGGATACACGCAATTTTTGATCATTACAGATTTTTATTGTTTTTTTTTTTTCTAATGGTTTGGTTGTTTGCAAAAAATCGATGTTTTCAAGATTTCCAAAAATGATGGGGAACGAAATGATCAAACAAACAATTACGATGCAATTAAGGAACACGATGGTGTCCCACGATTCCCCCTGGCCCACGATTCAGCACTTTCCACTGAGGCAAAAATTAGAAAATTTAAATTTGGGGTGTTAATTATGTTCAAGATTTCGATTTCTTTTTTAAATTGAAGCCAATATGAGTTTGAAATATGTAGCTTTGTAAAACATTTCCGAATTATTCTTCATTATAGATTTATGGAGTATTGACGCATAAACAAAGCATCGTTTAAATTTGTTTGAGATAAAAAGGAGCCGTTAATGAAGAGTGGAAAACGGTCAACATTCATTTCTAATAAAATAAAGTAACAACATTACTGTCTTTTGCACAAGACTCTTATCAACTTAGTGTCGAAAATAACTTCAATCTTGGGTTTCCACAACCCACTACGTGAACAGTTTTAGAAAGAAGAAGTTTTAGAGAGGGTCATATGTGCACTTTTTATTTACTTTCAAATGACTGAGGAAGAAAAAGTTGAAGCAAAGCTGTAGTTTTTTGAAAAGACGAATTTTCTGCAGTTATGGGTTGTATTAATATGTATAACCTAAATTACGTTTGCATCACCTAAAAAGACAGAAAAAATCTGCAAAACAATTTGAAAGGATTTTTAAAAGTAAGCGAGAATTGTTCCTTTATTAAATCTTTTAGCAACTCTCGGATTTTTCCCTTATTCGGCAACTAACATTGCAAACTGCGTTGAAAATGTTTTTTACCATCAACTTTTTACCATGTTTTTTTAAATTTTTAATCAATTTGCAGCATATTTAAAAAAATAATGCTAATACATACTAAAAAGCTTTCGAGCTGCTATAATAAGACTTGGTGTTTGAAAAAGTTGTATCGCTCTGCAAGTCACCAACAAAAACTGTATTGGCAAAATTTTTGACGTTTCATGTCGACATAAATATCAATACTAGTTAGTACAAAAAAGTGTCAATACTTATCGATATTGACAACGCCAAAACCAAATCGTCAACATCGATATTAATTGTGTTGACATTGGCAATCAAAATACGGGTGAATGTTTGTCGCAGCTGTGTGTAATGCGTCTATTCGCTCTTAAACCACATGCAAATTGAAGTCTACGAAACAATAAAGGTGATTGACAAAATACCACTGTTGCGGAAATCGTCGGAAATGTCATAAAGGCGTGGTGTTCAACTTACGGACGTATTCAACTTACGGAGCTTTTCACTATGCATTCGAAAATGTCGAATAACCCGACCAGAAAAATCCTGGTTTTCGGGTTATTCGAAATGCACAATTTAAAAAAAACCGAAAACAAAAAATCAATAAACCCCCGGTTTCTCGAATAACCCGAAACCGGGAATGACGACATTATTAACAACTGCGCATATACACACACTTAAGCAATCCGAACATCCGAGCTAAATCAGTTAGCTCAGTTTGCATCTTGCTTTCTTAACGTTCAGACGTGTTTAAAGAGTGTTTCTTCATTTATTTTTAATAAAGTTTCTTGCTTTTTCTAAATCATTAAATTTATAAACGGATTTAAAACGGAAAACATCACGGATCAGCTCTAGTTTGGTTTCTTGAAGCGTGCTACAAGTCATATTCATCCTTTTGCTACAATAATATATTTTGTTTATCTCATATCTATCTATACTATTATATAAAAGGCTTCTCACGTATCTACGTAGACGTATAACTCAAGAACTACTCAACCGATTTTTGTAATTCTTTCACTAACATAAAGCAACATGTTTTACTTAGTGAGTGGCGTACTTTTTTTCTTTAAAACTGCTCTTAAAAGTTATTAAAACTTGAGTTTAAAAAGTAGCCAAAAAAATCAAATCCAAAAAACATTGCTGCATTGAATCGTTAGATACACAACCAGCGCTCTGCAGCGTAAAGCTTTCTCGCTCTTTTTCTCTCCGATTGTGTTTGTTGTTATTGTTTCTTTTACTTAAAGTGCTTTAAATAAGGGATGTTTTACTACGTACAAGAGCAGACGCAAGAAGTTGTCTCATTCAGTTGGCGCTGAGACTTCAAGTCATTAAGTCTTTGTTGCTTAATTTTTAGGTATGATATGTTTATGCTTCGTAAATGCTTATCTATATTGTTTTTTATGCTGCGTTAATGTTTATTTTTGCTGAGACAAAGAGCGCTACAAGCGTAAGTATAAAATCGTGTTATAACGATATTACAGTGCGGAAGTAATTGAACATTGTACTGCTTTTAACATTGTTGGTCATTAATACTTATAAAGGTCGATCCAAAATGTGAATCAAAAATTTATAAACCAGTAAAATGTCCTATTTTAGTACCTTCATTCATATGCGGTTCCTGACGTTATTTTTGATTATAGCCTTGAATATAAAAATTGGATAAGTAGAATACAAGATAGACTTGAAAAAAGCGAGAAAAAAATTTAAAAATATTGGGGCATAGTGTTATCAATGTGTGAAATGGTGTGTTCGCATTAGTTAACAGGTGTAAGTGTATTGATACGATACTGAAAGGTGTGGTAAAATTTATTTTCAAAATCCTTAAATTAAGTTGAATGGAACAATTTTCATCAAGATGCTGCTTACTTTAAAACAAGATGTTAAAAGTTACAGATCTTCATTAAGTTTTAGTTCGTGTTACGGAATTAAAATGTCGTTTTTGGAAAACGAAAATAGATTTCTGAGCTAAAAAAAGGTTAAAAACTATTTATTTAGACTTTTCAAGCAATTATATACAATTCATACATAATGAAAATATATAAGAATCGCGACATTGGTCAATCAGTTTTAATGGATCAAATCAAAAAATTTTAAATTGAGTTTACATGAGACCGAACCCTAATTTTAAGACCATTTCATTTTTCCTCAAGCAACGAAATAAGCTTCGGTTACACCTAAGAACATTTCGAACAAAATTTGGTCCTTATTGGATCACGGGACTGTGTATGCAAATTAACTTTTTATTAAAAAAATATTTTTAAAAAAGTAAAAAAAAAAAATGTAGATACTCGAAACCATTTTATTGAAAATTAAAAATTATACGTTCTTAGGCCTTACCGAATATTATTTCGTTTTTGGAACGAAAATTTATTGTACTTGAAAACCAAAGCAAAACATAGAAATCTGCAGTAAGTCAACCAATTTTTAATTTAAAAGTTTAATGCCATGCAGCATCAGACGCTATAATTTTCATTTTTATAATTTTTATAATTTTCACGTTCTAGATGGATTTAGAAGATTGAAAACCGTGAAATATTAATGAATTTTCAATAAAAATTCAACTAGCTGTCATTACATTTCTTACATTAACTTTTCATAAAATATTTTTTCTCATTTGTTTTTGTATTAAAAATTTGTTGAATTTGTATTGAAAATTCATTAACACTTCACGTTGTATCGCTTAAACTTCCGAACTCTTTAAGAGTACACCTTAATTTTATATCGCTAGAAAGGTAATGAAACCTTAAAACAGCTTATATTATGAAAGTAAAAAAAAATTATAGCGTCTGGTGATGGCATTATACTTTGAAATTAAAAATGGGTTGACTTACTGCAATATTTCCAAAAGTTTTATATTTTTCCTTTAAAGTAGACAAAAACTTTTCCAATGATACCCTATTTACGAAAATCGTATTTAAATTGACTGAGCTACGTTGTCTCAAAGTAGACCCTATTTTGGCCGCGAAAAATGATTGCAAAAATTTATAACTTCGGATTTGGTTTCTAATTATTAAACCAATTCAAAAAAAAAATTTGAGCCAATTCGGAGATGGTAAGTGCAACTAATAAAACACTTTAATATAAAATGGCCAGTATATTTTCTATCACCAAAAAAAAAACCCCCGATTTAACCTGAAAAGGCATTGATGTCATCAGATTTTCTGCATTGTTCTGGCAAAATTATCAGTTACCATATCGGAAATATGGACAAAGGATTAAAAACGTAAGAATTCTAAAAATATGATCCGCAAGCAATGCGTCTAGCTAGATTTGTTTAACATTTCGAAACGTTGCTGAAAATTGTGGTGACGTTAAAAGTAATACCAGTTTGTACATTCCAATGCTTTGGAAACTTATTTATAGGATCAATTTATCTCAAAATTAACAGTGGTGTTTTCTTGAACGTTGACATAACTGCTAAACTGAACGATAAAAGATTTTTTGAGCAGACGAAACGGGGATTTTTTTGGTCAATAACGTCCTTTGTTTGGGCTGCACACAAAAAATCACTTCACTTTGTGATCCTATCTGAAAGCATATATAATAAACACGCTGTCAACAAAAATTACAAATACTATTATAAAAACCAAAATAAAAAACTGAAATGTTAATGCCCTTATAGTGCTTTCACTATTGTGGGTTGCATGGGAGGTGGGCGTGTTAGTCGACGGACTACGCCCAATTTTTGAACACACATTAGCTTTAGTATAAAATACATACATACCAAATTTTATCTCTGTAAGACAAACATAAGCATATTTATACAGTATTCAATTTTTGGTTTGTATGGGAGGTAGGCGTGTCCGTGGGCGGATGACGTCCATTTTTCAAAAACATCTTTGATTTGTTAAACAAAACATACGTACCAAATTTTATCTCTATAGGTTGAACAGAAGCTTACTTATTGAGTTTTCAATTTTTTTGGTTGAATGGGAGATAGGCGTGTTTTGATATAAAGTATATACTAGAGTGTATCGAAAATCTGACCCCCAATTCCGGTACCAAAATTCAATAGTACATGAAAAATCCTGACGATTGTTATACTTTTTTTTTATTTGAACTAATTTTGGCGTCCCCCGAAATGCATTTTTGTGCATTTTTTATCAACTTTTGTACTGGAGACCCATTAAAGATTTATTTAAAAAGAAAATCAAGCTTATCAATTAATTCCTTTCATATAAAAACACAGAACTCCAAATTATCATCCCTGTTGACAAATGCTCTGTCGAGATAGAACAGTTCTTTGCAACGTGAATCTACTTGTTATTTAATATTTGATATGTTTTTATTTGTTGTATGAAAGTATTATTTTTAACTTTTAGCAAGTTATAGCATATTAAGCACGTCACAGAAACGACAGTGGCTGCTGCTTCTGCAGAACGAAGAAAAGGAATAATGTTTTCTATGTTGGAGGGCCGTTCAAAAAGGCCGAAATTCGAAACAAAAAGGTATTTTTAGTCCTTTACAGGATCTAAAAAAAAATGTTGTTATTATTTGGTTAACTGTAATAGTTGAAAAAAACACGTTACTTTTGCATTGCAATAAAAAAAAAAACAAAAGTTTAAAAAAACTTTCATACAATAAATAAAAACATATCAAATATTAAATAACAAGTAGATTCCCGTTGCAAAAAACTGTTCTATCTCGACAGAGCATTTGTCAATAGGGATGAAAATTTGCATTTCTGTGTCTTTATATGAAAGGAATTGATTGATAAGCTTGATTTTCTTTTTAAATCAACCATTAATGGATCTCCAGTACAAAAGTTGATAAAAAATGCATAAAAATGCATTTCGGGGGACGCCAAAATTGGTTCAAATAAAAAAAAAGTACACCAATGGATAGGATTTTTCATGTACTATTTAATTTTGTTACCGTAATTGGGGGTAAGATTTTTCCCATACAAGTCGATACACTCTAGTATATACATACCAAATTTTATTGTTGGAAGTTTATTATGAGCTTAGTTTTGCAGTTTTCGATTTTTGCGTTGTATGGGAGGTATTCAGGTTTAGGGTATAACAAACTTGCAAACAGGTAAAAAAATCAAGTGTTGTATTCGCTTTTAAACCTAAATCACCCCAATTGGCTATGGGTGCTTTTTTGGTATTTTAAGTGCTTTTATTTAAGAGTAAAATGTGGATTTTTTTGAAGTGAAACTTCTTTGGCGGCGAGTGAAATTTCAAGGTCTCTTATTCGTGACGCTAGGCTAACGTTTTCAATTCATATGAAAATTTAAAAAAATTATTGCTGCTGCCGATTTGAACCCCGAACATCGTTGCTTAAGAGCCGGAATCTATAATTTTACGCCACGTAGGCACATGTTAAACAGCCAAATAAAATGTAATTAAAAGTGAACGCGTAACATACTGAAAATAACATTACTAACATTAACATTACATTAACATTATTATTAACATTAACATTACATTATTAACATAATCGTAACATTAATTTTCATCCTACAAGTATGCACGGAAAAAAAATAGAAAAATAGCTAAAACAGGAGCAGAACGCGTTCGTGAATATAGAGAGCGAATTAGAGCTCTTAAGAATACAGCCGCAGCTGGGTCTGAACTTATGATGAAGGTAAGGTGATTGCAACAACGGCTGAGTTTCAAAATGCATTTTTACGAAACATCAGTGTATTTTGGTGAATCTACAAAGAACCAATCCCCAAAAAACACACTGATGCATCTCAACAAAATTTTAAAGCCAACCAAGTTGATACACTCAACAATCAACGTTCGCTGCTTTATGAGGCCCTCTATCAACATAGCAATTATTATGATCAGGAAGCAGGAGGTAATAATCAACAAGATTTGCCTCTGCTTAAAGAAGACGTTCTTTAAGAATTATAAAATACGTTTATAATATGTTTGAATTTAATAATGAAAGAGTGAAATATAAAGGCACAGTGGTAGTGAAAGAATAATATTGATTTAAAAAGTGATAAGTTGTTATAAAAAATTAGCCCCTGTGTACATTTGGCAGTTTAATTCTATAAACCCGGGTATAGCGGTGGGGGAATCAGAATTATATAATGATTCATTAATGATACCAATTGGGGAGAGGTACCCTGAATTGGACGAATTTAATTCCTTTTCACGAGTATAAATTTCATTTATAAGATAATTTTCATGAAATTCTAGCCTATGAACAAACCTTTTTTGAAGATCAAGAGCATAATGACATAAAGGTATTATAGCAGCTCTATTATAAATATAGTTATTTGAAAATCTTTTATTATATGATTCAAAATTTCTACCTACTTAAGATCTAAGAATCTTTCTCTTAATTAATTCTAATTCTTTGGCAACTGACGGTGAGATTGAAAACCATATAGGGAATGCATATAAAATTGTAGACCGAATACTTTATATATAAGTAATTTTGTTTTTTGAATTACTGATTTTCTGTAGAAAAGTCTGGAAAGAATAGCTGTTATTTTTTTTATTGTTTTAATATCTTATCTCGCATGATCATAACATTTAAACAGTTTATTAAATGTTATTCCAAGATATTAAATTCTATCTTGAAAAGGGATATCAGCATTATTTAAGCTTAATTTAAGATGTTTACTTTCTGGAACTACTTTTCTATTACATTTTCCTGAAGTATTTCTCATGCAAATAGCTTGAGATTAGGAATAATCATTTATAACTCTAAATGGATTCTTATTCATCTATTTCTATTCATAAATTCAAATACGTTAACGCACGTCCGACTACTTCCTTTAGATTGACAGTTCCAGAAAATTTATTTTTTTAAGTTTAATTTATTTATTTTTATTATTATTATTATTATTCTTATTATCTAATACCTAATAATTAAGCAATAGTTTAAGACAATAATTCTACATTCTATAGAACACTAGGAACTAGAGGCGAATGCAGATGTAGTATGATTGGAATATAAACTTAGAATAAGTGGGGTCGTTACAACAGAATTCAGATAAAATTAACAAAAGTAAGATTTAACATTACATATAAGATTAATAAATTTTATAATTGGACGAACATAAAATTTTGAAAAAGATAAATTTAATGAATATAATTTTTAGAATATAATAATGATGTATTGAGAAACAAATTGTAAATACTGTGTAGGGAATGCAACCTAGTTAATAACAGCGATAAGAGTAATGATATTGTCTATCGAAAAATTAAAATCCACGATTTTACCTCCCTAAGAAAAGCATGTTTATTTCTTACACATCTTAAAATATTAGGAAGACAATTGAACAGTCTTGGAGCCACAGAAGAGTAGAAGGTCAAAAAATGTTGCACGTTGTGTGGTGGCGTAAGTTATAATTGGTGTGACATCTATTGACAAGGTAACCAGATTTTGCAAAAAAAACTTTGAGTACTTTAAAATAATATAAATGTTTTAATGGCAAGATATTAAGATTTCTAAACAGTGGAAAGCTACTTACACAAATATTTTTTTTACATAGAATTCGTATAGCATGTTTTTGAACAGTAAGTAATGGATTTATTTTATTTCTGTGCGTACCACCCCAACATGAAATTCCATATTCTAACTTGGAGTGGAAAATACCAAAATAAATGCATTTGAGCAATTTTGTAGAGGCAAGTAATTTTAAATATTATAATTGCCTTGTTGACGCCATTAAATATTTTTTAAGTGCGGCAGTGTGATCAGACCAGCTCATTTTCCAGTCCAACAGTAAACCCAGATATTTAAACGTTTTAGCACAATCAACGGAGAAACACTTAGATGAACAGGAATTACTTGGAATATATGTAGATATACGATTAGACGAATTGCAGATTTCATGGCTGATGTTAAATTTGTCACAATTAGCTGAGTGAAAAGTAAAGTCAGGTAGCACGATATCTTTTCCTGATAGATTAAAAAACATTAATTTAGTTTTATCACTAAGAACAAGTTTATGGGAAGTAAACCAATGTCTTAAAATTTCCAAATCATAATTTATTTGAGCAAAAGTTTACATAATTGATTTACAAGAAAATGTGCATGCCATATCGTCCGCAAATGCTATAGTGCTACTCAAGAATTTTTGCGAGAAGAGAGAATTAATGAATATTAAAAATAAAACAGGACCCAAAACGGAACCTTGCGGAACACCTATGCTAATGTTAGCAAAACTACTGAAATGGTTGCCTAGTTTAACTCGTTGCACTCTGTTTGACAAATATGAAGAAAACCAGTTAAGTATAGAACCCCTGAATCCACATTTGAACAATTTATTTAATAGGATTTTATGGTCAACAGTATCAAATGCTTTTGTTATATCGACAAACAAAGCTGCTGAAATATTTTTGCAATTTAAGCTATTGTAAATATTTGTACAGAAATGTAGCAGTGCATCTTCAGTAGAAAGCCCTGATCTAAACCCAAATTGACTGTTACTAAAAAATTTATTTTTATTCAAAAACACTACCATTCTAGACTTAACAGCTTTTTCAAATACTTTTGAAAAAGTAGGGAGAATTGAAATAGGTCTGTAGTTGTTGAGCAAGGATTTGTTTCCTTTTTTATAAAGAGGAATCACTTCGGCTTTTTTCAAGTCATCAGGGAAAACACCAAAACTTATGCTTTTGTTAAAGAGATGACAAATAACATCAGAAATATTAAAAACTATTTTCTTCACAAAATTACTAGATAAGCCACACTCAGTACTGGAATTAGAATTTTTTAGAGACATGATGATTTTGTAAATTTCCCATGAAGATAAAGGCTCAAAATAAAAGCTGGTAGGAATTTCACTTTCTTTGTCTAAGCAATGACAAGAAGAACTAAGAAGACCATTTTCTGAAATGACATCATTGCCAATATTTGAGAAAAACTTATTAAACATGTTTGCTTTATCACGAGGATCAGAGTAGGTCGAGCCATCAGATAGAATATCTTCAATTTTTTCTCTACTTCTACATTTATTTAAAATATTATTAACTAATTGCCACTCTTTCTTGACATTACCTTTTATTTTATAAAATTCATTTGCGTAGAAATCATTTTTAGCATTAGAGGTATCGATTAAAATTTCTTTGGATAGTCTTTTATACTGTACCTTTAAATTTGTATTTGTAGGATTTTTCTTCATATTCCTAAAGAGCTTATTTTTCCTGTTAACTTTAATTAGCAATTCGGACGACATCCACGGTTTTAAACGTTTTTTGTTTCTAGGAAAGCCTTTAGTAACCTTACGGGAACATCTGTCAACATAATAATTTAGTATATCCATAAACTTTTTAAATGCTATTGTAGGACTAGGTTCACTGTAGACACTTTCCCAAGGCTCGATGACAAGGTAATTATTTAATTCAGCAAAATTTGTTATTGTTCGAATCGAATCCTGGGATGTGCTTTCTATTGCATTTTCTATTAACGTTATATTTTCAAATCTAAGACATGTAAGACAATGGTCAGATTAATTAAAACTACAAACTGAACTACTTATAGAAATATTACTAGCTGGGTCTAAACGCACAAAAATATGGTCGATACAAGTAGCAGATGAACTAGATATGCGGGTTGGCTCATTTATACAAGATTCCAGACCAAAAGAAGAAAGAGTAAATAAGTAATTGTCCACTGTTATAGAGTCTTGTAGAATATTTAGATTCATATCACCCAATAAAATAAGATTATTAGATTTTTCAGATACTATTAAATCATTTAAATCATTTAAAAAAACTTCATTGGAATTGCATTCATGAAACTTATAAATGCATACGAAAGTAAACATTTGTCTATCAATTACGGTTTTTACTTTAATAACATCCGAACTAATTAGATTAAAACAAGTTAATTCGCAATTTAAGCTGGACTTAACAAAAACTGCCACACCACCAGCTGCATACTCATCATTACAATTGGCGTGAAAATTGTATCCCGGAATATCAAAAAGAGATTTTTCAAATTCATAAATCCATGTTTCCGTTAAGAAGATAAAAGATGGCTTATTAGGAAAAGATTCAAGATGAATTTAGAAATTATCAAAGTTTTTACGCATACTTCTAATGTTTTGTGAAATAATGTAAAAGCTGCTAGTATTGTTGTTTGGGGACGACGATATACTTAGAAAATCAATATTTTTGCAATTTAATATAGGAAGATCAAATAAGGTGTCTCGAGAATCTAAATTTCTAGTATTATTTAAATTGACCATATCAAAAATGAATTTTTTGTAAAAAAATCAGTAAATAAATCAAAATTAATTTATGCTATTTAGATCCTCTATACTGTTTACCTTAATTGCGTTATCACCTTCCTTTTTTCGCATGAACACACCATCATTACGAACCCAAACAAATTTAAAATTTTTTTCTTTTTATATTTTTGTGCAGCTTTCAAAAGATTTCTAGTTTGATAGGACAAATTATCATTTATGTAAATCTTACGATTAATATCACCTCCAAATATTTTAGCATTCAATTTTTTTAGATTTGAAAATTTGTTTCTCATTACTTTTTTTTTTTTTAATAAGTGATGTAAATTTTACACATAAAATTTTTAAAGATGAGTTCGTTGTTGAAGCATCCCTGGTTTTTGCTATGGATTTGACATAACAATTATCAATCTGTGACTCAGTTATATTTGTACTCAAGGCTTATTTATATAAGGTTGCATACATTTTTGACGTTTTCTCATTTCGGCACCCTTATTTTGAAATGAGAGCAAAAGAGTGTAGTCATTTCAGTAAAGAACTGACACGGTTGCCTGAATGTAATACTATTGGTAGTTTTTTGTAGTACTATTTGGTAAATAGAATACTAAAATTTTTGTTTAGTACTTTTATTGGTCCTTTTTTTATTCGGATGTCCTGATAAAATTAAGTCATTGAGTTTGATCTACCCCCATAATTTTAGTTTTGATTGAAGGATTTCAGTGCTATGCCCTAAAAAAGGTTTAATGAAATAAATATATATTAAGAAAATCAAGAAAGACAGACAAAATAAATATTTTCATATTCGAAACTTTCATTGCATTGGACAACGGTGATCGTAAAAATCCCTTTTTCTTCCAATTTTGACAAAAATCAAAATTTTAACACATCTTGACTTAGTGCGTACACAATAAAACAGAAAACTGCACAAAACCCTGAAAAATACTTTTTTTTCTCGAGCAGCACAAAACCCTACTCTGCAAACGTCAAAATATTTTTGTTTACATAAAATAAGGATGCGTCAAAAAATGTACGCAACCTTAAATAAATCAACCTTGATTTGTACTCAAGCCCTCAGAAAAAATTTTCAAAGCCGACGGAAGAGCATTGCCGTTGTTGATATTAGGAACACCAACAATTTCAATGCATTTTGCTCTATTATCATTTTGGAGCAAGCTTACTTCATGCTCAAGCACATTAATTCTATTACATAGAGCTTCTTTCTCTTCTTGTAATTGATATATAAGAGAAAGCGCATTGCTATTCATTTTTTTAAGAGATTGAATTTCATTGTATACAACCTCAAGGGTGATAACAGATAAATAAAAATAAACGGTGATAAAAAATAAACGGCAGAAAATAACTGTTATTTTCGCACAAAAAAACTATAAGGCACAAAAAACTTTTATTTTTGTCGGAAAAAAAAACAAAGAGATTAAAGTTAATATGTGACACTTTCGATAAACACCATAGCCGATACGGCCCCTGGATGCAAATATTGAATCAACAGATTATTATTCCATTTCGTATTGATTGAATTTCTTTTCAGATACTTTCTCTCTTTATTTCACACTTAAATCTCTCTTATTTCTTACTGTTAAAGAAGTTTCACTTCTGCCACGTGTACGTTGCTACACGCGAGTTTTTTTTATTTAATGATGTCTTGATGTGCCAACTTCATATGTTTAGTCTGTAAATATCAAAGAATTCACTCTTACAAGGTAAGCAAATATTTAAAAAAAGTGTTGTAGAACAGGGTGCGGAGAACTCTATTTGCAAACGATTACAGTATGCGTCACTGTTTTGTACATGGCATCCCACTATATATCCCTTATAAATTTGGGCTCTCTTAACACGAAAATAGCAAACATTGTTTTTTATGGATACGTTTATTTAAAAAATTGTTTAAAAAAATTGTTGTTGCTTTATTTTATCGACCTTTGACTTTGTTTGTGGTTTTTTTTTACCTAAAGCCTGAACAACGTTGTAAAAAATTTAAGTTTTTTGTGTTGCTTTTTTCAAAATTTTGCTGTATAAATCCTCGGTATATGTGGTACTCCGAGGCCTTAAAATATATTTTTTAACGATATTTTCCAGTTTGATCCTCTTACAACTTCACACACTGTATTTGTTGCGCAGTGTACCTTTTTATATAACTATATATGAATATAATAAAAATTAAAAATTTTTTTAGCTTAATGAGGAAATTCTTTTTAACTTTCCTTTTTTAATTTAAATCGGGGCTTTTTATGGTTAGTTATTCATTGCTCAGATACGATACGTTCACCAATGCGAAAGTGCTCTTTCAACCATCAAGACTGTATCCATTTCAACATCATATAACATTTTAACATTTCTTAAATTAATCAAAATTTACAAAATTATGAACGTTTGGTTTCTTTGTAGCTACTTAAAGTTTCATCGGACAGACATAAAACCCGAATTCTACACAGAGAAAATTTTGTTCCTCTAACATTTATTTTCATTTACAAAACGGACATTTTAAAATGAGCGAATGAATATTAAACGTTCGTTAAATATTTTAAAATGAAAATTTCAGAATTGAAGAATAATTAGAAGCTATTTTTTAAATTTTTATTTTAAACTATCAACCGATCGTTTAAAATCAAACGTACGTTTTAGAAGCTAATTTCAAAAAGTCCGTTTTTAGAATGAAAATAAACTTTATAAACTTGCTCCTCTACAAAACTATTAATGCTATAATGACACTAATGATGTTATAACACAATATTTGTAAATAAAAAACAAGTAAAGAAACTCTAAAGATGGTCTAGCCCGACTATGGACTACCCGAAAACCACCTACTCCGAAAACAAACACAATGATATATACATATTGAAGTTTGGACAGGACAACGTCTGTCGGGTCAGCTAGTATATATATATACGCATTTTGTTTACTTTTTGTTTTGTTGCTTAAACTAGTTTTGATTGTTGATGAGCAAGAGCGAATTATTGTTGTCTCTTTATTTCTTTCTTTTGTTTTTAATCACAAACAGGTGCTTGTGTAAGTGAGTGAGAGCTTTAATTTTAATTTCTCTTTACATGCTTCTGTTTTTGACCTGTTTGTTTTGATTACAAAACCAGGGCTGCTCCTAATATCTTAACAGTGCTTCTTAAACTGTTTTTCTGAAAAATAGTGTTGCTAATTTTTTGTGGTTTTTTTTTGCATTTATATTTTGTTAACAGCATTTTTTAAACGTATAATGCTCTGCAATTTTCGCAACTGCGCTAACGAAGGTGAATCCGACCGTGTAGTTAACTGCTGGTTATGCGATTCGTTTTTCCACTTCAAGTGTGCAGCGTTGAATGCTAGAATTTTCGATGCTCTAAACGAAGGCAAGGGACTTCGTTGTTCATGCGAAGATTGCAGATCTATGGATGTAGACATTCTTAAGCTCATTAGACAATCTAGAAGAGGCTTCTTGGAAGTGTCTAAAGATTAAGAGGCGGCTCAGACAAGATTATTCGAATACGAAAATTTGTTTAAAAAGTTTAAGGTTTTGGTTGAAGCTTCTGTGTCTCCAAAACGCATACGAAGTAACAAAAATCTTCGAAGTTCTGCTAAATTAACTGCAGTAGCCTCGCCACTGACCTCAAGCATTACTAATGCAATCATTTCTGATCCTATCATGCCTAACATAATTTTACAACCTAAAGATCTGCCGACAGAGTCTGTGACTGCAAATCAGATCACACTTAATAACGATGTTGCATCTGTACATAAGGAATTAACTTCACCTTCTATTTCAGTTCCGACATTAAACGCAATTAATAATTCTCCTTCTGGTGCCAAAAAAACTTATGCCCCGTCTTGCGCTTCCAATATACCTTCTAATACTGATCCGCCCACCTCTATTTCGGTTTCTACTGAAGCTGTACCGAAACAAACATCGAAACATCGTTCTTGTGTTCGTATATTCCTCCAGTTTCCAATGTTGAGGTGTATGGGAAACATCTGGCGTCGATAAATAAAATTTGTTCACAACTTCAGCCTTACGACCACATTTTAATAACCGGTGACTTCAACCTTCCTTATGTTACTTGGAACAGGTTTTCTGAAAATACTTCAGTATTCCTGCCATCTTCAGAACATTCATCTGATAACTCATTTTTAAATGAGCTTTCGAGTCAAGGACTTTTTCAAATAAACTATCGCTATAATAGGAATAACCGTTTGTTAGACCTTATATATTTTGATGATAGCAATATTGTTTCAGTTAATAGGTCTGATCCGCTTGTGTATCCTGAGGATTCACACCATCCGACCATTGAAATCACACTGAATTTTCATAAACAATCTATATCAAATCGTTTGATTCCTCCTCAGAGTTCAATTTTAAAAGAACAAGTTATGTAATTTTAAGAAATAATTTGTCAATGATCAACTGGGCATCAGTACTTAATATCAATACTACAAGAATATTGCCTCAAACTCTTGATTCTGCTGTGTTTGCCTTTAACAAATCTCTCAATAATTGCTTTTTAACTTCAGTTCCTCAGAGAAAAGCCTCTTTTATATCTGGTCCCACTTGGTATACCAAAGAACTGAAAAATCTGAGAAAATAAAAATCAAAATACTATAAAAAAACATCTAAAATCTAATAGTATTTGTGATTTTGCTTATTAAACTTCAATTAAGTACAACTTCCGGCATTTATGTAGGCAATCCTATGTCATATATTTAACAAAAGTCAAATTAAATATCAAGTCTGATGCAAAATCTTTTTGGAACTTTGTTAATACTAAACGTAAGATAAATTCATATCCATCTTTTATGAAATATAAAACATTTGAGTCGCATGTTGATATTACTATATGTAACCTTTTTGCAGACTTCTTTAAGACTACTTATTCATCTGTGTCTTATGACAGTTTAAGTTATTCTTTAAACGTTCAACCTGGCGATATTTGTTTTCCAATAATTGATATTAATACGGTTTCAACCTACTTGAAAAATCTTAAGACATCTTATAAAAGTGGGCCTGACAATATTCCTTCATGTATATTGAAATATTGCTGTGAAGAATTTGTAGTTCCAATTACTATGCTTTTTAAAGCACCGTTGCAATATTGCTATTTTCCAGTTGCTTGGAAATCTTCTTTTATTATTCCGCTTCATAAATCTGGCAATAGGTCTTTGATAGACAACTTTCGGGGAAATGCAAAACTCAGTACTCTTCCTAAGCTTTTTGAGGCTATTGTAACCTCACAATTATTACATAGCGTTAAATCTTTAATATCTCCATTCCAACATGGATTCTTATCTGGGAAATCTACTGTTACTAACCTTCTAGAATTTACATCTAAAACTGTAGAACATTTTGGAAAAGGTCTACAAACAGATGTTATTTATACAGACTTTAGTAAAGCCTTCGATGTTGTAAATCATAAGCTGTTAGTTATAAAACTGTCTCTTCTTGGTTTTCCAACGCATTTGGTGCGGTGGGTTGAATCATATTTATTAAATAGAACGCAAAGCGTTATGTTAGTTGGATTATAAAACTTTTACATGGATATGTTAACAGTCCATATTTACTTAGTAAAATTTACTTTAATCCTCTTTGTCCTAGAAGATCTTTTGAGCTACTTTTTATGAACTTTTGTAGAACTAATTATTTACAAAATGAACCACTAAGAAGCGCTTGCGGAGACTTTAATTTCGTTTCAGATGTTATTTCTTTAAATGAATCCATGTACTCAATTAAACATAAAATTATAGATTACCTGCAGTACCGCCGCTGAGTCTGATCGCGCTTTTTCCAAGGATGCATAATTTTCACTTATAGTGTTATGATACTGGCTTGTTTTCAGATCTTAAAGCAAGCAGGGGATAAAAGAGACAGCAATGACTTGTGTGAATGGGATGTCAACAGAAAATTGTGTGGAAAATTCAACAGCTGTTGCGACAAAAATATAATTTATTTTGTGTCAAAAATATACAACTTGTCCGAATTATTTAAAAATAATTACGAGCTCGTGCAGCCCAATTGTTTTTTATTTCAATTAAAAACATTTATAGGCAACCAATTGAAATGCAAAAACAGCATTAAAAGGTACAACAGCAAAAATGCAGAATGTCTGCTTTACAAAATATTTATCTTGTTCTTTCTTCTGCTGTAACAAGGTATTCACAATGACTTTTTCGTGATTTTAAGTTGGTAGAAGCTGAAAAAGTATACATTTTTTGTATTTTTTAGCGCTTGATTCGCTTGATTGCACATATAGGGTAGGCAGTCATATCAACGGAAAATAATAGCGAGCATTCGTCGTACTGCTGTTAACTTACAATTTAAGCGCTGAAAAATATTAAAACTAGCCAGTGTCATATAGGCATTAGTGATGGATATAAAACTACATTAAACTACACTAATATGAATGGACCTGAACCTGTTGACCTCAATTATTCTTAGCGAACATGCTTGGTGAATGTTAATTCATTTTTCAGCCGCACCGCACTGGTTGTAAATTTTGGATTTTTTCCTACCCATGCAATAACGATTTGTATTGTATATATATTGATATAACTGGCCAATGATACCTAGTTGTATTAGTGCCTACGTTCTCTACCATTTCGTTGTTTATAGTGAAATTGGTGTGGTACATATGAACAAGTTTGTCGAAATACCACCGCTTAGCCAGGTTTTCATTGGCTTTAGCAATGACAGAACGATTTATAATATATATATATGCAAATGCTTATCAGTGTGGCGTACAGACCTTGTTTGTCTCGATACCTCCCACCAATCTAGGCCGACACCATGCTATTTTAAGTGGGGGCGAACATAACCATGTTTACCTTGTACCACAATGTTATTCGCTGTTCAATATTTTAAAATATCTTAATATTTATTTGACATATTATAATGTTAATTTTAAAATATTATATACTATTATTAATGTGTTTTGTATTCTTTTGATAATTCACTAATCCTCATTTTATTTTGCTTTATACAATAGTATTGAAATTTTGTATTTTTAATTTATTATAGTGCTAGAAAGCCTAAGGCTTAGCAAATCTATATAAATAAAAATCAAATGTCGTTCGTTGGTAATTGCATCAGTTGAGAACGGCTGGACCGATTTGGATAATTTTTTTTTTTAAATGTTTGTCGTAGTCCAACTTAGGTTTTTACGTAATTAAAAATTGACCACGCCTACTTTTCGATTTATCTAAAATCGGAAAACGGCTGCACAGATTTGACTAATTATTTTTTTAAATGTTCGTAGTAATCCAATTTAAGTTTTTACGGAAAGAAAAATTGACTACGCCCACTTTTACGCCCACTTTTTCAATTTATCTAAAATCGGAAAACGGCTACACCGATTTGGCTAATTCTTGTTTTAAGTGTCCGTAATAATCCAATTTAAGTTTTTAGTGAAACAAAAATTGACCACACCCACTTTTGCGCCCACTGTTTTGATATATAATTTTTTTATAAATGTTTGTAATAGTCTGCAAAAGTTTTTTAATATAAAGAAAAATTGTCCACTTCCAAGGTATTACACTTGGAATCAATCGTCAAAGAAATTTCAACGGCGAAAACAAGAAAATCCAGTTGCAGGTTACCCCAATCCATTTTCCACCGACTCATTAGGTCGCCTTTACACAGTCCATCCAAGAAACGATGAATGCCTCTATTTACGTTTGCTGTTAGTCAACGTTCGTGGCCCAACATCATTCCAAGATTTGCAAACTATAAATGGTGAACTGTGTGACACATATAGAGAAGCGTGTCAACGTTTGCGATTGTTAGAAAATGACACTCATTGGATATACACCCTCGGAGATGCTGGGCTTTCGTCCAATCCTCATCAAATACGCACACTGTTTTCGATAATTATCTCGACATTCTTCCCATCCCAACCAACTGATTTATGGAGCAAATACAGAGATGACATGTGTGATATTTGAATCAGATGCGTATTAGAACATCAAATCCAAATTTGCAACTGAGCGAGGAAATTTACAAAGAGGCTTTGATATTAATTGAGGACATGTGCTTGATGATGTCGAACAAGGCATTATGTGACTTGGGAATGACAGCTCCCAATCGTCCGATGCACGACGCATTCAATCAAGAGTTGCGACGCGAAAAGCAATATGATTGCGATGCCTTGAGGGATAACACTCTTATGAAAGTTGTGAACGATGGAACTGGAGGGATTTTTTTTTTTGACACTCCCGGTGGAACTGGAAAAATTTTTTTGCTCGCATTGATTTTGGCAACGATACGCTCGCAGAATGATATTGCACTTGCACTTGCTTCATCAGGAATTGCAGCTACCGTGTTGGAAGGCGGTCTAGCTACTCATTCAGCACTAAAGTCGCCATTGAATATGCAAATCAATTAAAATCCAACATGCAACATTTCCAAGAACAGTGCGATGGCCAAAGTTTTGCAACAAAGCAAACTGATCGTTTGGGATGAGTGTAAAATAAAAAGTCTTTGGAGGCATTAGACAAAACGATGCAAGATTTAAGAAGCAATCAAAACCAGTTTGATGTGCGATGATTCTGTTGGCAGGTGATTTTCGTCAAACATTGCCAGTGATTCCACGATCAACTCCAGCCGTTGAACTTAATCGTGTTTGAAGTCGTCCGATTTGTGGAAACACGTCAAGAAACTCAAATTGACTGTGAACATGCGTGTCGAGCTGCAGAACGATCAATCTGGAGAAGTATTTTCAAAACAATTGCTGGACATTGGCAACGGCAAAATCCAGGTTGACATTTCAACGGACTGTATTCAATTTCCCGTCGCTTTCTGCCAGTTCATCGAATCAAAATCCGAACTCATCCGAAAGGTTTTTCCAAACATTGTACAAAATTACAAAAATCATGATTGGTTGAGCGAACTTGCTATATTGGTTGCGAAAAACATTGATGTCGACGAATTGAATCTTAAGATTCATTCTGAAATAGCTGTCTAATTGATGACGTACAAATCGGTGGATTCTGATACTTCCCAAGATGATGTCGTCAACTATCCAACGGAGTTCTTAAACTCGCTGGAATTACCCGGATTACCGCCTCACAATCTCCAACTGAAAGTCGGGTTGGGTATCATAATGCTACGAAACATAAACCAACCACGTCTTTCTAATGGCACCCGGCTTGTGGTAAAAAACCTGATGAATAATGTCATCAAAGCAACAATGCTTAAAGGAAAGTACACAAATTAAGACGTTTTGATACCACGGATCCCAAGGATTCCGACCGATATGCAATTCGATTTTAGAGGCTTGCAGTTTCCGGTAAAGCTTGCATTTGCAATGACAATTAACAAGTCTCAAGGGCAGTCATTGCGTGTTTGAGGCATTTACCTTGAAAATCCATGCTTCTCGCATGGTCAATTGCCACCATAAACACCATCAGCATTATTTGTTTTCGCTCCAGATAACAAAACAAAAAATGTCGTGTATCATAGAGCATTGCAATGAACGAAATTATGTAATCACAGCTAAGCAATAAAAAAAATATTTCTTTTCTTTTATTGGTTACCTGACCAGAGATCTTTCAATCAAAATGTAAAAAAAACACCATAAGATTCATTGTACTTATTTTCAAATCAATATACTCCAAACCTATATGAATAAAAATTATCATTAAAAAAAAAGTATTTTCCCCCTTTTTAACTATTTTTACACATTTGCAACAGTTTTTCACAAATTCACAAAAGAAACACAAATTTTTTTTATTAGGATATGACAACGTCTGTCGGGTCAGCTATCAAAAATAAAAAATACTTTATTTAATAAAGTATATTATAATACTTTAATTATATTATATATAATATAATTATATTTAATTATATTATATATATGAGTATTAAATTATAAACTAATTTAATACTTTATTTGAACAATATTTGATTTGTCGGTTCAGTGCACCTACCATTCTTTTTCTAAATATCAATCCGCCACGACTTCGCAACGGAACCACACTTTCAGTGAAAATAAAAATTGAAGGCAAAACAACGTTTGCCGGGTCAGCTATTAAATAAATAATAGTAAATAATCTACATATTAAAGATTTGACGAATAAACCCAATGACATTTTTAAAAAAATTTTGACTTTTTTTAAAAATGGACTGAATGATTATTTAAGTAACACAGTTTTTATAGCTCAACCAAAAATAGCTCAACCAAAACATAAATACACGCAACAAATCTAGATTTGAAACTAGAGAAAAATATACAAGCAAATAATCAGTTTATGTTCTTAAATCAAACAACAAACATAACTCTAATTTCGACAATTCATACAGGGGACGACAAAATAACGGAGCTAATTACTCAAAAAAAAGGTATTCATTAAAACAACAACAACTAAAACACGATAACACAATATAGCACCCAATAAACCTTTTTGTTAGTTCTCAACTTGAGGAACATTTGATATCAAATAGCTTTCTCAAATCTCCAACGTTAATTCTCAAGAGCATCTCATCACACGGATTATAGCATTCACAACTTAAAAGGCACTTTTTTTATATGGTGATTTTCTTAGTTCTCCAGTTGAGAAATTTGTGATTCTCAGCTTGGTATCAAAGGCATTTCTCAAGTTGATAAATTCAGGGACCGTAACTGTTATTTCCAAAAAGTCAATAAATAATAGTTATTTTTTGACCGATTTTTTTTTGGTCAAATATATAAGTTAAAATTTTACTTTTATTTTTCAGTCAAAAATATAAGTTTAAATGTGACTTTTATTTTTTTAGGCAAAAGTATAATTTAAAATTTGACTTTTTATTTTTTCAGTCAAAAATATTAGTTAAAATTTGACTTTTATTTTTTCAGTCAAAAATATACGTTAAAATTTGACTTTTATTTTTTCAATCAATAATAAAAGTTAAAATATGACTTATATTTTTCCGGTCAGAAATATAAGTTAAAATTTTACTTTAATTTTTTCGTAATGCAACACAACTTTCTTAACAGGAACTAAACCACTTGAAGATGAAAACTAGATGGGAAAAAATTATTTTCGGCGTCCTTGGCTACATTCTTATCACTTATTTACTGGTAAAATCAATTCATTTCAGTTAATGATTTGGATAAGATGCCATATGTATTTAAAAAATTAGCAATACTCTTTTAACATTTTTGAGATGCTAACATAAAAGTCAAATTTTAACTTTTATTTTTGACCGAAAAAGGAGAAGTCAAATTTTAACTGTTACTTTTGACTCAAAGAATTCAATTCAAATATTATTTTTTATTCTTGACTGAAAAAATATAAGTCAAACTTTAACTTATATTTCTGACCAGAAAAATAGTCAAAAAAGAAATTTTTCAGTCAAAAATAAAAGTTAAAATATGACTTTTACCGAAAATAATAGTTTATTATAATAATATGTTTATTAGAATTCCGAAATCGGCCAAAAACTCAAAAACTATAAAACCGATTTTTCTGTCCGTAGTTCATTCCATGCATTGACAAGTGAAAATTAACATATTAAAATTTCAGTACGATCGGTCGAGTAGTTTTTGTTTTATCACGCGCTCCATGATTTTTTAATGATTTTTTAATAAAAGTACAGTAGCAATATACGTGATTAAACTAATAAAAATTTTGTTTTGTTTGATTTTTTTTCCGAAAAATATATTTGTAATTTTCGAAATTATATCTTATTTTTTATTCAATTTATAAGCTTTTTAAAACAAAAAAAAATTTGAAAAAATATAAAAATAATTAATAAAATTATAAAAATTGTATCAAAAGTACTTTTTCATTCATTTTTGTACGTAATGCCATGAAATATTTTCCAAAATCAACACTATTTTTGGACTTGTAGCCATTTATAAAAAATATGAAATTCGGCTCTTTCATAACACATACGCATTGAAAGAGCCAACCAAAGTTTTGAAAGAGCCAACTTCTTATTACAAGACTTAACACGAACAATAACGAATGTTTTATTGAAAAAATTTATTGTTATTATAAAAATTATTGTTTTTACAAAAATCAATAAATAAATTCAAAACTAAAAACAAAAAATAGTCAAAAACTTAAAAATATTTTCAGCGTAAAAATTTGATCGCTTTGAAGAAAATCTATAATAATAACACCTATTCCAAAAACAAAATAAAAGGTTTAGAACATTTAAAATTATTTTTGACAAAAATAATTTCAACTTATTTTTACGCCACAGTATTTATGTGCCCAACCGCTATAAATTTTACACTGAAACCGCAACCCGGCTCTTTCAAAACATATTGTCCAAAGAAACATAACCTCAAAAATGAGTATGAAATCAAGATTTTACCGGCAAAATAAATATGTTATGGGTAGGCCTAATATATCCATAAAATTATATTATAATAATACTACTGTTAGTTCTAAAGGTGAAGACGTCAAAAAACAAATAAAATGTTCTGAAAAATTTACTTAATGATGAAGAAATCCTAAATACGATGCACCAACGCCGTTTATTATCAGTGAACTGTCAAATGTTTGTGGGTGCCATTTGGCGAGTATTGCTTCTTAAAAATTATAATTTAAGAAGCATTCGTATGAAAACTACCGCGTAAATCGTGGTGGCTCTTTCAAAACTTGGCTCTTTCATGCCACTCTTCCCCTCCTAGAAAATCTTGACAAAAACATGCATTTTTTATAAAATTCTTGTTAAAACGTTCATTACTGTTTTTAAAAAATTTCCGTTTACTTTTGTATTTTAAAATGTACGTTTTTATTTTTGTATGGCGTAAAATGTTTTAAAAAATATTAATGTTAGACAACTTTATCATTGTTAAACGTTCGTCGTTGTTTCTTAAACGTTTTGTTTTACTTTTGAATTTTAAAATATGCGTTCTCATTTATGTATGGCGTAGAATATTTTTGAAAATATTCATTATAGCTTACTATATCAAAGTAAAACGTTCGTTTTTGTTTTAAAAACGTTTCATTTTACTTTTGTATTTTAAAGGAAGGATTTTAATTTTTGCATGGCGTAGAATGTTTTTGAAATAAAAATTTTACTAGTCATTTTTAAAATGTGCGTTTTATTTTTTTTTCTCAGTGTTTAACAAAAATGGCACGATCAAATATAATTGCAAATATTTTTGCAAGTTGACACTTTTTGCAAACAACAAAACATATTATTCACTGTTGTTGCCACATTTTCATTTTTGCAAATACAAATAATTGATGCTAGAAAGTTACAAATATTTTCTCAAATCATCCTCAACTCCACCTCAAGTTAAAGAATAGCGTTTGAGAAAATCTCAAATGAAAAGGAATGTTGAAACTCATCTCGAGAATCAGCAATTTCTCAAACGTTAGAGAATTTTTTTCTTGTGTTTGCTGGCCAGCTATAACAACAACAAGACTTATGCTCGACAACAAAATATGAGAAAACCCAACACACATTTCATGTAACGCACAACATATACAAATAACCAAAATAATCATAATAGCAACAAAAGCAGGAATAATAAAACAGAACAAGTTTCAACAACAACTTTAGACGAACTCTAAATTATAGAAACCAAAATAGAATATATGTCATGAATGGCTTCAAAACGATAGTAACAGAATATTTGATATTCAGAGACGCAGAGAATGTTCGGAAATCCATTTATGGAATATAGATTTGTCCCCCAGAAAAATTAAAGATTTATAATACTACCCCGACAACAATCAATTCGTACGCCTGCATTTTTTATAATATTAACACTTTCAACTTTTATTTATAATAAGAAAACAATTTTTCTGATACAAAGTTTGTAGTATCCTTAAAGCTTGAAATGTAATGTTCTAGAATTAATAGCAAAAGTAAAAAAAATAACAAAAACAACAACGTTTATAGCGAGATTAACCAACACAGTCATAAAATGCAATCCAAAAACTGACAACATTCAATTCGTACGATAAAAAGAATGCGAGTGTGCACAAGGATAACGGGACAAATTATTATTTATTGATTCTGTATATCTATACTATTATATAAAATTGAAGTGGAAATATTAAGTGCTCTAATGACTCCAAAACTACTGGACCGATTTTTATGAAAAAAATTTTAAAATATCATATTTGTGCTACAGAATGACATAGGTGGGGTTTATTTAAGAAAATTTAACAATAAATATATTTAATTAAGTTGTTAAGTTTCTTAGGAAATCACCACCCATGCTAAGCATTGCTTGGTCGTTTGCTTTTCACGCGTTTGTGTTACGAGAGTTTCAACTACATGTTGCTATCATCCCTTCTCTTTAAAGTTTATTGATCTCGCTCTCCACACTCATTCGAAGAGTAACCAAAAGCAGTTGGCGCTCTTTGACGTGATGGGAATACAACTTAAATAAAGCTTGCTGTGTTGTTTTTGCTGTGGAATGATGAGCTGCAAGGCAATGTGTGCATATTTGTCTCGCCGCATACAATTTCTTTACATATATTTTTATTGTAGTTTTCCAAATTTTTAATTTACACTTGAGAAAGAAAGTTATTTTAATATATCAAAATGTGGCATTCACAAGTGTGATAGCATATTTTGTATAGACTAAAGATAAATTAAAAATTTGAAAAATGAAGTGTTCGTATTTCCCTTAAACTACAAACACAGCTACAAATAAATGCCTCGACGAAAAACAAGTTTGACAAGTTTAACAGAAAATGCAAGAGCGATGCTCCGCGCTAGGAGAGCAAGAGCAGCGACTCAAAGAGAAAATTGTTGGTAAATTATGCATGCAATTATTTGCTTTCACGACTGCAATTGGAGTGAGGCAGTGGCGTAGCTAGGGTTGCTGGCACCCGGGACGGAAAATAAATTGTGCACCCTTTAAGAAGGTTATACTTAACCTCATAAAAGCAATGCTTAAAAAGTACTACGAAATTAATATAATTTTTTTATATATAACACGGTACAACACTCAAGAAATCCCAAGAGGTTTCTCAACGGTTTCTAAAGGTCTTAGGTTCGCTGAATCCGAATCTGAAGTCAGAATTTTCGGGTCACCCTAGGTTTTCGAGCTGCAGGGGAGGCAGAACCCTAGCCCCTACTGTTAATGAAATTAATATTACTGACCCCCATACTTTTTCAAGAGGAACATTTGTTGCCTTAGCACCCATCCCCTCCGACCACTCCGTATGGGGGCTTCCATACAAATTTTATGATTTTTGCATATATTTTATATGAAAATTTTATTTAAACAAAATCAAATTTCATTAATATGAATTTATTTGAATTAAAAAAATTTGCTTGAAATTATTTTTTTTTGTATTTTTAATGTATTTTATTATTATTGGTATTTCTTAGTTTAGAATTCTACATAATCATAAATAGGCAAACAGAAAATGTGTCGAGTTTCAAATATTAATAAAATTAGTTTTTTGTTTAAATAAAAAAGTTCATATAAAAAATATATAAAAATCATAAAATTTGTATGGGAGCCCCCTTACGGAGGGGTCAGAGGGGATGGGTTCCAAGGCAAAAAATGTTCCTCTTGAAAAAGTAATGGGGGTCGGTCATATTGATTTCATTAACAGTAGAGGTTTAGGGTTTTGCCTCCCCTGTAGCTCGAAAACCTAGGGTGACCCGAAAATTCTGACCTTAGATTCGGATTCTGCGAACCCAAAACCTAAGGAAACCGTTGTGAAACCTCTTGGGATTTGCAAAAACTTCAGATTTGTTTTACAGTGTAATTTGCTGTTATGATTATTTTGTGCAAATGAGTAAACAGATATATTAAAATTCATTGTATTATTTATAAAAGTAGGTAACAATATACAAAATTAATCTCATCGATTTTAATATATTTGATATCATTTGAAAAATAATTTGGTAACTTATACAAAACTGAAAAAAATTTCCGCAATCAGATATTTTTCAAAAATGTTTTATTTACGCAAAATTTTGACTAGCAATAGTGAGTAAATCCCCAAAGATCTATTTTGAATAATTTTGCATAATTGAGGAAAAAAATAGGACCGGGAAGTAAAACGTTAAAACGTTTTCCCTCAGTCACCCTTACCTACTCTTTATACATTTTTGCTTCGACTTTAATAGACAAGACTGAGGTCTGTAACATTTGACTGCCTTATTCTCGACCATAAATATCACAATATCACAGTGATACCAAATTGATATCAGAAATTTGTTTCATAGTCATTATCTACATAATTCCCAAAGCAAACTTGCCCTGGGAGAACAAGGTCAAGAGTCATGAAAATTAGAATAATTTTTAGAATAGTTTTTTTCTTAATAACTGTATTTTTGACAGTTTTTGTTGATTGATTTGAACAGAATAATAATTATGTATTTATATAAAGTAAAAGAGTTAGGAAACCATCTTAGAGTTTTAAATAGACATTTTCAAAATAAATTGAAAAAACATCAGAACGCCATAAAATTATTATAAAACGCCATTTATTTAATTTAAATAAAAAATGTAATGAATTTTAATCAATTTTTGTTTTTTTTAGAAATTTTCAAGTAACTAATAAAAAAACATCAGAACGCCATAAAATTGTTATAAAACACCATTTATTTAATTTAAACAAAAAATGTAATGAACTTTAATCAATTTGAATGCATTGCCGTGAATTTATTACGGATTAAATTTAAGTTCTTGCATTAGCATTTATGTAATGTATTTAAGAATCGATTAAAAAACAAGACCTAACCAAAAATTTTGCTGGGATATTGAATGAAATATTTACTATACTAGCATGTTTGAGCACTTCTTAAGATGAATATTTGAAGTATAAAAGCTTTTTTAAAAAACTTTATGGAATACAAAGTGAGGAATATATACATAGGAATTTACTTTAATTCATCACTTTAATGAATATAATAAATAAAAAAAAAACCATTAAAAAATTATCTTCGACTTGCCCGAAGTCAAAATACTCAGGTTGAAGCTTATTCGGATGTATTTAGGTTATATTTTTTTCCAATTTTTCATATTTCAAACTCTGAGTACGTTTTATTTATCAAGAAAACAAGACTTATGTATGATCTTTCAATTCAACACATTAATTTTTGTATAAATTATGAAGGTTTTGATATTTTGGTGACGTCACTTTCTATGGAAGTATTCACAAAATTTTGTTGAATTTCAACTGCAGGGTATATGTTTCAAATTTAAGCATTACAGTGGTGCTCCAATTTAGCGAACACCGATTTAACGAACTTCCAATATAACGAACCCTTATTTAATGTTGTTAACTCTATATTGCGAACATTTGAAATTGTAGGTATTCTATTTAACAGCATTTGCTTCTCTGAGCTCGCTTCGTTTGTTTTTGAATTTGTAATAACATTAATATGTATTTACTTATCTAATTCTCAAATAGTCCCCTCGGGTTAATATACATATTGTAGGGTTTCCTTTTTTAAAAACCTTATAGGAATGTATTGACATAATCTTGGATTTTTCATTTGGAGTGTGAACAGATTTTAACCAGCAGCTTTCTAAATATTTAATAATAATAATTAATAATACCTAAAACAAGTTCAAAAATTCAACTTTATTGGAGTGCATAATTAAAACAAAACATGTAAGGATATTTGTTTCAAGTTGACAAATTTATAAGCTTTGTTATATGAGAAAAAACTCGAAAATAGTATTACCGATTTGATGAACTTTTCGATTTACCGAACGACCCTGGACTTTACATCTTTCGTTAAACTGGAGCACCACTGTATGACAAATCTCAAATCATGAAAATTATTTCATTATGGACTTTAAAAAGATTTGCAATAAAGACACGGCTGTAATCGTGTGGACAAACTAATGAACAGATAGACAGACGAACATGGGTTAATCGACTCATGGTCGTGAAAAAAATTTCGTGATAAAATTATTGTGCCCGCTACGCTTTGCGGGTGGATTATAATAAATATTTAATACAAAACTTTGAAAAAAGTAGAAGTAGATTATGGTAAACGAGTCGGTACAGCAGAAAATCAGATTTTTCTTATTCCTGGTAATGCCAATGAATAAAAAACGTTGTTAATACTGAAGTATTAAATAACTAAAATGGAAATATCTTCACTTTATTATAATTACACTGTTTAATATAATTTGCTTCCAAAAACAAATAATATGCAAATATTTTAACTTTTTTTATTATTGCAATTTTTCAAATATACAAAGGTATTATTGATAAAGAGAAAATGTCCGTGGCGAAGCCTCGGACGACTGTGGCCTGCTAGTCAATTGATACAAAAGCAAACAAACTACAAACTTTGTATCAGAAATATTGTTACCTTTTTATAAATTAAAGCTGAGAGTGTTAATATTATAAAAAATGCAGGAGTTACATATACAAACACATACAGTGGCTCACAGCTTATTTCGTGCAGACGATGTGTTTAAGTTTGAAATGCTATAACTTGGTAACTAGTACTGGTAATGAAAAAATTTAAACGACATTTGTATGCTAGAAATTATTTATTTATATAGAAATTTTCATTTCTTTATATAAAAGTTTACTAAAAAGATAATTAACAAAAAACTGAAAATGCAGCAAAATTCAACGTCACAGCTTATTTCGTGTACACTGTTTTTACATGTAAGCTCTTGAACGTGATGCCGTTAGTTTATTGTTTTCTTTCGCTGTTTTTTCTTTACTATGTCGCGATTCTTCTGATCGCAGTTAGCAGTTATTTTAAGTGTGAATTTAAAACCTTAAGTGCACAAATTGATTTGTTTTAAAAATGGGCCGTCGCACAACAATATAACTGCGCGAATAAGTTTTAATTCACTTTACAAAAAAAAAAGCCAACGAAAAATAGCTAAAATAGTAAATTTGAGACCCTCTGCAGTGCAGTACATCATCCAGTGCTTTTTGTACGAAAATCGTGTGGCTGATAAGGGCAGAAATGTTCCAAATAAAATATTTACAGAAGCAGACGAGCGACTTATTCTGCGAAAAATCAAAGAAAATCCGAGGCTTTCGGCTCCTTAATTGGCTTGAGGAAGTCGAGAAGGAGTTAGGCAAGAAATGCTGTGCCGAAACAATTCGTCGTCTGCTGCGGGCCAACGAGTTTAATGGTCGAGTAACACGCAAGAAACCTTATATTAATAAACAAAATCAGCTTTGTCTACTGAACTTCGCCAAATAACACGTTTTATATACTAGGACATTCTGGAATAGACATTAATTTTCTCGAGCGAGTCTAAGTTCAATATTTTTGGCACCAACGGAATGCACTATGTGTGGCGTAAGGCTAATACCGAGCTGAAACAATAAACATCTCAAGCCTACAGTTAAACATGGTGGCGGCAGCGTAATGGTTTGGGCATATATGGCTGTATCGGGCGTTGGAAAATTAGTTTTAATTGAAGGCATTATGGACATGGCAATGTACCTAGATATTTTAAAAGAAAATTTGCTTCAAAGTGCCGACACCTTGGGCGTAAGAGAGACATTTCGGTTCTACCAGGACAACGACCCAAAACATAAATCGAGAATCGTCCAGTCATGGTTGATTAAGAATTGCTCGCATCTTATGAATCCGTCTGCACAGTCACCCGACTTAAATGTAATTGAAAATTTATGAGGAATTTTGGAGAGTGGCATTCGCAAGCGGAATATTTCCAATAAAAATGACTTAAAAAATGCCTTAATGGAGGAATGGCCACAAATACCCCCAGAGATTACAAAAAAGATGTAGAAGATGCTTAAAGATGTAATTAAACAAAATGGGGGCCACACAAAATATTAAAAAAGACTAGCATATAACATTTTCTTAAGATTCAGTGCAGTGCACGAAATAAGCTGTGACGTTGAATTTTCTGCATTTTCAGTTTTTTGTTTATTATCCTTTTAGTAGGTTTTTATATAGAGAAATGAAAGTTTATTTATAAATATATTATTACTAGCATACAAATGTCGTTTACATTTTTTCATTACCAGCACTAGTTACCAAGTTATAGCATTTCAAAGTTTAACACATCGTCTACACGAAATAAGCTGTGAGTCACTGTATGTCAAAGCAGACAGCAACACTACACCTGATAAATTCGAGGAATTTATAGAACAAATAAAGAAAATATAAAATTAAATAAGAACAGGAAAGCGAAAACTGATACAGCAAAAAACCTAAGTGTGTGAACTGAATTAAACTGCAGTTCACAAAAACTGTATTGCACAACTAATTATATAAAAACGCATAATCAGCATTAAGATTTTAAGTACCTACTAAGTTTATTAAATGTAAGTTGTTAAGAGTTAGTCTACGTTAAGCAATAAATAAACTCAGTTCTGTCTCTCCGCAAAATCAATTTGTTTTTTTAAAAACGCTTTGAGCCGAACGAATAATAAAATTGGCTCAGTAGGTACTCCTTTAGTAAAACTGAAAGGAGCGTGAAACGAAAACCGTAAAATTATAACTCCTAACTAAAATTCTGCGATTCCTTAATCAGCCCAAAAAGTTCTGCGATTCCTTAATCAGCCCAAAAAGTTGACGGAGGACCCTCTAGAATATAAATTTAATAATAAGTGCAGTGAATACACACAAAGAAAATTGGTGTATGAACCACAATATTAAATACAAAACGCAGCTAACACCCTACTGAAAATCTGCGAAGTGCAGCAAGTGTGCAAAAAAAAAAAAAAAATTGTTTGCAGCCACTATCAAACAACAAGATTCGGCAAGCAAGACAAAGAAGATTTGACGAGAGAAGAATGAAACAAGAAATGGCCCCCGTTGACCTAGTGGAGCAGCTAGCGGGAAGGGAGCAACAACTTGAACAATTAAGGCTAGCTTACGTAGATCTCCAACAGAGACAGCTGCAGGACCAGCACAAACTAGTCCAGCACAAACCGTCTTCCGATATTTACAGGACAAGGAGACGTGTCTATTAACTCATTCTTCAGCAACATAGAATTCTTAATATCAACACTCGAAGACGAAAGGCATCAAAAAGAAGCAGTGAGAAGCATATATTACAAAACCATCCCAGGCGAAGTAAAAAACACCATAATCAATATTCCCGAACCAGACAATTGGAGACTCATCAAGGAAACACTCAAACTGAGGTACAGACCGGATACACAGCCTCATCAAATCTATAAGCAAATTGCCAACTTAAGAGTAAATACAGTAAGCGAATTAATTATTACGATACAAAATATTATGTATAAAACTGACGAATTAATTGTATATTATAATGTTGAACATGGCATAGATTTAACAAATATAGATAGTTTGTTAGTAAACACTATAAAAGAAGTAACACAAAGATTTCGAAAATTAAAAAAAATATTTATTATGATCCAAAGTGTTATTATTTGCAAAATAGGTCGGAAGTGCTCCTAAAATCCATTTTTTCGATTTCACTTCTTCCCATGGTTATAATGATTTTTTCAAAGCTTTAATTTGTTGGACTTTTTAGAGTAGGATTATATGGTCGGAACGAAGATCGATTGTATAATCAGTCGAAAAAAAACATTTGAGGTAAAAAAAACATCAGAAAATATTTGGATAATACCAACAAACACACGGATATAAAATCTTCCGGATCGAACAAGAAACACCGAAGATATAACGAAAAAACCAAAATAGCACCATAAGGACCACTTTAAAAAAAAAAAAAAATATTTTTTTCGAAAATGTCTTTCAAATATCTAACGATTGAGGCGGGGTCAAAATAGGTATATTTTTCTGCCATACAAGGTGATACGTTCTAATGGACATATTAAATTTTTTTAATGCTCAAATAAATATTGAAGAAAGAACGATAATGCTTAATAAAAAAGAGTGTAGGGGAAAAGTGGCATGAAAGAGCCAAGTTTTGAAAGAGCCATCATGATTTACGCGGTAGTTTTCATACGAATGCTTCTTAAATTATAATTTTTAAGAAGCAATACTCGCCATATGGCACCCACGAACATTTGACAGATCACTGATAATAAACGACGTTGGTGTATCGTATTTTGGATTTCTTCATCATTAAGTAAGTTTTTCAGAACATTTTATTTGTTTTGTGACGTCTTCACCTTTAAAACTAACAGTAATATTATTATACTATAATTTTATGTATATATTAGGCCTACCAATAACATTTCTTTTGCCGGTAAAATCTTGATTTCATACTAATTTTTGAGGTTATGTTTCTTTGGACATTATGTTTTGAAAGAGCTGGGTTGCGGTGGAATGAAAAAGCGTAAAGGAAGTTTAAATTATTTTTGTCAAAAATGTTTTTAAGTGTTTTAAAACTCTTATTTTGTTTTTGGAATAGGTGTTATTATTATAGATTTTCTTCAAAGCGATTTAATTTTTTTTTGCTAAAAATATTTTTAAGTTTTTTAACTATTTTTTGTTTTTAGTTTTGAATTTTTTTATTTATTTAATTTGTTTTTGTGAAAACAATACTTTTTATAATAACAATTAATATTTTCAATAAAATATTCGTTATTTTTCGTGTTGAGTCTTGTAATAAGAAGATGGCTCTTTCAAAACTTTGGTTGGCTCTTTCAATGCCCATGTGTTATGAAAGAGCCGAATTTCATTTTTTTTATAAATGGCTACAGGTCCAAGAATATTGTTGATTTTGAAAAATATTTCATGGTATTACGTTCATAAATGAATGAGAAAATACTTTTGATACAAGTATTATAATTTTATTAATTATTTTTGTATATTTTGAAACTTTTTTAAAACTGGTTTTTTCAAGCCACTCTTCCCCTAATTTTCTAAATAACCCTTACGATTTTAAACAAATTCATACTCTAGAAACCATCGATTTAGATATAGAAAGGTTAAAACTAGACAATTTCAATGCAGAAGAATTTAGAGAAGTAACTAAACTCTTGAAGCGGTTTAATAAACTTTTATTTAAAGAAGGTTATAGATTAACAAACACTACTGAAGTCCAACACGAAATAAAAACTTCAACACAACAGCAGATTAATGCAAAATTATACCGATATCCACCCCAACATGAAATGGAGGTTAGGAAACAAATTAAAGAAATGGAAGAACAGGGCATTATTCAAAAAAGCTTATTCAGATACTCAAGCCCATTAATAGTGGTACCGAAAAAGGTGGACAATTCTGGTGAAAAAAAAATATCGGTTAGTTATTGATTACAGAAAACTTAATGAGGTGACAATAGATGATAAATTTCCACTGCCAAATATTGACTCTATATTAGACAAACTCGGTAGAGCTCAGTATTTCACTACGTTAGATTTGGCAAAAGGATACCACCAAATTCTAGTAAAACAGGAAGATAGGGAAAAAACGGCATTTGTTACACCTCACGGACTGTATGAATTCGTAGAATGCCGTTTGGCCTCAAAAATGCACCAGCCACGTTCCAACGGCTGATGAACGAAATTTTGAGAGATCATATAAACAAGACCTGCGTCGTCTATTTAGATGGCATTCTTATATTTAGTACGTCACTAACTGAACACATTAAGGCAATAGGAGATATCTTTAAAGTTCTCGGAAGTAAAAATCTAAAAATACAAATTGATAAGTGTAATTTTTTAAAAGAGGAAACGGAATTTTTAGGGCACATCTTAACAAAAGATGGAATGAAGCCTAACCCGAACAAAATCGAAATTATTCAAAATTTAGAGTTACCAAAAACTGAAAAACAAATAAAGAGCTTTTTGGGTCTAACAGGGTATTATCGAAAATTCGTAGAAGATTATGCCAAAATTGCACAACCAATTACTAAATATTTTAAAAAGGATACAAAAATCAATGTTAAGGATCCAACTTACATTGAAGCCTTCGAAAAATTAAAAATATTAATTAGCACACATCCCATTTTGCGCTACCCTGAAAAAACAGTTAACGACAGATGCATCCATCCACGCGATTGATGCAGTATTGTCACAAGAGGGGCACCCAGTATATTATGCCTCGAGAACATTAAACAATCACGAAAAGAACTATTCTGCGACGGATAAGGAATTTTTGGCAATAATGTGGAGCGTAAATTACTTCAGCCCCTACATTTATGGCAGAAAATTTAAAATTTTTCCCGATCACCAGCCAATTAAATATTTACATTCGAAATACAGAGGAAAAGATATGTCACCCAGACACCAGAGGTGGTTATTAAAATTAGGCGAGAATCAATTTGAGATTGAATACTTTAAAGGTAAAGAAAACAGGGTGGCAGATTTTTTGAGTAGAATACAAAACAGTGAAGACATAAGACATAATTCTAGAAAAAGAAGGGGATAAAGACATAGATATTTTATCAGTTAATAATATAGAAGACGACATATCAATGGCAACGGTACACTCAGCTGAAGAAGATTTAGGCGATCATTTAATCAAATAATCTTGACAAATAACAAAATCGAGGAATTTAAACAAATACATGGAAAAAGAATTATTTATATTGCAGAAAGTGACTTTGATCAAATGGGAGAAATTTTTAGAAGATATATTTCAAAAGAAAAAATAGGGATATTTTCGGAATTATCTGAGCACAGCTATAATGAAGTACAGGACAATTAATTAATATGTATTCAAACGATAAACAAATTTCATTCACTAAATGTACAATGTAAGCACAGGATATGGAGACAGAGGTTGAGGCAGTAAAACAAATAGCATTCTACCATGTTAGAGAAAGTCTACATTCAGGAATCACTGAAACGTACAATAAAATAAAATATAAAATATATTTCCCAAAACTTATGGAATTAATCCAAGTAGTAATAAATCAATGCGACATTTGCAAACAAGTAAAGTATGAAAAGCACCCAATTAAAAATAAATTAACAGAAACCCCAACAGACAAAAACCAAGTTATACATATTGATACCTACGTAATCAAAGGATTTCACTTTTTAACAGCAAAAGATAAGTTTTCTAAATTTGTAACTGAGTAATAGAAATCACATAACTTTAATAGAAAAATTAGAAGAACATATAACTAAAATTGGTAAACCAGATAAAATTATAGCAGACAATGAATTTAGCACATTAAGGTTAAAAGAGTTTCTAGCAAAGCAAGGGATTGAATTGCGTTTAACCAAACCCAACAGTCACACTGGGAATGATTTCACAACACACTTGCAGAAAAATTTAGGATTTTATATCATATCTACAAAAATGTACCCATACAGCAATTGATTCAGCGTGCAATTAGGAACTATAATGAAAGATATCATTCTAGCATAAAATGTACACCAAAAGAAGTTCAAGAAGGATGAAAAGATTTAGAAAAAATTAAACAAAATTTAGAAGAATGCTAAAGAAGAAATATTGATAAACTTAATTTGAATGGAGAAGATTATAGGGAAACAAGAAAGGAAGGATTTATTAAAAACTATAAGACCGTCAGACATAAAGAGCAGCCTTAATACAAAAAAGGACCTTTAAACAACATTCATCCATGTAATATTAAAAGACAATATAAATTTACAGATAATGATCATCCTTCTACTGATAATGACTTGTACACCGGTAATTGTAGGAGAAATGACAATAACTGAATTAACGGGCCAAACAGGATTTACAGATATTCAACTGGGACTACAGGAAATAGTAAAAGGAACAGACATAATAATTCATATAATCAACGTAGAAGACTTCGAAAATATAGGAAACGAAATGACAGACAACATTATATAAACGAAAACTATATATAAAGATGTACTTCAGCAAGAGCTATTAGAAGTTCGAAATAAAATATTAACACTGGTTCCAAAAACCAACAGAAAAAAACGCGGACTGATAAATGCAATAGGAAGCATGTCAAAATGGCTATTTGGAACGATGGACGACTACGACAGACAGGACATACATAATCATCTTTTACAAACAAACGAGTCAGTTCACCAGCAAATTCAAGTTAACGATTATTTTAATTCAGCTATAAATCAATTAAAAGAAATTGTAAAAAGTGATAGGCAAGAAATAGAGAAAGGTCTAAATTCTATAAATAAATATATTGATAAAGAACATGAGCAAAATAAATATCTACAGCATTTAACAAAAATACAATTGTTAAAAAATAAAATTGATCATATACATGATAATATAGTTTCAGCTAAATATGGAATAATTCATCCAAATATTTTAACAAGTAGAGAAATTTTAAAGTATGACATAGATGATAATAATCTTAAGTATATTCAATTAGGAACAGCAATTTTTAACGATACATACTTAATATTTGGCATTAAGATACCTAAGCTGTTTGTACATGTAAACATAAGGAACCCAGCGGCTAAAAATATCGCTGAAACACTATTGATGATGCTCTTCTTTTGAAGCTACATGTGCATCTTTTTTGCTGAAGCTTCATTGTCTTTTTTGTTCTACGTGTCCGCAAAAGTATGCGCATCCTTTCTGCATCATTGGTAAGCGTTGAAGATGCAGTTCGCAGTGAAAATTTGTTCGCTCCACAGAGGGTAATTCGAACTTCGAAAATAAAAACTCTCTATTTCTCTCTACCTCTATGACTCTCTTTCTTCCCGTCTCAACCCTCTCTGCCCTACCATAATATTTGTATAGCTGCTGCTTTTATTGTTGGTAACATTTATCGAAAATATGTAGAAACCGTAAAATATTCTGTGCTACATATATATATATGAAATACAGTGGGAAAGAAATACCTAGCTATGATGTAAATAAAAACAAATCCCTTTTGGTAAATATGTATTTTATAGTTCATTTATTAATATTTTAATAATATTAAATCAATGAATATTCATGTGACACATTTTCAATGATTTTTTTCAATAAATTAAATTTTTTTTGAATTTTGGAATCCTTTCCGCATTGCTATTTCAAACTCTATATAGCCGATGCTACTAGATTTAAAAGCTTCTGCAAAGAAAAAAAGAGTTTTAACTATTAAAAAGGTAATTATAAATAAAAAAGTAAATTAATTAGAACAATAATAACAAGTAGACTGTACAATGATGGAATAACTTACCGAAAACAAATTTTGAAAAAAGTTTACACGATTTTATGACCATTTTTCGTTGGTAATCATCCCAGTTTACTTCAAGTAAAGATTCTTTTGTAAAAAACAAAGGCACACACTTTGAAATGTTTGGTGAATTGTCAACAATTCTCTTGATGTACTTAACCTGAAAGTAAACAAATGTGTACGAATATATAAATTATTATGCGTTAGAAACTAGAGTAAAATTATAAAAATAGAGAAAATTATAAATAGAGAATAATAGAGAAGAGAATTATTTGTATAAATAATACTAAAACTTACCAACTTTATTTCATCGAAAGAGACAATTTTTTTTTCGATTTCCTCCAACTTCGCTTTTGATTTTATTGGAAAATTTTCCATGTCTTCTTTAGCTGAAAAAGCTACTTCAACCAGTTTTTGAAGCATTATGGTTTGTTTTGCTAAAATAAACAATAATTTTAATATCTACCTTCACTAATGGCACTTAAGCAAACACTTTTTAAAATAAACTATTCACAACTTATTCACTAACTACGCGCATGCGGAAGTTCACTGTAAACTAAAACAAAAGAATTTTAAGATGACTGATTTTGCGTACTTGTTCGAATTATTGAATTAAAAAAAAAAACATACAACCACGAGATCCCGTTAATCACTGGTATGTGACAACAACAATAAAAATTAAATATTGTTATTGTTGTAAAAAGTGGAGAGAGTGAAAAATGCGCATTAAAGGCGGTGTTTCTAGGAGCGCCTTTTATTTTTCCGCTGGGTTGTTAACTAGTTGAAAGTAAAGATTTTGAAGTAATACCAATAGACATGAAAACAGTAATTATAAAGAATGCAATAAACGTATCAGTTCAGCATACCTGTAACAATAATAAAACTGTTGTAAATTGAAATTATATAGTACAATTTAATAACTGCTCAATTCATATTAAAGATTATTATTTTTCTAATTTTATTGAAAAAGATGAAACAAAAGTTCTAACAATTAAATATGAAAATATTAAAAATTTCACAAAAAAGATAACTTTCAGTGATATAATTGAAGAAAACAAAAACAACATTTTGAAAATAAATAAATTGAAATATCACAGTAATGTATCCTATGGATGTAGTTTTATCTAAGCTGTTATAATAATTATACTTATAAGTATCACTTTAATTATTGTATTAATAAAAAATTAATATGTAACAATAAAACTAAACAAAAGAATTCAGGAGAATTCGAATCTAAATCGGGGGGTAGTTACATATACAAACACATATGCCAAAGCAGACAGCAACACTACACCTGATAAATTCGAGGAATTTATAGAACAAATAAAGAAAATATAAAATTAAATAAGAACAGGAAAGCGAAAACTGATACAGCAAAAAACCTAAGTGTGTGAACTGAATTAAACTGCAGTTCACAAAAACTGTATTGCACAACTAATTATATAAAAACGCATAGTCAGCATTAAGATTTTAAGTACAGTAATCCCCGCTTAATTGCACAAGCAAAAATGTTCACACGTTTGTTCAAATAAACGGGAAATTCAATTAACGAAATCCCGCTTAATTGAACAATTGCTCAATAAAAAAAAACCCGTTTAACTGCACTTTTCGTTCAATTATGCAAAACCACTTTTTTGGAAAGAAAACCAAAAGTATAAGAAGAAAATATACGTAGTTTATATGTTTTCCCAAATCTTTACTTAAATAATTTTAAACTTAAAATTTTCCAAGAAGTTCGTTGTTGTTGTTTGTTATTTGTCGTGCCTAAATGAATTTTCGGTGAGAAAATGTTGTTGAAAAAGTTCAACTGCTCCCAGCAGTTCTTTCGGTGGATGGGTTTATTTAAGACTTCCTCCTTCTCCGCATCAGTCTCATCCGAGATGAATCTGTAAGAACGCTCTCTGCGATTTCCAAGTTGGTTAATTATCCATAGCGTTGTTTGTCGACGTCACAATCAATGAAGTCCCGTTAAAGGCTAAAGTCGAAACACTTGTCACACTTGTAAACATTATTAAAATGATGTAATTTTTTGGGGGACAACTAAGCGGGATTTTTTATATTGATTTAACTAAAAGATCCAAATTTTTGTTGTGCATATAACCGGGAAATTCAATAAAGCGGGAATTAATAAAACGGGAATTACACTATACATTTCATATGGAAGCGTAAGATTGACACATTTTTCGGTCAATTAAGCAGGGAAATCAATTAAGTGCGATGCAATTAAACGGGGATTACTGTACCTACTAAGTTTATTAAATGTACGTTGTTAAGAGTTAGTCTACGTTAAGCAATAAATAAACTCAGTTCTGTCTCTCCGCAAAATCAATTTGTTTTTTTAAAAAGGCTTTAAGCCGAACGAATAATAAAATTCAGGCGTACGAACTGATTGTTGTCGGGGAAGTATATCAGATACCAATACAAGTTATATTATAGTCACATGTATAAATTCGATACAAACCCTAAAATTCTTAATTGATACAGGTAGAGCATTCCAATGAAAATGGTAATTTTCGAACCTGTCTCATTACGTCTTACAGCGCGGTTTGTATGGGGTTGTTTTAACAATTTGTTTCAAGGCCATGAAACTTTTTGACCAATACTTTAGGGTATACATTAAGGCGGGTCACCAAAAAAAGTTTGCATTTACCGCCCCTAATATGAAAGCTTATGTTGAATGGATTTCAGAACAATTTATTTTTTTTTTTTTTCGGTGAACCCAAAATCTGGCCCACATGGTCTTTTTTGTAAAACTTCGACAGTTTTAACCCGATCGTGAAAAAAGTATGTCGTTAGATAGGTCTCAATTAGTACAATAATCCATTGTTGTAACATCTTTACCTAGGAATCCATCTTTGACCACATATTTTAATTTTTCGTCGTATTTCCTCCGTACCCCCAAAACTTCAAATTTTTTTTTTTAAATAGTAAAAGTGAAAAAAAATATTAAACTTTTGTGGAGAAATTTCATTCATAGGAAAAAAATTACAGCGAATCAAAATTTCAGTGAAGTTCGTCTTCGCTTTTGAACTTTAGCCTTTGGTTCATCTTCGTATGGCTTCGTATACCTTCGGAATGACTTCGTTCAACTTTGGTTTTGTTCGTAAGTATTCGGTATATAAAGTATAATGATGTAATGAAACATCCAATTATATTGAAGCAAACGAATGGAATAAGATTTTTATGCTTTCGCAATGTAGCTGCTCTGAGACTCAAAGAATTCCGTTCATCACAATGGAATTCTTCATTGACCAATGTGGAGCCAGGTTACTGACTTTCGATAATTTGCCAGAACAAGCCAGTGATGTACAAATGGTAGATGATATTGGGAAGATATTGCCGAAAAAATTAAGCAATACTTGGATGATCCAGTTATCGATAAAAATAAAATTCAAAGAGAAAGAACAAAATTCAGAGCAGAAGCAGCAACATCCCAATAACATGATTTGTTCAAATGCATCTCGTTCGATTGCAAGAAAGAAATGACTTTAAAGGACAAGGTAGTTTTAAACGAAACAAGATTGATGAAAGTTTCCGAGGAGCACGTGACTTGACTAAAGGAGCCAGGATCAAAATTTATCGACTACACAGTTGGTATGAAAAACGAAAATGAATCGAATACCAACGAACAAAACCGAAGTTGAACGAAGTCATTCCGAAGGGATACGAACCCATACGAAGATGAACCGAAGGCTAAAGTTCAAAAGCGAAGACGAACTTCACTGAAATTTTGATTCACTGTAACTTTTTTTCCTACGAATTTTTTTATGAACTTTTATTATCTTAAAAAAAAAATTTTAAGTTTTGGGGGTACTGAGGAAATTTATTTATTTATTGAAATTCATTTCATCAACGGATTATAATCTTCCTTACTGACTACTTGACTTAACATTATTCATATAGTTATAAAAGATTTAATTACTAGAAGTAATACAATGAAAGTATAAATACAAGCAATTTTTGAAGACAATTCTGCTCAAGCCAGGATTAAAGTCTACGTGCATGCAGACAGAATTAGCTAGTTTCAAACAACGCGCTATCGGTTCGTTGCAAGTATAATTTACCCTATGGTAAGGTATATGAAATAAGTTCGGTGATCGGAGGTCACCTGGGGGTATATGAAAACCAATTAGAAGTATCAAATTAGGACAATTAATGTTATAACAAATAATGTCATGAATAAACATTATGGCAGAATATTTTCGACGCAATTTCGGAGGAAGAATACCGAGGAGTAAACATTTTACTTTATATGTCGGCATTTCTATGTTCCATATAAATGGCTGATTGCTAGTCTGGTAAAACGTCTCTGAATTCTTTCAATTCTATTAGATGAGACTGCGTAGAAAGGGTCCCATATAATACAGCAGCCCAACAAACAAAATAATTCACTTATGATATCGTGTATGAATCATTTTCTCGTACATTTCATTCAAAAGCAATAATCATATACAATTCACTTATAATATCGTGAACGGGAGAAATTCCTCCTTCGTTTGCGAATCGTTCAAATCGACAAAAATAATTCGTGAACGAGTCGCCAAACCTTAGAGAATTAATTCGTTAACGAATCTTCATATTTAAAAGAAGCTATTCATGACGAATCGTAAATTTTAAAGGAAGCAATTCATTAACAAAGGAAGCATTGTTGAACGAATGATTTTAATATTGCAACAAAATATTCAGCATCACCATAAGAGAATTTGTCAGTGATGCTCCTGCAAGAGCTACGGTGCTTTCTTTAAGCATGAAGCCAACCTCTGATTCACACAAAACCAAACTATTCGAAAATAATACGAAAAAACTATTTACAAGCGATTCGTCAACGAATCACCCCTCGCCACAATGTTTATTGGGAGTATTCTAAAACTGACATAACGAAGGCGTTGTATAAGCAAATAAGTGCAAAACGATCGTTAAATTCTTTTGAATAACGAGTAATAAAACCAAGCATGGAATTAGCTTGAGATATCAAATAGTCTATGTGACTATGGAAATTAAGCTTATGATCAAGAATTACACCTAGATCTTTCATTTCGGTTTTTCTTGATAGAAAAACTCCATCCAGCCTATAAGGATACATTGATGGATTAGAGTTTCTGTGAAAAGTTAAACATTGACATTTCGCAATATTAAGAGGCAAGCAGTTATACTTGCACCAAGTTGACAATTTATTCAGATCCAACTCTAGATCAAAGCATTAATTTGTAAGCTTCAAACGAGAAAAAATTTTAATATCATCTGCATACATTAAGCATTGAGCCGACTTTAAAATTTTAGGGAAGTCGTTAACAAATAATAAGAAGAGAAGGGGCCCTAAGTGGAACGCCAGAAGTAACATGGATGACTTCGGAAAGTTTATTATTGATACGTACATATTGTGTCCGTCCTATTAGATATGACTTACGCCATTTCAAAATATTTGAATGAAAACCAATTTTTTCAAGTTTGTCAACAAGTAAACTATGGTGAACTTTGTCAAAGGCTTAAGAAAAGTCAGTGAAAATGACATCACACTGATAACCTTTTTCAAGACTATTTAAAACGTAATTGCAAAAGATTGCAAGGTTAGTAACTGTTGATTTTCCAGTAACAAATCCGTGTTGAAAAGGAGATATAATCTCTCTTAGAAGAAATGTAAGTCTGCTGTAGACCAACTTTTCGAACAACTTAGGGATCGACGATATTTTGCAAATTGGTCTTTAATTAGAAACTTTATTCTTGGAACCAGATTTGTGAATTGGCGTTATAAATGAATCTTTCCATTCCAGAGGAAGGGCTTATGCTTCAGCACAGTTTTTAAAAAGAATAGGTGGAAAACCATCCATCCCAGGCTGTTTATCTGTATTAAACTGACGTAAACCATTTATAACTTCAGACACGCAAAGTTCTATGTAGCCGATATTAATTACACTATCAATTGATTCTAAATGAAATCTTGATGGATTGGTTGCTGGAGAGTTATAAGCCAACTCAAAAAATTTGGCGAAAGGGTTACAAATCGTGGAAAGATCAGATGATGTAGTGCTAAGATAGTGAATCGTGTGTGGAATACCAGCTGATTTTTTTTACTATTAATAAAATGCCAAAAGCACTTACTATTATTTGTTTTTAGTTTTGATTCTTCCTGGAATATAAAGTTATAATATAGAAATTTATTTCAATAATTTTTCATGAAGTTGAACATTACTTGGAGATTTTTTTATATACTTTATAAGCCTTATTTTTCATATTATTAATTTTTATAAGTTCCTTATTGAACCATTTAGGCTTTGATTATATTGTAGCAAAAGTCTTTGGAATAAATAAATTCATCGCATTTTTAAGCTTGTTCGAAAATAAGTTAAAATTAGTTGATAAGTCGGCGTTGTTTAAAACTGACAGCCAATCTGTAGTGCTCATATAATAAGATATACTATTAAAATCAGCTTTAGAAAAATCGAAAATAAAGTTGTTATTTTGAATTGGCTTAAGATAGTTACAAAATGTAAAACCAAGGCTTAGTGTTTTATCGTTGTTGGTATGAGGTAATGAAGGCGAGTTGAAGATGTTGACCTGTGAATTTATTTCATTATCGACAAACATTCAATCAAGAAGTTTATTATTGTTATAAATAACAACTTTTTAACAAAAACAAAAACCTACTTCAAAATCATTACAAGGTAAAAAATAATTTTAAATTACTTTTACTATTTATTTCTTGGTCAAATTTGATAATTTATTTATATTCATTATTATATTGGAAATCTTATGATATCAATTATTCTGATTTTTTTTTTATTTTTATCATAAATATATAAATTTTTTATGATAATAAAAACTTTTAGTCACCGCTAATCATTGACATAAAATCATGATATTTTTGCCATCCCTACTCTATTTAAGACTTTTTTATTTATGAATATCCTGCTTAGGTGACGCTGTATTAATTTGTAATCTTAATTTTTCTTAAATCTTAATTAAAATGCTATATGTGTGTTGCAGCTGCACAAAAAATCTGATTATATTAGCGCTGACTTCGAAGCTTTTATTATCATAAAAAATTAATATATTTATGATAAAAATAAAAAAAATTCAGAGTAATTGATATCATAAGATTTCCAATATTAATGAATATAAATTCATTCATTAATCAGTCTCTGTTTAGTCGCGATTCTAATCAGACGTACATCAAGCTGTGTAATAAGTGCAGCAAGTGCATAAATACCAGCGAGTTCATTGCTTGCAATTCGTGTAAAGTTGAGTGTCATAAACATTGCTTCGGCTTAAGCGATAATCAATGCGAGCTGATATCAAATCACTCTAACATCTTTTTTTATTGTGATCATTGTGTAATTAAACCTGGTGACCTTCACTCAGTTGTTGACAGACTAGTTCATGATGTTAACCATCTAAAAAATATGTGCAAGCAGTCTATATACTGCAAGGGCAATGACCCGACGCATCTCTCTAATGTAAATATTAAAAAGGCCGCTGCTACTACTGCTGCTGCTGCTGCTGACCCAACGCATCTCTCTCATAGCGATGTCAAAAAGGTTGCTGTTTCTCCTGCTGAGAATTCTGCTTCTTCGGATCTTCCCCGCCTGCGTGTGCGAAAAACAGTTGGTGAAGTAAACAAAGCTCGTGGAGCCACTCACTCTCGTGGGCGCACCTCAAAACCGGTTTCTGGTGGCAGCACTCCCACTGCAGATGCTGCGTCAAATTCTATTTCTGCGCTCGCCTCTCAGAATGTGCCTGTGGTCGTTATTGATGATATTGACGACTCTATTCGCGCTAGTTGCGCTCTAAATGCCGCTGTTTTATCATCTGGCTCTTGCAGTGCTGTCGCTGCTGCTAGTGCTTCAAATGCTGTTGTTCCTGCTGTCGAGAAAGCAGCTGATTTGTCTCCTGCTGTTGTTCCTGCAATCTTATCTGGCTCTCGCAGAGCTGACGCTGCTGCTAGTGCTTTAAATGCTGTTGTTGTTCCTGCTGTCGAGAAAACAGCTGATTTAACTACCGCGGTTGTTCCTGCTATTTCATCTGGGTCTCGCTGTACTAGCGCTGCTGGTGCTTCCTATGCTGCTGTTGTTTCTGCTATCGAGAAAACAGCTGATTTATCTACTGGCGCTCATATCGTCCACACTACACCTGGTGTTTCTAATGCTGTTGTTGTTCCTGAACATAAAAAAAGAAACAAACGACACTCTCAAGAAGTACTTGTTGTTGGTCTAAACAACAACCATGAGCTAGAAGTTGTGCCTAAACTGAGGTTTATTCATCTATCTGCTTTTAAATCAACTGTCTCTGAGCGTGATATTATAAATTATATCGTTAAACACACGGAAATTGAAGAGAAAAATCTTGCGTGCTACAAACTTATAAAAAAAGGCGTTGCTCGTGAAGATGTAAAGCAAATATCGTTTAAACTCGGTGTTGCTGAGCAATTTATTGAAACAATCCTCAATCCATCGCTTTGGCAAGAAAACATAAAAGTATCTGTGTTTAAAAATTTTCGGCCAAAACCGAGAAAAATGAAAACAAAATAGAATCTAAATCTTTAAACAAATCAGCGTCATCTGTTCATCAAAGCTATTTTTCTCTTTATTTTCACAATGTTGGTGGTATTCGTACTAAAACCAATCAATTATTTTCTGCCGCAGCAGCTCACGATTTCGACGTAATAACTCTTGTGGAAACTTGGTTAACGTCACATTTTTGTTCTGAAGAACTATTTGACGCGGATTATGAATTATACCGTAGAGACCGCATACTTTGCCCGGGTATGTCGAGAGGAGGCGGTGTATTAATAGCAGTTTCATCAAAATATGCCAGCAGAGTAATTCGCTTACCTCGCGAGCGTGATAATATTGAACAAACTTGTGTTGCAGTTAAATTTGCCAATGATCCTTCAACCAGCATCAATGAAATTGTTTTTATTGTAAGTTATATTCCACCAAATAGCGATTATAATTTATATAATGACCATATTTTTAATATTTCTAATATTGTATCGTCTTTAAGCCCTCAGCAAACTCCTTGTGTTTTAGGAGATTTCAATTTAAGTAACATTGAATGGAAATATAGTAGTGATGACAAAATATTAATGCCTTTTAATGTTAAAAAAGATGTCGAGTTGTTACTATGTGACTCCCTTTATTCCTTAGATATGTTTCAGATCAATGAATTTGAAAACGAATTGAAACGAATTTTGGATTTAGTTTTTATTAGAAATGATCTTAAATACTTCATGAATATGTGTCTTATGCCGCTTACTCGCGAGTCAATTCATCACAAAGCACTCGAGCTGAAATTCAGTTTTTATAAACCAAATAATATTTTTGATAATTCTTCCAATTTATCTTTTGATTTCAAGAACGCTAACTATCCTGCGCTTAATAATTATTTTAATTCTATAAATTGGATAATAGTTTTCAATTCTATGGATTTATATGCGATGTATTTCACATTCAAAAAAGTTCTCGTAGAAGGTTTATATTTATATGTACCAATCAAAAAATTTTATCGGCAATTTAATCTACCCTGGTATAATTCTCAATTACTACATCTAAAAAATTTAAGAAATAGAGCACATAAAAAATTTAAGAGAACAAATGATGATGTTGATAAAGCAAATTTTATTTTACGTCGTAAGGAATTTGACTTTCTTTCTAACTTCATATATAAAAAGTATTTGAATTCTATCGAATCTGGAATAAAATCAAATCCTAAATCTTTCTGGGTATTTATTGATTCCAAACGTAAATCTCATGGACTTCCGAAATCTATGGAGTACAAAAACAAATCTTCGAATAGTTCACAAGAATCTTGCGACCTGTTTGCAGACTTCTTTGGGTCTGTTTTCAATAATGCTGCATTGCCAAATAACCATGATGATTTCTCAAACATTACCCAAATTGTAAATGTGTCAAGTATGACAATTTCATACGAAGAAGTCTTTGAAGTTTTGCGAGGTTTGGACACGAATAAAGGTGCTGGTTTTGATTTGCTTCCTCCGGTGTTTTTTAAGAAATGCGCTTCGACACTTTTTGTTGCTTTAGCGCTTATATTTAATAAATCACTCTCTATTGGTATATTCTTAGATGAATGGAAAACTGCATTTATATCTCCAATTTTTAAATCTGGTCAAAAATTTTTAATAGAAAACTATAGACCGATTGTTAAGCTATCAGTTATTCCTAAGATTGTAGACAAGATTGTTAATATGAGACTGTTTTCTGAGATCAAAAATTATATTGTAACGCAACAACATGGTTTTTTCGCGGGTAGATCAACGTCCACTAATCTAACAATTTTTACAAATTTTTGTATCAATTCTGTCGAAAATGGCTTGCAAGTTGATGTTCTCTATACCGACTTCGTTAAAGCACTTGATAGTTTGGTTCATTCGATACTATTGCTAAAACTTGAAAAATTGGGGTTTCATTCCGTATTTTTGGAATGGATTTCTTCCTATTTATCGAATCGACAATTAGTTGTTAGAGTTGATAACCAGTATTCAAACCCAATTGTTGTTAATTCAGGCGTGCCTCAAGGTAGTCACTTAGGTCCCCTGCTTTTTAACTTGTTTATAAATGATATTCCACAAATTTTTAAGTTCAGCGAATGCTTGTTATATGCGGACGACTTAAAAATCTTTATTAAAGTTGGACATATTTCTGACTGCTTCAATTTACAGGAAGACATAAGATAATTTCTCTTATGGTGCAATAAGAATGGAATGAATTTAAATTATTCTAAATGTAAAGCTCTGACTTACTCCCATAAGAACTATCCAATTTTATAAACAATAACGTTTTCTTGAGAGACAAAATTGTTAAAGATTTAGGTTTATATTTTGATACCAAGCTTTCTTTTAGCCACCATCGTGAGTTCATAGTATCTAAAGCCTGTTCTCTACTTGGATTTCTAAAACGAAATTCGAAAGAATTTTTAGATCCTTTGACGGCAAAAACACTTTACGTAAGTTTAGTAAGATCTCAACTTGAATACTCAAGTATTGTGTGGGACCCTTTTTATGAATGTGAGATCAGTCGTATTGAACGAATTCAAAAAAAATTCACAAGATTCGCTCTACGCCGGAGGTTTTCTCTCGAGAATATGCCATCTTACAATGAGCGTTGCAATTTATTAGGCTTGCAACACTTGTCGCAAAGAAGACATGCACAGAGCGTTTTATTTATTAAGCGCATCTTAGATAGCAATATTAATTGTCCGGAACTATTAACTTTAATTCCGTTCTATGCTCCGATAAGACCATTAAGGGTGAGTGCTTTGTTTTACGTTCCATTTCATAGAACTAATTATGGCATGAATGAGCCAATATCTAGATGTTTGATGTATTGTAACTTCATTGCGAATAACATTGATTTTAGTAATGATTTTAATCTTTTTAAAAGGAATGTCTTTGAAATGTTTAATAATTATCACTAGTATTATATTATAGTATTGTATCTATTATTCTTATTACTGGTGGAAATATTTTTGTAATTATGAAATAGTCTGTAAGATCTTGATCAGTGGACTTAATTTAAATATATAAATTTAATTTAAATAAATAAATAAATTATCAAATTTTACCAAGAAATAAATAGTAAAAGTAATTTAAAATTATTTTTTACTTTGTAGTGATTTTGAAGTAGGTTTTTTTTTTGTTAAAAAGTTTTTATTTCTTTCTTTTTAGGGAAAATGATAGGGTAAGTGACATAGTTATTGACACCCTAAATTTTCGGCACAGTTATTGACAACCTTCCTTTGCATAACGTTTGCTGCAATTTTAAAGAATGAATCTGGCAGCACTTACAAAAAAAAAACAAAAATATGGTTATTTTTTATGGTTTGCTGACCTCTTTTTTGTTATTTCTCTTTTAGTGCTGTAAGAAAAGTTGTGATGAATATACTCATACGAGCAATTAAGATCAAAGGTATTTTTTGTTGTGATTTAATTAAGAAAAGTGTTAAGTAAAATAGTCAACTACAGTTATTACAACTAATTTTTTGTTTAAAAATTAACTTATTTATACATCTTGAAACGAATTTAAAGTTAATATTTCTTAAAATAATATATTTTATCGTTAATATAAAAATAAATGCTGTTGCCAATAATTGTCTTAAATTGTTCACTGATTTCAGTTGTTGGCAGGGGGCTGTCAATAACTGTCTCATATGAATATAAGAATGAATCTGGCATATAAGAATGAATCTGGCAGCACTTAAAAAAAAAAAAACAATAATATGGTTATTTTTTATGGTTTGCTGACCTCTTTTTTGTTATTTCTCTTTTAGTGCTGTAAGAAAAGTTGTGATGAATATACTCATACGAGCAATTAAGATCAAAGGTATTTTTTGTTGTGATTTAATTAAGAAAAGTGTAAAGTAAAATAGTCAACTACAGTTATTACAACTAATTTTTTGTTTAAAAATTAACTTATTTATACATCTTGAAACGAATTTAAAATTATTTTTTACTTTGTAGTGATTTTGAAGTAGGTTTTTTTTTTGTTAAAAAGTTTTTATTTCTTTCTTTTTAGGGAAAATGATAGGGTAAGTGACATAGTTATTGACACCCTAAATTTTCGGCACAGTTATTGACAACCTTCCTTTGCATAACGTTTGCTGCAATTTTAAAGAATGAATCTGGCAGCACTTACAAAAAAAAACAAAAATATGGTTATTTTTTATGGTTTGCTGACCTCTTTTTTGTTATTTCTCTTTTAGTGCTGTAAGAAAAGTTGTGATGAATATACTCATACGAGCAATTAAGATCAAAGGTATTTTTTGTTGTGATTTAATTAAGAAAAGTGTAAAGTAAAATAGTCAACTACAGTTATTACAACTAATTTTTTGTTTAAAAATTAACTTATTAATACATTTTGAAACGAATTTAAAGTTAATATTTCTTAAAATAATATATTTTATCGTTAATATAAAAATAAATGCTGTTGCCAATAATTGTCTTAAATTGTTCACTGATTTCAGTTGTTGGCAGGGGGCTGTCAATAACTGTCTCATATGAATATAAGAATGAATCTGGCATATAAGAATGAATCTGGCAGCACTTAAAAAAAAAAACAATAATATGGTTATTTTTTATGGTTTGCTGACCTCTTTTTTGTTATTTCTCTTTTAGTGCTGTAAGAAAAGTTGTGATGAATATACTCATACGAGCAATTAAGATCAAAGGTATTTTTTGTTGTGATTTAATTAAGAAAAGTGTAAAGTAAAATAGTCAACTACAGTTATTACAACTAATTTTTTGTTTAAAAATTAACTTATTTATACATCTTGAAACGAATTTAAAGTTAATATTTCTTAAAATAATATATTTTATCGTTAATATAAAAATAAATGCTGTTGCCAATAATTGTCTTAAATTGTTCACTGATTTCAGTTGTTGGCAGGGGGCTGTCAATAACTGTCTCATATGAAGAGTACAATTATTTTCATCGCTAATTGTTGTTACTTTATACAGTCAATTTTATACACATTTTTTTAAATTTTTTTTAGAACAATGCCAAAAGTAATGCGATCATACAATGAAGAAACGCTTAAATCTCAGAACGAAAATAATTTTTAAAATTTTATTCAGCATTATATCGCAATTCACAATTAGGTCAATTTTATTTTTTTTTTGAGTAAAGGTTTTTTATTTTAAGTAATTTACTACTAACGTAAGAAAAACGCGTTTTTTTTTATAATATTTATGAAATATCTAATCATTAAAGTGCCTATCTACGGTAAAAATGAAATAAGTTCTTTTTTTTATATGACGCCAATAACTACACATTAAGTCTATGGCAATAATTGTGCCATGTTGCCAATAATTGTACTCACTCGAGTGTCAACAATTATACCAAGTGGCCAATAATTGTACTCCGTTGAGATGCCAAGAGTTGTACTCACACTGTCAATATCTATCACATTGGATACTTTTTTTAAAATCATGCGTTTTCTATTATTGAAAAACATTTTATAAGAACTTTATGCAATTATTTAAATTCAAGAATTATTAATGATACAAATGAGTATTTGCTTAACAACTCAAAATAAGTCATTTTTTAATGAAGTGAATTCAAATATGAAATTTCCTTATGGGTGTCAACAACTATACCGCTTACCCTATATTTTAAAAAAGTGTATAAATTAATTAAACACCAATTATTTATGCTCATAATATGGAAAATGCTTTTCTGTCGTTTCTTATTCTCTTTGTCAGTATCTTAATCAGTACCTACTCTTGTATTTTTTATAAGTCAATATTATACAGTTTTTTTACACACTGCCACACCCCTTAGTCGAATAACGCCCAATTCCTCGGTAGTAATTTGTAATAATTGTGCCTTCGTCTGTACTTTTTCAGTTAGTAGTGTCAGTATTCGATTTAGTGTTTTCTAATATTGCCACACCCTTTTGTCGAATGCCGCCCACTTTATTGACAAAAACTTGTTATAAGTGTGCCTACCTCTATACTAAATATCAGTACTCTAGTATCAATATTATTCGAGATACAGTGTGTTTCATAAATTGCCACACCCCTTTATCAAACAACGTCCACTTTACTGAAATTAATTGTTTTATAACTGTGCCTACCCCTGTAGTTAACTTTAGTTCTCTAGTGTCAATATTATTCGAGATACAGAGTTTTTCTAATTTTGCCACACCTCTTTGTCGACTTACGCCCACTTAATTGACCGTTATTTTTTATAATTGTACCTACCCTTGCATTTTTGCTGTGAATTTTATTAACTCTAGTACTCTAGTGTCAATATTTACTGATATACAGTGTTTTCCTTATAGTGACACGCCCCTTTATCGAAAACCGCCCACATTACCGGCAGTAATTTGTTATTTTTGTACCTACCTTTGTACTTAATTTTATTATCGTAGTGTCAATAGTAATCGAGATACAGTGTTTTTTAATATTGCCACTCCCCTCCTCGAATAACGCCCATTTTTTTCACAAAAATTTGTAGCAATTTTTTCCACCGTTGTTATAAATTTCTGTACCCTAGTATCATTATTATTTGAGACACAGTAATTCTCTTATATTGACACACCCCTTTGTCAAATTACACCCACTTTTTTTATAGTAATTTTCAATAATTGTGTCTACCTCTGTACTGAATTTCAATACTCTAGTGTCAATTTTCTTCGATATATAGAGTTTTTACAATATTGCCACACCCTTTTTAGAATTACGCCCACTTAAGTGATCATCATTTTTAATATGTGTGCTTGCCTTTGTAATTTTACTGTGAATTTTATTACCCTAGTGTCAATATTTACCAAGATACAGTGTTTTTCTTATAGAGACACGCCCCTTTGCCGAACACCGCCCACTTTCATAGACGGACACCTCCGCGTTGATAGTCTCTATATGTTCACAAAAAATTACGGCAATCGGGCAAGTACTTTAGGAGTAATCGATGTACAAACATTCACAAAAAAAAAAAAAAAAAAAAAAACAGAGAAACCAACCAACTTGAGAACCTCCTCCTTTTTGAAGTCGGTTAAAAATACCATTCATCTGGTGTAAATCAAATTCAGCGAGACTATCAACAACTACACTCTCGCAATTGCTTGTAATATTAAAAGGTAACCAATGATTTTCTTCAATACCATAAATCCAATTAATACTAGGAAGGTTAAAATCACACATTATAATAACATTTTGGTTATCTTTTAAATTGCTTACAATACTAACACAGTTATCTATGTGTAATTTATATAATTCAAATGGACTACCAGGTGGGATATAGCTTGATATTAAGAACAGTTCATGTTTATTATCAACATTTATTTCAATAATTAATTGATCTAAATCGAAGATACTTTGCGAAGCAGTAGATTGAGATGTTTTTGGAGAAATTTGTGTAGCTAAAAGAGCTGAGCGGACGGCTATAAGAACTCCGCCCCTCTACTACGGCCAGATACTTGAGAACAACGGTCTTTACGAAAAACATTGTAAAGTTGAGCATCATAAAATTCAGAGCTGTAATGGTTCATTCATAGCCAAGTTTCTGTAAGAGCAATGACATCATATTGTAACGAGGATGAGAATAATAGCATATTCAAAGCTTTAGTACGTAAGCCACCGACGTTATGATAGCAAATTTGATAATCATGAGTTGAAGATGATGAGCTATTTAAAATATTATTTAAGATATTAGAGTTGTTATTGTTTTCGGAGATCCGATCTCTTTTTTTTAGTTTTTTGGAGTGTAAGTAAACAATTTTATACGAACGTAATAAGGCCAAGTTGAGGCCTCCATTATTCTACTCATAATATAAGCAGGGAATCCAAGTTAAAAGTTGATATAACTTAGTTTATTTATGTCGGCATTTAAAAAGAGCTGCTGGTAAATTCAGTTTTGTAGATATATGATTAATTGTATTATCTGGGTTTGTGTCTGCACGAAATTTAGATAAATGAATCCATTAAATATGAGGTAAAGCATTTAGATCAGTAGCTAAGTCTGAACCAAGAACATTTGCGATTTTCTGTGTCGGTTTTAATTATTTACTCTATTTTCAACGATAGAAGAAATTTCTGCATTTGTTATTTGCATATGAGTGAAAGCTAACAATCTGTTTAAGGGTTTATTCTGAACTTATTCATAATTGGTGCTAAAATAATTTATATATGGTGTTCAAGTTGTTTTATGGGCTTTGGTGTATTCAGAGACTTATAGTAGAATTTTATGACAAATATTTTTGTGGGACATTTTAACCCTCTGTTTTATGGACCTTTTTTGTCCCTTTTTTACAATGGGACAAAAAAACCCATACACTGAAGAGTTAGAGGGTTAAAATGTTCTAGAAAAATGTTCTAAAAAAATGTTCCTCGCAGGTTTTTATACACATTTTTCAATCACATCCTATAGCTAAAGTGTAAGGATCATGCATCATGTTGTATATCAAATTAAATGGCATTAATTTCGTATTCTTAATGTAATATTTTAGTTATACCTTAATTACTTGTTTTTTTAAAATAAACTTTAATTATTTAAATAAAAAATTATATAAAATAACAAAAACCGTTATATTTCCAAAAGTAATTGGTTAACAGAAAAGTTTCTTGAACACAAAATAACCGTGATGAAGTTACCTTTCAAATGATACCAAAATTGATACAATATTTCCTAAACTAAAAGCACACTGCTTCCGGCTTTATCACTATTTTTGTACCCTTTTAAGTGTCTGGCTTAAGGAAGCCCCCCTGCCAGGTGTCTGGCAGTTGGTTTTTATGTTCATAATGATGGCCTCAACAACATATATAAAATTCAGCTTTTATACTATGACGTAAGTAGAACCGTTTTTTGGAACTTTTCAAAGCTTAAAGCTTCTAAAGTTCCCTCGACCTTGGATTCATAATATCCAAACGTTGTTACCCACTGTTGTATGCAACCTCACACAAAATCTTAGCTTTGATAAAATGACGTAAGTCTGGCAGTCGCTGGCTCTTAGTCTATGAGTACACTAAGAGCTAGTTCTTTTATAGCACAATATTAAGTAAAATAATTATCAAAGGAAGTAATTATAACTCAAAGCTAATTAAAATAAGTGAATAAAATATAATATTGAAAAATTAAAAAATTAATACCTATACACAATTATAAAAACAAAAACTTTAACTTAATATAACTTAAGCAATTTAAAATTCAAGGAAATTCAGAAAAATAACAATAAAAAAAGAATAGTTTAACTAGAAGCAGAAAGAATTTAGTGAGCAGAGAAAAAGGAAAAGACAGATTGCCTAAAAGCTACTCTCCCACTGACCTCCCTAAGCCAATGTGGCAAAGCATTCCACAACCTAATGGCATTGATGAAAAACAGGTGGGACGTTTTCAACGAATAATGTATCGGGACTATCAGGACATGGCTTCTTCTAGATATACTGAACTGGAGTATATAAAACAAGTACCCAGGTCAGGCGTGCACCCAGGAAAAAGTTTTGGGGGTTTTATGTTTTTATTTTCTGACTTAATTAAATTTGTTATTCTTTAAATAATGTAAAGAAAACAATGTCTATTTTTCTTTTATTTTGGACCATTACACTTAAATTTTCTCAATATTATTTTCTAGACCCCTACGAACACTTAACAGAGTTAGACCATTTATTTACCTAGTCTACCAGTACACGATTGTATGATCAATTGATTCAAAATGATAAAAAAAAAACATTCAGCTCCATACCTAAATGCGTTGCTGAGAAATTCAACCCATTAGGCCATCGTGATAACTTTTCTTCGAACTTTTTTAAAATAATTGCAATGCGTATTTAACGACAAAACTGCTAATTCAAATCTGTACCGATTATTTTTTGGTGACCGTGGCATGCAGGTTAAGTGTGTGGCATAGCATGCTCGGAGCCCGAGTTCGATCCCGGCGATTTTCCGAGTTCGTTCGGAGTCAGTATAAAACATGTAGGTCCAGTTCTCGGTCAATTGTCTACAAACATTTAACAACACACACAACACAATTTATCATTAGAATCTCGGTCAAAGTCCTTTCAAGGGCTGAAATGGCCAATTTTGTTGTTTGTTACTTTTGGCAGTGCAGGGCAAAATTAAAAGCTGAACGGCTGATTTGGTAGAATAATACTCAAATCAGTTAATTACTTATTGCTTTTTTTTTAATAATGCAATCGAGCCAAAGTTGTTGTCGATGAAATTTCTACTTTCTATATTTTCTGCTTTCCACTGCCGCTATTTCCACCATCGGAAATTAATGGTTTTCGAAGTCTGGTTACTCTAGTCAACAGGCAGAATTTCAAGGATACATCTTAAAGTCTAAGAAATTTTGATCTATTGCCTAACCATCCCCATCAAAAGTATTGCGATATATCTAACCCAAACTTTTTAGTGATTTTTTGAAAAAAATTTTTTCATGGGTATTTTTCTATCCAAATGGGTTTTCCAATGGAAAATAGGTTAATTGCATATGTTTTGAGTCTTTGTAGCCTCAAGCTTTGTAAATTAGGCCTGGAAGTGGTTTCGAACAAAAATTTAAAATTTTAATTTATTTGTAAATTTCACGTGTTTGGGTCATCATGTGTCAACAAAAAATAAAAAATTTTCAGATTTCATTATAACATTAAAAAAATATTTTGAAAATTTATTTAAAATAGAAGAACAACATTTGAAACTTCTAGCAATGCAATAATTTAGAAAAAAAGCTAAAAAAACTGTGCGAACCCATATTTGACAACAAAATATTTGACAACTTAAATTTATTGCGGTAGCATTTGTTTTGCTTTGTGTTTATGTTTTCTGTGTTTTATGTAAATGAATAATTTAAATAAAATCAAGTACTCTACTTCAGATCCTAAAATAAACAGAACAAGACATTAAATCAATGCTACTCAAGACGGAGTATCTAACAGAAGATGTCGTCTCTTGCTGCATTCCATTCTTTATTTAATTATTTTGAAACAATACATTTTTTTATTGAAACTGTCAATAATATTTCACAAAAAAATGCTGCCAGATTATTAAATGAAAATCCGTTAAGGCATTGCGTAAAAAACTCCATGTATTTTCAAATAAAATAAAACAATATAAAAGAAAATATGCAAGGAATCTCTTAAGTTGACCTTGTCCGACAATAACTTATTATTATTGTTCAAAATCCATGTGTTTCTGTATAGGCTATAGGCTGTATATTACGCTATTGTGGCTTTGCAATTATTTCACCTCCTTCTTCTTATCCTGTGTTAATGGACAACACACATACGGACGGACAGGGCCAAGTCGACTCACGAGGTGACGCTGATCAAGAACATATATACTTTTCTATACCGAACCTGATTATTTCTAGATGTTACAAACGTTTTCACAAAGTTAATATGCCCTGACCTTACAGGTTTGGGTATAAGCGCTTGAAATGAACAATAAAGAATTTTAAAATAATAAATTTTTGCTTTATCAGTTTTTTTACACTTTTCCCAAAAATATAAAAGAACAATATGGGACCATCGCCAATTTAGATACGAGAAGTCTACTCAAAAACTTTCTAAATTGTAGGTAAGCCCTGCTATACCGACAAACTTCCAATAATTTAGTTTAGACACTCAATTTAGATCAATTCGCACACAGCCTTAATTTTGAATTTCATGAAATCTTTTGCATAATTCCACTTGTTAGAAAATATTTTGTTTTGATGAAAGTTAGTAAGAAATAACAAAATAAGTAAACTTGATCTACAAATTCCATGCCATATTTAAGGAACTGACAGTAATGTTCAACTTTTGGCCAGTAATCGACTAGTTGTTGAAAAAATCACAGTTATAGTTGTGACAGCAGATAGTCGAAGAAAAACTCCACGACTTGAAAGCAAATAGGACTTCCTAAAACAATCTTTTAAATTTTATATTGAGGTTTTTTTTTGTTCTTTTTCTATAAAACTTTTTGTTACTTTTACTTTATTTTGTTTTGTTTATTTTACTATTGCTTTTTTTTCCTTGATGAATTAATTCATTTCTTACATTTTTTGTATATTATCGCTATTAATTTGAATTTGAATTATTGACATTTTTTTTTTAATTGACTTCGGTTTTTCACTAGATTAATAATATAACCCTTTTGAAATTTTGATCAAATATGAAAATAAGATCACATTTTTCTTAAATGAGGACATTCAGTGAAGACTTTTTACCGAAAACTAGGAAATTTTTACCCTAATACATGTTTTTTGGATGTTTGTATACATTTGTTCACATCCTGAAGTAAAACACATATTCAAACTTTCTCTCAAAAAACCGGAGGATCGCATTCAATTTTAAACCAAGAGTTTCTTGGGCAAATCTGTTCAGAATATTTCGTAGAATATTTTCCGCGCCTACGAATTTTTAATTTTTTTTCATCCATACAAATTGGCCCGCCCTATTGTACATACCTGTTAAATCTAATTATATTGTCGATTTGTCATGTTTTTGGTGAAAAAAAGATATGGGCGAGTTATTTATGCCATCCTCAAACTTCTCTACCATCATTACAACTTTGAAAGTCGTATACATTGATCAATTTTCAATTTCAGTTGCTTAGAAACGAGGAAAGAATTAAAGAAAAGTTACCGCATAAGACCATGTCTTACCCGGGATTCAAACGCGGTAACTGGAATGGTGGTCAAACACCATTTCCAATCGACTTCCGAGGTAGTTTTATGTTTTTGATTTAGTGCTTTTTGATTTTGTGGCAATACTTTTCTAAGTAGTGCTTTCTACAAATATTTAGCGATAATTATCAAACAATACTACAAAAAAAAAGCTTAAAAAAATACAACTGATATAAAATACTTCATAATTTTTATCGTTTTGCTTTTCAAATTTTGTTTGGCTTTCATTTGATTTTAGACTGGAATTCTTTATAGGAGTATAGTACTCTAACGGCCGGCTTGTTCGCAGAGTTATAAATATAAAACTTATTCTGTTACTCTTTTTGTGACTAAATCGGTTTGTTCGCCATCTAGAACTCGTTATATATAAAATTGAAACGAACTTTTAACCTCGTTATAAATAAAAATTCAGTTGCTTAAACGCCACAAGATGTGTTTTAAATTTGTTACGAGTTTTATAGCCTGGTTATGAATTAAACGTCAGCGCTCTATCAAAACGCTACAAAATGTATATATATTTGATGCTTTGAATTTTTCACCACGTAATAAAATCATTTCACCAGTTTATAACACGTTACAAATCGACAGAAGAAATTGAATGAACAAATTGAAAAAAATTATAACGTGTTAGAAAGAAGTTTTATTTAATAGCTGGATTTATATATAACGCGTTATAAGCACATTTAAAACTGTGTGAACACACCGGCCGTAAGTATTGATTCCTGTGTTTTAAGATCCCTTTATTTTTATTAGTAGTTTTCATAAGAAGTTTTTTTAATCAAATCTTTTAATTTTCAATATTTTTGCCTTATACATTTTATTTCCATTCATTTTGGGGGGTTTTAACCCCCAAAACCCCCCTGCGTTCGCCCTGACCCAGGTGTTTTTTCATAGATCAGCTTATGAAAGTAAATGCAGTTTCTAGCTTTAAGATAAGCAATTATATCCCAACGAAGTATTGCATTGCGGAAACTTGAAAGCCGATCGTATTTTTGAGGACCATAGACATACCGCGTAGCATAGTTGAACGCAATTTGCAATTTTAATTGGGAACGACGAATCAAGTTTATATTTCGGAAAAGATATTAGCGGTAAGATGAGTTGAATTACCGGTTTCGCCAACAATACAATATCAACTGGAGTTACGTTAGCATACAATCTAAGGTTACGCAAAACGTAATACACTCTTTTCACAACACTATTAACATGATCAACACATGACAGAAAAGAATTAATATGGAAACCAAGATTCACAATTTTCGACACTACAGAAAGCTTATTCAATCCAATAAACAAATCAGGAACATCAATTAAGCAAGACTTAACCTTACAAAGAGGAAGAACAAATGATTTGGAAGAATTAAGTAGAAGATAATTTCTACAAGTCCATTCATAAACATTTCTAAGGTCTTCATTCATTCTACAACCAAGGTCCTCGATGAGGCAAGTTCTACGAGAAAGGTACAACTGGACATCATCCGCGTAAGCGTGAACAGAAACATGATTACAAACAGAAAAGATATCATTCAGAAACATAGAAAACAGAAGGGGGCCAAGTATAGAACCTTGAGGAACACCACTCAAGACCAGTTTGTACCCTGACGATAATTGACCAATCACTAAATATACAAAATTAATCCACGAATAAAATTTTCATTTCACATTCAATTTCAAAAATTGATTTATTTTGATTATTCATGTTTCTTTATTCAGAAAAATGTATTCATTTTTTATTCAAATGAATGCTATTCATAAAGAATGCAATTCACAAAGAATCATTAAATTTTTATTCATTATTCATTTTTTATTCATTGTTATTTTTTTTCATTATTACTTTTTTATTCAGTATACATTTTTTAATCGTTATTCATTTTTTATTCATGAGAGAACACTATTTCCACTCTATTTAAGTGAAGCTACCTAGTTGCGAATTTAAAACTGAAATTTTACTTCAATTAAAAATATAGAACAATCAGCCCAAGCCCCCGTTAGTTACGCTGTTGCACCAAAATAAAAATATTCTACTTTGGTTACAAAATTAACACCACAGGCACGAATAAAAAATGAATAATGAATAAAAAATGAACAGTGAATAAAAAATGAATGAATAAAAGGAATGAGCAAAATGAGCCAAATGAATAACGATTCTTTGTGAATTGAATTCTTTGTGAATAGCATTCCTTATTAATAACAAGTTTGATAAACAAAATGAATGCATTATTCAGAAGTACCTGGGCGACCGAGCTCCGCTCAGAATCCCACCGCATATTTAAATGTTCCGCGGTTTATAATGTAACGAAAATGCCAACTTAATCTTAATCTTAATCCCTATACAAATACGAAACAATTTCGATAATTAACTTACCATGCTACACGAAATTAAAAAAATTTTGAATCAGTTGTGCATCTCAAGCTCAAGCTAATTCATAGTGCATTGAATGCGAAGGCCAAAGACATGTTCAGAGAAGAGACAGAGAGAGAAAGATGCTATTTTTAGCGAACAATTTTTTATTATTTTTATCAATTTTTTTCCTTGTTGATATTTTTCAAATTATGTTTTTATTGGTTTTAATTTAGTTTTATGAATTTAAAGCTTCATTGGGTCAACAAAGACCGAAAATCTATATATATAAAAAGAAGTGTACGTTTGGTTGAAATCGCATCACTTCAGAACGGCTGGACCGATTTGGATAATTTTTTTTTTAAAATGTTCGTTTTAGTCCAAGTTAGGTTTTTAAGGAAAGAAAAATTGACCATGCCCACTTTTTTGATTTATCTAAAATCGGAAAACGGCTGGACCGATTTGGATAATTTTTTTTCAAATGTTCGAAGTAATCCAATTTAAGTTTTGTCGGAAAGAAAAATTGACCACGCCCACTTTTGCGCCCACTTTTTTCGATTTATCTAAAATCGGAAAACGGCTGGACCGATTTGGATAATTTTTTTTTCAATTTTTTTTCAAATGTTCGTAGTAATCCAATTTAAGTGTTTACTGAAAGAAAAATTGACCACGCCCACTGTTTTGATATATGTATCTTAAATCGCAGAACGCCTGCGCTGATTTTTTTTTTAAATGTTTGTAATAGTCTACAAAAGTTTTTTACATAAAGAAAAATTGTCTACAATATCGATAATATCAATATTATCCATTATCGATATTAAATTTCATTTTCACACTTGACATTTTTGAAGTTTTCAAGATGTCACATATTAGAAGACACTTGCTTATTTTTTATTCACACCACCCAATGTACCCAGTGTGCTTTCTTTTTCATTTGGATTCCGACGTAAACAGACATAAATTTTGCCGAAGCAAATTTTTTTGGATAATTTTATTACTTACAAGCAGCAATTGTTCTATTAGATGAATGTTCAATGAGCCACAAAAAATCACTGGAGACAACTGGAGACAACTGGAGACATCGTACAATGAAAGATTTACGTGGCAATCAACAACTTTTCGGTGGTGCATTGATATTATTGTCTGGTTATTTTCGACAAACATTGCCCGTGATTGCACGATCCACACCAGCGGATGAAATTAATGCATGCTTGAAGTCTTCCTTTCTGTGGCGATATGTCCAAAAATTGACATTGCACATAAATATGCGTGTTCAGTTGCACAATGATCAATCTGCAGATCGTTTCTCGAAACAATTGTTAGAAATCGGCAATGGAAAAGTTCAAATCGATAATGCAAATGGTTTGATTACTTTGCCAGATAATTTCTGTACAATTCTCAAATCAAAAGAAGAACTGATTGAACGCGTTTTTCCAAATATTGTACAAAATTACAGAGATCACAATTGGTTGAGAGAACGCGCAATTTTGGCACCAACAAATTTACATGTCAATGCAATTAATTTTCTGATCCAAGAAAAATTACCAGGTGCAGCGACATCATATAAATCTATTGATAGCGCAATGAATAACGATGATGCCATACATTATCCAATCGAATTTTTAAATTCATTAGAACCACCTGGTATGCCACCGCATTGTTTAAATTTAAAGGCCGGCTCATCAATCATTTTGCTACGGAATTTAAACGCACCAAAACTGTGCAATGGCACCAGATTGGCTGTAAAAAATTGATGCTGAATTTGATTGAAGCAATAATATTGACTGGAAAAGCTAAAGGCGAAATTGTACTCATACCGCGTATTCTGCTGATACCAACAGATATGCCATTCGAATTCAAGCGTTTACAATTTCCGGTGCGTCTGTCATTTGCCATGTCCATCAATAAGGCGCAAGGACAAACGCTTCAAGTATGCGGATTAAATTTGGAACAGCCGTGTTTCTTGCACGGTCAATTATACGTTGCCTGTTCAAGAGTTGGCATTCCAAGCACTTTATTTATTTACGCACCGGATGGAAAAACAAAAAATATTGTTTATCAAAATGTATTGGATTGAGTTCGGTGATAAGAAATCATAAAGTTCGAAATACAACTATTTTTTAAGATTTCATACAAAAAACAACACTTGGTTTCACTTTACTGTGTCTTATAAATTGCTAAAACAAGTGTGTGAATTTTTCAGCATTGATACAAACTGAACTAATGCAACATTAACGTTATGTTAAAGTTTGAATCATAAGTAGTAAAAGCTTTCATATAATCTTTTTGTAACCTAAATAGTATAATTTCACAATTTTTCTTCAGTCTAACGAAGTGCACCGGGTTTCGCTATATATTTATACTTTTCCAATATAGGTGTCGGGTGTAGCAACGCGCACCGGGAATTGCTAGTAAGTAATAAAAATATCCAAAAAAATTTGCTTCGGCAAAATTTATGTCTGTTTACGTCGGAATCCAAATGAAAAAGAAAGCACACTGGGTACATTGGGTGGTGTGAATAAAAAATAAGCAAGTGTCTTCTAATATGTGACATCTTGAAAACTTCAAAAGTGTCAAGTGTGAAAATGAAATTTAATATCGATATTGGATAATATTGATATTATCGATATTGTAGACAATTTTTCTTTATGTAAAAAACTTTTGTAGACTATTACAAACATTTAAAAAAAAATCAGCGCAGGCGTTCTGCGATTTTAGATATATATATCAAAACAGTGGGCGCAAAAGTGGGCGTGGTCAATTTTTCTTTCAGTAAACACTTAAATTGGATTACTACGAACATTTGAAAAAAAATTGAAAAAAAATTATCCAAATCGGTCTAGCCGTTTTCCGATTTTAGATAAATAGAAAAAAGTGGGCGCAAAAGTGGGCGTGGTCAATTTTTCTTTCCGACAAAACTTAAATTGGATTACTTCGAACATTTGAAAAAAAATTATCCAAATCGGTCCAGCCGTTTTCCGATTTTAGATAAATCAAAAAAGTGGGCGCAAAAGTGGGCGTGGTCAATTTTTATTTCCTTAAAAACCTAACTTGGACTAAAACGAACATTTAAAAAAAAAAATTATCCAAATCGGTCCAGCCGTTCTGAAGTGATGCGATTTCAAACAAACGTACACTTCTTTTTATATATATAGATATTAAAACAGTGGGCGCAAAAGTGGGCGTGGTCAATTTTTCTTTCAGTAAAGACTTAAATTGGATTACTACGAACATTTGAAAAAAAAATTATCCAAATCGGTCCAGCCGTTTTCCGATTTTAGATAAATCGAAAAAAGTGGGCGCAAAAGTGGGCGTGGTCAATTTTTCTTTCCGACAAAACTTAAATTGGATTGCTTCGAACATTTGAAAAAAAATTATCCAAATCGGTCCAGCCGTTTTCCGATTTTATATAAATCAAAAAAGTGGGCGCAAAAGTGGGCGTGGTCAATTTTTCTTTCCTTAAAAACCTAACTTGGACTAAAACGAACATTTTTAAAAAAAATTATCCAAATCGGTCCAGCCGTTCTGAAGTGATGCGATTTCAACCAAACGTACACTTCTTTTTATATATATAGATGTTTCAAATTAATAAAAATAATAAAAAATTGCTAAAACAAATAATTGTTGGTCATGGTATTTGAACCCACGCTACCACGATCGCTGATGGCGAAATTCGTTCATTGGCAATAAATTTAATTTTTGCCGAAATAAAGAAACGTAGTAGCACGGTTGCCATTTCTCTTTCTTAAAATAGCATCTCTCTTTCGAATAAGCTTGCTGCTTCACTGTTTGTTTGGTGTAGCTCCAAAATAAAAACAAAAAAAATTAATGCACATACCAGGGATTGAACTCAATAACATCAGATTGAAAGAAGGAAGCTCTATCCACTGCGCTATCAATACTAAAACTAATTTGCGAAAATTTTCTTAGCATATTCGAAAACTCGGAAAAACTACTTTTCTCAGCCCCTCTTCATATATTGTATTGTTACGTATTGTTTCGTATTGTTACGCAGTTGCAATTATGAATATGAATATTGCTCGTTTAATGCATTATTCAGAATCACGACAGATGCATAAAAGAAATGAATAATTAATCAATATTTAAAAATTGATTGTGAATTCAAAGTTTTATTCATGAATCAATTTTGCATTCATTGAATGCATTCTTATATTGTTTTTCACTGATTCAAGTTTTTGTAAAAGTAAGCTATTTTATGATTTCTTGGATTTTTTTTTGGTGAAAATTTTTTTAATAAATGTGTATTTATCTTCTTTTTTTACTAAAACTATTTATATTAATGTTTTAAAGTTATTAGAAAATATTCAGTACTTAACTTCAAAAATTTAAATTTCGTTAACTGTTTAAGGCAACATATAAATATCATAACTACCATCAATGAAAAGATATTGTGGAATGATTTAAGATTCACATTACTAAAGTTCTTGGCTATAAGTCTTTATAATTATTCATTTAAATTCGTGACTTTGTTTTTTTTGAGTTATTTTTGGCTGCCGCATCACACTGTGCGACGTCGCTGAATTGTTATACGCTCAACTAAGTCAATGTTGTCGAAGGCTCGAACAGTTCGTGGTTCATTCGAATGCGATAGTCGTCGCCAGGACCAAAGATATTGCGAATAACTTTCCTTTCAAACACCTCAAGAGCGGCTGCATCTGTTTGCGCTACCACTCATGCCTCAGCGCCATAGAAAAGCATAGGTTTGATGAGCGTCTTGAAGAGTGTTGGTTTTGTCGGTCGGGTGAGGGCTCTATTAGCAATTGCTATTTTTCGCTAAATTTCCAGGCTGACAATGTTGTTGCTGTTTACGGCGGTGCCAATTTATTTACAGACAGTATATACTTTGTTTTGCCCTCGTTCACCGTCAAACCCACTTTGGCTGAGTCCTTTTTTTTTATTGTTATTATTATTATTAAGAAATCATTGGTTCAGTAATAACTTAGTTCTTTTTAATTTATTTATTTATTTATTTATTCAGTCTACTGATAATTAAACCTTACAGACTATACAATTCATCTTAAATCAATAATTTAATTTAATATACAAAGTTAAGTACTTAGTTAAACAACATGAATAAATTAAGTTTAAAGCGAGTTTCAGGTAAATTAAAATCTAGTACATGAGTGTAGCTATTACATAAACTAATACACCTATTAATAGGTTCATTTATAGCAAAGTTTGTTCTATGAAACCGTTCCTCTAATAATCTTGTATATCTGAGATTCCTTGGAGGTTCATACAGGACGAAATAATTCGACAATTCAGTAGATGAAATTTTACCGACTAAAATGTTATATACGAATAAAAGTGAAGAGCATAATCTTCTATCCTTTAAAGATTGAAGCCCAAGAAGCTTACGTCGAACATTGTAAGATGGAAGACCATCTGGCCATTGCATCTTTTTTAGCGCATATCTTGTTATATTCCTTTGGATTCTTTCAATGCGATTCGAATGTTCCACATAGAAAGGGTCCCAGATAATCGAACAAAATTCAATAATACTACGTACAAGTGATACATAGAGTGCTTTTATTGTGTGCGGATCCCTGAAGTTTTGAGTGTTTCGCTTAATGAAGCCAACCATGGAGCTAGATTTTGCTACGATAAAGTCATAGTGAGAGTTAAAACTGAATTTTGAATTAAATATTACACCCAAGTCTTTCATCTCAAGCCTTCGCGTCAAAGCTATATTATTAATGGAATAAATATTACTGATTGGGTTCATGTTTTTGGAATATGTAACTACACAACATTTGCTTATATTCAAATTTAAATTGTTTATAGTACACCAATTGTGGAAACGCATCAGATCACATTGAAGTTTCAAGCAATCAGAATATTGCGATATTTTATGATAAAGCTTAACGTCATCTGCAAACATTAAGCATTTTGCAAATTCGAAGCATTGAGGCAAATCATTTATAAAAATTAAAAATAATAATGGTCCACAATGCGTGCCTTGTGGAATGCCCGAAAAAGCTTTTATAGGAGTATCAGAAGATATTGCACCAATCTTAACAAAAAGTTGCCTATCCTTTAAGAAACTACCAAAAAATTTTATAAGACCTTCTGATAAGCCAAATTTTTTTAATTTAAAGAGGAGAATGTTGTGATCAACTTTATCAAACGCTTTCGCAAAATCAGTATATACTACATCCAGTTGATTTCGACACTCCAAAGCGTCAACTATTTTAGCTGAAATAAGTGCCAAATTAGAACAAGTCGATCTACCAGGCATAAAACCATGCTGATAATCACTTATGACACTTTCCACATGAGTTAATAATTTATTTTTAATTATGTGATCAAAGAGTTTTGCAAACGTGCCTTGTTTTACAATAGCTCTGTAGTTAGTTATATTTCTTCGATCTCCAGATTTAAATATTGGAATAACAGAACATATTTTCCATGGGTTTAAGAAAATTCCAGTTTTAAGACAGGTATTGAATAGGAAACTAATTGGCTCAGTGATATTATCGATACAAAGTTTGAAAAACATTGGAGGAAAATCACCATGCTCAAATTTAAAACTTGATTTAAGATTTGAAATAGCTAAGAAAACATCCTCACCTGAGACTTCCATGCTGCTGAGATTAGCCAGATTCAGGGCGACAAAGTTCAGTGTATTATCATAATTTGCCAAGTTATCATAGTTTTCAAACACTTTTTGAAAAAAATCGGCAAATAGATTACAAGACTCGCGTGTATTATCAGATTTTACCCCATCCAACTCCATGCTTGAAGGGAAGCCATTAGTTTTACGATTCGAATTAAGATATTGCCAAAAAGATGATGGATTAGCTTTCAAATTTGATTCAATTTTTGATATATATTTGTTATATAGAGATTTATGCAAATTGTCGAACTCGTTTCGAGCTTGTATGAATTTAGAGTGGTTATATAGTGAACTAGTTTTTTTATATTTCTTAAAGCACTTATTTTTTAGGTTTTTAAGATGTGCTAAACGAGAATTAAACCATGGAGGTTTATCGCTCAAATTAACATTTTTCCTTTTTTTAGGAACAAACTGACTTATTGCATTTGAAAACTTAGTGCAAATAAAATCGTATGCGTCATAAGGGTCCAATATAGAAGTTAAAGCAGACCAATCTACATTTCTAAGAAAATCATTAATATCAATAAAATTTGCGTTCGAAAAGTCGAACTCTTCAGAAAAGACATAATTGGATTTATCAAATTCATAGAATTCAAAATTAATTGTTAACGCCTTATGATGTTTACTATTTTTAACAATTGGTGCCAAGTTTTCATTACAATTCGCTCTTAACCCATTTGTTACAAACATTAGATCTAAAATTCTATTTAAATCGTTTTTTATGAAATTTAGTTGTTGAAAATCATTACAAGAAAGTAATCAATTAAAGTGGATTCAACCTCAGTTGTGATATTAAAAGGTAATAAACTATTTTCATCAAGCACCCAAGCAATGTTTCCCAAATTAAAATCACCTAATACAAAGCAGTGGCAATTTGTATCCAAATAGTTTATGACAGAGCTGATATTTTGTAAATGCTTATTATATAAATCTACTGTACTATTTGGTGGAATATAAGATGCAAAAACAATTATTGAATAGTTGTTGTTGAATAGTTGATTTGTACACAAAGTTGCTCAACGCAGCCATCATCATCAGGTAGCTGAATTCGTTTACTAGTAAGATCTGATCTCACTGCAATCAGTACACCGCCCCCTCTTTCGAGTCCCGAAGCAAACGGACAACGATCACAGCGATAAACACAGTAAAATCTATTAAACAGCTCAGCCGACGATATTCCATCATGAAGCCAAGACTCAGTCAGAAGTATAATGTCATACTCACGGAGAGACATAGCAAGGTAGATTTCGTTTGTCTTCGTACGAATTCCACCCACATTTTGATAATAAATAGAGTAAGCATTTTGAGAGCGCTGAATTTGCGGTGCTATATTCGCATAGTCGCCTATGATCGGCGCGTTAAGTTGCTTTGTGGCTGCAACGGGCGATGAGGTTGCAGAAAGTATAGGCAATGCTGAAGAAAAAGAAGAATCAATGATTGATGAAGAATGCAATTGAATTTGAAGAGAAAATGCAGCTACAGAAGAGTGTGCAAATTGCGCATCAGACGAAGAAGAACAAATTATTTGGATTTTGGTCGAAGAACACGCTTTTGCACTGCTTGAGTTGTTTGTTGTAGTGTCTCGGTAATTGGTAGAGTTGGAGAATGTGCGGCGACCAACTGAGAGTTTATGTGCGGCGACCAACTGAGTTTAGTACTACATGAAGCATAGGCTTAATCATTAAAATATATTATAATATATTACATTTCATAAATTATAACAACAATTAGAACAAAGAAAATAAAAAAAACAAACAAAATAAAATATTTAGAATAACACACAAAAAATATTAATTTTTTATAAGGTAACGAGTAATATTTATCTTAATCTATTTAAAATTTAGCTTAAGATATGAGAAAGATAAGATAAATTAAGATAAATTTATGAGACTTAAAAGACTAGTGCTAGAGAAGAAAGATAAGAATAAGAAAAAGATAAGCAAGACTAAGGATTAGAAAAATAAGATACGATAGATTGTCTAAAAGTACCTCTCCTATTGATTTTCCTTATCCTACGAGGCAGGCTATTTCAAAGCTTAATAGCGTTAATGAAAAACAGACGAGAAGAATTTATTATACCTAGGAACTATAAGGACATGACTCCTTCTAGATAATAAAAAGTGAAGTTTGTCATACAGGTAGAAAGGAGTTTTCACATGAATGAGCTTATGAAGATACATACAGTTACGCGCGTTAAGATATGCTGTTAATTCACATCCTAGTATTGCATTTCTGAAGGTAGACAGATGGTCAAATTTTCGTAAGCCATATAAGTAGCGTGTAGCATAATTAAAAGCAATTTGTTGTTTTAAAAGAGAATGAGTCAAGTTTACCATACACTATTTCTGCGTATGATATTATAGGGAAGATCAGTTGCATTACCAGTCTACGTTGTATTTCTATAGGAGTAACACAAGCGGACATTCTTAAATTGCGTAGGACATAATAAACTTTTTGGACAACAATGTTAACATGATCAACACAAGATAAAGAAGATTTAATGCAGAAACCTAAATTTACTATTTTCGATACAACAGTGAGTTTACTATTTCCAATAAACAGATCAGGGACATCATTAAGACAAGTTTTACTCTTACAAATAGGTAGGACATATGATTTGGCAGCATTTAGTTGCAGACCATTACTTTTAGACCACTCATTAATACCATTGAGGTCTTCATTTAATCGGCAACATAGGTTATCAAGTAGTCCTGTTCGTTTTAAAAGATAGAGCTGGACATCATCGGCGTAAGCATGAACAGATGCATGTTTGCAGACGCTGAATATGTCATTGATGAACATGGTGAACAGCAGAGGACCAAGTATGGTCCTTATATATAACAACTCTTGTTATATTGGATCGGTTAGGGTGGCAAGGCATTACCCATTTGATGATCTTCTCAATACATATCAACACTATGTATGTCAGATTGTTAGTGAGAATAGTCCTTTGGGTGTGCATCGTAGCGTTTAACCGTGCTGTGCCAAGCATAGGCTGATGCATATCTTTAGAAAATTAATTCTTTAGAATGCATAAAAAGCGATTTTTCGCTTAGTTCTTGTGTTTGTTAGTTAATAAAAATGCTCACAAATACCCAGACATATGTATACATTAATGCATGTGAATCTGTTTTGTTAGCATTTAATGGTTCTGTCCCTAAAAAACTTGGAACATGTCATTAAATATTAGCAGCTTATCAGTGGTGACTAGCATTAATTTCTATATTTCTTCTGGTCAACATTTATAAGTTGTGAATCCGATTCCTTGTAGTAAAAGTGAAATCTTTGTAAAGATTGAGATGTGCCCCCTTATTGCAGTAAATCCATTAAATATATAGGGTTAAAAAGAGCAAAAAAAATGGTGAAATTTATATATAAAAAAATGTGTAATTGTTGTTAAAAATTGCTTGCATATGTAAATGGTTACATTTCGAAATAATATAAAAAATATTTTGTATTGATTCAATAATTTACCATTTTTTTAACTTCTTTAATTAATATCACTTGTTTTGATATATTGCACATGTAGATTGTGTTTATAGTGTTCTATGGTTGGACCAAGCCATGATTTTGTTCAGAGTTAATTGAACTGCTCTATGGATTCTTGGTATAACCAGTGTGTAGGTAAGCGTTCCATATTAAGATCATATCATATATAATTATAAACACATTCTTGTATTTCAGTATTGCTGGTGTATTGTATACATTATGTTGTCTATGTGTGTAAGAGTTAATTTATACACTTGACAAAATATTGTGAAAATGCACTAGTTTTTAGTAATATTTAATGATATCATAAGTAATTTTTTGTCGCGTTAGATAGTTTGACATTCATTGGAAGATAGATGAGAAATTTTCATTATAGAATTAGGGGTGGGGAGGGGAATTGTTATAATACTATAGGTACTGATTTATGCTTATGACTGACAATAAAAACCATCACGAACATAATCAACTAACGCAAAAAACAGGACTTAGTGCTGATCATATGTTTTGACTGAGATAATCATCAATATATATATATATATATATATTAATATAATATATTAATATATTGATGTTTATAATTTGTTCGAGTATGTATTTTTAGCACTAAAAGTTACTAACATGACCGAAAAACTGCACTCTTGGCCACTTGGCAGGTATTTAAGTAATGTTCATAAGTAGGTTAGTTAAGTGTAAATTTACTATGTGTGAGCGGTTAAATATGATGTCTGTTTAGTTGATTTATTAACTATTGATTATCTTGATAATATTATTTTGTTTTATTTGACAGATATTCAATGGAATATTCAACTAATTATGGTGTTGTTTTAATCCACTCATATTGGTGTATTTGTACACAAAGTAGGGACAATTTGTTTACATTTTGGCTTAAAATATCCTCATGGAATCACCTGATGAGATAACTGGGGGATTTTTCGATGTCATTGAGATATTATTTGGTTTTTTAACTTTTATATTGTTCTTATTTAATTGACATAGATTTCCTATGTTAGATAACTAAGTTCAATTCTAGGAAATTGTCTCAGTTACGTCGGAGATCCGGTTAGTTATCATATGAAAACGGTATTATGGGTAACAGTCTTTTTTTCTCTATAGTGTGTTTGCTCAAGTTATGTAACATGACACATGGTAGACTTAAGATTGATCCCAGGATACGGAATTTGTTATCATCTGGTTGTTTTTCCCAATTTTATTCTAAATTTGTTAGCGTAGCTAGTGTTCATTCATTCAATATTAAGATAAAAAAAAATATAAATACAATCAGCATATACAACAGAAACTTATCCGTCAGGTACAACAATGTCACCATCATCATGAGCCGCATTTTGGAGTTCTTCCATACTAGTGATGAGAAGAGCATCTGCATTTTTTTTCTTTCTAATATAAACAGAGCCACGAACAGAGAAAGCATTGTAAATATTTTTTTTTCGTTTGCAGACAATCGCGGCTTGTAATAGTTTAAGACTCTCAGCAATGAGGCTTTCGTGGATAAAAATATTAGAGTCGCAGTCAAATACAGCATTTCTTAAATTAACGGCTACTTTAGTTCGTCTTCGATATGCTCCAAAGGCTTTTAGCACACCATCAGCATAGCACACCGTAGCATCAGCATCGCAATGAGCTGGATACCTTTGTAAAATATGGTAACATTGCGATGTACACATGCCTTTCGTAAGATCCCCTCCATTACGAAAGACTTCTTAGCTGTTAAGATAATAAGACGCTATTTTGAAAACACAAATGGATGATTCTATGGCCAATCGGATGCAATGGGATTATCTGAGATCACAGGCGGGTCATTGGAACTTTTATGGGCTGCATAGAACATTTGGACAAGAATGGATGATTCTATGGCTAATCCAATGCAATGGGATTATCTGAGGTCACAGAAGGGTCATTGGAACTATTATGGGTTCCATGCAACATTTGGACAAAATTGGATGATTCTATGGACAATCGGATGCAATCTGATTATCTGAGGTCACAGGCGTCGGGAACTATTATGGGTTCCATGGAACATTTGGACCAACATGGATGATTCTATGGCCAATCGGATGCAATGGGATTATCTGAGGTCACAGGCGGGTCATTGGAACTTTTATGGTCTCCATAGAACATTTGGACTAGAATGGATGATTCTATGGACAATCCAATGCAATGGGATTATCTGAGGTCACAGGTGGGTCATTGGAACTTTTATGGGTTCAATGCAACATTTGGACAAAATTGGATGATTCTATGACCAATCGGATGCAATGGGATTATCTGAGGTCACAGGAGGGTTATTGGAGTTTTTTTGGGTTCCATGCATTATTTGGACAAAATTTGATGATTCTATGGCAAATCGGAAGCAATGGGATTATCTGAGGTCACAGGCTGGTCATTGGAACTATTATGGGTTCAATGGGATAGTTGGGCCAAAATGGATGATTCTATGGCCAATCGGATGCAATGGGCTTATCTGAGGTCACAGGCGGGTCATTGGAACTTTTATGGGTTCAATGCAACATTTGTACAAAATTGGATGATTTTATGACCAATCGGATGCAATGGGATTATCTGAGGTCACAGGTGGGTCGTTAGAACTATAATGGGTTCAATGCAACATTTGTACAAAATTGGATGATTTTATGACCAATCGGATGCAATGGGATTATCTGAGGTCACAGGTGGGTCATTGGAACTTTTATGGGTTCCATGGAACATTTGGACCAAAATGGTTGATACTATGGCCAATCGGATGCAATGCGATTCTGTGAGGTCACAGGCGGGTCATTGGAACTTTTATGGGTTCCATGCAACATTTGGACAAAATTGGATGATTCTATGGCCAATCGGATGCAATGGGCTTATCTGAGGTCACAGGCGGGTCTTGGAATTATTATGGGTTCAATGCAACATTTGGACACAATTGGATGATTCTATGGCCAATCGGATGCAATGTGATTACCTGAGGTTACAATGGGATTATCTGAGGTCACAGGCTGGTTATGGAACTTTAATGGGTTCCATGCAACATTTGGACAAAATTGGATGATTCTTTGGCCAATCGGATGCAATGGGCTTATCTGAGGTCACAGGCTGGTCATTGGAACTATTATGGGTTCCATGCAACATTTGGACAAAATTGGATGATTCTATGGCCAATCGGATGCAATGGGATTATCTGAGGCCACAGGCGGGTCATTGGAACTATTATGGATTACATGGAACATTTGCACCAACATGGATGTTTCTATGGCCAATCGGATGCAATGGGATTATCTGAGGTCACAGGAGGGTCATTGGAACTTTTATGGGTTCCATGCAACATTTGGACAAAAGTGGATGATTCTATGGCCAATCGAATGCAATGGGCTTATCTGAGGTCTCAGGCTGGTCATTGGAACTTTTATGGGTTCCATGGAACATTTGAACCAAAATGGATGATTCTATGGAAAATCGGATGCAATGGGATTATCTGAGGTAACAGGCGGGTCATTGGAACTGTTATGGGTTCTATGGAACATTTAGACCAAAACGGATCATTCTATGGCCAATCGGATGCAATGGGATTATCTGAGGTCACAGGAGAGTCATTGGAACTTTTATGGGTTCCATGCAACATTTGGACAATAGTGGATGATTCTATGGCCAATCGAATGCAATGGGCTTATCTGAGGTCACAGGCTGGTCATTGGAACTTTTATGGGTTCCATGGAACATTTCAAACCAAAATGGATGATTCTATGGAAAATCGGATGCAATGGGATTATCTGAGGTAACAGGCGGGTCATTGGAACTTGTATGGGTTCCATGGAACATTTGGACCAAAATGGATGATTCTATGGCCAATCGGATGCAATGGGATTATCTGAGGTCACAGGAGGGTCATTGGAACTTTTATGGGTTCCATGCAACATTTGGACAAAAGTGGATGATTCTATGGCCAATCGAATGCAATGGGCTCATCTGAGGTCACAGGCTGGTCATTGGAACTTTTATGGGTTCCATGGAACATTTGAACCAAAATGGATGATTCTATGGAAAATCGGATGCAATGGGATTATCTGAGGTAACAGGCGGGTCATTGGAACTGCTATGGGTTCTATGGAACATTTAGACCAAAACGGATGATTCTATGGCCAATCGGATGCAATGGGATTATCTGAGATCACAGGCGGGTCATTGGAACTACTATGGGTTCCATGCAACATTTGGACAAAATTGGATGATTATATGGCCAATCGGACGCAATGGGATTATCTAAGGTCACAGGCGGGTCATTGGAACTATTATGGGTTCCATGGAACATTTGGACCAAACTGGATGATTCTATGGCCCATCGGATGCAATGGGATTATCTGAGGTCACAGGAGGGTCATTGGAACTTTTATGGGTTCCATGCATCATTTAGACAAAATTTGATGATTCTATGGCCAATCGGATGCAATTGGATTATCTGAGGTCACTGGAAAATTTGGACCAAAATGGATGATTCTATGGCCAATCGAATGCCAGGGGCTTATCTGAGGTCACAGGCGGGTCATTGGAACTTTTATGGGTTCCATGCAACATTTGGACAAAATTGGATGATTCTATGGCCAATCGAAAGCAATGGGCTTATCTGAGGTCACAGGCTGGTCATTGGAAATTTTATGGGTTCTGTCATGGATTAAGGTTCAACGATTGATAATAATATTAAATATATCGCGCTACAATATGACTCAAGCTGATTGGAGTCGGTCATCGGCCCAATGTGACATGCGATACATTGTGAGCCAAGCTGACCGAACTCAAGCTGACAAAACTATGTAATACGTTGTGACTCAAGCTGATCGAACTAGATCAGCAGTTCATTGCACCTGCAGTTCTTTACCCTTATTCATGACACTGCCTAGTCAGCGAGCTTACAAACGCTTTCGCTGGCTTAGTAATTTAAGCTATAAATATATGTTATCTTATTATTGTTAAGTCAGTTTTTTCACACGTTTCACAAATAAAGAATTGAATAACAAAACTATAACATGGCGATCCTGCCAGTCTTTGGCTAGAACTAAACGAGTTTAGTACGTCGAGCGGGTAAACCAAAAAAAAATAAAATTCATAGCGTAGTAAAGGTAACTACAATCTACAGTGCGGGAAAATTTATTGACATTTAAGAGAAAAAGAGTGAAAAAAAATAAAATAAAAACAGAACAACATTTGTTAATAATAAACATGTGGTGAAAACTGTGGTGGTTACTTAGCCATAAAACAATAAGCAACAGAAAGTGTTAAATATAAACAAGAGAAGTGAAAAATTATTTAATATGTCCTGGTGGAACAAAGTGCTAAGTGCAATTCTTATAGCAATATCAGGATATGAAGTTGGACAAGAGGTGGAGCAAAATAAGCTCGAAAAATACGTTGAAAGACACTTTCAAGTAAGTGAAACTCAACAAATAAAGAACAAAAGTGATAGCAATAGCAAACAAAATACATGGCAATTAATAGCACTGTTAGCAATATTAGTGTCAATAATGATAATTTATACGTTTTTTAAAAACTATTTAAGCCGACGCGTAAGACAAATAGAAACACCGAGTGTATAAAGAAGAGAGTTCCTTAAAGCTGAAGGCCCAACACCCCCCAACGATTGGGAATGGGGGATGAAAACACCAAAAGTATCAACTTCATATATGCAATTTGCGGACATCAAACACCAGCATCTGAATCTGCATCTGAGAACGTAAAGTACCCGACTCATCGTCTGCCGTTTATTTAAGTATATTTTCTTTTTATTTTTATTTTATTGGTTAAGAATACAGGAAATGTGATTTAGAATAATTATGAAATTTGTATGTAAATTTGCACATATGATGCAATGCATTTATGAATTAAATATGATTATAAAATTCTACACCAATTATAACAAAATTTTAAAACGAAAAAAAAAAAATCTACTTCTGAGGACGAAGTGTAGGAAGTAACTTTTTTTTTTATTTTAGTAAATAACATTAAAAAAAAAACAAAAGTTAAAAAAAAGCATATAAAAATAGAAAAAAAATTAATCATGTTTATTAACTAAATAAATCCCTTATTTGAATTTTTCTATTCTTTGTTAATCAAAATCAATGTCGATTAAATGGGAAGAATTAAATGCAAAACTAAAAGAAATTAAGTTGGTTTTTGACAAATCATTTAAATGTTTGAACAAGTCAAATCTTCCCTCACAATCAACTCAAACAAAGCATATCAAGTTATTAATACTAAAGCATAACGAAATAGCAACTCTTTTAAGTACCGTATACAAATTTTTAACCGCACAGCATAAGATTGAAATAGAAACATTTTGCCAAACGCTTAAAACGCGATTAGAAGTTTTATTTAAGAGATTAGATATATCTGAAAAAATACCCAAATCACCAACAGAAACCATAAATGTAAACTTTAAATTTCAAGAAAAATCTGACCCTGACTCGGGATCAGAACCAGAATCAGATTTAGAAACTCCATCAAAAGCCGACGACGAAAGTATAATACCCCAAGCAGACAATTCAATGTCATCGGTTAATACAGCTAAAGAAAAAAGAAATATGACTCCAGCGGAATTTCTTGGTTTAGCATCAAAGCTACTGCCAGATTTCGATGGCAGGCAAGTACATTTAGTTAAATTTCTAAAAGCACTAGACCTTATAGAATCCATTAAAGGAGAACACGAATTAATAGCTATTTCGCTTATTAAAACCAAGCTATCTGGCGTAGCACAAACTGCCGTAAGTAATGAAAGAACAATTTCAGCCATAAAAGCTACGTTAAAACGAGAAATCAAAAGTGAATCAGCACAATCAGCAGCTGCAAAATTGCTTAACACCAAACAAAATTTAAAAAGCACAAACGAGTATGCAAAAGAAATAGAGCAATTAACATCACAATTGCAAAATGCATATCTCTCAGATGGACTTAGTCCTCAAATAGCTCAAAACTATGCTACACAAGTAGCTGTGAAATCTATCGTAAAAAACGCTCGTTCACCAGAAGTAAAACTCTTAATGAGAGCAGGAAATTTTACTAATGTCAACGAGGTAGTTACAAAATTTGTAGATCTAAATGCAGACACTGATAACGCAGTGAGTATAAACTTTATACAAAACAAATTTAACAGAGGGGGATACAACCAAAGGTATAGAGGTAGAAGAGGATATAGGAATAGAGGCAGAGGAGGTTATTACAACCAAAATTATTCTAGCTCAGATCAGAATACAAGCAATCAAAACCGTAACCGAAATTATGCGCCTCTAAACAATTACCAATATAATACCAGAAACGGTAATCGTGGTAGGCAAGCCACTAATGTACGAACTATTGAAGCCATTCCGGAAAACGAGAATGCTCCCCAGCCAGCCCAACTGGGGAACTTCTAAAGAAATTATATCCATTTGGTACGATTCTTAATATTAATCTAAAATTTAACAATTATATAATCGTAAAGACTTCCTTGAACGACTTCAAAAATACATTTTTGTTGGATACTGGCTCTGATATCTGCATAATTAAAGAAAAATTTGTTCAAAATAATTACAATACCCAAACTGATTTTATTTTAAATTTGTTAGGTATTGGTGAAGGTGTAATTTCAACAAAAGGCTGCATTGCAAATACAATTTTTTTAGACGAATTTAAAATTACACATGATTTTCATATTGTAAATAATGATTTTTCTATTCCCTGCGATGGTATTATAGGACTTGACTTCATAAAACAGAATAATTGTGCTCTAGACTATCATTGGCATCAACCAAATTATTTTATTATTAGACCAAATCCTTTGCGACCTTTTGCTTATATAGAAATTTTAGACGCACCCAAAGCAAATTCCATTACGCTCCCCGCGAGAGCTGAAGTGGTCAAGAAATTATCAATCGACTCTACGGAAAATGAATTATTAATTCCGTCTCAGGAGATAGCCAATGGCGTTTTTATTGGAAATACTATTGTTAACAAAAATAACGCTTATGTGCGCATTTTAAACACAACAGATGCAAATTTATTGCTAGAAAATGTTTCAGTGGAAACTGAAAGTCTTGACTGTTATAGCGCTGTTAATTTTAACTGCTTAAATGACTCTTCTGAAAGAAAAAATATCATACTAGACAAAATTTCTCAAAATTGCCCATCTCAAGCTAAAGAAAAACTCTTGGAACTTTGTTCGTCATATACCGACATATTTGCCATTGAATCAGATAATGTGACATATAACAATTTTTATAAACAAAAATTGCGTATCAATGACAAAACCCCAGTTTACATTAAAAATTATAGAATACCCCATACGCACAAGAACGAAATAGAAAAGCAAATCACAAAAATGATAACAGACGATATAATAGAACCAGCCATTTCAGAATATAATAGTCCAATCCTGCTAGTGCCCAAAAAATCTTTACCCGGCAGCTCAGAAAAAAGATGGAGACTAGTAATTGATTATCGTCAAGTGAATAAAAAATTGGTAGCTGATAAATTCCCGTTACCAAGAATCGACGATATCTCGGATCAATTAGGAAGAGCCAAGTACTTCAGCTGTCTAGACCTTTTGAACGGATTCCATCAAATAGAACTAGATAAAGACTCAAGGGATGTAACATCTTTTTCAACTACGCAAGGGTCCTTCCGTTTTAAGAGACTACCATACGGGCTAAAAATAGCTCCAAATTCATTTCAGAGAATGATGTCGTTAGCATTCTCAGGTTTAAGTCCTAATAAAGCATTTGTCTATATGGACGATCTTATAGTAATTGGATGTTCTGAAGCGCATATGCTTGCCAATCTAAAATCTGTTTTCGAAATTTGTCGTAAAACAAATTTAAAGCTTCATCCGGACAAATGTAATTTCTTTAATTCAGAAGTAACATTCCTAGGTCACAAATGCACGGATAAAGGCATCTTACCAGACGAATCAAAATATGACAAAATAAAAGAATATCCAAGGCCTACAAATGCTGACGAAGCGCGGCGTTGGATAGCATTCGTAAACTATTACAGGCGTTTCATCCCAAATTTTGCACACCACTCCATACATATTACTCGTCTTACTAGGAAAAATGTCCCATTTATTTGGTCAAATGATTGTGAAATCGCATTTAATTATCTAAAAAAATCCCTTTTGTCGCCAAAAATCCTTAAATATCCAGATTTTGATAAGGAATTTTGCATCACTACCGATGCCAGCAAAATTGCTTGTGGTGCAGTGCTTTCCCAAGACTATAACGGTACACAATTGCCAATTGCTTTCGCGTCTAGATCCTTTACAAAAGGTGAAAGCAATAAATCCGTGATCGAACAAGAACTAGCCGCTATTCATTGGGCTATAACCTTTTACAGACCCTATATATTTGGAAAGAAATTTCTGGTCAAAAGCGACCATAAGCCACTCACATATCTCTTTTCTATGAAAAATCCGTCATCAAAATTAACCAGAATTCGAATAGATCTCGAGGAATTTGATTTTGAAGTTGAATATATCAAAGGAAAAGACAATTGCGGTGCGGACGCTTTATCTCGTATTGATTTTGGGCAAATCAAACGACTTAAAGAAGAAAATTCTGCTTTCATCCAAGTAGTAACAAGATCCAAAGCAAGAAATATACCCCTTAATACCAATACTTACAAGAAAGAAAATGTTTGCAAACAAAATGTGTATACCTCTATAACGACACACGAAGTAAAAAAGTTACCATGCCTAAAACTTATAACAAAAAGGTGCACCAAAAATGAAAAAAATAATGAAAAATTAAATGATTCCTCTAACCTAATTTTATTCCATGGAAAAAAGAAGGTATGTGAAATAAATGTTAAAGATTTTATTGCTTATGGGAAGATTGAACTAGATCAATTTTTTCCCAAACTTGAAACAGTAGTTGGCAATGCAAACTTTAAGAATATTAAAATCGCGATTAATGATAAATTATTTAAATACGTCGACGTCGAGGAATTCAAGAAGATAGGCAACAAGAAATTAAAAACGGTAACACTTGCAATAACACCAAAAATCATTGAAATTGCTTCACCCTCACAAAAGATTGAAATATTACAAAATAATCATGATGACCCTGTATTTGGAGGCCACCCAGGAGTCACCCGACTACTATCTAAGCTAAAACGACAATATTTTTGGAAAAATATGATTTCAGACGTGAAATCTTATGTAAAAAATTGCGAAAAATGTAAAAAAAATAAATGTGGGATAAATCACATAGAACCTTTAATTAAAACACCTACTCCAACTAAAGCTTTTGATGCCGTGCAAATTGACACGATTGGTCCACTTCCTAAGTCTTTCAATGGAAACGAATACGCACTTACAATAATTTGCGATTTAACAAAATTCCTTATAACAATAGCTATTCCAAACAAATCATCTAATATAGTTGCCAAATCAATAGTAGAAAATTGCATACTAGTTCATGGACCCATACAACAAATCCTAACAGATATGGGCACTGAATATAAAAATAAAGTATTTGATGAAATATGCAAACTTTTAAAAATAGAAAACAAAACATCGACTCCATATCATCACCAAACTTTAGGAACAGTAGAACGCTCCCATAGAACTTTTAACGAATACATAAGGTCTCATATATCAACAAATAAACTAGATTGGGACCACTGGCTCAAATACTTTACATATTGCTACAATACAACCCCATCAACAACACATGGCTACACACCTTTTGAGTTAGTATATGGAAAATCCGTAGCGCCTTATGACTTTCTGTTGAAAGGAAAAATAGATCCAATATACAATATTGACAATTACGTAACAGAACTCAAATTTAAACTACAAACAGCCCAAAAAAGAGCTATTGAAATGTTAGAAAAAGTTAAAGTGAGAACGAAAGTAAGCTATGACAAGAAGACAAAACCGCAAATTATTCAACAAAACGATGTGGTTTACGTAAAGAACGAAACCGGCCATAAACTGGATAGCATTTTTATAGGTCCATATAAAGTGGTTGATATTGACAATTTAGGAAATTGCAAAATCGACACAAAGCAAAAAATTATAATTGTTCATAAAAATAGATTAAAATTAGCCTAATTCAAATTTTATTATTAGTAAGTAAACATAAACATAAATCTAGTAAAAATTGAGTTTAAGAATATTTTTGAATAAGAACACTAGAAAAAAATAAGTAATATCGGCCGATATCTCTAAAAACAAAAAAAAAAAAAAAAAAAATATTTACCAATCTAAAAAAAAAAAAAAAAACCATACTATCTTATACAATTAGCAGTAGTTAATAATTTTAATAATTAAGTAACTTTAAGAAATATCAACATATGCTTTATAAATTATAACTTCAACTCAATTCATTAAAAAAAAAAAAAATCTTTATTCTTCTTCAAATTATATAAAGTTTTTTTTTTTTTCCAAAAAGGGGAGGTGTCATGGATAAAGGTTCAACGATTGATAATAATATTAAATATATCGCGCTACAATATGACTCAAGCTGATTGGAGTCGGTCATCGGCCCAATGTGACATGCGATACATTGTGAACCAAGCTGACCGAACTCATGCTGACAAAACTATGTAATACGTTGTAACTCAAGCTGATCGAACTAGATCAGCAGTTCATTGCACCTGCAGTTCTTTGCCCTTATTCATGACACCGCCTAGTCAGCGAGCTTACAAACGCTTTCGCTGGCTTAGTAATTTAAGCTATAAATATATGTTATCTTATTATTGTTAAGTCAGTTTTTTTCACACGTTTCACAAATAAAGAATTGAATAACAAAACTATAACAGTTCCATGGAACATTCGGACCGAAATGGATGATTCTATGGCCAATCGGATGCAATGTGATTATGTGAGGTCACAGGCGCGTCATTGGAACTTTTATGGGTTCTATGCAACATTTGGACAAAATTGGATGATTCTATGGCCAATCGGATGCAATGGGATTATCTGAGGTCACAGGCTGGTCATTGGATCTTGTATGGGTTCCATGCAACATTTGGACAAAATTGGATGATTCTATGGCCAATCGGATGCAATGGGCTTATCTGAGGTTACCGACTGGTCATTGGAACTTTTATGGGCTGCATAGAACATTTGGACTAGAATGGACGATTCTATGGCCAATCAGATGCAATGGGATTATCTGAGGTCACAGGTGGGTCATTGGAACTTTTATGGGTTCCATGGAACATTTGGACCAAAATGGATGATTCTATGGCTAATCGGATGCAATGGGATAATCTGAGGTCACAGGCTGGTCATTGGAACTTTTATGGGTTCCATGCAACATTTGGACAAAATTTGATGATTCTATGGCCAATCGGATGCAATGGGATTATCTGCGGTCACAGGCGGGTCATTGGAACTATTATGGGTTCCATGGAACATTTGAACCAAAATGGAGGATTCCATGGCCAATCGGATGCAATGGGATTATCTGAGGTAGCAGGCGGGTCATTGGAACTTTTATGGGTTCCATGCATCATTTAGACAAAAGTGGATGATTCTATGGCCAATCGGATTATCTGAGGTCACAGGAGGGTCATTGGAACTTTTATGGGTTCCATGGAACATTTGGACAAAAGTGGATGATTCTATGGCCAATCGAATGCAATTTGCTTATCTGAGGTCACAGGCTGGTCATTGGAAGTTTTATGGGTTCCATGGAACATTTGAACCAAAATGTATGATTCTATGGAAAATCGGATGCAATGGGATTATCTGAGGTAACAGGATGGTCATTGGAACTTTTATGGGTTCCATGGAACATTTGGACCAAAATGAATGATTCTATGGCCAATCGGATGCAATGGGATTATCTGAGGTCACAGGAGGGTCATTGGAACTTTTATGGGTTCCATGCAACATTTGGACAAAATGATTCCATGCCAATCGGATGCAATGGGATTACCTGAGGTCACAAGCGGGTTATCGGAACTACTATGGGTTCCATGGAACATTCGGACCAAAATGGATGATTCTATGGCCAATCGGATGCAATGTGGTTATGTGAGGTCACAGGAGGGTCATTGGAACTTTTATGGGTTCCATGGACATTTGGACAAAATTGGATGATTCTATGGCCAATCGGATGCAATGGGCTTATCTGAGGTCACAGGCTGGTCATTGGAACTTTTATGGGTTCCATGCAACATTTTGACAAAATTGGATGAATCTATGGCCAATCGGATGCAATGGGAATATCTGCGGTCACAGGCGGGTCATTTGAACTATTATGGGTTCAATGCAACATTTGGACAAAATTGGATGATTCTATGGCCAATCGGATGAAATGGGCTTATATGAGTTCACAGGCGGGTCATTGGAACTATTATGGGTTTAATGGACAAAGTGATTCTATGGCCAATCGGATGGGCTTATCTGAGTTCACAGGCGGGTCATTGGAACTATTATGGGTTCAATGCAACATTTGGACAAAGTGATTCTATGGCCAATCGGATGCAATTTGCTTATCTGAGGTCACAGGCTGGTCATTGGAACTTTTATGGGTTCCATGGAATATTTGAACCAAAATGTATGATTCTATGGAAAATCGGATGCAATGCGATAATCTGAGGTAACAGGCTGGTCATTGGAACTTTTATGGGTTCCAGGGAACATTTGGACCAAAATGAATGATTCTATGGCCAATCGGATGCAATGGGATTATCTGAGTTCACAGGCGGGTCATTGGAACTATTATGGGTTCAATGCAACATTTGGACAAAGTGATTCTATGGCCAATCGGATGCAATTTGCTTATCTGAGGTCACAGGCTGGTCATTGGAACTTTTATGGGTTCCATGCAACATTTGAACCAAAATGGATGATTCTATGGCCAATCGGATGCAATGGGATTATCTGAGGTTACAGGCGGGTCATTGGAACTATAATGGGTTCCATGGAACATTTGGACCAAAATGGATGATTATATGGCCAATTGGATGCAATGGGATTATCTGAGGAAACAGGCGGGTCACTGGAACTTTATTGCGCTGCATGGAACATTTGGACTAGAATGGATGATTCTATGGCCAATCCAATGCAATGGGATTATTTGAGGTCACAGGAGGGTCATTGGAACTTTTATGGGTTCCATGGAACATTTGGACAAAATTGGATGATTCTATGGCCAATCGGATGCAATGGGATTATCTGAGGAAACAGGCGGGTCACTGGAACGTTAATGGGCTGCATGGAACATTTGGACTAGAATGGATGATTCTATAGCCAATCCAATGCAATGGGATTATCTGAGGACACAGGCGGGTCACTGGAACTTTTATGGGTTCTATGGGACGGACAGTTGGACAAAAATGGATGATTCTATGGCCAATCGGATGCAATGGGATTATCTGAGGTTACAGGCGGGTCATTGGAACTATAATGGGTTCCATGGAACATTTGGACCAAAATGGATGATTATATGGCCAATTGGATGCAATGGGATTATCTGAGGAAACAGGCGGGTCACTGGAACTTTATTGCGCTGCATGGAACATTTGGACTAGAATGGATGATTCTATGGCCAATCCAATGCAATGGGATTATTTGAGGTCACAGGAGGGTCATTGGAACTTTTATGGGTTCCATGGAACATTTGGACAAAATTGGATGATTCTATGGCCAATCGGATGCAATGGGATTATCTGAGGTCACAGGAGGGTCATTGGAGCTTTAATGGGTTCTATGGGACGGACAGTTGGACCAAAATGGATGATTCTATGACCAATCGGATGCAATTTGATTATCTAAGGTTACAGGCGGGTCATTGGAACTTTTACGGGCTGCATAGAACATTGCATAGAACATTGCATAAACTAAACTAAACTAAACTAAACTAACATTTGGACTAGAATGGATGATTCCCGATTTATGGCCAATCGGATGCAATGGGATTATCTGAGGTCACAGGAGGGTCATTGGAGCTTTTATGGGTTCTATGGGACGGACAGTTGGACAAAAATGGATGATTCTATGGCCAATCGGATGCAATGGGATTATCTGAGGTCACAGGTGGGTCATTGGTACTTTTACGGGCTGCATAGAACATTTGGACTAGAATGGATGATTCTATAGCCAATCCGATGCAAGGGGATTATCTGAGGTCACAGGCGGGTCATTGGAAATGTTCTATGGGTTCCATGGAACATTTGGACCAACATGGTTGATTCTATTGCCAATTGGATGCAATGGGATTATCTGAGGAAACAGGCAGGTCACTGGATTTTTAATGGGCTGTATGGAACATTTGGACTAGAATGGATGATTCTATGGCCAATCCAATGCAATGGGATTATCTGAGGACACAGGCGGGTCACTGGAAGTTTAATGGGCTGAATGGAACATTTGGACTAGAATGGATGATTCTATGGCCAATCGGATGCAATGGGAATATCTGAGGTCACAGTCGAGTCATTGGAATTATTATGGGTTCCATGGAACATTTGGACCAAAATGGATGATTCTATGGCCAATCGGATGCAATGGGAATATCTGAGGTCACAGTCGAGTCATTGGAATTATTATGGGTTCCATGGAACATTTGGACCAAAATGGATGATTCTATGGCCAATTGGATGCAATGGGATTATCTGCGGTAACAGGCGGGTCACTGGAACTTTAATGGGCTGCATGGAACATTTGGACAAAATTGGATGATTCTATGGCCAATCGGATGCAATGGGATTATCTGAGGTAACAGGCGGGTCATTGGAGCTATTATGGGTTCCATGGGACAGTTGGACCAAAATGGATGATTCTATGGCCAATCGGATGCAATTTGATTATCTAAGGTTACAGGCGGGTCATTGGAACTTTTACGTGCTGCATAGAACATTGCATAGAACATTTGGACTAGAATGAATGATTCCCGATCTATGGCCAATCCGATGCAATGGGATTATCTGAGGTCACAGGCGGGTCATTGGAAATGTTCTATGGGTTCCATGGAACATGTGGACCAACATGGTTGATTCTATGGCCAATCGGATGCAATGGGTTTATCTGATGTCACGGGCGGGTCATTCTAACTTTTATGGGCTGCATAGAACATTTGGACAAGAATGAATGATTCTATGGCCAATCCGATGCAATGGGATTATCTGAGGTCACAGGCGGGTCATTGGAACTTTTATTGGCTGCATAGAACATTTGGACTACAATGGATGATTCTATGGCCAATCCGATGCAATTGGATTATCTGAGGTCACAGGCGGGTCATTGGAAATACTCGATGGTTTCCATGGAACTTATGGACCAACATGGTTGATTCTATGGCCAATCGGATGCAATGGGTTTATCTGAGGTCACGGGCGGGTCATTCTAACTTTTATGACACAGGCGGGTCATTGGAACTTTTACGGGCTGCATAGAACATTTGGACTAGAATGGATGATTCTATGGCCAATCCGATGCAATGGGCTTATCTGAAGTCACAGACGGGTCTTTGGAACTTTTATGGGCTGCATAGAACATTTTGACTAGAATGGATGATTCTATGGCCAATCGGATTCAATGGGATTATCTGAGGTCACAGGCTGGTCATTGGATCTTGTATGGGTTCCATGCAACATTTGGACAAAATTGGATGATTCTATGGCCAATCGGATGCAATGGGCTTATCTGAGGTTACCGACTGGTCATTGGAACTTTTATGGGCTGCATAGAACATTTGGACTAGAATGGACGATTCTATGGCCAATCAGATGCAATGGGATTATCTGAGGTCACAGGTGGGTCATTGGAACTTTTATGGGTTCCATGGAACATTTGGACCAAAATGGATGATTCTATGGCTAATCGGATGCAATGGGATAATCTGAGGTCACAGGCTGGTCATTGGAACTTTTATGGGTTCCATGCAACATTTGGACAAAATTGGATGATTCTATGGCCAATCGGATGCAATGGGCTTATCTGAGGTTACCGACTGGTCATTGGAACTTTTATGGGCTGCATAGAACATTTGGACTAGAATGGACGATTCTATGGCCAATCAGATGCAATGGGATTATCTGAGGTCACAGGTGGGTCATTGGAACTTTTATGGGTTCCATGGAACATTTGGACCAAAATGGATGATTCTATGGCTAATCGGATGCAATGGGATAATCTGAGGTCACAGGCTGGTCATTGGAACTTTTATGGGTTCCATGCAACATTTGGACAAAATTTGATGATTCTATGGCCAATCGGATGCAATGGGATTATCTGCGGTCACAGGCGGGTCATTGGAACTATTATGGGTTCCATGGAACATTTGAACCAAAATGGAGGATTCCATGGCCAATCGGATGCAATGGGATTATCTGAGGTAGCAGGCGGGTCATTGGAACTTTTATGGGTTCCATGCATCATTTAGACAAAAGTGGATGATTCTATGGCCAATCGGATTATCTGAGGTCACAGGAGGGTCATTGGAACTTTTATGGGTTCCATGGAACATTTGGACAAAAGTGGATGATTCTATGGCCAATCGAATGCAATTTGCTTATCTGAGGTCACAGGCTGGTCATTGGAAGTTTTATGGGTTCCATGGAACATTTGAACCAAAATGTATGATTCTATGGAAAATCGGATGCAATGGGATTATCTGAGGTAACAGGATGGTCATTGGAACTTTTATGGGTTCCATGGAACATTTGGACCAAAATGAATGATTCTATGGCCAATCGGATGCAATGGGATTATCTGAGGTCACAGGAGGGTCATTGGAACTTTTATGGGTTCCATGCAACATTTGGACAAAATGATTCCATGCCAATCGGATGCAATGGGATTACCTGAGGTCACAAGCGGGTTATCGGAACTACTATGGGTTCCATGGAACATTCGGACCAAAATGGATGATTCTATGGCCAATCGGATGCAATGTGGTTATGTGAGGTCACAGGAGGGTCATTGGAACTTTTATGGGTTCCATGGACATTTGGACAAAATTGGATGATTCTATGGCCAATCGGATGCAATGGGCTTATCTGAGGTCACAGGCTGGTCATTGGAACTTTTATGGGTTCCATGCAACATTTGGACAAAATGATTCCATGCCAATCGGATGCAATGGGATTACCTGAGGTCACAAGCGGGTTATCGGAACTACTATGGGTTCCATGGAACATTCGGACCAAAATGGATGATTCTATGGCCAATCGGATGCAATGTGGTTATGTGAGGTCACAGGAGGGTCATTGGAACTTTTATGGGTTCCATGGACATTTGGACAAAATTGGATGATTCTATGGCCAATCGGATGCAATGGGTTTATCTGATGTCACGGGCGGGTCATTCTAACTTTTATGGGCTGCATAGAACATTTGGACAAGAATGAATGATTCTATGGCCAATCCGATGCAATGGGATTATCTGAGGTCACAGGCGGGTCATTGGAACTTTTATTGGCTGCATAGAACATTTGGACTACAATGGATGATTCTATGGCCAATCCGATGCAATTGGATTATCTGAGGTCACAGGCGGGTCATTGGAAATACTCGATGGTTTCCATGGAACTTATGGACCAACATGGTTGATTCTATGGCCAATCGGATGCAATGGGTTTATCTGAGGTCACGGGCGGGTCATTCTAACTTTTATGACACAGGCGGGTCATTGGAACTTTTACGGGCTGCATAGAACATTTGGACTAGAATGGATGATTCTATGGCCAATCCGATGCAATGGGCTTATCTGAAGTCACAGACGGGTCTTTGGAACTTTTATGGGCTGCATAGAACATTTTGACTAGAATGGATGATTCTATGGCCAATCGGATTCAATGGGATTATCTGAGGTCACAGGCTGGTCATTGGATCTTGTATGGGTTCCATGCAACATTTGGACAAAATTGGATGATTCTATGGCCAATCGGATGCAATGGGCTTATCTGAGGTTACCGACTGGTCATTGGAACTTTTATGGGCTGCATAGAACATTTGGACTAGAATGGACGATTCTATGGCCAATCAGATGCAATGGGATTATCTGAGGTCACAGGTGGGTCATTGGAACTTTTATGGGTTCCATGGAACATTTGGACCAAAATGGATGATTCTATGGCTAATCGGATGCAATGGGATAATCTGAGGTCACAGGCTGGTCATTGGAACTTTTATGGGTTCCATGCAACATTTGGACAAAATTGGATGATTCTATGGCCAATCGGATGCAATGGGCTTATCTGAGGTTACCGACTGGTCATTGGAACTTTTATGGGCTGCATAGAACATTTGGACTAGAATGGACGATTCTATGGCCAATCAGATGCAATGGGATTATCTGAGGTCACAGGTGGGTCATTGGAACTTTTATGGGTTCCATGGAACATTTGGACCAAAATGGATGATTCTATGGCTAATCGGATGCAATGGGATAATCTGAGGTCACAGGCTGGTCATTGGAACTTTTATGGGTTCCATGCAACATTTGGACAAAATTTGATGATTCTATGGCCAATCGGATGCAATGGGATTATCTGCGGTCACAGGCGGGTCATTGGAACTATTATGGGTTCCATGGAACATTTGAACCAAAATGGAGGATTCCATGGCCAATCGGATGCAATGGGATTATCTGAGGTAGCAGGCGGGTCATTGGAACTTTTATGGGTTCCATGCATCATTTAGACAAAAGTGGATGATTCTATGGCCAATCGGATTATCTGAGGTCACAGGAGGGTCATTGGAACTTTTATGGGTTCCATGGAACATTTGGACAAAAGTGGATGATTCTATGGCCAATCGAATGCAATTTGCTTATCTGAGGTCACAGGCTGGTCATTGGAAGTTTTATGGGTTCCATGGAACATTTGAACCAAAATGTATGATTCTATGGAAAATCGGATGCAATGGGATTATCTGAGGTAACAGGATGGTCATTGGAACTTTTATGGGTTCCATGGAACATTTGGACCAAAATGAATGATTCTATGGCCAATCGGATGCAATGGGATTATCTGAGGTCACAGGAGGGTCATTGGAACTTTTATGGGTTCCATGCAACATTTGGACAAAATGATTCCATGCCAATCGGATGCAATGGGATTACCTGAGGTCACAAGCGGGTTATCGGAACTACTATGGGTTCCATGGAACATTCGGACCAAAATGGATGATTCTATGGCCAATCGGATGCAATGTGGTTATGTGAGGTCACAGGAGGGTCATTGGAACTTTTATGGGTTCCATGGACATTTGGACAAAATTGGATGATTCTATGGCCAATCGGATGCAATGGGCTTATCTGAGGTCACAGGCTGGTCATTGGAACTTTTATGGGTTCCATGCAACATTTTGACAAAATTGGATGAATCTATGGCCAATCGGATGCAATGGGAATATCTGCGGTCACAGGCGGGTCATTTGAACTATTATGGGTTCAATGCAACATTTGGACAAAATTGGATGATTCTATGGCCAATCGGATGAAATGGGCTTATATGAGTTCACAGGCGGGTCATTGGAACTATTATGGGTTTAATGGACAAAGTGATTCTATGGCCAATCGGATGGGCTTATCTGAGTTCACAGGCGGGTCATTGGAACTATTATGGGTTCAATGCAACATTTGGACAAAGTGATTCTATGGCCAATCGGATGCAATTTGCTTATCTGAGGTCACAGGCTGGTCATTGGAACTTTTATGGGTTCCATGGAATATTTGAACCAAAATGTATGATTCTATGGAAAATCGGATGCAATGCGATAATCTGAGGTAACAGGCTGGTCATTGGAACTTTTATGGGTTCCAGGGAACATTTGGACCAAAATGAATGATTCTATGGCCAATCGGATGCAATGGGATTATCTGAGTTCACAGGCGGGTCATTGGAACTATTATGGGTTCAATGCAACATTTGGACAAAGTGATTCTATGGCCAATCGGATGCAATTTGCTTATCTGAGGTCACAGGCTGGTCATTGGAACTTTTATGGGTTCCATGGAACATTTGAACCAAAATGGATGATTCTATGGCCAATCGGATGCAATGGGATTATCTGAGGTTACAGGCGGGTCATTGGAACTATAATGGGTTCCATGGAACATTTGGACCAAAATGGATGATTATATGGCCAATTGGATGCAATGGGATTATCTGAGGAAACAGGCGGGTCACTGGAACTTTATTGCGCTGCATGGAACATTTGGACTAGAATGGATGATTCTATGGCCAATCCAATGCAATGGGATTATTTGAGGTCACAGGAGGGTCATTGGAACTTTTATGGGTTCCATGGAACATTTGGACAAAATTGGATGATTCTATGGCCAATCGGATGCAATGGGATTATCTGAGGAAACAGGCGGGTCACTGGAACGTTAATGGGCTGCATGGAACATTTGGACTAGAATGGATGATTCTATAGCCAATCCAATGCAATGGGATTATCTGAGGACACAGGCGGGTCACTGGAACTTTTATGGGTTCTATGGGACGGACAGTTGGACAAAAATGGATGATTCTATGGCCAATCGGATGCAATGGGATTATCTGAGGTTACAGGCGGGTCATTGGAACTATAATGGGTTCCATGGAACATTTGGACCAAAATGGATGATTATATGGCCAATTGGATGCAATGGGATTATCTGAGGAAACAGGCGGGTCACTGGAACTTTATTGCGCTGCATGGAACATTTGGACTAGAATGGATGATTCTATGGCCAATCCAATGCAATGGGATTATTTGAGGTCACAGGAGGGTCATTGGAACTTTTATGGGTTCCATGGAACATTTGGACAAAATTGGATGATTCTATGGCCAATCGGATGCAATGGGATTATCTGAGGTCACAGGAGGGTCATTGGAGCTTTAATGGGTTCTATGGGACGGACAGTTGGACCAAAATGGATGATTCTATGACCAATCGGATGCAATTTGATTATCTAAGGTTACAGGCGGGTCATTGGAACTTTTACGGGCTGCATAGAACATTGCATAGAACATTGCATAAACTAAACTAAACTAAACTAAACTAACATTTGGACTAGAATGGATGATTCCCGATTTATGGCCAATCGGATGCAATGGGATTATCTGAGGTCACAGGAGGGTCAATGGAGCTTTTATGGGTTCTATGGGACGGACAGTTGGACAAAAATGGATGATTCTATGGCCAATCGGATGCAATGGGATTATCTGAGGTCACAGGTGGGTCATTGGTACTTTTACGGGCTGCATAGAACATTTGGACTAGAATGGATGATTCTATAGCCAATCCGATGCAAGGGGATTATCTGAGGTCACAGGCGGGTCATTGGAAATGTTCTATGGGTTCCATGGAACATTTGGACCAACATGGTTGATTCTATTGCCAATTGGATGCAATGGGATTATCTGAGGAAACAGGCAGGTCACTGGATTTTTAATGGGCTGTATGGAACATTTGGACTAGAATGGATGATTCTATGGCCAATCCAATGCAATGGGATTATCTGAGGACACAGGCGGGTCACTGGAAGTTTAATGGGCTGAATGGAACATTTGGACTAGAATGGATGATTCTATGGCCAATCGGATGCAATGGGAATATCTGAGGTCACAGTCGAGTCATTGGAATTATTATGGGTTCCATGGAACATTTGGACCAAAATGGATGATTCTATGGCCAATCGGATGCAATGGGAATATCTGAGGTCACAGTCGAGTCATTGGAATTATTATGGGTTCCATGGAACATTTGGACCAAAATGGATGATTCTATGGCCAATTGGATGCAATGGGATTATCTGCGGTAACAGGCGGGTCACTGGAACTTTAATGGGCTGCATGGAACATTTGGACAAAATTGGATGATTCTATGGCCAATCGGATGCAATGGGATTATCTGAGGTAACAGGCGGGTCATTGGAGCTATTATGGGTTCCATGGGACAGTTGGACCAAAATGGATGATTCTATGGCCAATCGGATGCAATTTGATTATCTAAGGTTACAGGCGGGTCATTGGAACTTTTACGTGCTGCATAGAACATTGCATAGAACATTTGGACTAGAATGAATGATTCCCGATCTATGGCCAATCCGATGCAATGGGATTATCTGAGGTCACAGGCGGGTCATTGGAAATGTTCTATGGGTTCCATGGAACATGTGGACCAACATGGTTGATTCTATGGCCAATCGGATGCAATGGGTTTATCTGATGTCACGGGCGGGTCATTCTAACTTTTATGGGCTGCATAGAACATTTGGACAAGAATGAATGATTCTATGGCCAATCCGATGCAATGGGATTATCTGAGGTCACAGGCGGGTCATTGGAACTTTTATTGGCTGCATAGAACATTTGGACTACAATGGATGATTCTATGGCCAATCCGATGCAATTGGATTATCTGAGGTCACAGGCGGGTCATTGGAAATACTCGATGGTTTCCATGGAACTTATGGACCAACATGGTTGATTCTATGGCCAATCGGATGCAATGGGTTTATCTGAGGTCACGGGCGGGTCATTCTAACTTTTATGACACAGGCGGGTCATTGGAACTTTTACGGGCTGCATAGAACATTTGGACTAGAATGGATGATTCTATGGCCAATCCGATGCAATGGGCTTATCTGAAGTCACAGACGGGTCTTTGGAACTTTTATGGGCTGCATAGAACATTTTGACTAGAATGGATGATTCTATGGCCAATCGGATTCAATGGGATTATCTGAGGTCACAGGCGGGTCATTGGAACCATAATGGGTTCCATACAACATTTGAACAAAATTGGATGATTCTATGGCCAATCGGATGCAATGGACTTATCTGAGGTCACAGGTGGGTCATTGGAACTATAATGGGTTCAATGTAACATTTGGACAAAATTGGATGATTCTATGGCCAATCGGATTCAATGGGATTATCTGAGGTCACAGGAGGGTCATTGGAACTTTTATGGGTTCCATGCAACATTTGGACAAAATTTGATGATTCTATAGCCAATCGGATGCAATGGGATTATCTGCGGTCACAGGCGGGTCATTGGAACTTTTATGGGTTACACATCATTTAGACAAAATTGGATGATTCTATCGGATGCAATGGGATTATCTGGGGTCACAGGCGGGTCATTGGAACTATTATGGGTTCCATGGGACATTTGGACCAAAATGGATGACTTTATGGCCAATCGGATGCAATGGGATTATCTAAGGTCACAAGCGAGTCATTGGAACTATTATGGGTTCCATGCAGCTTTTGGACAAAATTTGATGATTCTATGGCCAATCGGATGCAATGGGATTATCTGAGGTCACAGGCGGGTCTTTGGAACTATAATGGGCTGCATGGAACATTATTTTTTTTTTTTTTTTTTTGGATTCGCAGAGGGAGTGTGAAATCTCATGAATACGTAAAGCCCGTACTATACGCATGCACGACTTACATTCTACAACAGTCCGTATTAACCGGAAAAGATAGAATGCACCTACGGACTAAAACACACAACCAGTTGGCGAAGTATGAATTTCCACTAAGCACATTCATTGGCTTTTCAGCGGTACTTAAAAATTTTATACAAAAACACGAATTTATTAAGAATTTATGAATTTGAAAAAGTAAACAACATCAAATAAGTTGTTAACTTTACATAAAACTCTAAAACAAAGAGACCAAAGTAACTATAAATAATATGAATATTATAAGTTTGCGGCCACTATCCAACCCAAGATCCTACGTGGAAAAGAGAGTAAACCTTTAAACACCAAACCAATTCCAATTATAACGGAGATATATACGTGTAAATATGTACAAACATATATGTGTATATATATACGGGTCACTATGTAATTTTGGAACACCGTGATAATGTTATTAATTGGATATGTATTTGGGCCAACGCAGGCATAAACTTGCATGGAAAAGAGATAAACTCTTGCGCACCAAACGAAGTTACTAATAAGTTAACTGAATAAGAAAAATTTTAAAATTTTTTGATTAAAAACAAACAAGTTAAAGCATACATATCGTATTCGATGGTGTTTACTTCATCAAACGAAATATTATAAAGGAAAAACAACTGAAACGGTCTCGAATATATGGAATAACTTCAGCCAACATTTTAACAGAATATAACAATATTATTAACCCAGTAAATGTTTGAAACAAAATTCTAAAATGTATCAATTATTTAAATGTAAAATCATTTTCCGTTTCAAGGCATACACCGAATCACAAAAATTAATTAAGCTGTAGCTATTGTAGAAATCACTACACATATATCGTAAAGGGTCATGATTGGCAAAATTTGAAGTGCACTGGCTCAACTTAAAAAGCACAAAATGTCTAGATCCTCTTCTTGGGATGTTAAAGTTAAGAGATGAGAGGATAAATTGGGAGGCAATTTCACCACAAAGTAATTTATATAGGAAGGTGACATTAAGTACCATCCTTCTGCTTCTCAGTGTAAGGACCAAAATTTATACATAAATTTTGCCCCACATGCTTATTTCTTTCTCTTACAGCCACTGTCGATCCAGTCCAACACTTCAGCCTGACCCTTGTGCTATCAGTGCTGAGCACCATAAAGGCACAAGAAAACTTAGTTTTAAGATTTAATTTAAGAAAAGTTAAGAAATAAAGTTCTTAACAAAGAAAATTAAATAAAATCAACTTTATTTAATTTTAGTATTTTAGTGTTTGTTTTGATGAGGGCCCCCCTTAGGAACATTGGTTATGGCGATAATGTGTGCCTCTCTTATAGAAGGAGAGTCACTCAAGTAGGTAGTATACTCACACTTTTTCTTTCGTTTCATGTCACTCAAGAGCAGCATACCAACACTAGCGTGCGAGAGGGCTACAGGGCCAGCACGCTAGTCAAGTTATTTCGCAACAACAACGACAAGCAAACATGCAACAGACGACAACGGGAGAATCAGGTGATGTACACATGGGATGCCATCACGCCATTTAACGGGACCACCATACGATGGTTCGACAACACCACCACGTTCGATTGAGTGAAAGTACGTCAGAACCGGTTGACAGTGGAAGATGAGAGAGGAAATCACTTCACTCATTCCAGTCAGACGCCACTCAACAGTAGTCTTTATAAGGGCTCACCTCACTCAAAACGAGGTTCTTAGTCTCCAACCCACCGAAGTGAAAGGTTCTTAGTTTCTAATCAACCGAAGCGGAAGGTTCTTAATTGCTAATTAACCAAAGTCGTGAAGTCATAAAACGTCAAGATAATAGTCGTTGATAGTACAGACGTCAGCATCGTGAAGTCCGCGTCGCGCATAAGTCTCGCACCCAGCAGCGCCAACAGCACAACCAACGTCAGCTAGGATATTCAGGCCATACAGAGTCAGCGTCGCAGCAACCTGGGGAAGATCGTGTTAGGACCACAGGGTGTAAACACGATCGCTGTGAGTAGAGCAGCCACTAGTTTCTCGGATAGCAGCCGGCGTAGGTGACTAGCGCCACCACGAAATCCTGCGGCAGCACGTCAACGTCTCAGCCGACAGATACCGAGCATATCAACAGCAGCGACGGAAGCACCAAGGAACCAACCAGGATTATTAAAGCAAGTATATAGTGTTTGGTGGCTTACGGGCAATATAAATATTTAAACAATAAATTAATTAAATTGATATAAACTGACGATGAACAACTTGTGTGGTCTTTACCCCGTTGTTACATCTTAAATATAAACCTAAAATTATTAAAATATATATAAAGTACATTTAATAAAACTACAAGTGAGTAATTGTGAGGTCTTTACCCCGTTACTACATTATAAACTAAAATAAAACATCACTTAAAATTAAATCAGATTAACATAAACCAACGATGAGTAATTGTGAGGTCTCTACCCCGTTACTACATTATAAATTAAAATAAAACATCACTTAAATTAAATCAGATTAACATAAACTAACGATGGGTAGTTTGTGAGGTCTTAACCCCGCTACTACATCATAAACTAATGCTTGAATAAACAAGAACGAAGAAACAACACCACTGATCATAAATATACAGATGAGTAGTTCGCGCGGTCTTAACCCCACTACTACATCGTAACTCAAACTTACCAAAGCAATCTAACATTAAATAATCAATTTATAAACTAATAAAGAATCAAATAAGAAGCAGCAGAGTTAGAACTTGTGAGGTCTTTACCCCGTTCTACTATCACATAATAAAAGTATAATATAACCATTTGCCAAAGTTAATCATTAATAAAAGCCAAAGCCACCGACAGACCAGCTATATCGCCAATCAAGATTCCAGCTCGTAGAACGCAGCGTACCAAGGATTTTGGTGATATAAAATAAATTTGTATTATATAAAATAATGTATCTTGCTATAATCCATTTAATTTTCATTTAATAATTATATAAATCATATATAATTGTATTTTAAGTTATATAAATTATTGTTAGTTACATTTTCCTTAAAAAAGAATAAACATTGTAACGACGATTGAAATCACTGCGTTATGATTTAGTGTTCACCAAATAAATATTTGGAAACGACCTTGGATAGCCACTTTGCCTATCCCAGCTATAGACCCCGGTAAACGGGGAGTCGTTACAATGGCGCCCGAGCAGGGACACTAAATCAATTTCAATCGATCGTTATCGCTTAGGTCAGACGCCATTGTCGTTATAACCAAAGTCCTAAGAGTCCCCTTAATAATTTATATACTTAATATTTACCAGATTTGACACAAAACAAAGTAACTAAAATTTTCGCCTCGAAACGTCGCGGTAATTAAAAATTTTCAATAACTTAACCAAACATTCTTTTACAGAACATTTCTAAGCAAAGGTAGCACAAGGTAAGAAAGTGTAACTTGTTTTTCTAGCCATCATAGGTGGGCTTTTCGAGTCAGTCAAAAGGTAACCTCATAGGAGGCTTTGGTGATCGACTGGGGCCCAAGAGGGTGAGAAATAAGATCGGTTGTCAGGACCACAGGAAGTCCTCGCGGACAGCAAGATTTTGCTACGTTTAGAGAATTCGTTGTCGCGCCCTGTTGTGAGCAATTTTGGATCTAGCTCGAACATGGTGAAGACTACGTGGATTCACGCCCTGCGAAAGGATGATCTCGTCTCATATGCCCAAGAATTCGGCTTTGAAGAGAATGGCACAGTGGAAGAGTTGCGCAAACGATTCGTGACTTTTACCACCGATCCTGAGAACGAGATGAAATGGGAGCAGCGTCTACAAGAACTTGAGACCAAACACACAGAAAAGAGACCTGTGTCGCCACGTACACTGCTGTTACCCCAGGTACCAGAAACACAAGAGTGTGGGAATCAATTGCAAGGATTTCCGGTACCCAATACAATTACCAGACGAGATGACACCACGAGGTATGGAAGCGTCGTCGACCAAGTGCGGAGATGGTCCGTGAGATATGATGGAGGCCATGACCCACTAGGTTTCATCGAGCGAATCGAGGAGCTGGCGAATGTCTATTGTATAGATAAGGATAGACTGCCTAGAACGATGCCAGAGTTGCTCCAAGATCGCGCTCTGATTTGGTGGCGCAACCAAGATGTACAGTGGAACAGTTGGAAAAGCTTTAAGGTAAGCTTCTTAACTTTCTTTCTACCAACACGTTACTTTGACCGGCTTGAGGACCAAATTCGAGGTCGAGTGCAGCAGTATAACGAGAGGTTTAAGGACTACTGCCTCGATATTCTAGACATGATGCGTCATGCAAACTTCACAGAGGCGCAAAAGCTAGAAAGGCTCTTTAGAAATAGCCACCTCGATTACCAGCTTTACATCAGAAGAAAAGATTTCGATACGCTGGACGAACTCATCTCCATGGCTGAGGATTATGAAAGCATCAGAGGAGAAAGCGAGTCACCAGCACGGATACCCATGCACCGACACCTAGAGGAAAGTCGGATGCTCACACAATCTGCAGATGACAGGGTCAACGTAAAATCAGCCTGTCGACGGTGCGGTCAGGATGGACATGACAGGACGGCTTGCACAAACAACCACGTGACATTTTGCTGGCGATGTGGCCAGCGAGGTAAGAGAACCTACGAGTGCTGCATATCACATCCGGGAAACGCGCAAGGATCCGTTCCATCAAGAGGCGAGGACGGGATCCAGTCACATCTGCCTCTAACACCAACCAAGTCCTAGACCATGATCACCAGCACATCTTCGCAACAGTCAGCATTGGAGATGTGCGAACTACAGCTACAGTTGACACAGGAGCTACGCGCAGCTTTATAAGCCAGAGACTAGCCAAGAAATTGAGATTGTCAGGAGGAAGAGCCACAAGAATCAACGTACGAATGGCCGATGGATCGCTGAAAGTAGTCACTGAGACAGTAGCAGCCGAAGTTCAAATGGGTTCGTGTCAGTGCGCACTGACATTGTTGATCCTTCCAGAAGTATCCGATGACCTCCTGCTAGGATTGGACTTTCTCATTAAAGTTGGAGCTAGCCTGAGTTGCGGTGGACATACCCTCCAACTGGATGCAAATGCTCAGACGCACACTGTAACCCCAGCCTGTGTATCCCTACGCACAGAAGCAGAGGATACTCAGCAATGTCCATGGCTGGAGAGAAGAAAGGCCGAGGTACGAGAAAATCCCGAGAAATTTGCAGATTACATCGAAAAAGATGGACACCTATATAGAAATATCCCCAACCAGATCGGCAACGAGGACTCAGCTCCGTGGAAGCTGTGTGTCCCGTCCCACCTGCGTGACAGAGTCATGAAGGAGAACCATGACCAACCCAGTGCAGGCCACCTCGGTGTACGGAAAACGATAGCACGAGTCACCAGTCGTTATTATTGGCCCGGACTCTTCCGTGACATCAGCAAGTACGTCAGGCGTTGCGAGATATGCCAGCGGTACAAGGTGAGTCAACAGGCACCAGCTGGAAAAATGCTGTCACGCATTGCAGACGAACCGTGGTCAGTCGTCTGCGCCGACTTCGTTGGACCCCTACCACGATCAAAACATGGGAACACGATGATTCTTGTCTTCTTTGACAAATTTAGTAAGTGGACAGAAGCTATACCACTACGGAAAGCGACCAGCGAGAGTTTGCGCAAAAGTTTCCGAGAGCGCATCCTGGCTCGCTTTGGAGTTCCCAAAACTCTCATCACAGACAACGGTTCACAATTTACCGGGCGAGCGTTCCGTAAATTCTTGCAGGACATAGGTACCAAACAGCAATTTACCGCGCCATATACGCCGCAGGAGAACCCCACCGAGCGTGTCAATAAAACATTGAAAACAATGATCGCTCAATACAGCCAAGACCAACATCGGACCTGGGATGAGTACCTACCTGAACTTACTCTGGCACTCAATACCAGCAAGTCCGAGGTGACCGGCTACAGCCCCGCTTTCCTGGTGCAGGGCCGTGAGCCACGGTTACCAGGTGCACTTTATGACGAACACACGACAGGCACCGGCCAAGAGACGGGAGCGCCGGCAGCCAAAGCGGAGCAGCTTCAAGAAATCTTCAAGATTGTGCGTCACAAGCTCAGCCAAGCAACCCAAGACCAAGCGCGACATTACAATTTGCGTCGCCGTGATTGGAGGCCTGAGATTGGAGAACTGGTCTTAGTTAAACAACACCCACTATCCAGCGCCATCAATAATTTTGCAGCGAAGCTAGCCCCGAAGTTTGAAGGCCCATACAAAATCGTCGGATACGCCTCACCAGTCATCGTCCAAGTCAAGAAAACTGGTGAGACTCGCATCCGTAAGGCCCACATCAGTGAACTGAAGAGGTTCTACGACGGATCCAACGTCGATAAATAGTGGATAGGTCGCAGCAGCATCTGCGTTAACAACTGTGGATTCGCAGCAGCAACTGCCGTCAACAACTGCAGAGGAGTCGCAGCCGCATCTGCCGTCAACAACTGCACGTCGCAGCAGCATCTGCGTTAACAACTGTGGATTCGCAGCAGCAACTGCCGTCAACAACTGCAGAGGAGTCGCAGCCGCATCTGCCGTCAACAACTGCACGTCGCAGCAGCATCTGCGTTAACAACTGTGGATTCGCAGCAGCAACTGCCGTCAACAACTGCAGAGGAGTCGCAGCCGCATCTGCTGTCAACAACTGCACGCCGCAGCCGCATCTGCTGTCAACAACTGCACGCCGCAGCCGCATCTGTCGTCAACAACTGCAAGTACAACAGCCCAACATGAGGATACACCACTTGGCGAACCACATACAGCAACCCTGCAGAAAACCACTGCTCCATAGAAAAATAAACCAACATATACCATAGCCCATTACGTCACACATGTATGATGAAGTGTGAAACGTACCTTAACATCTAACCCTACATCACAGGTGGCAACGCTAGAAATCATATGAGGAAAACCGAAGAGTGGCAGCACAACAAATTCAAATGCAACAGTCGGTAAATTTTAGCAACAAGTGCAGTCGATTTCTAAGTGCATATAGCAAAGAGTAAATTTAGCGACAAACCGAATTTGAATTTAAAGATTTTAAAATTGTGAATTTAAAATGGAAGTTAAGAGCGATGAAGTACCAATCGAGGTCGGTCTTCGCAACGTGAACATCGTTGGAATACCACCACCATGGCCAACCACGACGTCAGCAGCGACGTCAACGTCAGCGCCAGCGAAGACGCGAGCTCCAATACAAGCACCAACCCAGCAGCTGGAGAAGCCGAAACAGCCATGGGTTGTAACTAGCTATCCACCAGGCCCGGGTAGCATCACCATCTACAGCAGCGATTACGAGCGCATCGAGTATGGTCTCTTCTTGAATGACACCCTACTTGACTTTTATCTCGCGTGGCTGATACGGCAACATCCTCCTAGTCTACAGGTGGATACGCACATTTTCAGCACGCACTTCTACGAGCAGCTCACTCGTGACGGACCACATGCTACCCCAGTAGAACGCTACGAGCGAGTGCGTCGATGGACCAGGCGGGTAGAGCTAACTCACAAGGCATTCATCATTGTGCCAATAAATGAAGCTTTTCACTGGTATGTAGCCATCATTTTTTTTGAGACGTCGGCCCAGTCCAGCACCCCAGCGTGGAGTCATCTGGCTGCTAGATTCACTAGCCAGCGAGTCGAGAGCACACGTGGCTCCCATCCTGCGCAGCTATCTGCAAAGTGAATGGCAGAAAGTCTATCCAGACGCCGCAGAGATGTCTTGGGACAACGAGACTCTGCCCTACTACGAGGTGCCAGTACCACAGCAGACTAACAGCAGCGACTGTGGGGCTTTTCTGCTCCATTTCGTCGACATCTTTCTACAACGTCCCAGTCAAGACCTTCGAGAGGCCGGAGGTAGAGTATGGTTCCCTCCGGAGGACGCCACCCACAAGCGGCACGAACTCGCTGCACTCATACAGAGCATGGTTGATGGACCGACCAGAGCCAGGCTACCCAGACTCTACTTGCCGAGGCGCCAAGCCAGCGTGTTAACTCGCCCCGCAAACACAGACGAGTCGACAACCACAGCGAGGAAGGTCCGCCAAACGTCACGAAGACTGCAAAGGGATAGTCTGTCCAGCAGCTCATCGGACGACAGCAGTAGCTCAACCAGCGGTAGCTCAACCAGCGACAGCTCGACCGACGCCGACGTGAAGAACTCGCCTCAGCCGAGTAGCGTCATCACGGTATCGAGCCAGAGTAGCTCCCACAGCACACCGAGTCGCCCCAGTGTCATCAGGCGACCCATCCGCCCAACCATCGTCCACACGCACCAAGCCGCTCCGTCTAACATTATTCCATCGCGGCCTACAGAAGTCAATCAACACCTCATCGATGACAGCGTGGTCTCAAGGCCACCTTCCCAGCGACCACAGGAACCAGTCAGCAGCACCAGCATCATCAGGATGCCAACACGCAACGGCACGAGCATGTGCATCGCCCAACCACAACCAAGTACCAATCCTCGGGCCCAGGGTTCGAGCAGTGCTACCGAACGCACAGCACCAAGCCGAACTCAACACAGCTGTGTACCGCTTCGTACCAGCACGAACAGCCCACTACCGGGCAATAATCGTAAAATTGCAACCAGAGGCAGTAGCGTCACACCAGCGCCCAACCGTGGCAGTATCATGAGAGTACCCAGTCACATCGGCGCAGTTACGCCATTCATCCGCCCACCTGGCCGAGTGCAGTTCCGACCTTCCAGTGGCGCCAGCCAGTACGTGGCGCCAAGGTCACATGGAACCAAATGCACTGCAAAACAGACGGGAATTGCCAGATCGCCACCATACGATAGCAACAATCCCGTCGATACCAGCAGCAGCGTCATACAACCGCCCAACCGCGGCAGTAGTCAGCTAACATACAGCCGCATCGGCATAGTCACGCCAACGAGCTGCACACATGGCGAAGGATCGGTTCGCCCTTCAAGTAGCGCCAGCCCGTCCACAGCGCCAAGGCAACACCGAATCATCAACGCCACCAAGCGCGCCAAGGTCGCCATATCGCCCACATACGATAGCGACGCGTGCGCACCCAAACGCATCCACGTCATGCATTCAGACGGCACCAACACCAAGCCGGAAAACGTCCACACCGGCCACCACCCACAAGTCAGCAGCAACGATTTGACGGATCTCAGCCCCAGCAGCATCGACGACGAACCAGTCGAACTGGGTGAATTGATCGCGTCACAGCCGCCAGTGATCCACGGTAGTCAGGAGGACTATCAATCCATCACAGACTCGAGCTTCCCGACCGCCACAACAACCAAGCAGCCTGAACCGCAAGCCAACACTTACCAGCAGTTGCGGTCATTCATTGACACGAGGCTCGCACACGAGCATCACTATTGGACAGCGCTAATTCAAGGTCGTAATCGACAGGCGCGGCACCGAATCCGTTTTCGAACGCCCCGCGGAGTAAGGGGGAGATGTAAGGACCAAAATTTATACATAAATTTTGCCCCACATGCTTATTTCTTTCTCTTACAGCCACTGTCGATCCAGTCCAACACTTCAGCCTGACCCTTGTGCTATCAGTGCTGAGCACCATAAAGGCACAAGAAAACTTAGTTTTAAGATTTAATTTAAGAAAAGTTAAGAAATAAAGTTCTTAACAAAGAAAATTAAATAAAATCAACTTTATTTAATTTTAGTATTTTAGTGTTTGTTTTGATGAGGGCCCCCCTTAGGAACATTGGTTATGGCGATAATGTGTGCCTCTCTTATAGAAGGAGAGTCACTCAAGTAGGTAGTATACTCACACTTTTTCTTTCGTTTCATGTCACTCAAGAGCAGCATACCAACACTAGCGTGCGAGAGGGCTACAGGGCCAGCACGCTAGTCAAGTTATTTCGCAACAACAACGACAAGCAAACATGCAACAGACGACAACGGGAGAATCAGGTGATGTACACATGGGATGCCATCACGCCATTTAACGGGACCACCATACGATGGTTCGACAACACCACCACGTTCGATTGAGTGAAAGTACGTCAGAACCGGTTGACAGTGGAAGATGAGAGAGGAAATCACTTCACTCATTCCAGTCAGACGCCACTCAACAGTAGTCTTTATAAGGGCTCACCTCACTCAAAACGAGGTTCTTAGTCTCCAACCCACCGAAGTGAAAGGTTCTTAGTTTCTAATCAACCGAAGCGGAAGGTTCTTAATTGCTAATTAACCAAAGTCGTGAAGTCATAAAACGTCAAGATAATAGTCGTTGATAGTACAGACGTCAGCATCGTGAAGTCCGCGTCGCGCATAAGTCTCGCACCCAGCAGCGCCAACAGCACAACCAACGTCAGCTAGGATATTCAGGCCATACAGAGTCAGCGTCGCAGCAACCTGGGGAAGATCGTGTTAGGACCACAGGGTGTAAACACGATCGCTGTGAGTAGAGCAGCCACTAGTTTCTCGGATAGCAGCCGGCGTAGGTGACTAGCGCCACCACGAAATCCTGCGGCAGCACGTCAACGTCTCAGCCGACAGATACCGAGCATATCAACAGCAGCGACGGAAGCACCAAGGAACCAACCAGGATTATTAAAGCAAGTATATAGTGTTTGGTGGCTTACGGGCAATATAAATATTTAAACAATAAATTAATTAAATTGATATAAACTGACGATGAACAACTTGTGTGGTCTTTACCCCGTTGTTACATCTTAAATATAAACCTAAAATTATTAAAATATATATAAAGTACATTTAATAAAACTACAAGTGAGTAATTGTGAGGTCTTTACCCCGTTACTACATTATAAACTAAAATAAAACATCACTTAAAATTAAATCAGATTAACATAAACCAACGATGAGTAATTGTGAGGTCTCTACCCCGTTACTACATTATAAATTAAAATAAAACATCACTTAAATTAAATCAGATTAACATAAACTAACGATGGGTAGTTTGTGAGGTCTTAACCCCGCTACTACATCATAAACTAATGCTTGAATAAACAAGAACGAAGAAACAACACCACTGATCATAAATATACAGATGAGTAGTTCGCGCGGTCTTAACCCCACTACTACATCGTAACTCAAACTTACCAAAGCAATCTAACATTAAATAATCAATTTATAAACTAATAAAGAATCAAATAAGAAGCAGCAGAGTTAGAACTTGTGAGGTCTTTACCCCGTTCTACTATCACATAATAAAAGTATAATATAACCATTTGCCAAAGTTAATCATTAATAAAAGCCAAAGCCACCGACAGACCAGCTATATCGCCAATCAAGATTCCAGCTCGTAGAACGCAGCGTACCAAGGATTTTGGTGATATAAAATAAATTTGTATTATATAAAATAATGTATCTTGCTATAATCCATTTAATTTTCATTTAATAATTATATAAATCATATATAATTGTATTTTAAGTTATATAAATTATTGTTAGTTACATTTTCCTTAAAAAAGAATAAACATTGTAACGACGATTGAAATCACTGCGTTATGATTTAGTGTTCACCAAATAAATATTTGGAAACGACCTTGGATAGCCACTTTGCCTATCCCAGCTATAGACCCCGGTAAACGGGGAGTCGTTACATCAGGGAATGCAGTAAAATTTGTTTAAGGCGGGTTTCATACGAAGGAAGAATAATATCTGGGTTCCAACGATGATGACGTAAAGCAAAAAGTAAAAACTGTTTTTGAACCGATTCTATTGCATCAATGTGGACGTGATATTGAGGGTTCCATACTACGGAAGCATATTCAAGAATAGGTCCTACGAGAGATATATATAGTAATTTAGTTGTGAAGGCATCATTGAATTCTTTCGCCCATCTTTTAATGAAACCAAGAACACCTCTAGCTTTATTAACAACCAAATTTATGTGGAGATTGAAGCGAAGTTTTGGATCCATAATTACACCAAGATCAACAAAACTATGAACAATTTCTAAATGGATGTTATTTATAGTGTAATTTGTGCTGTGAGCAGTTCTACGTGAGAAGGTCATTGATTTGCATTTGTTTAAGTTAAGGTTTGATAGGTTGAAGTTACACCAATCCACTAGTCTGTTTAAATCAGATTGTAAAAGGTGTTGTTCGTCGAGTGACTTGTAGGTAAGAAAAAGTTTCACATCGTCAGCATACATTAAGACGTCACAATGTTTAATTGCCGAGGGAAGGTCATTAATAAATAGTAAGAATAAAACCGGTCCAAGATGACTTCCTTGCGGAACACCAGATGTAACCATAATATTTTGTGATAGAGAATTTTTATATAAAACTTTTTGAAAACGTCGCGATAAATAAGATTCTATCCAATTTAGCAATTTTACAGGAAACCCAATTAGCTTAAGTTTATTCAATAGAAGATTATGATTGACGCTGTCAAAAGCTTTGCTAAAGTCCGTATAAATAACGTCAGTCTGTTTTCCCAAAGTGAAACCTTTTATTACACGAGTTGTAAACTCCAAAAGGTTTGTTGAAGTTGATTTACCCTTTAAAAAACCATGCTGAGTGACAGAAATGGAAGATGAAACGGGGTAAGTTGTTCAGTTATGATTTTCTCAAATAATTTAGGGATTGCGCTTAATTTGGCGATGCCTCGGTAGTTAGTGACATCAATTTTGGAGCCAGATTTATGAAGGGGTATAATATACCCCTTCATATAATATATGAATCTTTCCATATAATGGGAAAATGTCCACTTTGCAGGGATATATTAAATATGTTTGATAGAGGAGCACACAGGTTGCTAGCACATTCCTTTAGAATGCAACTCGGAATTTCATCAGGGCCAGTCGAAAAAGAGCATTTAACTTGACGAAGGTTATGCATAACAATAATTGAGTCTATTACTGGAGTTTCAAAAGAGCTAACTGGAGGTAAATAAGGATGCTCAGAACACATATTAAATGGTATGTTGGAGTAAGTTGATTTGAAGAAGCTTGCAAACATGTTAGAAATAACATTGTCACAAGACGATTCCTCTTGATTGAATCTCATAAGGGGTGGAAAGTTGGAAGCCTTACGTTTTGAATTAACAAAAGTATAGAAGAGTTTCGGATTATCATTAAATTGAGATTTGATGTTGGCTATATAAGCAGTATAACACTGTTTATTTAATAGCTGGTATCTGCAACGACAAGATGAATAACAAGCAAAGTCAATATTAGAACCAGATTTTTTTATATTTTTTAAATAATCGATTTTTTAAATTTTTTAATGACTTAAGTTCACTTTTTAGCCAGGGTGGACTTAAGGGTTTAGAATTAATTTGCTTTGTTGGGACGCACAATAAGAAGCACCTTTGCAAAGTATCATTAAAAAACTGTACCGAGGTTTCGACGTCATAATATGAATACGGTGGTTTAATAGATAGAATCGGTGACCAGTCAGTCTGCGAGAGTAAGGTATTGAGTTTAAAATAGTCTTTACTTTTGAAATTTTTTTTTTTTGTATTTCGCTTATCAGGTGTAAGTTTATTTTCATTTTCATGGGCAAGTAAAACTGTTATTTCAAGAGTTGGATGATGTTCATCTTCCGGAAATGATACAGGGTTTGAGCGATTGAGATATACAGTAGTGCATCTATCTACAAACACAAGGTCCAGCGTTCTATGGTTTTTATTAAAAGTATTATTGACTTGTTGAAGACACAGATCAGATAACTTATCTAAAAAATCATTTATCCAATTACTAGTGGAAACAGGTGTAAGAAATGAAGAGTCATCTGTCGAATTCCAAGACACAAAGGGTAGGTTAAAATCGCCCAACACAATAAGAACATCATTATTTTTTAACATATTATGAACTTGCTCGATGGCGTTTATATGTCTTAAGTAAATTGATATGAATTAGGAGGAATGTAAGAACAGGTAGGATAAGCAATGCAATTATTTAATTTAACTGAAACACAAATAAACTCCAGTTCACTAGTGTCGAGAATTGTTAATTCAGCAGATGCAAACGAGATATGAACAGTAGGGTTCATTCATACGAAGGAAGAATCATATCTGGGTTCCAACGATGATGACGTAAAGCAAAAAGTAAATACTGTTTGGACTAGAATGGATGATTTTATGGCCAATCCGATGCAATAGGGTTATCTGAGGTCACATGCAGGTCATTGGAACTATTATGGGTTCCATGGGACATTTGGACCAAAATGGATGACTTTGTGGCCAATCGTATGCAATGGGATTATCTAAGGTCACAAGCGGGTCATCGAAACTATTATGGGTTCCATGCAACATTTGGACAAAATTTGATGATTCTATGGCCAATCGGATGCAATGGGATTATCTGAGGTCACAGGCGGGTCATTGGAACTATTATGAGTTCCATGGGACATTTGGACTAAATTGGATGATTCTATGGCCAATCGGTTGCAATGGGATTATCTGAGATCACAGGCGAGTCATTGGAACTTTTATGGGTTCCACGGATCATTCCGACTTAAAAGGATGATTCTATGGCCAATCGGATGCAATGGGATTATCTGAGGTCACAGGCGGGTCATTGGAACTTTAATGGGTTCCATGCATCATTTAGACAAAATTGGTTGATTCTATGACCAATCGGATGCAATGGGATTATCTGAGGTCAAAGGTGGGTCATTAGCACTATTATGGGTTGAATGCAACATTTGGACAAAATTGGATGATTCAATGACCAATTGGATGCAATGGTATTATCTGAGGTCGCGGGTGGGTCATTGGAACTATTATGGGGTCCATGGAACATTTGGACCAAAATGGATGATTCTATGGCCAATCGGATGCAATGGGATTATCTGAGGTCACAGGAGGGTCTTGGAACTATTATGGGTTCCATTTGGACAAAATTTGATGATTCTATAGCCAATCGGATGCAATGGGATTATCTGAGGTCACAGGCAGGTCATTGGAACTTTTATGGGTTCCATGGAACATTTGGACCAAAATGGATGATTCTATGGCCAATCGAATGCAATGGGCTTATCTGAGGTCACAGGCTGGTCATTGGAACTTTTATGGGTTCCATGCAATATTTGGACAAAATTGTATGATTCTATGGCCAATCGAATGCAATTGGCTTATCTGAGGTCACAGGCTGGTCATTGGAACTTTTATGTGTTCCATGCAACATTTGGACAAAATTGGATGATTTTATGGCCAATCGGATGCAATGGGCTTATCTGAGGTCACAGGCGGGTCATTGGAACTATTATGGGTTCAATGAAACATTTGGACAAAATTATTCTATGGCCAATCGGATTCAATGGGATTATCTGAGGTCACAGGCTGGTCATTGGAACTTTTATGGGTTCCATGGAACATTTGGACCAAAATGGATGATTCTATGGAAAATCGGATGCAATTGGATTACCTGAGGTAGCAGGCGGGTCACTGGATTTTTTATGGGTTCCATGGAACGTTTCAACCAAAATGGAGGATTCCATGGCCAATCGGATGCAATGGGATTATCTGAGATCACAGGCGGGTCATTGGAACTTTTATGGGTTCCATGCAACATTTAGACAAAATTGGATGATTCTATGGCCAATCGGATGCATTAGGATTATCTGAGGTCACAGGAGAGTCATTGGAACTATTATGGGTTCCATGGAACATTTGGATAAAATTGGATGATTCTTTGGCCAATCGAATGCAATGGGCTTATCTGAGGTCACAGGCTGGTCATTGGAACTATTATAGGTTTAATGCAAGATTTGGACAAAATGATTCTATGGCCAATCGGATGCAATGGGATTATCTGAGGTCACAGGTGGGTCATAAGAACTATTATGGGTTCAATGCAACATTTGGACAAAATTGTATAATTCTATGGCCAATCGGATGCAATGGGATTATCTAAGGTCACAGGCGGGTCATTGGAACTATTATGGGTGCCATGGAACATTTGGACAAAATTGGAAGATTCTATGGCCAATCGAATGAAATGGGCTTTTCTGAGGTCACAGGCTGTGCATTGGAACTTTTATGGGTTCCATGGAACATTTGAACTAAAATGGATGATTCTATGGAAAATCGGATGCAATTGGATTACCTGAGGTAGCAGGCGGATCACTGGATTTTTTATGGGTTCCATGGAACGTTTCAACCAAAATGGAGGATTCCATGGCCAATCGGATGCAATGGGATTATCTGAGATCACAGGCGGGTCATTGGAACTTTTATGGGTTCCATGCAACATTTAGACAAAATTGGATGATTCTATGGCCAATCGGATGCATTAGGATTATCTGAGGTCACAGGAGAGTCATTGGAACTATTATGGGTTCCATGGAACATTTGGATAAAATTGGATGATTCTTTGGCCAATCGAATGCAATGGGCTTATCTGAGGTCACAGGCTGGTCATTGGAACTATTATAGGTTTAATGCAAGATTTGGACAAAATGATTCTATGGCCAATCGGATGCAATGGGATTATCTGAGCTCACAGGCTGGTCATTGGAACTTTGATGGGTTCCATGCAACATTTGGACAAAATTGGATGATTCTATGGCCAATCGGATGCAATGGTCTTATCTGAGGTCGCAGGCGGGTCATTGGAACTATTATGGGTTCCATGGAACATTCAGAACAAAATGGATGATTCTATGGCCAATCAGATGCAATGGGCTTATCTGAGGTCACAGGCGGGTCTTTGGAACTATTATGAGTTCAATGCAACATTTGGACAAATTTGGATGATTCTATGACCAATCGGATGCAATGGGATTATCTGAGGTCACAGGTGGGTCGTTAGAACTATTATGGGTTCAATGCAACATTTGGACAAAATTGTATGATTCTATGGCCAATCGGACGCAATGGGCTTATCTGCGGTCACAGGCGGTTCATTTGAACTATTATGGGTTCACTGCAACATTTGGACAAAATTGGATGATTCTATGACCAATCGGATGCAAAGGGATTATCTGAGGTCACAGGCGGGTCTTTGGAATTTTTATGGGTTCCATGCATCATTTGGACAAAATTTGATGATTCTATGACCAATCGGATGCATTGGGATTATCTGAGGTCACAGGCGGGTCATTGGAACTATTATGGGTTCCATGGGACATTTGGACCAAAATGGATGATTCTATGGCCAATCGGACGAATGGGATTATCTGAGGTCAAAGGCGGGACATTGGAACTATTATGGGTTCCATGGGACATTTGGACCAAAATGGATGATTCTATGGCCAATCGGATGCAATGGGCTTATCTAAGGTCACAGGCGGGTCATTGGAACTTTTATGGGTTCCATGCAACATTTGTACTAAAATGGATGATTCTATGACCAATCGGATGCAATGGGATTATCTGGGAACACAGGCGGGTCACTGGAACTTTAATGGGCTGCATGGAACAATTGGACTAGAATGGATGATTCTATGGCCAATCGGATGCAATGGAATTATCTGAGGTCACAGGAGGGTCATTGGAACTCTTATAGTTTCCATGCAACATTTGGACAAAAGTAGATGATTCTATGGCCAATCGGATGCAATGGGATTATCTGAGGTCACAGGCGGGTCATTGGAACTTTTATGGGTTCCATGGAACATTTGGACAAAATTGGATAATTCTATGGCCAATCGGATGCATTGGGATTATCTGAGGTCACAGGCGGGTCATTGGAACTTTTATGGATTCCATGGAACATTTGGACAAAATTGGATAATTCTATGGCCAATCGGATGCAATGGGATTATCTGAGGTCAAAGGCAGGTCTTTGGATTTTTTATGGGTTCCATGCAACATTTGGACTAGAATGGATTATTCTATGGCCAATCGGATGCAATGGGATTATCTGAGGTCACGGGCGGGTCATTCTAACATTTATGGGTTCCATGCATTATTTGGACAAAATTTGATGATTCTATGGCCAATCGGATGCAGTGGCATTGTCTGAGGTCACAGGCGGGTCATTCTAACTTTTATGGGTCCATGCAACATTGAGGTCACGGGCGGGTCATTCTAACTTTTATGAGTTCCATGTAACATTTGGACAAAATTTGATGATTCTATGGCCAATCGGATGCAGTGGCATTGTCTGAGATCACAGGCTGGTCATTGGAACTTGTATGGGTTCCATGCAGCATTTGGACCAAAATGGATGATTCTATGGCCAATCAGATGCAATGGGATTATCTGAGGTCACAGGCGGGTCTTTGGAACTATTATGAGTTCAATGCATCATTTGGACAAATTTGGATGATTCTATAACCAATCGGATGCAATGGGATTATCTGAGGTCACAGGTGGGTCGTTAGAACTATTATGGGTTCAATGCAACATTTGGACAAAATTGTATGATTCTATGGCCAATCGGACGCAATGGGCTTATCTGCGGTCACAGGCGGTTCATTTGAACTATTATGGGTTCACTGCAACATTTGGACAAAATTGGATGATTCTATGACCAATCGGATGCAAAGGGATTATCTGAGGTCACAGGCGGGTCTTTGGAACTTTTATGGGTTTCATGTAACATTTGGATAAAATTGGATGATTCTATGGCCAATCGGATGCAATAGGGTTATCTGAGGTCACATGCAGGTCATTGGAACTATTATGGGTTCCATGGGACATTTGGACCAAAATGGATGACTTTGTGGCCAATCGTATGCAATGGGATTATCTAAGGTCACAAGCGGGTCATCGAAACTATTATGGGTTCCATGCAACATTTGGACAAAATTTGATGATTCTATGGCCAATCGGATGCAATGGGATTATCTGAGGTCACAGGCGGGTCTTTGGAACTATTATGAGTTCAATGCAACATTTGGACAAATTTGGATGATTCTATGACCAATCGGATGCAATGGGATTATCTGAGGTCACAGGTGGGTCGTTAGAACTATTATGGGTTCAATGCAACATTTGGACAAAATTGTATGATTCTATGGCCAATCGGACGCAATGGGCTTATCTGCGGTCACAGGCGGTTCATTTGAACTATTATGGGTTCACTGCAACATTTGGACAAAATTGGATGATTCTATGACCAATCGGATGCAAAGGGATTATCTGAGGTCACAGGCGGGTCTTTGGAACTTTTATGGGTTTCATGTAACATTTGGATAAAATTGGATGATTCTATGGCCAATCGGATGCAATGGGCTTATCTGAGGTCACAGGCTAGTCATTGGAACTGTTATGGGTTCCATGGAACATTTGGACCAAAATGGATGATTCTATGGCCAATCAGATGCAATGGGATCATCTGAGGTCACAGGCGGGTCACTGGAATTTTTATGGGTTCCATGCAACATTTGGACAAAATTGGATGATTCTATGGCCAATCGGATGCAATGGGATTATCTGAGGGCACAGGCGGGTCATTGGAACTATTATGGGTTCAATGCAACATTTGGACAAAATTGAATGATTCTATGGCCAATCAGATGCAATGGGATCATCTGAGGTCACAGGCGGGTCACTGGAATTTTTATGGGTTCCATGCAACATTTGGTCCAAAATGGATGATTCTATGGCCAATCGGATGCAATGGGATTATCTGAGGGCACAGGCGGGTCATTGGAACTATTATGGGTTCAATGCAACATTTGGACAAAATGGAATGATTCTATGGCCAATCGGATGCAATGGGCTTACCTGAGGTCAAATGCGGGTCATTGGAACTATTATGGGTTCCATGGAACATTTGGACCAAATTGGATGATTTTATGACCAATCGGATGCAATGGGATTATCTGAGGTCACAGGTGGGTCGTTAGAACTATTATGGGTTTAATGCAACATTTGGACAAAATTTGATGATTCTATGGCCAATCAGATGCAATGGGCTTATCTGCGGTCACAGGCGGGTCATTGGAACTATTATGGGTTCAATGCAACATTTGGACAAAATTGGATGATTCTATGGCCAATCGGATGCAATGGGATTATCTGAGGTCACAGGAGGGTCATTGGAACTTTTATGGGTTCCATGCAACATTTGGACAAAATTTGATGATTCTATAGCCAATCGGATGCAATGGGATTATCTGAGGTCACAGGCGGGTCATTGGAACTATTATGGGTTCAATGTAAAATTTGGACACAATTGGATGATTCTATGGCCAATCGGATGCAATGGGATTATCTGAGGTCACAGGAGGGTCATTGGAACTTTTATGGGTTCCATGCATCATTTGGACAAAATTGGATGATTCTATGGCCAATCGGATGCAGCGGGATTGTCTGAGGTCACAGGCGGGTCATTGGAACTATTATGGGTTCCATGGGACATTTGGGCCAAAATAGATGATTCTATGGCCAATCGGATGCAATGGGATTATCTGAGGTCACAGGCGGGTCATTGGAACTATTATGGGTTCCATGCAACATTTGGACAAAATTGGATGGTTCTATGGCCAATCGGATGCAATGGGATTATCTGAGGTCACAGGAGGGTCATTGGAACTTTTATGGGTTCCATGGAACATTTGGACAAAATTTGATGATTCTATGGCCAATCGGATGCAATGGGATAATCTGAGGTCACAGGCGTTTCATTGGAACTTTTATGGGTTCCATGTTACATTTGGACAAAATTGGATGATTCTATAGTCAATCGGATGCAATGGGATTATCTGAGGTCACAGGCGAGTCATTGGTACTTTTATGGGTTCCATGGAACATTTATGGGTCTTTTAGGGATCTTTTATGGGTTATATGGAATATTTCGAACAAAATGGATGGTGATATAGCCAATCGGATGCAATAGGATTTTCTGAGGTCATTGTCACTTTTGTTAAATCTACGAAGCATTTAGACATAAATTGATGATTCTGTGGTCAAGCGGATGTAACTGGACTATCTGCGGTCTAGGGTGGGTCATTGAAACTTTAATTGATTTCATATTAAATTTAAATTTTTGAGAGATAAACTAAGTTTAGATTTAGTTTTTGGAAGAACACTAGGGACGCCTAGATTTGGTTCAATCATCACGATTTGTAAAAAATTTTACTTCAGACTTTAACCTTTCGAGTTTTAGTTATGTCAATTTTATTGAATCAGTTTTTGGTAACGACAATACATATTGGTAATGAAATAAATAATGTTAACTGTTTATACATGATATATATATATATATTTATATATATATATTTATATATATATATATATATATTATATATATTATATGAAATTCCAAGGCAATCGATAAGAAATAAACTCCAATCGCGCGTCGGAGCTGACACGCACACTTTTTTTTTATTTCTTGTACTCTTAAATGTATGGTACTTACGAGTAACCCAGTGTTTTTGTGCTTTTGTAGTTATATCTCCCGGAAAGAAGGCACTTGAAATTTTTTAAAATTCTGTAGTACCGAACAGTATATTACAAAGTTTAAAAGCGAACTCCCTAGTCGAGTGGTAAGCATGCTTTAACTTTTCTTCAATTCTTTCATTAATTCAAATCAACTGATTTTCAAACTTTCAATTAAAATTTAAACTTCTTTAATATGGATTATATGTATGTGGGAAGGATCCAAGGCAGACTTAACTGAATAGGTGTAACAAATAAAATCCTTGATTCAAAGCTCAAACAAATTCTACCCAAAATAAGCCAAATTTTAAGAAAAACAAAAACAGATATGCCGATCTTTACCCGAATGCGAATCCAAATGTGTAAAAATATGTGTTTTAGAAAAGTTTCTTGTGCTTAAAATTTATTTGATAAGCCCTTGTTGGAAGTATTTTTAGGGGAACTACTCTATATATTTTTTTTTCAATCTTAAATTTGGTTAAATCAAAATTGAAAAACCATATACAATAAAAAACTATTTCAACTTGATTTCAAACAACTGATCCTTTTACTATAAAATTCAATAATAATTCTTGTTATAACACTCAACTATCGCAAAAGATAAAAAAAAATGTATTGATAATAGACACGAAGATAGACAACGAAGATTGTAAAGCTGTGTAAGAAAATTTTTTTAAAAATCAGGATTACATTTTATTTGTAACAATATGATATACAGTCAATCCCGGTTAAGTACCTACCCGCTTAAGTACCATTCTCGCTTAGGTATCACTTTTTTGCTGCATCTTAAAATTTTCAAACAATTTTCATACTAATGTCCCCTTTTTAGTACCTCCCGCTTAAGTGCCATTCTCGCTTAAGTACCACTTATTTCAGCGTTCCATTTAAAACAAACAGTACATTTTTCCCCCTTTAAGTGCCTTTTTAAATATCAGTGAAAATCTAAACCTGCACATAAAGTTTGAAAATATGTACATATTCCATTCCAAATATGAACAACGCCTGGTAACGACTAGCGTTCGTTACCAGGCCCTATCAGAGGGAGGGACAGCGGGGGTTCAAGCACCGGGCTCCGCATGTGAAGGAAACCCCCAAATTCAAAATATCCTGCTAGAAGAAAATTTAACAAAATTATTCAGATGAAACTAGTAATCTAGTAATATAATAATCTAATGTAATATAATAAGTCTATTGTTGTTATTATTTTATGTCGTACTTTAAAAGAACATTGTTCTTATTGTACTTGCTTGCTAAAAAAAATAAATTGAATTGCATTGAATTGAAACAATTCCTTCTTTCTCCGCGTATACAAAACTAATTAATTGATCTTTGCGGCCAATTCATGAAAAAACTATCATTGAGGAGATTCTTGCTTTCAAACATTATTTCCAATTATTGTAGATGCATTAATGTAGGTAATGTACAATAGTGTAGATTCCAAATATTACCATTGCGTTGCGGTTTTGTTTCATCTTACCACACGGTTAAAAATCTTGGAATAATTTTTAAACCAACCGTCGGAATAATGCATTTTTTAATCCTGTTTTTATTAGAATTGATACTTTTCAAAATATTAGAAATGTTTTAGTCCAAGCTGTATTTCTTCACAAAGGTAAATTATTATCACCGGTCGACCATGGGAGAAAATCGTTTATGCGTGCTTTTCCAAAGTGTTTTTAACGGAAAATTGTTCCTATCCCATATTATTCGCAAAATAAAGCATGGGTGACGAGTACATTGTGGTCTACTATTCTGAAATAATTTGATCGTGACATGGAGAAGCAAAAGCGAAAAGTTTTGTTGATTGTTGATTACGCTCCTTGTGACAAGGTAGATCATAGTCTTGGAAATGTAAAAGAAGAGTTCCTTCCGCCAAATACCACATCAATATTTCAGCCTCTTGACCAAAGCATCATACACACTTTCAAAGTTTATTTCAGGCAAATAATGATTCGTAAACCAGTCAGGCAGTTTGTGAAGTCATTTACATTGTTAGATTCACTTGCGTTTGTTAAACGTTCGCGGGAGCTTGTGAGTTGCGAAACTATTGCTTTCAGAAGGTAAATTGTCTTTCGCAATAATTTTTATAATATTGTAATGTACTTTGGTGCTTTGTGTCTCACGCAGGTAAGATTTCAAGTAGGTGATATCTTATCTGAAGATATCGAGGAAATGGTAGTGATTCCTATTGCACACGCAGAAGAATACGTGGCGTGTTACACAACGATGAAATAATAGATCCTGTTGACCAAATACAAGACCAATCATGGAAAACACTTCATCAGATAGTCCAATTGACCCTTTGTTATTTGTCAAAGCTGTTATAGCTCTTGATGCTCTAAAAATATATTCAAGCTACAACAATATTGCCTGTGAAGAACTTGAAATTTTTGAAGAAACATTGTTTAAAAAAAATTTCAGAACTGTTGCCAGAAAAGAGTACTGATTGTTTTAGGTTAATGCTTTTTTCCTCATTTACCTATATTGGTTAAGTATGGATAATGGAAAGGATGTACAGTTTAGTATGTATATACTATGTGCCTGAAAAATTAATTTAAACTTGTATTGTAAAAAGCTGCAATGCATTTTTATATACATGTGTACCTTTTTCTTTTTGTTAATTTTAAACGAATGATAGTTTTTTGTTTGTCTTTTTAATAAAATTATCTGTTCTCAAAGATTTGTTCCAATTCATTAATGTGTATTAAATTTTTGAGCTTTATTTTGAAAAAGTGTTTATAAGTACCTCGAGGTACTTAAGCGGGTCCCCGCTTTAAAACCTTTCCTGCTTTAGTACCACAAAAACTTGTCACCTTAAGGTTAGGCACTTAACCGGAATTGACTGTACTCGTAATATAAACTTGTACTTCAAGTAAATTTAAAATTATGTAAATAATGGGTCGAATGCAAATTTTAAAATTTTCGATACGATTGACTTCAATTTAGTACTATTTTCAACTTGATTCGTTACGAAATCCAAAAGCGCAAATGCCATCACTGACCCAAATACCATCCTAAATTTCGCCGATAAAATTTTTCAAAAGAAAATATATTTTTTTATATAGAGCAGAGGTCGAATAGTCTATTCCGTTAACGAAACGGCAATCGTACGAATGAAAATTACGTTACTTTGTTTACGTACGAAAGACTTGATATTAAAAATTAAAATTAAGACATCGATAACATTTCAAACCAGCAAGGAACACGTTTGTTTATTCGTTAACGCTGAAAAAAGTATCGAAAAACGTTTGGTCTAATTCTATCACGTAGGCTATAGTACCTAAAATACATTTTTAAGAAACGAGCATCCGTTCACGGAACAGAAAATTCGATCCCAGTTGCTCGCTTAGCAGAAAGTCGTACATTCCTTTAATTAATAAGAAATATTATTAATAATATACGCTCTAAGGAACTCTTCTCAAGCATTGATTATAGTGCATTAATCAATAATCAACCGAATAAACTAAAATGTGATTTTAAAATTTTTCTTCTATTTACCAAAAATGGGTTTTATGAGTATGTTAATAAAACGACCTTTATCATGCCTAATAGGAGAGCCTGGGATGCTAAATTTGCAGTTGCTAGAGCGTCATGGGGACCTATTGGATTGTGAAGATAAGATTATATAATGAAAAAAAGTTAATGTTAAGTTTTCCATTTTAGTGGGGCAAAGAGCGAGTAGAAATTTTTAAACATTTGAACATTAATTGTTGCATTTTTAAAAAAATTTGGAATTATGAGATGCTTCCTGCATTTTATTAAGAAATTAATTTAACATTTTAAATTACGTAATGTTTTGCTAATTCGACTATGTTTGTTTATGATTTTTTTCGTGCTGTTTCCATATTTCTGTTTAAGTTCTACGTAAGTTGGTACTTGTGTACCTTGTGGCGTTAACAATTCCATATTGTTAACAATTGATGTTTTCGGCCTTTAATTTGGTATTAAATTGTTGTAGGCTTTGGCCGTATAAAAATGAAAACGCAAATTTTAATTTATAATGTGTTTTTTTTTTTAAGGTGTTCAGGCTTTAGGTCCGTTTATTTTTATATAAAAATATCAGTTTTTATTATAAACTAATTTGATTTTATATTTCAACCAATATTTCGACTTCCATCGGAAGTCATTTTCAGGGTTACTGAATTACATACAATAATATTAACAAAAATATTCACAACACTTTAACAATTTTAAACTTACATTTAAAAAATATTATTTTAGTTTACATTTAGATAAAAAATTTTTAAACACTATTACAAACAATTAGAATATAGAATATAAATATGACTAATCCAAACATTTAAACACTGTAGACTAAAACAGATTATCTCCTCTCGTCGTCGGTTTTCCTTTGATTTTCCACACATCGTCTGTATATGTGAGCGCATTTGTCCGTGTCTGTTTTGAAGTTAAGTCTTTTCTCTGGAGGTACATTTATAATACGTAGCATTTCCAGTGTGTACCTTCTATAATAATTGGCCTCTTGTTGCAGGATCTTCACATTGTCAAAGTGGGGTGTGTGTTTTTGTTTTTAGCAGTGTGCCGCTAATGCTGTTTTTTGCTCAACTGGTCTTGAATGTGCTTTTTGGTCCGATTTGTGAGCAGATATCCTTGTCCGAAGTTTGTTTTTTGTTGTCCCCACATATGCCTGGTCACATACGTGGGACCCGTCTCCTTTACAAGTTATCTTGTATACCACGTTCGCTTTATCTAGTTTGTTTATTTTCGTCTTCATATTGCTATAAAGTTGTTGTACTGTATTGTTCGTTTTAATCGCAATTTGAATTTTCTGCTTATCGTATATGTGAGATTTTAAAAAGCGTTCTGAAAAACCTGGGATATATGTCATCGATTTATACATTTTTGTTTCTGTGTTCCTTTGTTTTTTAAATTTTCCCTTCTTGTAGTTCTTTATTAAATCCTCTGTTGTTTTCTTTGGGAAATCATTCTTGCGCAAAATTGTTTATATTTTCTTTACGTTTGCTTTGTGAAATTCATCGTTACTTATGTCAAGTACTCTTCTTATAAAGTTGTTTGCTGTGTTTATTATTATTCTTTTTGGATGTTTTGAGTAAAAGTTTAATAGACGTCCTGAGGCCATAGGTTTTTGAAACCAGTCAATTGTTAAGAAGTTTTCCCTTCTTATGATAATTGTGTCCAAGTATGGTAGCTTTCCGTCTTTTTCTTCTTCTTTTGTAAATTTTATATTTTGTGGAATTTGTTTAACGCTTCTAATGTTTCGTTTATTTTGTCAGTTCTTACAATCGCAAATAGGTCATCTACATATTTGGTTAAAAGTCTAGGTTTTATTTCTAACGTCTCTATTGCTGTGTCCAAAAGTTCTTCCATAACTATGTCAGCTATTACAGGTGATGCTGGTAATCCCATTGGCATTCCTTTTTGTTGAGCATATATAATGTCTTTTAGCTTGAAATACCGATTGTCCTTTATGCAGAATTTTAACATGTCCATAAAATTTTTCTTGCTTGTTTTTGTATATTTTTCAATAATTGTCCATTTTTTATCAATTATTTTTAAAGCTAGGTCAATTGGGATACTTGGAAAGAGTGATATTACGTCAAAAGAAATAATTGTTTCATCATCATATATATATGTGTTCGAAATTCGGTTTTTGAAGTCTGTTGCATTGTTAATGTTGTATTGGGAATCCTTAGTCAAATTTTTTTAAATATTGGTTATATATTTGCAGAGTCCGTATGAAGGTGAGCCAATAGATGAGAGATTTTGGTCTGAGTGGCATGTTTTCCTTATGTATTTTTGGAAGTCCATATATTCTCGGTGCCGTTGCTGTATTAGTGCTAATGTTACGTTTTTCTCGTATTGTTATGTCTTTGTTATTAAATAGTTGGCAACTCTGTCGCGCGCAACCTGCTTTTTCTTAATCTCTCTAGCTAAATTTTATTAAAACTAAGTTTTTCAACAATTAAAACAACTAACGAATGATTTGCTAAAAAAAAACTAAAAGCCAATTGCTTTATCTATGGTGTGAACATTTAATCAACAAACTTTTATTGGTTTATATCTTAAAAAAACGCAAGAACAACAATGTTGTAAAAAACTCACCAATACCTAAAGGACCCAACTCAACTAATGATCCCAAACCATCTCAAATGCTAGAGCTACTGGATCGACGCTTTGAAGAACAAAATGCGTTGATGGCAGAAAAATTAGCTGCATTCGAGAATATGCTCAGCACACTTGGTAAGAAATATGAAAATATTCAACATAATGCTACTGCCATCGCTCTCAGAGTGGAACGCCTGGAAGAGACCTCTTCTAAAGTACAGAATCTTGGGGCTGAGCTCGCTGCCGTGCAGCGTCAACTCGCAATGCACGATAACACTGCCGTGGCATCAGAACTTCGGCTGCACGACATTTCTTTTTTTGATAAAGAAAATCTCTCAGATATTTTCAACACTTTGTGCAAAACTCTCAATGTTTGCACCATGGAAGAAACATGGCAAATTTCGTACTAAAACCGACCCAATTATAGCAATAAAACTCACTTCCCCAGGCGAACGTAACAATATCTTAAAAATAATTGCTGATTTCAAACGCAATAATAATGATTTGCTTAGACTATGTCATGCCGGTTTCGAGGCGAACCAGCCCATTTTTGTCAATGAATGCCTCAGCAAAGCCAACCATGACATCTTTAAAGCAACCCATCACCTAAAGAAAAAAAAGAAACTGTGGGCTGCCTTCACCAGACGTGGCCTTGTATTTGCTAAAAGAACGTCTCATGATACTCCTGTACATGTGGAAACTGTTGCTGCGTTAGAGTATATTGTTTCTGGCTCCAACCGTCTGAGTAGCGACAATCATTCAGCAAATTACAATGAAACCATTGAAATACCCAGCCATCATAGCGATGGGTTTCGGGATGCAGCGAATTCTCAGCCAAACACTCCTAGAAATTAACGTGATTATCAGAAGTAGTGATATTTTTATTGTTCAATTATTTGTTTTCACACTGCTGCAAGTTAACTTAAATAAGTCAAAGATAAACATAACAAATCTTACCTCAATTGTAAACACGGAGCAGGCTGGAACACAGGGTGTGCTAGGTGTTTTAAAAAAGTATATTAACACTATAATTGTTTATGTTAACTATGATTTATGACATTAATCAATAATAATGGTATTTACTCTGGAGACAATGTGCGAAATATGGTTCAAATCTTTTGCAAACAACAAAATGGCATAAATATTTGCCACATCAATGCCCAAAGTCTAGGTAAAAAGATCGATGAATCGATCGAGGCATATATTTGAAAATGGTTCTGTTGACATTGTATGTGTCACAGAAACTTGGTTTAATATCAATACGAACAATGAATCATTTAAATTGCATGGTTTTAATATGTTTCGTGCGGACAGAGCTGGGCATGGGGGCGATGTAGCAACATTTGTAAAAGAAGGTATTAAATGCAAACTTGTATGTAAATCCCCAGTGCAATCGAATATATATTCATGGATATTATGCGTGGGGTTGAAAAAGCTCTCATTGGCACTATTTACAGGCCAAACAAAAATATTGATTTCTCGGATGTCATGAATGTGATTGAACAAATTTCGGTATCTTACCTCAACATTGTGATTGCAGGCGATTTTAACAGCAACATTTTAAATGAAAACAATTTAACCTCAAACATGAAGAGTCTTGGACTTTTCTCGGCAAATGATGATACACCGACACACTTTACAAACACATGTTATACTCTTCTTGATTTATTTTTTGTAAACAACAAGCAAAAAATTCTCTTTTATAATCAGATCTCAGCTCCAATTTTCTCCAAACATGATCTGATCTTCATAATTTTTGATTTTCAACCGACCATAAGCCCTCAAAGATACACTTATCGGAATTTTAAGCACATAGATTATCCTAGTTTAAATGTAGAGGACGATGCTATTGATTGGAGTAACATATACAACATGACATCTGTTGATAACCAAGTTGACTTTCTACAAAATAACATTCATTATCTTTTTGAGAAGTTTGTACCACTCATAACTAAAACTGTAACAAATCCTGCTAGGCCATGGTTCAATACGCATATTCAAAACATTATTACTGATCGTAACAGAGCTTATAATAGATGGAAACGATATAAGACCCCTGAACTCTACAATATTTACCTTTTGCTAAAAAAAAGATCTATTGAAGCTGTAAAAAAGGCCAAGCGCCAATTTTATGAGCACAAGTTTGCCCATTTAACGGATGGTAGAAAAGTTTGAAAAGAAATTCGTAACATAGGAATTAGTAAAAATACTACTAAAAAACCCACCTTCGAAGGTTGTGTTGATGAACTAAATCAAAAGTTCTCTAAAATCTCAGTGCCACCGGTCATGAATAACTTTTACAAAAATTCTGTTAGTATTGTTAGAAGCAACGTTTCTTTCAGATTCAGAAATGTCAGTGAGACTGAAGTGGTTGAAAGCTTTTTGTCGATAAAATCAAATGCAATAGGTGTCGATAATATGCACCCGGTCTTTATGAAAGCGCTACTTCGCAAACTATTGCAATATGTCACTTTTATATTCAATAATGTTTTAACCTCTAGTGTTTTTCCTAAAAACTGGAAGAATGCCAAAATCTTGCCAATTCTAAAAACCGCTAATGAATACAGGCCTATAGCAATTGTTCCCTTTCTAGCAAAAGTCTTAGAGCTATTAATTTTCAAGCAAATAAATGCTTACCTTACAAAATACTCTTTGATATCTATAAAGCCATCAGGCTTTAGAGCTAAGCGTGGATGTGTGACTGCATTAATTGATGTAGTTGAGGATATTCCTTCTCAACTAGATGACAAGAAAGTAACCTTTCTCACTTTGCTCGATCACTCTAAAGCATTCGATGCAGTAAATCATGATGTAGTTGTTACGAAACTCTTGAAAATTTATAGCTTTGAGGCTAACGCTGCAAGTCTCATCGAATCATATCTGACTGGGAGGCTGCAAGCAGTTTGCTGTGGTGACCTGTTCTCTTCTTACATTGGGCTTACTAAAGGTGTCCCTAAGGGGTCTGTTTTGGGCCCCTTACTGTTCTCGATTTACATTAATGACCTGCCTGCTATACTGAATGACTGCGAGATGCATATGTATGCAGATGACGTCCAACTGTATACTTCATGCTCTATCAATGAACTAAACAGAACTATTAGCAAAATAAATGTAAACTTAGAAAAAATTAATGGCTGGGCGCAAAGAAATGGTTTAGCTCTTAATCCTAAAAAGTCACAATGCCTAGTAATTTATAAAAATATTATTGATACTGCCTGCTTGCCAAATTTAATATTAAATAACTGCAAAATCGAATTCGTGCCAAATGCCAGAAATTTAGGCATTTTTTTTTAATCAAAACAAAGTTTTCAACAACATTACTAGATACGTTTTCGGCATCAATCGCTATGCTCATGTTTCACAATATGTAAAAAAAAATGTTTACGATTTCGTTTGATAATTTGTTGCAATACAAAACCTTAATAATGCTACATAAGATCATTTATACCAAAGAACTTGAATTTTTATTTAATAAATTAGTATTCTCGAGGTCTAGTCGAAACAATTTGATTAAGCCAATAAGGCACTTTACACTTGTTTCTGAGCGTCAATTTCTTGTTCATGCTATTCGTCTCTGGAACACTTTGCCAGTCCATCTTCGTAAAATAGCAATGCATATATCTTTAAGAAAAATTTAATGAAATTTTATCAAATAAATAACTAAAAGTTCAATTGCTTTTTAACTTATTTTATTTTTATTATTGTTTTAAATTGTATACTATTAAATAATTATAAGAACATCTATCTTTCTAATTAAGTCTTTTTTTTTTTGTATTTAATTTTACCAATTCTATTAACTTTATGTGTCCGTGACTGACGCTTTAAATGTAAAGGTTATTTAATAATCTTGTAGCGTAAGGATTAAGCTCGAAGAAATAAATAAATAAATAGAATTTCAGCAAATTCATTATTTTTCTGCTGTAGTGTAAGTGTTGGATCTCTTTTTAAAATTTTGTATGTTGCTATATCCCTGACTATGAGCCTCATCTTTTTGTCATATTCGTTTTTATTTATTGCAACTGTAACGTTTCCCTTGTCTGAATTTAATATTAAAATATTGTCATTTTCTTGTAAAAATTTTTTTGTGGCTTGTACTAAATGCAACACTGTTTTATCTCTCATTTCTTTTTGTGTTTTTAATGTGTCTTTCTATAAGCGTTGTAAATTTTGATCTGGCTACGTCTTGCTCTTCTCTTTTTGTTATTGTCTGAATGCAGTCTTCTCCCTCTGCTATGCACTTATACAGTGGTAATTGTTGTATTATCTGTTGTATCAAAGAGCTCTGTATTGAGAAAGAGTTTTTTTTTGTTTTTTAAGTTTTTCATGGATTAAATAATGTTTTTACTACATATTAAATCTGAATTAAATTTTTTAAATTGAATCACACACAGCAAAAAACATTTATTATCTTAAAACAGGCTTATCATAAAAATTATGATGGAAACAAATAGTGGTAGATTTTGGAAAAAGGTAATAGTGGGTGGTAAAAGTGGTAGAAGTCAAAAAAGACAAAAAAATGGTAGATCTACCACAATTGTGGTAAAGTGACAACACTGCATACAACGATTAAGGAGAGCTCACAAGCGTTTTATTTTCTTAGAACTTTAAATATGACATAAGACAGACCTTGTGAAATTCCTATATATGTATAACCAATTGATAATTTATAATAATTTCTTTTATTTCAGGTAGTACGTTAGCACAATTATGGGAATGTCCCTTCATCGAAGCTTCAGCAAAAGACAGGATTAATGTTAATGAAGTATTTGCAACAATAGTCCGTGAAATGAATATGACACCGGAAAAACGCTTAAAAAACAGCTACTGCTGTTCACTTTTATAGAAGACTATGTGTTTGCAATTTACACTATTTAAGCCATATAAATATTCTTATTTACTAGTGCTACTTATTTTGTACAACATTTGATAAACTCAATAAAATATACAAAATTGAAATAAATGTATAATTCCACGCAAGATATAGGATAATTTCGGATGGTTTTTTTGCTTTGCGTTTGGTGACCCAAATGTTGTAAGCGGTCGTATGCTAACCTGTAACACTTAGGAAATCCTGCTCCTTACCACTGCCAAGCAGTCGCTTAGCAAATACTTATGCGGTTTCTAGCTGACTACATAATTTAGTGCATTGGAGATGCAATTAAGGGATTTAACTATCCAGGCCCACTGAAAAATTAACAATTTTTTGGGAATTTAGTTACCGAAAACTATTCCATGGATTCAAATTAAATGTTAAGACTTTATTATAAAAAAAATTGTTTACTAAAATTTACGATATAATACAGCGTCTTAGCACTTGTTATCTTCAATATGTGCTCACTGTACAGAACTGTTAATAAAAAATCATATTTTTATGTTTTCACTAATTTTTATTAAAGGGCACAACAATTTATACTTTTTGAAAACTTAAATTTTTCAATATTTTTATTGTAAAGGGTCCGCCAAATAACTTTTTTACTTTTGAAAATGCTATAAAAAAAAAACTGAATATTTTCTCAAATTTCTTGTTTTTTTAACAAGGCCCGATAACGATGGTCATTGACTGTAACGGCCACTCCTTGCTCATTTTCGGAGAAAAATGGCCCAATTATGCCTCGACTAAAATCCGCACCAAACAGTGACTCGTTTTGGGTGCATCGGCTTTTCAATGTATGCGTGCGGGTTTTCTGTGCCCCAAATGCGACAATTTTGCTTGTTTACATACCCGCCAAGATCAAAATGAGCTTCATCTGAAAAAATGATTTTTTTGGCAAAATCGGCATAAATGGCCCAATTATGCCTCTGGACCAAAATCCGCACCAAACAGTGACTCGTTTTGGGTGCATCGGCTTTTCAATGTATGCGTGCGGGTTTTTTTCGGATTTTTTTGGCAAAATCGGCATCTTCTGTAAGTCGATCGCAGGCCCACTCAGCGTAGCGAAAACGCATTGGATGGTCAGTTGGCTTCAAGTCCTGCACCAATTGGATATTGTATGGCGTCATACCAAGGTCTTTATGCAAAATTCGTCTCAATGATGTCTCCGAAATGTTCAATTGTTGAGAACGACGGTGAATTGATGTTGATGCCGCTTCACGCACAATTTCTGCCACAGCAGCAATATTCGCGGGTGTACGCACTGTTTTTGGCTTTTCACGCTTTGGTTTATCGATGAAAATGAAAGTTTCTTTCACTTTTTTCACAAGATAACGAACATACGGAGCTAGCGGTTCTTCTGTTCTTCCAAAATCCGTACGCAATTTTCGCACACATTCTGCAACATTACCATGATTTTCAAAGTAATGTCGCAATATTTCCCAGCGTTGTTCAAGCGTATACACAACCATATTCGTTCAGCGAAAGGATAAAACTAATTATCTGTCAAATTAGACATGTGCTAAGTGTTACCATTCACGAAATAAGCACTAGTTGAAAAAAAAAGTTAGAAAGCGGACCCTTTATTTGTGTGCCAATTTTTTTATGGCAATGTATTTAATGTATACTAATAACATTGGTTTGCAGCCAATATGTACAATGAATGCCACCATCCTTTTCTCATGTAAAATCGGTCGCTAATTCCGAAAAAATGTTTCTTTTTTCTGTCACTCCGTTTTCGAGATATTGCCCACTGTAGGATTTTAAACGTGTAGTGTTGTGTACATTTTATAGTAACTTTAACATATATGTCGATAACATAACTCTATTGTAGGCAAGTGATTACATTTGAGTAGTTTTAGGTTCCACACTTGTGGCAGTTAAGCTATTTATAACTTGATACTCCAATTTCTCTCTTGCTCTCTATCTCTCTCTCCTACTTAGTATAAGTATTTCAATGTACAATCAAAAGCAAAAGCAACAATGGTAGAATCCGTTATTTTTATGTACATATGTACGTGTTTTTAACTATAAGCGAAGTTTTGTGAAGCAAAGCAACTCACTCATCAATTGTACAGTGATGCTGCCAGTTTTAGTTTAAGGAAAAAACAACTAAAGAATTAATAAAATTAAAAAATAAAAAACTCTATAATTCTCCATTTATTTAGTATACCACAGTATACTACAGTGGCGACGAGGATTAAAAAATAATTTAAATTGAAGTTGTTGGAAAGAAATCATAATTGTGATTAAATAAAGCAGTGGAAATGAGCGCTCCATTAATCGGAAAAGTTCCTTGCTTTGACCATTCACTAAACGTGTGGTCAGTGTTCCAACAGCAGCTCACGCAGTTCTTAGTGGCAAACGACATAAAAGAAGAACTAAAGAAAAAAGCTATTCTTTTGACGGCAATTTGTGAGACGTCGTATATCTTGTTGCAAAATTTGATGAGTCCGGCACAGTTGGAAGCAACAACGACAACATTCGATCAATGTGTGGAGGCGATGAAAAAACACTTCACACCACCTACAGCGGGGTTTGCGGAGCGTTACAAATTTTATAACGCAACAAAGACATCAACTGAGTCAATAAATGAATGGGCTGTAAGAGTGCGATCGCTGGCGGTGAACTGTAATTTTGGTTCGAATTTGGAGACGGCTATTCGGGACAAGTTTGTTATGGGGTTGGAAAAGGGTCCGGCCAGAGACAAAATATTCTTGGAGGAGGTGTCTATCAAGTTTGACAAGGTGGTGAAGATTGCGAATAGTGCGGAGTACGTGAAACACCAGTATGATGTAGTGGAGGTGAAACAAGAACCGCAGATAAATTACATCAACAACAAAAAGAGGGGTGATGGTAAAAAAGACGCAGCTAAGCAACAAAAGCATGAGAAAGGCGAGCAGCAGTGTAAAGTGTGTGGGTACAAAAATCATAAGAGTGAGAAATGTAAATTTAAGAATTATAAGTGTAACCAATGTAAAGAAAAGGGACATTTAAAGAAAATGTGTAAATCACAAAATTTTAATTTTATAGATAATAATGATATATCTTTGTTTTCTATTACTAGCCCCGATGATGGTCCTATTAAAATTGAAATTTATGTCGATGGTAAACCTTTTGTAATGGAATTGGATACTGGCTCGGAGAACAACGTAATCTCAGAAGACACTTATAAACAATTTTTCGGAAACCGTGAAATTAAAAAGGTAGATATGTTGTTGAAAGCATATAATGGTGCTCATATAATCCCTATCGGTGAGTGTGACGTAACAGTGAAATACAAAAATAGAATCAAATGCATTCCAATAATGATTATCCAAAATGGCGGTCCACCACTACTTGGCAGGAATTTTGTAAGGGCGTTCAATCTAAAAATTTGTGATTTAAATTATTCGTCATCGTATTTGATGGCAAGGGAGAAAATTTTTTCCGAATTTGCGAATTTATGGGATGGCGGTTTAGGTTCATTTAATTTTAGTAAAGCGGTTTTAAAAGTGAAAGATGATGCTGTGCCAAGATTTTTCAGGCCTAGGCCACTACCTATTGCACTTAAAAATAAAGTTGAGTCAGAAATTGATAACTTAGTGAAATTAAAAGTTTTGCAACCGGTAAAGTACAGTGAATGGGGTACACCTATAGTACCCGTATTAAAAAAAAATGGTAGCATTCGGATTTGCGGGGATTATAAGGTTACGCTTAATCCTCATTTAATGGTGGATAAATATCCTTTACCTCGGATAGAGGAAATATTTGCACAACTGCATGGCGGAGAGGAATTTACTAAGCTAGACTTGAGTATGGCCTATCAGCAAATTGAATTAGATGAGGAGTCGAGGAAATATACGACGATTTCTACATCTAAAGGTCTGTTCCAATATACGCGGTTAATATATGGGTTGGCTTCGGCCCCAGCAATTTTTCAAAGAATAATGGATACCTTATTGTCTGGTCTTGAGGGTGTCGTTGTTTTTTTGGATGACATATTGGTCAGTGCGGGTAATAGAAAACTGCATTTGGAACGACTGTTTAATGTCTTAAAAATTTTAAGCGAGGCTGGGTTTAAATTGTCCCCAGAAAAATGTGAATTTTTTGCAAAAGAAATTAAATATTTAGGTCATGTTATTGACAAAAATGGGTTGCGGATGAACCCAGAAAAAGTTATGGACATTTCAAGTATTCCTGATCCGAAAAATGTGAAGGAACTTCAATCTTTTTTGGGAGTTGTAAATTTTTACAGGCGTTTTATCCCTGAAGTATCGACTTTGCTACATCCGTTACATTTGCTATTGAAGGCTGATTCTAAATTTGAATGGAACGATAAGTGTACAGCAGCAGTCGATATTTTAAAGAAGCATATACTAGGGGGAAATTGTTTGGCGCATTTTAATGCAGATTTTAGGACAAAGGTCACGGTGGATGCAAGTCCAGTCGGAGTAGGCGCCGTATTATCGCAAATTGACGAAAAGGGGGTAGAAAGACCGATAGAATTTGCTTCCAGATCCTTAAACGATACGGCGAAAAGGTATTCTCAGTTGGATCGGGAAGCAGTGGCAATTTTATTTGGAGTAACAAAATTTAACCAGTATTTGTACGGTCGAAAATTTACCTTGGTGACCGATAACAAACCTCTACATTATATCCTAGGCCCAAAAAGGGGAATTCCATTAATGGCTTCTAGTCGATTGCAACGAATCGCACTGACATTGTCAGGTTACCAGTTTGACGTTTTGCATATCAAGTCTAAGGGCAATATTGCGGATTATTTTTCAAGATACCCGAAGGGTTCGGTGTCTTTTAATCAGTTTCCGTGTAATGTTTATGTAAATTTCATACAAGAACTTAATATTGACAAGGAGTTTTTAAACTTTGAGACCATATGTAGTGAGTCAAAAAAAGATTCCACCCTGCAAAAAGTAAAAAAATTTGTAGAGTCTGGTTGGCCTGCCAAGTGTTCGGATAAAGATTTAATGCCATATTTTTTGAAACGAAATGAGTTGTCAGAAGAGTTTGACTGTCTGTTCTGGGGTTATCGAGTTATCGTGCCTAATAGGTTAAGAAAACATATGGTCGATTTTTTACATGCATCCCACATGGGCATAGTTAAGATGAAAGCCATGGCCCGTGAATGTTGTTGGTGGCCAAATCAGAGCAACGATTTGGAAGAGTCTGTAAAACAATGTGAACCTTGTCTCATGACACGTTCAAATCCAGTTCAGCAGCAGTTGATTCCTTGGCCACGATCGGATGAGGTGTGGTCAAGAATTCATATTGATTTTTTTGGGCCATTTTTAAAACGATGGTGTTTGGTAGTGGTGGACAGCTCCAGTAAGTGGTTGGAATGCATTGATATGGGAACAAATACGACTAGCAGTGCGGTAATTGCCGTGTTAAGAACAATGTTTGCTCGTTTTGGATTGCCAAAAATTTTGGTTTCTGACAATGGAACGGCTTTTGTCTCAAAAGAATTTGAGATATTTCTACGAACGAACGGTATTGAACATGTTACGTCACCGGTTGGAAATCCCGCCACCAATGGGCAGGCGGAGAACTCTGTCAAAACAATAAAAAACGCTCTTAAACGTAATTTAAAAAGTAAACCATTATCTGAGTTCAACATCATGTTATCCCGTTTTCTTTTCGATTATAGAAACACAGCACATTTGAGTACTGGCGTTTCGCCTGCTTATTTAATGTTTAATAAGAGGAAGCTTAGGACAAGACTAAATCTTGTTAACCCGAAAAGAAAAGTTTCGAATACCAGTATTGAGAAAGTTACAAAAACGGTTAAGATCAGCCAAGAAAAGCAAAAAAAATATTACAAGGGTAGTAAAAATACTTTTTTTAGATCAAATGAAAAGGTAATTGTAAAAAATTATTCCGTACCAGGAAAAGTTTCGTGGACGAAAGGGTTAATAATAAGGAAAATTGGAAAACAAACATACACTGTTAAAACTGATTGCGGCAAGATATGGAAAAGACATGCAAATCAGATTTTATCCTGTTGTAAACCCGAATCCACTAATATAGAAATTCCTAGTTCCATTCTGGATCCTTTGCACAAATTTTCGTCCGGTATTTACGATGATGTTACAGAAGGTTTACCAGAATCAGTCAATAACAATGAAATTGAACAAGAAACAGAAAACAATAACGAAGAACAGAATAAATCAGAAAACACTGAAATTAATGAAATACAAAGTGTAAGATATAATTTAAGAGAAAGAAAAGCTAAAGCTTAATTTAAATTTCAAATTAATGTAAATTTTGCTCTCATACCTTGGATTTTAAAAAAAAAAAAAAGAGAAAAAAAATTTTAATATTACAAAAAATATATATGTGATGAGAAGCAAATTTAGGAGAGGGTAGTTGTAGTGTTGTGTACATTTTATAGTAACTTTAACATATATGTCGATAACATAACTCTATTGTAGGCAAGTGATTACATTTGAGTAGTTTTAGGTTCCACACTTGTGGCAGTTAAGCTATTTATAACTTGATACTCCAATTTCTCTCTTGCTCTCTATCTCTCTCTCCTACTTAGTATAAGTATTTCAATGTACAATCAAAAGCAAAAGCAACAATGGTAGAATCCGTTATTTTTATGTACATATGTACGTGTTTTTAACTATAAGCGAAGTTTTGTGAAGCAAAGCAACTCACTCATCAATTGTACAGTGATGCTGCCAGTTTTAGTTTAAGGAAAAAACAACTAAAGAATTAATAAAATTAAAAAATAAAAAACTCTATAATTCTCCATTTATTTAGTATACCACAGTATACTACAAAACGAAAAAAAAGTTGGTTCCACTTAATTGCTTATATCTCCAGAACCAACAACAGTAATCAACCAAATGATATATCATATAAAAGCTTATACAATTTCCTACAAACAATGCCAACATGATTTTTTGGTCGAGTTGTTAGTTTTGGCGGAATAAATTTTATTTTTTTTTTTTTATTTTTTTTTTATTTATCCATTTCATTACAAAAAAAAACTTATTCATAAAATAAGAGCAAATATATGTGGCCTCAGCGCCAAGAGAGACATTGATGAGGCAAGCCGGCAAATATAACGTGTACGTAATAACTTATGAATATTCACATCACGATTTTATTTCATTGATATTATTCATAGAAAAAAAAATAATTATTAATTAAAAGGAAAGGAGATTATCATTCACAAAAGAAGCTCTTCAAGAATTCCAAGTAAGTATTCTTTAACGCGTACTTTATAGATTGATATACTTGTTTGGTTTTTCAATGATTCCGGTAATTTGTTGTATTCAACGATGCCCATAAACTCAATCCGCTGCTTAGTGGTCTCTAATCTACACCTCGCGGTCCTTAATTTATGCTGATTCCTTGTATTAAATAATACCTGATTGCGTGAGAAGTTGATTGTATGATAACCTATGCCATTCAAGTTCTTATATATGTACACTAATACTCGATACAAGTATAACATATGAATTGGCATTATCGGCCAACAAATGTTATTGTATAATGCGAGTGTTGAGTATGTATTTGGTAAATTATAAACTGTTTTAATCGCCTTATTCTGCATAGTTTGCAACATTCCCAAGACAGTTGTGTTCTTGTATCCATATATTATGACCATATAATTTATATGACTCTGTATCAATGCATGATAAAGTAACAATTTTGTTTTGTTGGTAAATTTATACTTCATTTTATATAAAATGCCAATAGCAGAAGCAATTTTACTCTTAACCTCTGTTATATGCAAGTCCCAGGCAAGATTACTTTGCAACGATATTCCCAAGTACTTTACTACATGAGATTCATGCACACTGACACCATCAACCAATATGGTAAAATTATTATTCATAACGTACGAACGTGGTCTAAACCGTACTAATTTTGTTTTATTCGCATTTAAAACTAGTTTGTTTATCCGAGCAAATTCTATAATAAGAGCAGTATCTCGTTCCATACCTATTTTTAATGTCAGATCATTGTTATATGGATAAAATAGACACACATCATCAGCGAAAATATACAAACGACCAGTAAGGTTTAAGTTGCATAAATCATTTAAATAAATGGAAAATAATAATGGCCCCAAACAGCTACCTTGAGGTACTCCACACTTAACATCCAAAATATTGCTTTTTATGCCGTTTATTTCAACAAACTGTTTTCGATTTTTGAGATAGCTTTCAAACATCTTTAGTTCTTTTCCCACGATTCCATAGTACCTTAATTTGAGCAGCATTATGTCGTGATCGACCAAATCAAATGCTCTTGAAAAGTCGAGAAACAGGCCTGCAACTCCATTGAAACCCTGATCCAAACCATTGCAAATGTAATTCACAACATTAACTACTGTCTTCTCAGTGCCACACCCTTTTTTAAAACCAAATTGGTACTTATAAATAAAATTATTATCATTGATATATGACGAAAGTTTTTGAAAGACTAACTTCTCAAAAACTTTGTCGACAATGGAAAGAAGAGCAACTGGACATTAGCTTTCACACTTTTAGGAATAGGGATCACTTTGCTGATTTTTAAACAGTCAGGGTATAATGATGTGGCAATAATTTGATTAAATATGCTAACTAAAATTGGTCCAACAATATCTTTGCAAGAAACAAGCAATTTTGGTGAAATATTATCTGGACCCGCTGCTTTTCTTACATCTAAGTCACTTAAAATTTTTTCTATTTCATTTGGAGTAACATCTTGAAGAGAGAACCGATATGTGGTTTGAAAAAGTGTTCTTAAAGTATTACAGGTATCACCAGGATTAATCGCGATTTGAAGTCTGAGATCACTGACAGATTGAGTGAAATAATCATTAAGCATCTCAACTTTAATCTTATCATCAGAGATTTTTATACCAGTGGAAGTTACAATATCAAAATCTTTTTTTGGTACCCTTCCAAGAGTGGAAGTAATAAAGTTCCAGCATTTTTTTGGATCACTTCCAAACTTTTTTAAATTATCATGGTAATAGCTATCTCTCGAGATTTTACAGGCAACTTTTATTACTTTACTCAACCGTTTCAATTGATATTCGTATCTAGTGTCCCTTGACTTTCTCCTTCTTATTAACAGTCGTCGCTTTAGTAAAATTAAGTTTTGCAGATTTTTGTTAATCCAGGGTGTAAGCTGGAAACGTAGTTGTATTCTACATTGGGTGCTAATTGTCGAACTGTTCATGGCATCACTTAAACAATTTACAAAATTCTGTGTGATATCTGATGTATTACCAGAAATATCAATTTCTGGCAGTGTATTACACAAATAATCCCTGGCTATAACATAATTGCAATGAGTTTTCTTAATTGCGATATTTCGGTTAGGAACAAAACTGCTTTCTAGTTTACAACTTATAATGTTGTGGTCCGTTAAATTACATTCCACAGGTGAATCATGACGCCAATTATTATGTGTCAATCGTGCAAATTTATATTGTTTGAATGGAGTTCGGGTGAAAAACGATAAATGAAATTTGATGTTCCGATGATCTGGAGACAACCGTTTTGCCACCTAAACGATTGCTATTTTTGTCTGGCCAAAGTGACTGGCGTTGGAAGACACAAACGAGTGATATACGCCACTGTCCCGACTGTTTCATTGTCAGTATCTCATGCTGATGATGTTCCATATCCTACTTGTCCCGATTTAACAAATGGAAAAAATCGAAAATCCGTAGATCCAGTGCAGTCGGAAGGAACCACAGATGGTAGTACTATTACAACTGAAAGCAAAACTCACGTTTTATCGCAAGCGCAACTGAATGATTGGATAAGAGATTTGGAACTGTCAAAGGAAAAATCGGAATTGCATGCTTCTCGTATGCAACAATTCAACTTTTTGAGACCCGATGATAAGGTGACATACTACAGAAATCGTGAAAAACCGTTTGCTATACACTTTGCTAAGAAGGACAATATCTGTTATTGCGAAGATATTCCTGGCTTATTTAATACCTTCGGTCAGCCATACGTTCCCAAAGAGTGGCGTTTGTTTATTGATGGCAGCAAACTGAGCTTGAACGGGGCATACTGCATATAGGAATCAAAAAGCCATCGATTCCGATCGCACATGCAGTCAACACAAAGGAAGCGTACGAAACAATGGCGAAGCAATTGACATGTATTAAATATGAAAAACACGACTGGAAAATATGTTCTGATCTCAAAGTCGTTGGTATGCTTTGTGGTTTACAGAGTGGCTACACAAAATACTGCTATTTTCTCTGCAAGTGGGATAGTCGAGCACGTGAACACCACTATTACAAAAAGGACTGGCCAGAAAGAATTGAGTCGAAAGTTGGAGAGAGCAACGTCAACACCGTTTCACTCGTCAAAAAGGAAAACATAATTATCCCACCGTCAAGGCGTTACACAAAGAAAGCGAAGCATTCACATATTTGAAAACAATTTTTCCAAATCTTTCTGATGCCAAGATAAAAGAAGGTGTCTTCGTTGGACCGCAAATAAAAAAGGTGTTAAACGACGACCTTCAATTCGCAGAACTGTTGTGAAAGTGAATCTTACGCGAAAATAGTCAACGAGTTGATCAGCAAATATAAAAAAATGGGCGTAAATATGTCGCTGAAAATTCACTTTCTGCACTCCCATTTGAATTTTTTTCCGAAGAATCTCGGTGACGAGAGTGACGAACATGTGGAAAGATTCCACAAACAGATGAAGGCAATTGAGAATCGGTACCAAGGATTTTGGGACGAAAGAATGATGGGCGTTTATTGTTGGTTTCTCATTAGAGAAACCGATCCCGATTTGAATAAACGACAAAACAAGATTCCTAATCATTTTGAATTTCGGAATGATTAATACATGAATGAATAATTACATAAAATTTAAAAAATGTTAATTGAGTTATAAAATTGTGGCATTTTAAATTGTTGATTTTAGTTTATTATTCTTAAAAAAAAATATTCTTTAATAATTTTATTTTGAGGTTAATGCTAAATAATTCATGAAGCAACAGGTTGCTACAACAACAAAATCAATTTAAGAACAAACCGAGCAGACTAGACCATTGTTTCGTCGAACGCTACTCCGACTCATCAGTAGTCTCTGTGGCTTATGCAGTCCATTAACTTTGAGAAGCTAATAAGTGCAACTGCTGTAAAACCAAAACGGAATTACCGAGATATTTTTCACTTCATCAAAGCATTGTTTTCTACTCTTGCTAGTCGCAAAATTTCAAAAAGTTGACTGCAATGCTTTTGGTGGTGGTGTCTTAGTAGCTGTAAGGAACTCTTTTGTTAGTTCGTTTATTGATATTCCCTGCTCTTCCAATATCGAACTTATATGCGTTTAGGTTATACATTGTAATTCCAATATATATGTTGTTAATGCGTATGTTCCTCCAAAGAGCAGTGCTGACGGTTTGCATAGAAACCTTGCAGATTGCATAGATATATTATAAATTTACTTGACGCTAATGACGACATTTTATTGTTGGACGATATAATTTGCCTGACTTCAAATGGCATTCTTCTCACGATGATACATATTTATATGTATCTAATTCGAAGACCCGCCAAGAACATATATTTGTTGATAATATATGTTCTGACTTACAACAAGTGAGTTGTAATTATAATAGTCTTAATCGACTTGTTGACCTGGTTTTAACTACAGACAGTAACAATGTCATTGTTAAGAGGGCCTTCCATACTCTTACAACTGTTGATGAATATCATCCACCATTGAGTATTTGGTACAAATTAGAGAGAAAATATAGTTAATTCAAATTCCATAGGCAAAGTTTATGAATTCAACTTTAAAAAAGCTGACTTTTTGAAGTTGAATAATTTGATTCCTAGTAAACTCAATGTAATTTTAGAATACATAAATGAAAATAATCTTAATAATTCCATTAGTTATTTTTATTTGGAACTCCTTGCTATGTTTTCTCAATCCGCACCATATATCCTCAAATTTGCAAATAATTCGTCGTACCCCTGGTACACAAAGGAATTAAAAACACTTCGCAACAACAGAAACAGACCATGGAAGAAATATGTCTGTAGCTTAGACTCAAATGACCTAGAAACTTACAAATGTTTGTTTCTGGAATTTGAAAATCGCTCAGCTACGCTATATAATGAATACATAGACAATATTAAGCGGAAAATACAAAAAAGAAATCCGATGGATTCCCTTCATCATTTAAAACTCGACGGATTTACTGATGATTCCGTCATGATCTGTGGCCTATTTGCTACTCTTTTTAAAGAATCATTTTGTTCCGATTCTTTTAACCCTGATGTTGGGTATTTCGATTATATGAGTTTATATGAGAATCTATATTCCTTACCGCTGAGGATATTTTTAATTATATTGGATCGATAGATGAAGATTTTAGCGCAGGACCTGATGGAATTCCTGCCGCTGTGTTAAAACAATGCGATTCTTTTTTGTGTCAACCACTTTCTTTGTTGTAAAATAAATCTACAAATGAAAGCCTTTTGCCTCAATTTTGGAAAAAATAATTTTTTTTTTCAGGCTTAAAAATTTGATAGTTACAGTGCATCTTGTTTTACATGTTTAATTATAGACTATAATGTATTATCTAAATCGAGATGACAATATTGCGTATGCTGATGATATTGATATTATCGGCAGAACCAAGAGAGATGTAACCGCTGCTATCGGCGCTATCGAAAAGGAATCAGCCAAAGTGGGTTTGACGGTGATTGAGGGCAAAACAAAGTATATGCTGTCTGCAAATAGGGAAGTGCGGCGTCTAGGCTCCCATGTTACAGCAGGCAAATATATCTTTGAAGTTGTCAAGGAGTTAACTTACCTTGGCACCGCTGTAAACAGCAACAACAATGTCAGCCTGGAGATAAAGCGAAGAACAATTGCTTATAGGTGCTACTACGGGCTAAGTAAGCAATTAGGTTCCAGAGCCCTCTCTCGATCGACAAAACTAACACTCTACAAGACTATCATCATACCTGTGCTTCTCTATGGCGCTGAGGCATGGGTGGTATCGCAAGCAGATGCAGCCGCTCTTGGGGTGTTCGAGAGGAAAGTTCTTCGCAAAATCTTTGGTCCTGTTCGATTTGGCGACGACTATCGCATTCGAATGAACCACGAACTGTACGAGCTTTACGACGACATTGACATAGTCCAGCGTATAACAATTCAGCGACTACGTTGGCTGGGTCATGTCTTTCGTATGGATGAAGAAGCTCCAGCGAAAAAGGTGTTTGAGGCGAAAGCCGAGGGTCGACGACGAAGAGGAAGGCCATGCCTCCGATGGATTGACCAGGCCGAGGAAGCCCTTACCGCGCTTGGTGAAAGAGATTGGATACGGCGCGCGCGAAGCAGAGACGCCTGGCGAGAGCTGATGAAGTCGGCCGTAACCCGTCAACGGGTTGTCATGGCCACCTAAGTAAGTAAGTAGATGACAATATTGTACAATGCTACGAGCTTTAAATGAATGTTCAAATTAACAGGGATGTTATAATATATAATATTTATAAGGAGGACAATTAGAGTGACCAAGTTTTGCTCATAACTTGAATGTTGATGTTGAGGAAAAATTCTCATATTCAACTATAAAAAAAAAAAAACAAATTGGCCATTTCAGCCCTTGAAAGGACTTTGACCAAGCTTCTTATAATCAATTGTGTTGTGTGTGTTATTAAATGTTTGCACACAATTGACTGAGAACTGGACCTACATGTTTTATGCCGACTCCGAACGGCTAAATGTTCTCAAGAAGCTTTACATGGCATTATTTACTCTCTGAGGTTTGCCATTGTCTGCAGAGAGGTGGTGACCGATCAGAAAAATTTTTTATTGAAAAAACTTTTTCGCCGCGGCTGGGGATCGAACCCGGGCTCCAAACATGCTAAGCCACACACTTAACCTGCATGCCACGGTCACCACGGTCACCACCTGCATGCCACGGTATTCAACTATATATAACTCAAAAAACTCAAAACTAATGAAACAAAACTAATACAAAACAAAGTTTTAGTACTATACATTTATAATATGTGTTTTTTTTTTTTTTTAATTGTGGCAATTTAATTTGTTTAATTTATTTTATAATTCTTAAAGAACGTCTTCTTTAAGAATTATATTTTGAGCTTAATGCCAAAAATTTTTTTTTTTATTTTCATGAAGCAACAGGTTGCTACAACAACAAAATCTACCTCAGAAGAACCGAGCAGACTAGACCATGGTTTCGTCGGACGCTACTCCGACTCATCAGTAGTCTCTGTGGTTCATGCAGTCCACTAACTTTGAGAAGCTAATAAGTGCAACTGCCGCAAAACCAGAATGGAATTACTTAATGCACTTTTCACTTTATCAAAGCAGTGTTTTTCTACTCTTTTGCTAGTCGCAAAATTTCAAAAAAGCTGACTGCATTGCTTCTGCGAAGACTTTGTTGTTGCGCTTTTTGTTTACTTCTTTATCACGTGTCCATCTAGGTTCCAACATTTTGTTGGTATTAAACCATAGAAGGCGTGAAGAAGGTTTTTTTTGAAAGCAGATGTTTATTATATGCGCAAACATATAATTTTTAACATGCTTTCGTAGGTCGTGCTCGCACCAGTTTACATGAGTTTTTTTTTTAACTGTGGCAATTTAATTTGTTTAATTTATTTTATAATTCTTAAAGAACGTCTTCTTTAAGAATTATATTTTGAGCTTAATGCCAAAAAAATTTTTTTTTTTTCATGAAGCATCAGGTTGCTACAACAACAAAATCTACCTCAGAAGAACCGAGCAGACTAGACCATGGTTTCGTCGGACGCTACTCCGACTCATCAGTAGTCTCTGTGGTTCATGCAGTCCACTAACTTTGAGAAGCTAATAAGTGCAACTGCCGCAAAACCAGAATGGAATTACTTAATGCACTTTTCACTTTATCAAAGCAGTGTTTTTCTACTCTTTTGCTAGTCGCAAAATTTCAAAAAAGCTGACTGCATTGCTTCTGCGAAGACTTTGGTGTTGCGCTTTTTGTTTACTTCTTTATCACGTGTCCATCTAGGTTCCAACATTTTGTTGGTATTAAACCATAGAAGGCGTGAAGAAGGTTTTTTTGAAAGCAGATGTTTATTATATGCGCAAACATATAATTTTTAACATGCTTTCGTAGGTCGTGCTCGCACCAGTTTACATGAGTTTTTTTTTTTAATTGTGGCAATTTAATTTGTTTAATTTATTTTATAATTCTTAAAGAACGTCTTCTTTAAGAATTATATTTTGAGCTTAATGCCAAAAAATTTTTTTTTTTTCATGAAGCAACAGGTTGCTACAACAACAAAATCTACCTCAGAAGAACCGAGCAGACTAGACCATGGTTTCGTCGGACGCTACTCCGACTCATCAGTAGTCTCTGTGGTTCATGCAGTCCACTAACTTTGAGAAGCTAATAAGTGCAACTGCCGCAAAACCAGAATGGAATTACTTAATGCACTTTTCACTTTATCAAAGCAGTGTTTTTCTACTCTTTTGCTAGTCGCAAAATTTCAAAAAGCTGACTGCATTGCTTCTTTTGCAGAAACATATTCAACACCAAAACATATTCAACACCACAGAAAAATTTTTTCTTGTAAGTTTTGGTTTTTAGATTTTAGAATTTATATATCCTTTTTGCATATTTTTTTCATTATATTTTGTTTTAAAGAATTAGGTTTTTTAATACATTTTTTAGTAAAATTCAATGTGTGAAATGAATAAATGAATATGCGAATTTTCCGAATGTTCTGTGAATGTTTTTTTTTAGGTAAAAGTTATTTTGTTATGTAATTTTTTATATTTTTTTCTTTCAGACTGTTTTGATTAGATTTAGCTTATTTCGAATGCGATGCATTCAGTTTTTAGAGGTTTTGTTAGTTTTTATTAGATTAAAAAATCCTTCTGATGAGACTACTTGGCGGTAGTCGAAAAATCGTTTTAAAGGTAGCCCATGCGCCTTCACGGCAAGGGTTAGGTTTTAGGTCGTTTTTTTCCACTAAAAATTGAATTCATCGGGTTGCATATTTTTCTTCTTTTTTTCAGCATTTTCCATTTGTTTTCAGCTAAATATTTAGTTTTTTTCAGCAATTTTTTTCATTTTTTCCAATAAAAATTCTTACCAAAAAAACATAACTCACCATCTTTTTTTGCATGTTTTTTCCCACCCACATGATATGGTTAGTTTATTTCATATTGAAAAATATTGTCGGTATAAAGATTTTCAACGAAAAGTTGTATTCGACAATGTTCGTCAATATGGTTATTTTGTATATATAGATTGATTTTTATGGTCTCATTTGGGATTTAAAGTGCCGTAAGATTCAATATGAAAATATTGATATTTTAAATGGTATTTTTTATTCAAGGATGGGAGCATGAAGGTCTAATTTATTAATATATGTTTTTTAATATATTCTTTATATATGTATATGACCAAGGATGAGCACGAGTTATGTGTGTCTCATTGTTGGTTATTTTACTTTGTATTCCATATTGAACAATGTTGTTAGTATGTTATAACTGATAACATTTGCCGATATTATATATTATTTAATTTTTTTAGGTAGTTTATTTTATTTTTACAAGTTCTATTTTGTATCCCATATTGAACAATGTTGTTGGTAAGTTATAACTGACAACATTTGCCGATATGTCTAAGTACATTATTTTATTCTTTTAGGTATTTTATTATATTTTTACAAATACCTTCATAGAAAACTGTAGTTTTAAATCAAAGATGAGAACGCGTTAATGGTCTCATCTTTGGTTAGTCAATTATTTGGTGAAATGAATTTATATTTTTTTTCACCAAAATATTGATAAGGTACAATACGAACAGTGACAGGACGTTAGTGGCTATTTTTTAATATTTTCACCCGTCTCTAGCTCCCTAGGCAATGTGGTTTTGACACTTTGTAAATTTTACAAAGATTTTTTTGTTTCTTTTTGAGATGCAGAGTGTCAGAAGCACCTTGCCAAACCAATATCAAATAACCTGATGTTAATATTTAGCGTTCTCTCTAGGTAGGTGCGCAATCTCTAACCTCTAATGGCCAATACGAGGTGAGATTGATGGGTGGGCCATTGATTACCTAATATCTGGGGTTAATTAATTATTTTTTTCGTATTTTTTTATACCTTGTCTGATAATTAAAGAATGTTAAGGTAAGATATCGAGGAAGTATTTATCGATTTTTACCCATAAATATTTTCTTGATGTTTTTTTGCCTTTATGACATTCAAAATTATAAAAAGTAGTTCTTAGTATGCCATTCAAATGTTGTCTCTCAGCATGAGGAGAAATAAATATTAAGTTCCAATGAAATCTACTAACATTATTTTTAAGTATTGTAAGATTGGGGATGGCGTGAGTTTGCAACCCAAGCCAAACACGGGCCAAACTCGGTCATCATATCTCCTTCAGAGATAAAACCCATATATATATACATTACCGGAGTGCCACATTTTTCTCTGGTCCATTAGTCACCATTTGCAATGAGTGGCTTTGGATGAAAAACCAATGATTATTTTTAATTTTTCATTAGAAAAATAATCATTCAGGGAAAGTTGGGAGGAAACCCGTCTTTTAAATATTCTGTTAGGTTTTTTGGGGGGTTTCCGAGGCAGCTAAAGAGAACCAGTGTGATGCTCTTTAGCAACAATTATTTGTAAGCCTTTCACACATTAGCTTCAAAATTAAAAACCTCAAACCAAAAATTTAATAACAAAAATTTAATAACAAGAATTATAAAGAAAACAAACAATAAATTAAACAAAAAACCTACAGCTCTTTTATGGACACACAGCAATCATTGTTTAATAACAGTGTTTGGTGTGTGTATATGAAGGAATTGTTTTTCTCTGCTTGTGATTTTTTGTGTGCGATATCGTGTCACGCGGATTATCATTGGCGGAAAATATCTTAATAAATATATTAAAATATAACATATATAAAATAAAGGATTCTTTTTATCAAGAAGCGAGGATGAAAAACGTCTGAATTCATCGCATAGCGCAAATTCTTGAGATCAAAACAGGCTGCACATCAGTTTTTAAACCAACTGTCGAGGCATATGCATCGCCACAACAGAAGTTTCCATTTCATGTTTGGTTGTACGAATGTTTTTTTATATAAATTTTTACTAAAGATTGTATTAATTTATGTTAAAGAGATTTTCGTATATATCCGATATGTTTTGAGAAGCATCAGTGGGATGTATTGTAGCGTTTTGTCGCGTTGATGCCTAGGAATTGTGTTTCCAAACAGGTTTATTCTACTTAAACTTGGAATTTGAAAAAATTCAATCGGAACACATCAAAGCTATTGGAAGCGATTTTGCTGTTAGGTGGCAAATGCAAACCTCAAATTTTGAGTTGCATCGTAGCGTTCTGTCGTGTCATGCCATAATAGGCTAATACATTTCTTTCATTAGAATGTATTTTGCATGGTTTTTTACCGTGTGATTTTTAGATATTGCATAGGTTAATCATTTTTTTAAGTTTGATGCATACAACTATTGGCTTATGTATATTATTTTACTAATGTATCTAAGTCGTTTGTTGTCTGTGTTAGCTTAGAATTATCATTGTTACGGTAAAACCGTAAAAGGAGATATGTTCTTGAAGCCAATGAAATTGTT